>JAKSZT010053929.1:49826298-50470605 GCA_026826555.1 Tolypeutes matacus
ACACATACACATACACATACACATACACATACACATACACATACACACACATATACATACATATATTTCTAAAGCATACTTAGAGTATGTGATAAAGAAAGTAACAACCCTTTTGGTGCTAAGTCCTGGATGTGTTTATTTTCGTTTGCACCAGTTTTTCCAGCTTAGATATTGATATAATTTCATACAGTAGTTATAGTTGCTAATAAAGAAAACATTAAAAGATAAATAAATTCAAGCCAAGAAATTCATGAAAAATACACTTTAGATTGTTAGGCAGCTACTACGTATTTGAATGGCTCTTTTGAAACCATTTTTAATTGTGATTATTAAATTAATACATACTTAACATAAAATAATGGTCAGTATGTAAAATTTGGAAAATTCAGTAAACATAAAGAAAATAATTAGGCATAATTCACTAGATACAGTTTATTCTTATTAATATTTTGGAATATTTACCTTGTCTTTTCTAAACCTAGTTGAAGCCTTACTTTAGATAACTTAATTTGCCATAATCCCTGATTGTTACAAATAAGCATTTTCTCATATCAAGAAAGATCCTCTTATAATGGTTTCATAATTTCATATGTGCATTAATGAGTCTTTAAGAATCATAGTGTTTACTGTCACAAATTTCACTATGGTGTGATCTTTGGATGAAATTAATATAGCTAACGTTGCCCAGCATTGCTTACCACTGTTCTGAGCACCTTTTAAAAAATATATATGGACTTAACCTTATGCAACCCTATGACTATAATTATCCTGTCTTGCACCTGAGAAAGTGATACACAGAAAGGCTAAGGAAGTGTCAGAAATAAGGTTTGAACTCGTGCAGTCTTTCTTTAGCATTCATCTCTTTACTACTATGCCATACCATAACACCAATAACTCCAGTATCATTGCCAGTATATCTTTTCCATAGGGTAAATTTCTAGAAGTCACATTTTTGGAACACGTTTTAAGAAAAAATATTTCTAAGAGTCATGTCACGTAAAATTAACCATCATAGCTTATAGTCAACTTGTCTAGGTTAGTTGTCCAGTTGTTTGGTTAAGCAAGCATTGGTCTCATTGTTATTTTGAGGGTATTTCATAGATGAATTTGCATCTATAGTCAGTTGACTTCATCTATGGCTGATTGCATCAACAAACAAACAACAAAGTAGATTGCCTTCAGCAAAGTGGAGAGTCTCTTCATCCAATCAGTTGGAGATCTGAAAAGCCAGAACTGGGAATTTCAGAAGTCAGAAAGAAAAATATCTGCCTTTATTTCATCCAGCAGGCTTCTCCTGGGGAATTCACCTTCACCTTTGTCCAAGTTTTCAATTTGCGGCCCTCTCTGTGGTATTTGCGCTGCCAGCCCTTGTGGTCACCTGAGCCAATTCCTGTAATTAATATCTTTTTTTTTTTTTTTTTTTTTATTTATTTATTTTTTTTATTATGGGTAAAAATCAAAATTCTCACAATACATACAAACATTTGTAAAATGATATATAAATATATATGCATATATGTGTATTTGCTTACAAAAATGTTATTTTTATATATATATATACATATATTTTAAGAGGTGCTTAGATTACCTAAAATATTATACGGAACCCACTGGGATTCCCATGTTGCCCACCTCCCACACCTCCCACCATAGGCCATTGTAATTAATATCTTAATCTCTCTCTCTCTCTCTCTCTCTCTCTCTCTCTCTCTCTATCTCTATCTCTATCTCTCTCTCTCATCCTATTGGCTCTGTTTCTCTGGAGAACATTCACTAATACTACTGCCAAATTTATTTCCTTAACATGGTTCCTATTTTCAAACTCATAAGAAAGCTTTGAGATTGTTTTTCTAACTTTGCCATTAAAATCTCCTAATTTTCATTTTTAAAATGTGCCTAACTTCACAATCAAAGATGTATCATGATTTTCACCTTCAATTTCTTTAATTTTTATAGAGTGTATAAAATGTTTACTGGTTTTTTTTTTTTTTTTTAACCTCTTCTTCACTTTCTATTCCTCTCGTAGGCTTCTTTATTGGCACATTTATATCTTCCTTATTATATGCATGAAATATTTATATATTAAAGATTTAAATTTATTTCCTGTCTTGTTTGTGACAATTTTAACTGAATTTGTATTTTCATATTAAATTTGTTATGTTTATAATTGTAACTTCCCTCTGACAAATGATACTTTTTAAAGTTTTTTTGGCTATTAGAGAGGAAGATGTATTCTAGGATAGTTGTATATGTAACAACCTTATTATTAAATATATTTTCCAAATCATTTATGTGCTTTCCAAATTTCTACATACATGTATATATATATATATATATATTTAACACAAATTACTTTGTTTAGAAAAATACTACCTGCACATTATTTAATAATAAAAATAATCATGCTTTTCAGGAATGTAGAAGGATAGTGAATTTTTTTGGTACTCACCTACATCCAGATTAATTAGAAATATCAATAACATCTCATGGACATTGTTTCAGAAAACTCTCTGGAAAGGAAGAAAAGAAATATAGATTTAATTCAAAAGATGTATTCTAGTGTTAATAAAAGCATTATATATATTTTTAATTTAACGTAACTAGAAGTTACAATAAAACTGGCAGAATTGCTGAAATTCAGGCAACTGTTTTTTCACCAAAAGTGGTATTTCCTAAAATATCTTTCAAAAGTTAAGTTACAAAATAATTTTTAAAATACAGTGATGGAAGTTTTATATTTATTCTAAAAACTCTTTTTTACAAATGTTCATAACTTACTTTGACAATTTTCAAACCTACAGAAAAAATGCAAGAACAGTAAAATGAAACCCTCAGAAACCCTTGACATAGATTGTTAACATGGTTTCTTAGCTTGGCAGGTCTACTATGACAAATACCACACATTGGCTGACTTAAGAACAGAAATTCATTGTCTTAGTTCCAGAGTCTAGAAGTCCAAAATTAAAGTGTCAGCAAGGCCATGCTTTCTTCCAGAAGTCCTGCTTCTCTGGCTCTGCCTGAATTTTCTCTGATAATAAGGTCTCCAGTCATATGGATTAAGGCCTACCCTCATTCGATTTGGCACACCTAATTAGGATTCAGAAGATCCTGTTCACCAATGAGTCCCCACTTTAACTGATAATACATCTTCAAAGGGTCATATTTACAAATGAGTTTATACCCACAGGAATGCAGATTAAGAATAAAAATCTGCCTGTTTTGGGAATACATATTCAAACTACTACACATGGTTAACATTTTCCTGGAGTGTTTTTTAACAGCTATGTTTCAATTAGCAGTTTCTCTTTACTCCCTGTTAGTAAAGACGATGTAATGCATATTAATGTTTTTCTGACTCCTATGATTTGGGTTATTAATATAGTTGTGTTCCCACTTCCATTCTAAATTTAACAATTGCCACAGCTGAGTTTAGTTTTACAACTGAAACCACTACTCTAAGATGGTTTCTATTGTCCTGAACGCTATATTAATTCACCTTTGACTTGTTTGTCATGGAAGTTTTGTTCATTTGTTTATTCCGGGATTGGTGCTAAACTTCCAAAGTTCTCTGACACTTGTGATCATCTATCTGCTACTGTTATACGTGAAGAAAATGTACTTAAATAAAAATCTAAGGTTATGCTTCTTTTCTGTCAAAATTCGGTAGACATCATTTACTGGTTAGAATATACTGTCTTCAGGGTAAGAGGCTGCTCTTTTCTGTCAGGAAGCAATATGATTCGTTGTCAATTATTGCCCTTAAGCCCCCAAATCGTGTCTAGTGCCAATTGTTTTCTATCAGTTTTTCCTGGAAAATAACATGCTCCACAAATCTACAGATTCCATTCTTTATTTGTTTCAGTTAAAGTTTTTCCTATTATATATTTGAATATATTTTGCATTCTATGAATTCTGTTCTCTTCTTCAAAAAACCCATGCATGTCCCATATATGCTTTATTACTATGCTTTTCATTTGTTGTTGTTGTTGTTGTTTTAGGAGGTACTAGGAATTGAACCCAGGACCTCATACATGGGAAGCAGGCACTCAACCACTGAGCTACATCCGCTCCCATTCATTTGTTTGTATTTCTTTTTATATAGTTCGCAGTTTCTTTTTGTTAAGTGTTTGGACTCTGTCTACATATTTCTGACATTGTTTCTATTGTGACTTTAATATTTCTAATTCACTTCCATTTCTTTCCCATGCTCTGTTCTCAAACTTTTCATTTGCACTGATCTCTGATCTTTTGATCACTAAAACCTCTTGTCTCTTATTGCTTTACCTGTTTAAAAAAAACATATGGTATTATCTTTCACTATTTGGAGACTGTATAAGATAATTCTCTAATGTCTTTTTATGTTTGGGAGAGGTAATTCCTCTTGAGGTAAATTATCTACATCTTTTGATTACAGGACTATTCCTTTCATTTTGGGAGTTTTTATGCATAGGAACTTTATTAGTTCATTTCTGATTAAAATTTGTCTTTGAATGATTACTATTTTCCAGAAGAAAATAGCGTAAGGAATGTTAGTTGGAAATAAGTAATGGAGTGAACTTATTTTCTAGAACACACACCCTTCTATTTTCTTTGTATCCTTACAACTTTCTTTATGTTAGGGACACAACTCTCCTTAGGTTTTGTTTTTCAAGAGACTTAGGCCCACAGCAATTCCCATTCAATCTTGGGTCTTTTGATTTTGTGTTCTGGCCCTCTCCTTCTTTCACTCTACCTCACTTTCAGTAGTCTCCTTAAGCTAGGAAGCCAAATCCTAGCTAAAAGGAATTACTTATCAGCTTGATTTTTCTCTTAGCTTCTCTCCCTAGTCATTCCAAACTGGGTTTCTTTCTGGCCATTCCACATAATGCCTGTGACAATACCTCAGCTAGCTCTAACCCTTTTAATCAAACTATAATTGTGTGTGCATTTCAGGAAGGTGATACCCACATTGAGAAAATATGTATTTTACTGAAGCCTAAAGGCAACAAATGTCAACTCTCAGCACATACTTCATCTTAGTCTATACTTTGCATTTTGGGTAAGTGTGCACCATAGTTTGTGGTTTGAATATATGGTTATATTTCTGAATCGGTAAAGTAGTGTTTTTCCCTATATTTCATCTTTTTATTGTTGTTGTTTTCAATGAGTTTTAAAAAATGGGAGTAAGGCTGTCTTTTTCCTCTCATTAAAGCACACTTTGTTCCATAGCTTTTGCTTTGTCTGTTGTAATGTATAGATAAACAATTACATCTTAATCATGAGCAATTTTTAATCAATATTTTGTTAGGGATTGCCTACTAAATGAATTTTGCTTTTGTTCCATATTGACATATTAATATTGGGTCCCCTGTTTTTACAAGTTTTTCATCCTTAATTTTTATGCTTTTTGTTTCACTTTTTAATTTTATTATTGATAGATTTATACCAAACTGCATTTTTGATACCATTGTGGATCCAGCTGAAGAATTCAGGAAAGTACCACATAGTGAGTAGATTACATCTTGGTTCCCAAACACTTGCACAGAGAATAGAGTATAGAATAAATGAGCTTTAGACTAAGTCAATCCCACGCAGGAAGATGGGGTCAACTTCCTTTTAAGCATAAAGGATGGCTAGGTGACAGAAAGAAAATGAGGTTTCAATTAGAAAGTGAAAAATGCAGCAGTAATCAACAATGTCAACTGTAACATAACACTGTAGTGTATGCTTATGTTATTCTTTTAGACATGCTTTTCAAAAAAAATTCAAAAAAGTTTAGTTACACATCTAGCAGAGTCAAACCAATGAATGTCCTTGCCATGGGAAAAGAGTACAGCATTCCTATTGTTCAACTCCTGAAACACTAAACATAATCCTGCATATCACTTTTTAAAGATACCAACCTAGATTCTCCCAAGGTAGTAGTGATAAAAATTCTTAACGCTTAATACTGTTAGCTATGTGTTAATCCCTCTTTAGAACAACACATATTAACACATGTAATCCTCACAATTACCTATGAATCAGGTGTTCTTATGACCCCCATTTCACAGATGGCCTAGCTGGGGCACTGAGAGGTTAGTGACTTGCCCAAGCATAACTTCATTAAGTGGTAGAGCCAGGGCTTGGACCCAAGCAGTCTGGCTCCAGGGGCCATGATCTTTACCACTGTGTGTTCTGCCTCTTTGAGTCACTAGCTAATAAAATTCAATTAAGCAAGTTTTCCCTACCTTTTCTGATATCCACTGATCATATCATACACTATTCTTGGTTTGCACATCCAAAGCTCATGATTAGGATTCATTACATTCTTGAATCCATGCACCTGTTGGACATTTGAGCTGGTGAAGAAGGTGAATAGAGGAAAGATTTAATTATATATTGAGTTATGATTCAGCTTCCTCTTTCAATAGACTATAGAAACCCTATAGTTGCAATGGTTTATATTAAGGTAAAACACATACAGATTTCCATTGGAAAGTAATGGCATATTATTAGCTTCAGTAATGCACATCTACATCTACCATGTGATTGCGTTTGTACATTTTTTTTCCTTGGTGGGCTAAAAAACGGGAATAATCTAGACAATTTTGGATTTTATGTTTTTCATAATCAAGAAGGCCATGAATCATTTAAATACAAATTGAAAAAAATAAAATAAAATAATGCCTTTGTCTTAGTTGCTCTAACTCTATTATTGGTTTAGTAAATGGCATCTCCAGAGTTAGATTAATTTGCACAATTATGAAATCTATAACTTTCTATAATGAAAATTTTTAATTTAACAAACATTCAAGGCACTACCTCCTTCACAATACAACCCTAATTAGGATTTGGTTACCTAATAAACGCAATGGAGGAAAAGGCCTCAAATATAAAACATTACAAAATATAACATCAAGAACAAGGTACTCATGATTTTCAGAAAGGTGAAATCCAATTTCTGGGATAGAAACAAAATGAATATGCCAAAATCCTGGCATTAAATTTCTGGAACTATTTGACCAGAATCATCATACTTAAAATGTTGTGATAGGATTTTCATCATCAAATAACTTGGCAATTGAGCCTGAGATGGTTTTAATTATGATTCAATTATTCTGATTGATGTACATTTAGGGAAACACCACCAGCTGTACAAATAACAACCTGTTTGTGCATTTATTTTGTTCCCTCGGTGAAATGTATTAAATCTCTCTTAAGTTTCAGACACTTTTCTCAGGCATATGGGTAGGCAGTACAGAAGAAAAGAGACAAAACTCTCCTAACATCAGAGTTTGAAGAAAGAGAAAACAATCCAGCAGTGGTGTGGAGCCATGGACTACTGGAACGGACCATTGGTAGAGAAAGTGATCTGACATAAAACAGTGAAAATTCGGATAATCACCTTTGTAAAAGGACTTTGAAAAGCACATGGGTCTGAGTCAGAGCTACAAAAGCAACCCATGTATAACAAAACCATAGCCACATTTCAGAAGATATTTTTATATGCCTGCATATGTTTTTTTCACTGTCCTAGTTACCGTAAAAATTGCATCCTCAGCATTTTACTTACTCTTTCCATCCATTCAACCAAACCTCCCCTGATAACTGTTTACTTACAAGGCCATTGATGTAAGTAACTATTATTTAAGGACCAAACACACAGAGAGAAATAAATACATAAAAGATTCTTGGTCAACAAGAGTAAAGAAGCCATCATTTATTTTCCACTATTCATCTAAATTACTGGGTTCAAGCCCTGGTAGAATGATCTCCCAACAATAACAGAGTGATTCAAATTTTTCATCTGACCCCATAAATTAGCATGCTGTTCTGGTAGAATGACTCAGGGTCTTTCCCTAGTCATTTAATTGTATAGTGTTAAGTACAGGATCTAGGAACTTTTAATATTCTCATCCAAATATTGAGTTTTCCAAGCTAAAATACAGAAAGACCTCCATGTCTCATACTTATTTTTTCCTTAAGAAAGTTCAGGTTTTTTTCTATTCATTTGTTAATTAGAGTTCTGGGGAAAACCACAAAAATTCAAAAAAAAGTGTTGTCTGAAGATATCAGAGAGGAAGCAATAGATCAAGGTGTTCTCTGTAAATTTCTCCTTGCTGCAACAGTTGAGAAAGAGTAGTCTGCATGTTTCATCTTGTCCTTAAATTGAAACTTACCCAACAATATGCCCCATACATTAGCATAGAATTCACAGCTACCCTCTAATTCAGAAGAGAGGTCTGATGCAGAGATAGGCTGCAGAGAAAGCCTACAACTTCTATCTGGCAATGGAGTTTTTCATTAAAAAGTATAAATAAACAAATATCATCAAATATTTAAGAAAGAACAAAAGCAAATAAGAGAAAGATGAAGAGAAACAGACAATTGATTAAAGAAACATAAAAATAATTCAGGAAATAAAAAAAGAAACTTTAAAATATAAATCTGTATTCATAATAGGATCATGACAGAACATAATAGTGTGTTATTTTAACATCTATAAAATGATATTGTACTGCTATACACTGAAGCAATCAAGAGAACAAGAATGAGAACTTTGGAATTAATTACAATTTTAAACTCAATAGGAAAGTTAAACAATAGAATAAACAATTGGAAGACTAAATTAATAATATATAAGATAAAGTCAAAGAAATATCCTAGAATATAAAGCAAAAAGACAATTAGAAAGTTAAGACCAAGAATTCCATAGTGCAATTAGACAATTGAGGAAAAGAGGAAATTCAAGGAAATTAGATAAGATGATTTTTATTATTTTCCTCGGTGTTTTCTTTCCCTATCAGAGAATTATACATTGCTGCCTTGTTAAATATGAGAGAGGCAAGTGTTTATGCCATTTAAGTTTGGAAGTGACCTGCGCCAGTTCTCATCAGAACATTTAAGCCCATTTTTCATTTGTCCCTCTGCCATGTGACCTGCAATGCTTTGAGACGCTGTTCTCTATGTCCTAGAGAAAAAAAAACATAGAAGTTGACCATTTTACAAAATATGTCACTTCTTAAATTCTAATATCTGGTAATAAATTTTTCATCATTGTCTGCCTGTCTTAACCTTCTGTAGATATATACAGTGCATGTAAAATAAAAATATTTAAACTATTGAACTTTGAGGGATTTAGAGAAGCTCTATTGCTGCAGCATAATTTTGTGTTTACTAATTGATAAACAAATTGGTTGTTACTGTATCATAAAATTTAAAGTATGTGGAATTGGTTTGATGACCAGTCAGTGGACAATGAGAAAAATGTAACTAGAGATTAGAAGGGGGGTTATGGTGTGCAGTGGCAAAACATTTTGAAAAGTGTCACCAGTGGAAATTTTCAAGCAAATAACATACTGAAAAAGCCTGTGCTTTTAGCTCATAGGGAAACCCAGTGCTGGTTGCCTACTGTGGTACAACTGGCTGCAATTAACAAGTTTCAAGTTTCTACAAGACAGAGATGAAATTAGCAGTGACTTGACTGGATTGCAAGCAAAATTTAAGGGGAACTGTATTAATCAGCCAAAGGGGTGCTGATGCAAAATACCAGAAATTGGTTGGTCTTTATAAAGTGTATTTATTTGGGGTAGAAGTCCACAGTTACCGCCATAAAGCCTAAGTTTCTTCCCTCACCAAAGTCCATTGCCATGTGTTGGAGCAAGACAGCTGCCAATGTTTGCCAGGGTTCAGGCTTCTTGGGTTCCTCTCTTCCCAGGGCTGCGTTTCTCTCCGGGCTCAGTGCCTCTGTTTCCTCCACAAAGTCAGCTGTAGACTATGAGGCTCTCTAGGCTTTGCTTCTTCCTACAGGGCCAGCTGTGAATTCTCAGGCAAATGGCTTGTCTCTGTCCTGGGGCTTTCTCTCCTTCCTCACCAGAACTCCAACATCAAAACTGCTCCAACACTGTTCTTTGCCATGCATTTTATATTTGATTTCCCCACCCACCCAGGGGTGGGGCTCAACGCCCTACTGACGTGGCCCAGTCAACGCCCTAATCATAACTTAATCATGCCCAGATTAACAGACCAGTTTACAAGCATAATCCAATATCTATTTTTGGAATTCATAATTACATCAAACTACCAAACTGCTAAGGAACAGAAAGTCAAGAATCTCAGACCATTGCAGGGTTGATGTGATGGCTAATTTTATGTATCAGTGTGTATAGGTAATTGTGTCCACTGTTTGGTCAAACACTGGCTTAGCTGTTGCTGCGGAGATATTTTGTCAATGGGATTATCATCTACAATTAGTTGAATTTTCCTTAAGGAGATTGCTCTACATTATATGGGTGGGCCTCATCCAACCAGTTGGACACTTTACATACAGAAAACTGCAATCCACCTCAAGACTATACACTCCGCTCCTAAGAAATTCCAGCCTAAGAAATTCAGACTTAAGACTTCAACATTGATCTTACCAGAATTTCCTGCCTACAGACTAGCCTACAGAATTTGGACTTGCCAGCCCCCATATTATAAGTCCCTATGTATACATGCATACACTTATCCTATTGTTTCAGTTTCTCTGGAGAAACCTGACTGATAACATTTGAGATATTAAATAAATGTTAAAGAAAACCTCTAAACTATAATAATATATATATATATTATAATATATGTGCTAAGAAATATATTATTTACATATATGCTAAGAAAGCTCTTTTTTAGTAGAAGAGATAAAGGAATTCATTGACAATTTTGGTCACATGATATATATTTCTATTTGGTAAAAAACCTATTAAATTAGGTTTAAAAAATCTAAGACAGACAGATAGAAAATATTTGCACCAAGTAAAAAAGACAAAATATTAACATTCATTTTTACATAGGGTGCTCCTATAAATCAATACAAAAAAGATAGTTAGAAAAATGGGGTCAGGAAAAATCAGGCAAATCACCAAAGAAAATACTCACTGCAAATAAACTTATAAATAGATGCCCAATCTAAGCATTTAAATTACAAATTAAATACCTCCAAATATCATTTTTACCTATCATTTCAAAAAATATAAAATACTTTATAACGCCTGGTATTTTCAAACTGTAGAGAAAGGAATATTCACATATACTTCTGCTGGGAATAAAAGTTTGGGTGTGGAGTTTTTCTTTTCTTTTTGGAGGAATGAAATTGTTCTAAAATTTTTTGTGATGATCAATGCACAACACTGTGATTATACTAAAAGTCATTGATTGTACACTTTAGATAGATCGTATGGTATGTGAATGTATCTCAATAAAACTGCCTTAAATAAAAAAAGAAAGTTTTGCTCATTTTTTAAAAAGTGCATCTTGTCAATTATTAGCATTTTAAACTGTATATATTCTTTGATCTGTGTCATTTCTAAGTATACATCCTATAAAAATGCTTGTGAATATACAGCAAATGAATAGAAATTAATGGTACTAATATTGGTAAAAAGAAAAAATGCAATAATCAATTAAAATGGAAGGTTAAATAAATCATAATGCATTAATATGAATTGACACAATTAGTTAAAAGAATGACATGACTCTATTAAGTTCACTTAAGGAAGAATATTGTCTCTTTCTCCATATTAACAATTAGAATGTATATCTGAACAAATAATGCAAATCTAAATATTCAGAAAAATGATAGAATATTTGAATTTTAAGCATAACTAGCAACTCAAAATCACTATCATAAAAATTTTTTTTAATCAAATAAACACTTTGCTTTAAAGAAAATGCAATTCTTGAGGACTGTTTCAAGGCTTACTTGGTTCAATTTAATAGATATGGTTACTAGACTTGACAGTTTCCTGACACATTTTATAAATCACATAGCACTTAATAAATTTTAATTTTGGGAAGCTACACTGGTAGCTGATATTGCCAAAGTTTAATAAACTCAAAGGTGGCAAAAGTATGTGGACATGCATCAGGGAAATTATTGCTGAAATACATTGTAATATTTCAGCAAAAATCAACCAGATTTTAGAAAACAATTTTTCTTTTTCTGTTCACAATCAATTTCAACTGCAAATTATTAAATAGTTCCGGTTTTTTGCATTTATTGCATCTTCACATTTTGTTTTATCTGAAACACTGAAATGAGCATTCATAATCTCTTTCAAAGATTGAGATCAAAGATGGGCTGATCGTGTGATTCATAGTAAAAATGGGTTTTCTTTCTCCTTTCTTTAGTATTTTGATTATTTCCAATAAAATACTTTAATAAATAATAGTTTTTTCCAATAATCTTTACAGTTTCTATGCTTTCCAGAGAATTGTGTTTATTGAAGTTTGCACATTACATTATAATGTGTACAAAATAATTTTTATTCGATACATTATGTCAACTAGTTATTCATAAAATTAATTTTAAGGTAGATGCTTAATAATTATATATCTATTAGTATTATCAACAATTGATAAGACGGCCTT
The DNA here is from genome assembly GCA_026826555.1 of Tolypeutes matacus. Lineage (NCBI taxonomy): Eukaryota > Metazoa > Chordata > Mammalia > Cingulata > Chlamyphoridae > Tolypeutes > Tolypeutes matacus. Next base: position 49,838,668 of record JAKSZT010053929.1, read on the forward strand.
GCATACTTTCTCTAAGTTTTTCAGAGCACAATGGTATCAGTTCAAATTTCTTATCACTTTTTGGCAATAATCTCAAATTTGTGTTTATAGAGGCGATTTAATCATTTCAACATTTGTGAAAATCCCACTCCTAAAAACTGTTTATGTGCTTCTTTGAAAACATATTAAAAATATATGGGCCAGGGGATATTTTTTTTCTGCACATACACCCAGTTTAGAGAATGGGCTTAATTATTATGTACAATAAATTAGCATCCTTTTCTAATTACTTGCCATTGTAATCTCTTATGGCAATATGTTTTTCTTATATCTTTGCAGCATTGTATATTCCTGATGCTTTAAAATTTTTTGAGTGTAAATGTTCAGTTTTTGCTTGTATTCTATAAAACATTTGAATAGAATTTTCTATTTGTATCACCTACTGAAAATGTTCCCCCATATATTCACATAAGTTATACAGTACTTTGAAAATAGAAAAGTCTAAAAATTATCATTTCTATGAGTCTTACATTAATACTTGTATGTAAAATAGTTAAATAATATTTAGCACTTTCATCTTATTCAAAATTGTTTAATTCATTACATTGTTTTAATTTAATTTTTTGTTTTACTTTATCACCTAAATTTATGTAATCTTATTTGTTTTTGGTGCTTGCAATCTGCTTGGATTTTCTGCCATAATGTAATTAGATCTTGTTTGGTTTCTACCATGTAAAGAAAATTCCCATTATCATCTTTTAAAGCTTTTTGTGTAATGTTCTGTAACCTAGGTATTGCCTCACCAAGATTTAAGTAAATTATACTATGCATTGAATGGAATAATATTTTTTATAGTGTCTCCTGTGCATCTATAGTTGCAATGCCTCAATCTTCAAAATCAACACATTTATAATAAACAATAAAAAATTAAAATTTATTGAAGTATGTATGCTGTGTTTATCACTCTCTTAGATGTAGCAACCTGTGGCAGAGCAGAAGCAGAACAACCATATGTGGTAGCCTGATCTCTAAGTCTCAGTATGGAAAGATCTCAGGGATATTTTACTAAATGATAAAATTTTAAAACATTATGTGGAGTATAACATCAATTGTTTGAAAATGAATATGTGCATAGGTAGAGGATATAAACACATTATTACTTGTAGTCATCTAAAGAGTGGATAGTCATTTGATAGGGGTGTGGGAGGACCCCTTGCTGGGAAAGGGGCCCTTTCACTTTATATAACTTGTGCATTCTTATAAATTACTTTTGTTTTTGTTGGTTTGTTTGTTTTTTCTTTATTAGAGTTGTGGGTTTACAGAACAATTATATATAAAATACCGGATTCTCATACATGACTCCATCACCAACACCTTGCATTAGTGTGGAACATTTGTTACAATTGATGATAACACATCATTATAATTGTACTATTCAATTATAATAGTTTTAAATTTTTATCATTTAGTCCATGGGTTAACTTAGGCTGTTTGTTTAGCACCATGAAGTTTTTGAAAATTTTAATTCTTTTATCATATATACAATCTAGCACTTCCCTTTGTAATCACATTCAGATATATATTTTTGTGTTGCTAATTGTGTTTACAATATTGAGCTACTATTACCACCATCCATTATCAAAACATTTCCATGATTCCAAATAGGAGCCCTGCACATTTTAAGGCTTAAATTCCCATTCTCTATCCCCACCCTATCCCCTGGTAACTTACAGTCTAGATTCTGACTCTATGAGTTTGCTGATTCTAATTGTTTCAAATCAGTGAGTCCACACAATTTTTGTCCTTTACTGTCTGGCTTATTCAACTCTAAATAATATTATCAAGGTTCATCCATGTTGTTACATGCTTGTTCATTAATTACTGGTATATTTAAGAAATAAATATCCAAATATCTGTTTACACAAAGGACAAAGTTTAAATGTGAACATCTGATGGACCTTTTCACTATTGAGTGGTTATCTCAACTTCTGTGAGAAATGGTTTCAAACTAGGGAAGGTACTATGTTGAGGGCTTCAGATTAAATTGGTTATAATAATGCCTTGGTTTTGTCTTTAGAATATATTTTATTTTTCTTGACTTTTAATATAATCAAAGATCTGCTCTGACAAGAATGTATATTATTGCATCATTAGTTTAATGGTGTTTGTATCATGATTAGTTCCAAACAGTTCAAAACTGAGGTTTCTGCAATTGCCTTTGAGGTTAAGTATATCATGACAAAAAGAAAAGAGATCAAGTAGTGATATAAATTTATCTATTACCCTATCAGTCTCCCAAGAGATGGTCCTGGAGCCAAAAAAAAAATCTTTTTTGTCACCTTATGTTTCTGTAAACTCCTTGTACGACACACATTTCGTTTTACTCTTTTCGATATTGACTCATCATCTTGTTCACCCTGCATCATGCTGAAATACATGCCTTAGGAAATTAGAAGATTGGAAATCTTGGCTATTTCCTTAGAAATTATCCATGTTTTCATTTTTGCTAAGCTAAAGCAGCATTATTTTTTCTTTTGTAGGATGTAACATTGGCATTCTTTTACACTCAATTTATGAAGAAGGCTGCCATCAGGTTTGTAAATAAAATAAAGTTTGGAAAATAAACCATAGAAAATAGAAAAGGAACTTTTTAGCTTATATTATTCTGTTGTCTATCAGGTGTGGGATTATTTTTAGCCTAGTTTTATCTTTTTGGTGTACGTTTACATTAGAAAATTATACCATTTAGCTTTTTCCCCAATATGTCTTGAGTTAATCTGCTAATTATCAGTTCATAAAAGCATGCACTATATTTTCATAAGAATTACTAATTGTAATGCAAGTAGCATTCATACTAGTGAAATAGAGATTAGTGATATAAAAGGCACAAGATAAAAGACACAAACTTTAAATGTGTCTGTATCTTTTCAATTATTCTATCAGCAAATTATTTCCCTGTGGTAGACTCGTTTGCAATTATTCCCCTTGTCCCTCTATAAATAAGGTGTTATTTTCCTCTGACTTCATTCAAGATTTTCTATTTGTCCTTGATTTTCTGCAGTCTGTGTATGATATTTCTAGATAGAGATATTTTGGTATTTATCCTGCTTGGAGTTCTTTGTGGTTCCTGGATCTGTGGTTTGATGTATGTCATTAATTTTGGAAAATTCTCAGTCATTATTACTTCATGTATTCCTGTTATTCCTTTCTCTTTTTTCCTTCTGGTATTCCCATTACATGCATGATATACCTTGCATAATTGTCCCACAGTTCTTGGATATTCTGTTCCATCTGTTTCATTATTTGTTTTCTCTTTGCATTTCAGTTTTAAAAGTTGCTATAGCCATATCTTCAAGCTCACTGAATATTTCCCCTTCTGTGATAAGCCCATCAAAGGCATTCTTCATTTCCATTAAAATTTTTTTTTATTTAAAGTGATTCCTTTTGATCCTTTCTTAGATTTTTCCATCTCTCTGCCTATATTACCCTTCAGTTCTTGAATATTGTCCTTTTTTTCTGATAGAGATCTTGGCATATTAAACATAGTTATTTTAAATACCCGGTCTGATAATTCCAATGTCTCTACCATATCTCAGTCTGGTGATGATGCTTGCTCTGTCTCTACAGACCATGTTTTTGGCATCTTAGGATGCCTCATAATTTTTTGTTGAAAACTGGACGTGACAAACTGGGTAAAAGGAACTAAGTACAGAGAACTTTACTATGAGGTTTTATGTTTATGTGGCAAGGAATTAAGCAATTCTCACTTAGTTTTGAGTGTTAGAGTCTAAAACTTTCTCTGATGTCCTTGTTTATGTCTCCCTGTCGTCCTTGGGTTTCCTAGAAAGAATTCTTCTATAACAAGGTCTGAGCCTTGCAGTTTTCCATTGTAATTTCCTACTATTATACAGGAGCCCTATTGATATTGTGGTAAGGTGTATGGGTGGTGTTGCAGTTGGGCAGTTTGATGTAATTATGAATTCCAAAAATATAATTGGGTCATGCTTGTAAACTGATCTGTTAATCTGGGCATGATTAAGTTATGGTTAAGGCATTGAGCCCCATCCCTTGGTGGGTGGGGAATCAAATATAAAAGGCATGGCAAGAACAGAGTTGAAGCAGTTTTTTGAGAAGCAGTTTTGATATTGGAGAGAAGGCCCCAGGAGAAGAGAAGTGAGCCGTTCGCCTGATCGTCTGACCTTGTGGAGGAAACAGGAGCTAAGCCTGGGGAGAAACGCAGCCGAGGGTAGAGAGGAACCCAAGAAGCCTGAACCCTGGCAAACATCAGCAGCTGCCTTGCTCCAACACGTGGCAATGGACTTTGGTGAGAGAAGCAACTTAGGCTTTCTGGCCTGGTAACTGTGGACTTTTACCCCAAATAAATACCTTTATAAAGACCAACCCATTTTTGGTATTTCACGCTAGCACCCCTTTGGCTGACTAAGACAGGTGGGAAGGAAATATTCTACAATCCTATGATTTGATCTCAGCCTTTTAGTGAGCCTGTATGCCTGGGCTGTGCACTTCACAAGTTTTCTAAGACAGGAAGTCTTAAGGGTGCTGGAGTTTGGTAATTCCCTTCTCCCACAACATTTAGGTTCTGGTGAAACCCAAGCCAGTTATCTCTAGTAAAATAGTTTCTTTTGAGGGCATTCCTTTGTTCAGGAGAACAGAATATTCTGACCATATTTCTAAATGGTTACTTTTCACCTTCTCTTGCTATAAGCACATGGGGAATTTTCTCCAGTCTTCACAGTATGAACCTGGCAGGGGTATTGGTTGTAAAACTCAGAGAAGCACAGAGTTTCTCTGTCTTAGTTTTCTAGGATATTATTACAAGTACCACACAATGGATTGGCTTAAATGATGGGAATTTATTATCTCATAGTTTCAGAGGCTAGAACACTTGCTTACTCACAGGGTCAGTACTGTGTTCTTTTTTGTTTTGCTTTGTTTCTTTTTTTAATATATTTTTACTTATTATTAAAAGATACTTAGATTACATAAAAAGCTGCTTAAAAAAGTTAAGGGATTCCCATATGCTCCACTACCCACACCTCCCACTTTCCCCCACATTAACAACTTCTTTCATTAGTGTGGTACATTCATTGCAATTTGTGAACACATTTTGAAGCATTGCCACTAAGCATGGATTATAGTTTACATTGTAGTTACATTCTCTCCCACTTAGGATATATAATGGCCTGTATCTGTCGTAGCAATGTCATTCAGGACAAATCCAAGTCCTGAAAATGTCCCCATATTACACCTCTTTTTCCCTCCCCCTACCTTCAGCACCTCCAGTGACCGCTGTCTCCACATTCATGATATAATTTCTTCCATTGCTAGACTCACAGTAAGTCTACAGTAGAATACCAGTAAGTCCACTCTACTCCATAGTTCATTTCCCAATCCTGAGGATTCTGGGATGGTGATGCCCACTCCACCTATAAGAGAGAGGGGGCTTCAATCCCATATGGCTGATGAATGGAACTCACTTGCTTGGAGTTGTAGACTCTCTCGGTTCCTTGGTGTGGTGGTTGTCCATCCTCACCTCCTTGTTAGTTGTCCTCGGTGAGACCATTGAACTGGAGAGCAGGTCTTGCAACTCTGCTGAGGATCAAGGCCCAGCTGGCAAATGGACAGCCCAGAGATTCAAGTCTCTTGGACATACACCTACCCACTCCAGCACCAGCTATAGATTCAAATAAAAGGGACAGAAGAGGCATGTGTAGAGAAGTCACATCTGATGCCAACTCTGTCACACTCGAGAGCACAAACTCCAAAGTAGGGCCCACTGGCAAGGCACCAAACTCAGGAGCTATTTGCCATGATCATAGGACCTGGGATTCTCCAGAGCCCTCAAGAGCCCTGTTATTTGGGAGTAGTATCTACTTTGGAAGTCTGTGAGATCCTGCTGAGATGTGCATAAGCGTTACCTCTGGAATGACATCCCGACTCACTTTGAAGTCTCTTAGCCATGTAAACTCATTTTTCATTACCTTTTTCCCCTTTTATTCAAGGTTTTTTTCCAGTTGCATTACCAGTCGGTGCTTGGTAGTAATCTTTTTTTTTCTTTGTATTTTTTGTTTGTTTGTTTGTTTGTTTGTTTGTTTTTTGTTTTTCTTTTCTTTTCTTTTTCTTTTTCTTTTTTTTTTTTTTGGTAGTAATCTTTTGGTGCCAGGGAGGCTCATCCCTGCAATTCATGTCCCACACTGGGGGAAAGGTAATGCATTTATATGCTTAATTTGGCTTAGAGAGAGTCCATATTTGAGCAACATGGAGGCTGCCATTCTTAGGCACCCTACAACACTAAGCTAAGTTGCAATTTCAAGAGCAAAGGCTCATAAGCATAGTCATCAATACCAAGGGCTGATCAATGGACCATCCTTTTTCACTAGTCATTGCCCCTGTACTCAGGGGATTGTTGCTGTTCCATTAGAGAATGTAGCAGAACTCCCCAGGATGGGAATTCAATACTCTTTCAGTTTTTTTGTGTGAATCTCTACCCACTGTGACAACGCCCCATGAATATTTGAACACATTTATATACCTTATATGTATGCCCAGGTGATCTTCCTCCTATGTATATGCCATCGCTGACACCCCACATCTGTGATCCTCCCCTGCCCCAGTTGTAACCCTTCTGTGGCCCAAAACTTCTTCAAAAATGGAGCCATGAATATCACCAAATAAAACTAATAGGAAAATGAGTAATAATGATAAGTTTAAACATAAGAAATAAAATACATAATAATTTAGAAAGACTAAAACTAAATTAAAATATAAAAATTGGGATATTAAAAAAATGAAAAATATTTATAAATTTTTTTTTTGATATTTTGCCTTTCATCACTGTAATCTCTGTTGTCCTGTATGTAAAGTGGCATTTTCTTCCATTTCTTCCCCAGTGTCTTACTTTTTTTCTTTTTGTCTTCAAAGGAGTTTTAGGTCACAGTAAAGCTGCATACAGAATATAGGGGACTTCCATATACCCAACATCCTCCTCTTTTCCTTCTTCCCATATTAATAACTTTTTTACATGTGGATGGTATATTTCTTACAACAGATGTACAAATATTGAAACATAGCTACTAACCATTGTCAATGGTTCACATTACAGACCTTACAATTTTATAAAATTTTGGATGAATTTTAACATGGCCTAATCCATCATTGCAAGATCATGCCGAACACTTCCATTACCCCCTAAGAAAACCCTCTTCCATCTTTTCTATTCCTCCCTCCCCCCTCCCCTCGGGGTCTTCTGCAACTGTCAGGCTTCACTCCTTGAAGGACAAGATTCATAGATACTTGCAACAATGCTGAGGGCTTGACATAATTAGTCTATTCTCCCCTGTTAAGAACCACCCATGCTCTCAAGAGACACCATCCCCTCTATCTGAGAACATTTGGGTCTCCCCAGGGTAGGAGTCCAACTCCTTCCCACACATTATGTGGGTTTCCACCCACTGATAACAACACACTATGACAAAATTTTCACCCGCACATTCTCTAGAATGCCCCAGGTGTGTCCTGATCCAAATGCCCCCCCATTCAGCACCCTAAACCAGTAACCCTTCCTTGTCATATTGTCAAAAGAGCTTTCTCAATGTTGTAGTTTCACCCACATACCCACCAATCCCGAGTGTTCACCTGCTCCCTCCCCCAGCCTTTCCCCCAGTTCCATGAACCATACAACACATCCTCCCCACCCTACCCCTCTGTCAAGATTACTCCACCCAACCCAATAGTATCACTACAGCCCTACTGTGCAACTACTGTCTTCCACCTTAACATAGACTTCACTTGTATGGGTATTGGCTCACAACCTTCTTCTCCCTTTCTATTTCCTGTAAACCTATCTTCCAGACTCTTGCTCTCTGAGTGTGCTCAATTTGCTTAATTCATATCAAAGAGATCATGTAATATTTTTCCTTCAATGCCTGGCTTGCTTCACTCAACATAAGATACTCAAGGTTCATCCATGTCATCCTGTGTGTTAATACTGTATTCCTTCTTACAGCTGAGTAATATTCCATTGTATGTATATACTATATTTTGTTTATCCATTCATCTGTTGATGGGCATTTGGGTTGATTCCAACTTTTGGCAATAGTGAATAATGCTGCTTTGAACATTGGTGTACATATATCTGTTCGAATCCTTGCTTTCAATTCTACTGGGTATATACCCAGCAGTGGAATTGCTGGATCAATGGCAGATCTATAGTTAGTTTTTTGAGGAAATGCCAGACTGTCCTCCACAATGGCTGGAGCATTCTACATTCTCATCAGCAGTGGATGAGGGTTCCCATTCCTTCACATCCTCTCCAACATTGCAGTCCTCTGTTTTTTTAATGGTTGCCAGTCTAATGGATATAAGATGGTATCTCATTGTAGTTTTGATTTGCATTTCCCTCATAGCTAGTGATGTTGAGCATCTCTTCATGTGCTTTTTAGCAATTTGTATTATTCTTTGGAGAAGAGTCTGTTCAAATCACTTGCCCACTTTTTCAATGGGTTGTTTGTCTTTTTATTTTTGAGATATAAGATTCCTTTATATGGCTAGATATTAGGCTCCTATCAGATATATAGTTACCAAATATTTTCTTCCATTGGGTAGGCTCTCTTTTCACTTTCTTGACAAACTCCTTTGAAGTGCAAAAGGTTATAATTTTGAGGGGGTCCCATTTATCTATTTCTCTTTTACTGTTTATGTTTTAGGTGTGACTTTCATAAAGCCATTTCCTATTACAAAGTCCTGTAAAAGCTTCCCTACATTATTTTCCAAGGTCTTTATGGTCTTGACTCTTACATTTTGATCTTTGATTTTTGTATAAGGTGTGAGATGGTGTTCCTCTCTCATTCTTTTGGATATGATGTCCAGTTCTCCAAGCACCACTTGTTGAAGAAGCCATTCTCTCCCAGTTGAGTGGGCTTAGTGCCCTTGTCGAATATCAGATGACTGTATATGCAATGATCTATATCAGAAATCTCAATTCGGTTCCATTGTTCAGTATGTTTATCCTTGAGCCAGTACCATGCAGTTTTGTCCACTGTAGCTTTGTAGTATGTTTTAAAGTCAGGTAGTATGATTCCTCCAATTTAATTTTTCTTTTTCAATATGTCTTTGGCTATTCAGGGCCTCTTGTCCTTCCAAATTAATTTCATAATTAGTTTTTCCAATTCAGTAAAAAATGCTTTGTTGATTTTTATTGGGATTGCATTAAATCTGTAGATTAGTTTGGGTAGGGTAGACATCTTAATGATGTTTAATCACCCTATCCATGATCAGGGAATATTCTTCCATTTATTTAAGCCTCCTTTGATTTCCTTTAACAATGTTGTGTGGATTTCTGTGTATAAGTCATTTACATCTTTGGTTAAATTTATTCCTAGGTATTTGATTCTTTTAGTTACTATTGTAAATGAAATTTTTTTTATTGATTTCCTCCTCAGCTTGCTCATTATTGATGTACAGAAATGCCATTGACTTTTGCACATTGAACATATAACCTGTGACTTTACTGAACTAATTGATAAGTTCTAGAAGCTTTGTTGTAGATTTCTCAGGGCTTTCTGTGCAAAGGATCATCATGTCGTCTGCAAATAGTGAAATTTTTAATTCTTCCTTTACAATTTGGATGCCTTTTATATCTTTTTCTTGCCTCAGGGCTTGAGCAAGTACTTCTAACACAATGTTAAATGGGAGTGGTGATAGTTGGCATCCTTGTCTTTTTCTCAATCTTAAAGGGAAAGCTTTTGGGATTTCATCATTGCATATGATGTTAGCTGTGGGCTTTTCATATATACCCTTTATCATGTTCAGAAAGTTTCCTTCTATTCCTATCTTTTGTGGTGTTTTTATCAGGAAAGGGTGATGTATTTTGTTGAATGCTTTTTCTGTGTTTATAGAGATGATTATGTGATTTTTTTCTTTCAATCTATTTATGTGGTGTATTACATTGATTGATTTTCTTATGTTGAACCATCCTTGCATACCCAGGATGAAACCCACTTGGTCATGGTGTATAATTCATTTGATACATTGTTGAATATAATTAGCAAGTATTTTGTCTCTTAACTGTTGAGTTTAATCCATTAACATTCAGTGTTATTACTCTCAAGGAATTACTTACATCAGCCATATTTTCTTTGGGTTTATATCTGTTATATGTTGTTCTTATTCCTCTTTTTAGTTGTTCTTACAGTCTCCTCCAATTCCCTTTCTCCTGTTTTGTCACTTCAACCTGCACAACTCCCTTTAGTATTTCTTGAAGGGCAAGTTTATTATTGGCATACTCTCTAAATTTCTGTTTATCTGTGAATATTTTGAACTCTCCATCACTTCTGAATGCCAATTTTGCTAAATAGAGAATTCTTGGCTGGAATTTTTTTTCTTTTAGTACCTTAACTATGTCATACCACTGCCTTCTTGCCACCATGGTTTCAGATGAGAAATCAGCACTTAATCTTATTGAGCTTCCCTTGTATGTGATGATTCTCTTTTCTTTCTGCCTTCAATATTTTCTCTTTGTCTTGAGCATTGGACAGTTTGACAAGTATATGTTTTGGAATAGGCCTGTTGGGATTTATAATGTTTGGAGTGTGCTATACTTCCTGGACATGTACATCCATCTCTTTCAATAGGGTTGGGAGATTTCAGCCATTATTTCCTCCAACACTCCTTCTGTCCCCTTTCCCTTCTCTTCTCCCTCTGGGATGCCTATAATGCATATGTTTGTGCATTTTGTGTTGTCATTCAAATCCCTAAGTCTCTGCTGGATTTTTTCTATCTTTTTATCTATCTGTTCTACTATCTGTTTGATTTCAGATGTACAGTCTTCCATGTCACTAATTCTTTCCTCTGCCTGTTCAAATCTGCTGTTATGCACTTCTAGTGTCTTTTTTATTTCTTTGGTTGTGCCATTCATCACCATCATATCTATCATCTTTTTATGTATGTTTACAATGTCTTCAGTATGTTCTTCCATTGTCCTCTTAATATCCTTAATCCCTTCCTTCACTTCATTAAGTTGGTCCATGATATTTGTTTGGACAGCTTTGATTAATTGTTCCTTGTTCTGCATCTCTTCCTGGCTTTTGTTTGTTCATTAGACTGGACCATGTCTTCCTGTTTCTTGGTATGGTTTGTAATTTTTTTGTTGCTGTCTGGTCATCTTTTTATCTTCACAGGTTTATTCAGTTGATTAGCTTCTCTCTCTACTCTAGGGTTTTATTAAGTTGCTGTTTTTGGATGTATGTTTTCTCTTTAAGACTTTGTTTCTCTTATTCTATTTTCTTGCTGTTGTCTATGTTCCCTTGAAGGAAAAAGATTAGGGCTGGATAAAGTGAATAAGATAATAAAAGAAAAAGGATAATAGTAATAATAATAGTAAAAGTTAGAAGAGGAACATATAAGGCCTAGGAAAATGAATATTTAACTCATGTAAGCAGTGTAGAATAATTGGAATAAAAAAGTGGACTGCCCACAATGGAATGGGAAATCCAATAGAGAAAAATATATAGAATGAATTTAAAGGCCAGAATGCTGAGGAAAGAAGGTAGGAGAAAAGAAAAGATTAAAAAAAAAAAGTTACAAGAAATATAACTGAGTAGATGAGATAGAAATAAAAATCAGAAAAATTGAGGACTAAACAAAGAGAGGTAGAATGTAACAACAGAAAGCGGAAGATAGAAAGATGAAGAAAGGAAAAGAGATAGCATTGGTAGCCAAGATCGGTATACACAGAAAAGGGGAAGTCAAAGATGAGGAAACACAGCAAACAAGAAACAAGCCAGCAGCTCTTCATTTTTTAAAAGGGAGGGGAGGATGAGAGAGGAAAGGAAACAAGAAAACAAACAAACACACAAGCAAGTAGTCAAACAAAAACTAAGGAAAAATAGCCTTCCATCTTAGGACCCTGAGGGGCTTCTCAGGCTGCCAGTGTTCATCAATCAATTACCCTGCAGCCTGACCTCTGCAGGTTTTGAAGCCAGTTTTAGCGAGTAAATTAAGTTAAATTTTAAAAAAGAAATCGTCTTTTTTAAAAGGAAGAATTAGAGAGCCAAGAGAAACTAATACAAAAACAATGTCTATGTTTTCCCTGTCCTAAAGTATCAGCTGGATGTTTGATAACCTGGTGGATCACTACTCTAAGAGGAGCCAGGAATTGAACTAGACACCTCATATTTTCAAGGTGGAAACTCCTCCATTGAGCTAAACTTTCCTGTTGGGTCAGTTAGCTCTTCAGACACCTATCAGTCACTTTTCCTCAGGCAAGTTTAACTCTTTGTAGTTGTTGATTCCTGCTGCTTAGGAGTCTGTCCCTGCTCCCTTTCTATTCTTATTGCTTTCTTTCCCAGGGCAGCAGGATCTGATAGTCTGTGTGAGCAGATCCACCTTCACCTCTCCTGGTCAGGTTGAGCTCCCTTTTGAAATTCAAATGGGACCCTTGCGTGTGAACTCACAGCAGAAAAATGACTCTCAACCCTCTTCCAGACCACTCCCTCCTCCCAGGAGACCCTAAATGGGCTCTTGGAAGCACTTCCTACTGCCCGCCTCCCTTAGGAGAGTTGAAATTTTGATAGTTTTCAGCATGGGACTAATCAATTGCCTGACTCCACCCTCTCCTAGGGCAAGTTTCACTATCCCAGGTTGGTTAGGTAAATCAGGTTGCCTCAGCAGATTTGCCTCTTCCCTATTCCTGGTGCCACCTTGAGCCAACTGTTATGCTCCCTAAAGCTAAAGGGTATCCAGGCAACCAAACCACCAAAAGAAAACCCCTCTCCACCCTTCGCCAGAACCCTCCCACTCTCAGAGAACTCTCCTTCCTGCTCAGTGGCCGGCATTGGGGTTCACAGTGACTTTTTGCCTTGAGGGTGGGGCTTAGCTGTCTGCAGTTTCCAGCCACAGGAACCAGAAACTCGTGGTTTACCTTGAGCAACTTATCTCTTCCTCCAGCTCTCTCCAGATTGATGCCCCAAAGCCCCCAGCTCTGTGGATTCCCAAAAGAGCTCACTCTGGCAGGATCTTGCCCTACTCAGCCCTTTTTTGTGAGAGAGATGGTGAGTGCCCTGTTAAATCAACACCATCTTGCCACTTTAGTAATGTTTTTGATGGCTGGCATTCCTTGGGTTCTTTGGCTTTCCCATCACATGGCAAAGTTCTCTCCTTTCTCAGGTGAGTTCCATTGATTTCCTGCTTCTTACTCTTCTCTATGGCTTTCTTCTTATAAGCTCTCCAGTAATAAGGCTAAGACTCATCCTGATTCAATTGGCCACACATTAAATTAAAATAATAACTTTAAAGGATTGTATTTACAGTGAGTTCAACCCAAAGGAATGGGTTTAAGATTAAGATTATGTTTTCTCTGAGTTCAAAACTCAATCTAACATACTCCCTTAGTGCTGGTCCCCCTAAGTCTTCACCTCCGAAGTTAGTCCACACTAAGCCTCTATTAATTCATCAGTTACAACTTAAGTGTTCTTACTGGTATTGGCTCCAGCACAGAGTCTCTGTTCCTGGATTTCTTTTCCAGGTAAATTGTAGTTTTCTTTATCCATCTCTGTCCTGTTTTCAGAGTTTCTTGTAATCTCAGCTGTTTGATGGACTTAAGAAGAATTGATGTTTTACAGTCTGTTGAGCTTTTATATTGCTATTAGGACAGGAGGGATTACTTCTAAGCCCCTAAAATGACAGACCGGAGACCTTCAGTGGAGTCTTGAAACTCTTTTTTTGTAAAGTAATAACTAATTATATTCATGAAAATATGTATTATATTTGGAAGCCACATTTGTTATTTAGACTACTCAGACAACAAGCTTATTAGACAATATAACATACTGATAGAGCTATTGAACTGCCACCAGCAGGTTGCAAATTCAGAATACATCCAGAACTAAACAAAGAAACCTCTGCTCCTTCTGCCGGACAATAGCTTAAGCATCAAGAGTAGATTTCCAAGAGCAGATTTTCTTTGCTTCTTCAGGGAATATAAGTAGCTTTCAATGTACCATGAAGAATATTTACAAATCCATTACAATAAAGTCACAAAGAATAACAAGCACTACCTAGATGAGGTGAAGATCCAATTCTAGTTTTATATATATCTTATGATTATTTGTTTGCTGCAAAGAAAAACAAAGTTATCCCATGATCTTCAGCTTTTTAGGCAAAAAGATTCATTATTATTACAAAAGAATATGGAAAATAACCTTTAACTCTAATTCATGAACACATTAAAAGTTATTTTAGGGAAATGGATGTGGCTCAAGTGATTGGGCTCCCATCTACCATATGGGAGGTCCAGGTTCAATTCCTGGGATCTCCTAGTGAAAAGCAAGCCGGCCTGCGTGGAGAGCTGGCCCACGTGGAGTGCTGGCCTGCGCGGAGAGCTGGCGTGGCAAGATGATGCAATAAAAAGATAAACATAAGAGAGATAATGAGAGACACAGCAGATCAGGGAGCTGAAGTGTCACAAGTGATTGAGCAGCCTCTCTCTACTCTGGCGGGTCCCAGGATGGGTTCCCAGCGCCACCTAAAGAGAAGACAAACAGAGCAGACACGAAAGCAAAAAAAGCAAAGAAGCGGGGGTGGGGGGAGAAATAAATAAATAAAATTTTACAAAAAAGTTATTGTACATATTTGTAAGATTAGCTATATATGTTCACACGTGTAATATGCTAAGGAAATTATACTTGTTAAAAGTACTTGTAAATAATTTGAATATATTTTTCTAAGTCATGATGTTCAAACAAGAACTGAGAAATTTAGCTATCTCTATTCTCACTAGGTTCTCAAACCTCACAATTAAGTGCTGTGAATGCCATTGTTAGTCAGAAAATAATAAGAGCCTGATTCCTAGCTATCTCTCTTAAAGGCCTGTGTGAGAAAAATACATTTTTTGATTCTATCAAATTTATTTCTAAATAAAACACAATGCTTGCTTTCCCAAAATTTGAAGATTGGTTAATTACTGTATTTAGCTCCAGATGAGGCAACAAACACACAAAAAAGTAAACTGTCTTATTCTGAATAGTTACCAATTGTAGAGAAATCTGAATTATATGAAAGGGCCAACCAGGTAAAATCGAAGGAAGAAGCATTGCATAATCAAGGAACAGCCAATGCAAAAACACAGAAATGGCAAATTGAAGAGGTATCCAGGGGCCAGATCTCTCTTTTTGTGATATAACATACCAGCAGTAAAGTGTGTGCACTGATCTTAAAGTGTGGAAGTTTACAAATGTATACAGCCATGAATCCCCCTCCAAATCAAAGTATAGAATCTTCCCATAACTGCAGAAAGTTCCCACAAGCTTTTGCCAGTAAATCCCCCTTCTCCTGAGGCAATGCCTATACTGATTTCTAGCACCATTGGTGAAGCCAGTAAAATAAGAACAAATGTTTTGACACGAAAAAGCATGTTAAGCATGCTATGATACCCAGGCATGAACAGGACTTGTTCAGGTTTAGGCTTTGCCCTGACTGCATTATATATGAGAAATTATGAAGGATTAACTTGAAACTTCAACACTCCATTTCCCTTCTTGTGCTCAAATTTCCAATATATGCCTTGAATATCTTGAAGAAAGATAAAAAATAATGCCATCAGGTTTTCATATAACTGGCAGTTAGTGTTAATTTGTGTATAGTATTATTATACTTAATAATAAGTATTTTCTACTTATTATTAGATATGACCTGTATGATCAAGATTTGGAAAATAAAACATGAATAAAGAGTTGATAATTAAGTCAAGATTTCCTTCTGAGTTGATATGACTTCATCTAAAATCTAAAATCATGTTAAGATTTATTCAGGAAGTTTTGCTTTTACTTTGAAGTTTTCATTCATATCCCCAAGAATTAAATATAAATGTGCAGGTTTAAAAATAGTCATAAGTAGTCTAGTAAACCTTAGATTAATGACATGACAAGAATGTGAGCGAATAGTCTGATACCAGTTGAAACTCCTCCAAGATTTTCATCTATTTACTCCAAAAAGAGTATCACCAACACATAGACATTAAACAAATCAAATACTTGAAATGCTCTGCAGTCATTTTTTTTCTTTCCAGAAACACAATTCCCCATGTTTTGTTTTTTTTTTTTTTTAATTTATTTCTAAACTGACCTTAGAAATTAAAGCACACAAAATCAACTTAAGGTTATCTGTCAATTGTAATTTATATTAAGATGCATAATTTATACATGGACATTCTTTTAAATTGTTATAGTATCTTAAGGAAAATGGACCATTACTAAATTAATAATATATAGAAATTACTACATGGTAGTACTCAGACAGCAAGTGCTATTAATTAATAGATATTTCCCACTATTACACTGATGGGTAGAGTTGTTTAGAGTAGACACTATGACAATATATGTTAAACACATTAATATTAATAATAAAACTATATCCACTATATCCTGGGAATCATGCTGAAAAATATATTGATAAAAGAAGAGTGCCTAAAGGATGTGATGTCTCATAAAAACTTGAATAACATACTAAAGATTTTGGATTTGATTTTGAATTTAAAGGGAAACAATTCAAACATTCTAATTCTAAAACTTACTAGGTATCCTGGAATATTTCCTGCAGTAGTTAGATTTTAACTCAGAAGAGAATTGACTTGACAATTGGAATAGTAAAAGGGCTAATCAGTAAGTAGATACATTAAAAGTAGATGATTTGAGATGTACTTTCATGCTCAGAATGAAGGATTATTGAAGAAAAATTAAATGCAAAAATTAAAAATCTGTGCATATATAACGTTCAAAAGTAGCTTTTGGGGTATATGAGTTGTCTAGACATTGTAGAAAATCCTATAATTTGATTGCTCTGTAAACAAAAGTTTTTGAAATCTAATCTTGCAATTTATTTCTTCATTAGTCAATGCACATTAACTTTATAACCACCATGTTCCAGGCACTGTGTTAGAAATGGTGGATTTCTGCCCTCATGATGTTATATTGAGAAAGACATAAAAAACAGTTGCACAAAGAAATAAATGTATAATTGTGACTTCTGATAAGTGTGTGAAGGAAAATAATATGATGTTTTGGAAGTGAATAAGAAGAAAGGTGAGAAGAAAATTTTCTTTAGATGTATGGTTAGAGAAGACCACATTGAAAAACTGACATTTGAGAAGTGATGCAAATAATGAGAAGCCAGCTATGAGAATAAGAAATGTATTCCAAAAAGAACAAATACTCTATGTGAAAGACTCATGAAGTTAAGAACCCAGCATATTTAAAGAACTGAAAGAAAGTTACTGTGGCTTAGACTACTGAAAGAAAAGGATTGGCCTTACATGAAGTAGGAGCTGTCATGTGGAAGACAGATTGTGCCTTCTAAGCCATGGAATCTGGGTTTAATTATATTCTAAGTTCAGTGAGGAAAAATTTTACCTTCCTATGCTTCAATTTCTCCAATTGTAAAATAGGGTAATAACTGTATATCATAAAGTTTTCATGAAGATCGAATACGTTGAAACAGATAAACTTAGAACAATACCATATATAAAGGAAGTGCTCTGTAAGTAAGAGCGATTATTATTATTATCAGTGGTGGTGGTAGAAGTAGTAGTAGTAGTAATATTTTATTACTTTCTATCATAAAATATTGAAATCAAATATGTGCCACTATTCATTATTCAGAAATCTAATAGGTCAGGGACCAGAAGGTAATTATTTTAGGCTTTGCAGAAAACATGTTCTCTGTTCCAACTACCCAACTCAGACATTTTAACATGGAAACAAAAAGAGTTAATACATAAATGAAGGAGAATGCCTGTGTTCCAATAAAACTGCATTTACAAAAACAGACATTGGGTCAGATTTGGCCTGGGACCATAGAGGCTGCTCCCTGAATTAAAAGATTACCCAGTTCTTTTTAAACAAACCAATTTTACTGATACATGCAATTCATCCAAAGTGTACAATCAATGGTACACTTGAGTGTGCATTCATCACTTTAATCATTGTTAAAGCATTTTCATTTTTCAGTAATAAACAAAAAACAGACAAACAAGAAAATTCTTCACTTCTCAATCTCTCTGTTTCCCCTGCTCTACATAGCTACTATTTCTGGTAGCTTGCACAGTTATTTATTTATTAAGCAGTTTTATTGAGTTATATTTACATACCATATTATCTATCTGAAGTATATAATCAACAGCTTTTAGTATAATAATAATATTGTGCATTCATAATTACAAAATTTTTTACTATTTCATTACACAATTTAAATATCTGTAGGCATATAACAGGGTCCATAAGGAACTTAACATCTAGGAACCAGTCACCTTGATACTAGAAGGTAGAGTTTGGGGGAAAATGAAACTAATATTTAAACTTGTAATATTTTAAAATATATTAATGACAAGTACCAAAGCTAGCCTCAAATTATTGTCCTTCCCAAAACATTCTTTGTAATGCTATTTTTGACCAGCCAGATCCTATCTGAGCTGGCAACTGACCACAGACATGAGAGAAATCAGCCAAGATCAGCTGAGCCTGACCCAGGTCAGCACAACTGCCCAGCCGTGTTGAAACTGGTGACTTAGAGAGGCTTGACCTAAATAATATTGTTTGAAACCACTAGGTTTTGGGTTGGTTGGCTATGCAGCAAAAGTTAATTGACATAAAAATCAAATTGGTCTACTACTTCTCACAGCATTAAGCAGATGGCTTATATTTTTTCATGATGGCAAAACATACATAAAAGAGAATTAATATGAATGTCAGTATTTACTGAGTACCCACTATGTGTATGAGCCTGCTTGAGTTCTGAGAGGCACCAGAACCAAGAGAATAGTGGTACCTGACCTCATAAAAAAATAAACATGTCATGTTTGAAAAATATTGCCCAGAGGATTTATTTCATATTAATTTTGAGAATAAGTGAGGTTTCTGGAATGGTCCAGTCTATTGTCAAAGATTAATCTGGAATGGCAAAATCAACAATCATAAAAACTTCAAAATAACTGTTTATTGAAGCTCTAACCAAAATAAGGTAGAATCTTATGAGTGTTTAGAATTCTTAAGAAACAGAAATCTTTGGGTTTCCTCTTATTTTATTTGGCTGCTTTCAAAGTGAAAAAAAAAAAAAAAATGCTGTGGTCCACTCTTTTCTCCAGTCTTGCTTCTGTGGGGCAGCTTTCTACATGTGTTATTCACTGAGACTTTCTTTTTTAAAATTCTTTCCCTGTGAATCTGTTGCAAGTAGAAGCTTTAGGTTTGTGGAACTTGAGCATTTTCAAAGGACCCTTGGCAGGCCTCCAGCCCTTTGAAATTTAGTTCTGCTCTCTATGCTGTAATACTTTCCATTTTGTGTCCTAGCTTCAATATTTTGCATCTTATAACTGTTTGCTGTTGAGTTAGTTAAATCTACCCAAAAATTCATTGACTTAGAAACAGTAAGATAGCTGTGTGCATAGTAAAAGCCTAATGCATTTCACCTATAGACTCTTTTAAAGTAGAAATTGAGAGAATTGAATGTCTTCACCTTTATCAATTACCTAATAACTATCATATTAAATTACATATGATAGAATATGTTGAAAATAATCTGTTTCTCAATTCCTGACTACACATTTTAATAACAGGTAAGAATTTCTGCACACTTCCGAAAACTTTAAAATCCCTGCTATTTCTTAAGTGATTAAATATGAGCAAGAAAGTTAAAGTCGTTTATCCATGGTCATAAGACTGTGGTCAAAATGACTAAAACTGTATCCATAAAAATTATTAAATTCAAGTAGAAATGAATATTAAATATAGAGAAACATTTTTAATGTTTTGCATGCTTACTGTCTCATGACATCTATCATCAGGAAAATAAAAGCTTAACTTTTTTTCTTAATTTGAGAGTTAAAATCATCCTATAGATATTCTTAAAATATTAATAAAACACTAAGTGTAAATTTTGTCTCTGTCATGTAAACTATATAAACACTAAAAAAGAAAAATTGTAAAATATCACTTAGCACTTTTATTTATATTACTTTAGGATGTTGTTAATAGAAGATATCATATGTTTGAAGTTATTTATACAAGAAGTGATATATTAATGTAATATATACCACTAATATTTTCTCAAATTCCTCCCCCAAATCCTAAATGTCAGGCAACAAAAACTAGTGCTCAGACTTCTCAGTCATAACTGCATCCTAGAAAGAAACAGGCTGGAACCAATTATATTACCTAGTCTATCTGTGTGACAATCATTTTAAAAATATTCAATAGAAGAGTCTACAAGAATTCATGATGTACTCATGAATTCAAATATTTCAATTCTATTATGTTTTTCCTTTTTGTATTTAAAAAAATTAATATTCAGTTTATCATAGATAAAATGGTCTAAGGTCATATTAGACAAATCCAATCTGTCAAAACTTTTCTGTGATAAAACATTAATAAATATTGTCTCATACCTAAAATCTGCCATTGATACACATGTTATTTCATATTCTCAACTTTCTGATTTAAGTTGTTTTGGTTTTATATCAATACAAAATCTCCCTTTTAAAATAGAAGTTCTTAGCCTGAGGTCCATGGGTCTGGATGATGGCATATGATGCCCTTGAGGTAATTTTCCAGACCACAAACCAGGGAAAGAGAGCCCAAGCAAAGAACAGCATTCTTGTTTGGAGGAGTAAACCGAGAGCAATATTTAAGGCTGCCAAAGAAGCTGAGATTGGGAGATGAGGAGGGAGGGTGATGCACAGAGAAGGAGCCACAAAACCTTCATAAAAATTCCCTTCTGGTTCTTGTTGTCCTACTCTGAAGCTGCAAATTCACAGAGTGAGACTGGGAGTCCATTTGAGAACAGTGACTCAGAGTCTGAGAGCTGAAGAGAGATTTCAGAGGCTGCACAGTGCTGGAGAGACCTCGGAGATTGGGCATATCCAGACTGAAGAGCTTTGGTGAATACCCTAGGTATTCAATTGAGACAAAAAAAAAAAAATAAAGTAAAAGGGGCCACATTCTTGTTCCTAGGACCACTCTCTTGGAGCAAGAGCTATGTCCAATAGGTAAGAGCAAACCAGGGACAGAACAGCACAACAAAGCCTAAAGCCAAGTCTTCACAGCATCAAGCTCATTGTCCAGGAGATTAACTGCTTGCTAGAACAGAACTTATCACCTCTGCTACATGTAATTTACACACACACACACACATATATATATTACTAGTTGCATGTCAAATAAATAAATCTCCTCAAAATTTGTAACACATGAGTGGGATTTCATTTATTCTCCTAGTTAAACAAATTTCTGATAATAACTTTCTTTTCTTTTTTAAAACACCCCTCACTCATTCCAGATAAGCCCAGTGTAGCAGTTTGGTATTATTTATGAATCTCAAAAATAGATATTGGATTATGTTTGTAAACTGGTCTGTTCCTCTGGGTGTATTAGATTGTATTAACTTCAGAGGTTTCACGTTTACTTGATTAAATTATGATTAGTACTTTGATTGGGCTACATCAGTAGGACATTGAGCTCCCACTGCCTTAGTGGGCTGGACTCACAGAGAAAACTACACAGCAGAGGAGGGAGATGGAGTTTTGAGCTGGAGCCCCGGGAAGTAAACACACAGGAGAAGAACACTGATAATCGACTGCTGACCTTGTGACTAGAACAGAGCAGCTAAGCCTGGAGAGAAACAAGCCCCAGGAGAGAGATGAGACTTATCCCAGCCTACAGCTTATATTGGAAGAAACTTGTACCACAGAGTCTTAAGAGGAAGAGGAAGCCTGAACCCTTTGCAGAGGTTGGCAGCTATCTTGCTTCAACATGCGCCAATAGACTTTGATGAGGGAAGTAACTTATGCTATATAGCCTGATAACTGTAAGCTTCTACCCCAAAGAAATACCCTTTATAAAAGCCAATAGATTTCTGGTATTTTGCATCAGCACCCTTTGGTTGACTAATATATCCAGTCAAATCAGCCTTCACTCCTCCTGGCTTTCCCCCTACAACTATTGTGGATTGTATATGATATTATCCTCCTTGCTTTTATTTATATCACACAGTTTCCATCAATTCTAGGGTGCCCATGTTCACATTTTAGCATTTATGAAATTAGGTTGTGCCTTATAATTTATGGTGTGCCATTATTTAATTAGTAGCTTTTTTCTCTTTCTTATTGGTACTAGAGTGATGATGCATAGTGTTATCAGTGCAGTCTTAAATTCAATGAACTTTGGTAAATATGTAGAAATGTAATTAGTTATTTATTATTAAAGATATAACACAAAGATAAATATAAAGATAAGGAAATTACTTTAGAGGGCAGTGAGTTACCCATTTGAGGAACAATGTTAAGAAAAATACATTTGCATCTCAAAGATCTGGATTTGACTGAGTACTGGCTCTGTCATGTACTAGCTGGCAGACCTTGGGTACTTAACATTTCTCAGTCTTGAGCTCCACACTTGCAAAATTGTGCTATAATGATACTGCACATCTCACAGAGTTGTTAATGGATAGAATGCATAAAGTGCTTAAAACAATGCCTAAGATAAACTGAGTGTTCAATAAATGCTATCCATTTTTTATCATATGATGGTGGTGGTGAAGGTGTTCAATTACTCAGCCTTTGGCATATATTAAGTATCAAATAATTGTATTTTTATCTTTCATTAAAAAAAGAACAAAGAAAGAAATTAAGGAGAAAATTCAGGCAAGATAAAAGGCAAAAAAAAAAAGGAGGTAAAGGAGGAAATAAGAAAGAAGGAAGAAAAGAAGGAAGGAAAGAAGGAGGGAAGGAAGGAACAAAGAAATAAGGAAGGGACTATTAAATGTAATGGTCAAATGATATCAATTGCTGAGATATTAGAATTTCTGATCTGCAAATAATTGCAAAATTATTGTCTTTTTCCCCACTCGTCTACAAACTCCATGAAGGCAGAGATATGTCAATTTTTGTTTTCACTCAATATCTAGCTCATAGAATAAAAGGAAGGTGTATGATGAGTAAATGTTATGAATTACTGAATTCAAATGTCCCTAAGGAGAAAAAACTTTTCTCTTAAAATTATTTGATTATGCAACTTAATAACAGAAGTGTGGAAAGATCTCCTGTACAGTAACATTCAACTTAGTTTTAGACTTCTAAACACTGTTCTGGAACGAATATTAAGATAAATGAATATAATTCTAAATGCCAGAGAAAACTGTTACATGGACCCCTAACTTAAAGATTTATAGTGAATTTCAGACTCCAAACAATATCCATAATAACCCTTTTAAGATTCTTGTTTATTTGTCTTCTTTGTAGATTAGAAATAGCAAAATTACAAGAAGGGTATGGGGATGACAGAGCAGCAGACACAGTAGCTTCAGGAGAAAGAAAAGAAAGAAAACCTATACCAGAAAACAAAACAAAAGAAAACTCTATAATCTTAAGAGCTCAAAAAAGCAGGCTCTGGGGACTAATACATCCTAATTGATCTGGGTTCATATCCCTTAATATGAGTTTAGGCAAGTTCTCTTTTAATCTTAGTCATGTTATAAGATATAAGGAACATAATCCAGGTAAAGTAGTTAGCAGAACCTCTGGCATGAAGTAAGCCTCAATCGATTATAGCTTTTATTGTTATGACTATATTACTAAATATAGTAAAAAATTAGAAAAAATACATTATCTACTATATTCTGTTTAGAAAAATGGTTAACAATGCATTTCAGAAAGATTTCCAGTCCAGAATCAAACGTTTAAAAATGATGAAAAGGCTTTTGTGCATACAAGAGTATATTTTGATTACTTGGAAAATTCATTCATGTAAGATATCACTTCTCCCAAAGACAGTGGAAAAAACAAGGACATATTATCTAGTTTGCATTTCAAACTAAATTCTAGCCAGTATAAACTGAAAGAATAATAACTGGATTATTTACGGTTCTTTACAATTGGTATTGTCCTTGAAAATAAATAATTTTCCGTTTTCCCAATTTTGTTAAGTAACAAAAAATATGGAGACTCATTCCACTTCTTGTTAAGGAACTCAGTTTGCTTTATTGTACATTCCTTCACAACCTGGGTGAGGTGGGGATCTGTGATGGAGCAAATTGGCTCAAACAAGAGTGAAAACTGACAAAAAATTTGAACGTTTCTTTCTTCTGCTTTGAGAAGAGAGGCTCTTTCTTTTATGTTTTCTCCCTCAAGCAACTCAGTTACTTTGCAGCCATTCCTCTTGGCTCTTAACAACAAGAATACGTCATAATTCTCAAAGAAGCAGCTGCGTTTAGTTACTGTGCTCTAGACATGCACGCATCTCAAGTCCACACTTCATTAAATACTGAAATCATAAAGAAAAAAAAGTTCAGGCTCTGTGTATGTTGGGAGAGACCAAAAGTGAAATTACCACCATGCAGAAAATGAAGAGATCAGAGGAAGGTTTAACATGGAAAGTGAACATATGTGCATGCACAATGAAAGAGTTTCCCAGACACCTTCATTCTATGAACCAGTGATAGAAATAGCTGAACAATACTGCAACTGGTTATATATTTTATCCAATTTATTGTGGAATCTTTAATGTGTTTTATTTAAGGTCCTCATGTCCTGAAAGAGTTTGATTTTAGATGATCTTTTCTGCATTGTGAAAGCAACTGAACACAAATACTGTTATATGAAAAGCTGCCAGAAAAAGAATATTCACTAGACCATTTATGTCTAGATCAATGAAAAAGGGGCACATGATTTTCAACTACATTTTTTCATAAAACAAAATTCAAGTGCCGCACAAGGCATTTTTCGGATAGTGAAATTATTCTGTAGGATAGTGTAATGGTACATACATGATGTAATACATTTGTCAAAACTGATAGAACTGTGCAATACAAAGGATGAACCCCAATGTAAACTGTAGACTTTAGTCCAAAATAAAGTATCAATGTTGGTTCATTAATTGTAAGAAATGTACCCCATTAATGCAAGATATTAATAAGAGAAGCTGTGTGCAGGTCTGTTAAAAATTCAAATATGTATTATATACATAAATATATAAAATAAATATAAATAAATATGTATTATATATGTATAGTATATTATAAATATGTATGTTATATAATAGTCTATATTTGTATCTCCATCTTATCATTTTATGGACTATTTGCTCTTTTCTATTTTAATAAAGCCTCATTAGTTCTTTGCCATTTACTCTGAACTGCTTATTTTTTGTAGAATTTATTACTACTCTTTTTGTCTATTTTCATTATTCTTTCTTGAAGTATTCAGTTATAAAGTTGAGGACAAGTCAAAATTCATGTCCATTAGTGTTCCTAATATTTCACATGTGGAATACACTAATCAGAAAAGAAAAAAATGGGTGTGGTTATAACTATTTCATGTTGAATAACTAGGTCTCAGCATTTTTTAATGATATCTTCTTCCTGGGCAGAATAAAAATGCAAAATTATCTTTATGGGCTCCAGATGTGTTGTTAAATACAAGGCATCTCCAGGACTGTTTGATGTTTCATATGCATGTTTCCACATTTATCAGGCAGAGCAAAACTTGACCTTGCATTATATAAGATATTTATTTTCTAAAACAACTAAAACCATCAGTGCAACAGCTCCAATTTATGGACTCTCTTTATGAGTTAGATTCCATGGACAGGAAATACATTGAAACTGAAGACCCACAGAATCTCTCTAAAATATGTCTATTCAGGCCTTTCAGGATAAGCTCTTTGAGACATACCAGTGTTACAGTGTAAAGGTTAAGGAACATAGTTTAAAGAAGGGAAGTGTACCCAGCCTTTATTTTCACTTTTTCATTGTAGAGAGACACTGAATTTGGAGCATAAATTTGCTTAACACAGACATTGTTTATAGTTCCATTATCAGAGCAAGTCTATTTGTGTCAGTACTCAATTCTGTCATGTAAAACATTGTATATATTCCCAATTAAGTTTTAGATCTATTAAGAAAAGAATGCAAACTATTTGTAAAGTTTTCCAAATATTAGAACACATTGCCAAACTACAAACTTTAAAGGAAGGAATGCACTTTTAAAAAGTACATATAACCATTTCATGAGCAGGCTGAAAATGGGAGAAAGTAGTTCATATCAAAGTTTGGAAATTTGGATTTTATCTCACACATTTTTACTCTCATGAATTCATTTGGATTTTATCTCACACATTTTTACTTTCATGAATTCATTTTCTCATTGCAATGCAATGGTGTGGGCAAACACCTGAGAAGGATGCCTATATGCTTTTGGCATAAAACTGCACCTGGTGTAAATCACTATATATTTTTTTGTTGTCATATATTTTGAACCAAACAAATATTTCTTCCATATTCTCATTTTATTAACAATGACCAAAAGGTAGAAATAACCCAAATTCTAATCAACTGATGAATGGAGAGACAATTTATGGAATAGCCATACAATGGAATATTATTGAGCCATAAAAGGAGTGGAGTGCTGACTGATACATGCTACAAAATGGATGAATCTTGAAAACATTTTGTTAAGTCAAAGAAGCCAGACACTAAAGGCCACATATTGCATTATTCCATTTGTATGAAATACCCAGACTAGGGAAATTAAAAAAGAAAGGGAGCGGGTTAGTAGTTACCAGGGACTGGGGGTAAGGAACAATGGGAGTTGTTAATGGTATGGCATTTCCTTTTGTGGTGATGAAAATGTTCTGGAACTACATAATAATGGTGATGGTTGCCCAATATTATGAATGTACCTAATGATACTGAGTTGTACAGTTTAAAATGATTTAAAAGGTAAGCTTTATGGTTGGGGTATACTAACACAAAAAGAAAATTACATTATTGACAGCCACTGACCATATGACCTATTGTTTATTGAAGCATCTATGTATTTGCTTATTAGATTTTATAGCATTTTTCTACTGAAAAACTCAAAGCATGAATATCTCTGTCCTTTCCTGAAATTCTAAAAATAAGGAGAGTAAAATGAATTTTTAAATGGATATAAACTTATAATGACAAAGAGAAAAGTAAACTAACATAAGCAGCTAGAAATTAACAAAATGCTTATGAGACTAAGAAGGAAATTTAAAAATGGTCTGGCAAAGAATGTTCATTGTCTCCCAGATCCCCATCCTTTATATCTTTAATAAAATTTTGAATAAGGGAATAGAAAAATCAGAAACCTATTGCCAAAATATTTCATCCTGAGATTTAAACTTTGAGCCATGCTTAATTTTATCAAAGAATAGCAGTGTGTTTTGTACAAAACGACTCTCTAAGAAATACTGGGCAAATTCTCTGGGATAATGTAAAAGCATACAAAGATCTGATTACCAACATTTTCTATTCTCCCATCCTAATTTTATCTCTATCCTTCTAGAGTTATGAACTTAATCTCAGTATTCTATCTTATGTTCACACTTTGCATTTAAGAATTAAAACATTTTAAGGCTTTAGAAAATAGGAATGATCATTTTGAATCACAATTTCAAAATTAGTCCCTTAAAATGTGTTCAACTTTAACTGGTTAGAATTCTATGAATAGAAAAGTCTGGTGTCATATACCAAAATAAAAATGAAATAGAAAGTCCTAAAAGGTTTTTATTATTTTGTATTTTGTATTATTTATTGCTGTCCTAGTTTTAACAAAAATATCTATGGATACTTTAAATTTAGATAAATACAAATAAGTGTAACATGGGGGCATTTTTGGGAGATTGGATTTGTCTGGCATGACAGTGCAATGATGGATACAGGCCATTATATATTTTGTCACAACTTACAAAATTGTGAGGGACAAAGTGTAAACTACAATGTAAACTGTAGTCCATGGTTAGTAGCAATGATTCAATATGGGTTCGTCAATTGTAACAAATTTACCACACTAATGAAGGATGTTGTTAAGCTTAAGTGTGGAAGGGGGAGGGAGTGGGGTTTATGGAATTCCTTATATTTTTTACGTAACATTTATGTAATCTAAACTTCACCAATGTTTATTGTCTGATGATTTAAGTTCACATCACTGGTTATAGTTGAATATAAAAAACAAGTGATTGCTCTAATATAGTTCAATCATTCTGGAAATGAAGGAGATTCCAACACTAGACAGGGACTTCATAATTGCTAATGTCCCTTTCATGTAAAAGCTATCTTAGCCTGGCTCCTATTTAGCATTGGTCTCATCCCTCTTCTATGCAGCCAACAGGCTACTAACTGAGTTCCTGGCATCTTGAATTTTCATGGAATTAGTTCAAATGACTTGTCCAAGTTTCATCTCTCACATCTTGCTTCATGATAAGCTCTAGTTCTTCTCATTTAGGTGTTGCTACTGATATCAGGCATTCCTCACACTGTCTCCAATTTTCCACCTCCAACTTTTGCTTGTCTTCTTGATGAGCGTTGGATTTTTCTCTCAGGTTGTGCTGCCTTCAATATTCCCTGGATAAACATTTCACAGATTAAAGCCAGCCCTGCACCCAAACCCAGCTTTTAAAAAATGACATAATGTCTTTTAGAAAACGGTTATTATATTTTTATTAAATGTAAATTGTTTTTATCACGTTAAGGAAGTATCCTTCTATTCCAGGTTGCTGGAAGATATAATTTTAAATGGATGTTGAATTGTGTAATATAATTTTTGGCATCTAATGATATGACAATGTGTTTGCCTCATGCAATCTTAATTTATTAATTAATTTTCAAATGTTGAATCAGCCCTTCATCCCTGGGGTAAATTAAATCTTGAAAGATATAAAATTTCTTTTTATAATTTTCAGGATTTGATTTACATGATTTTCTTGAGGATCTTTGTGTCTGTTCGTGGGAAATATTTGTCTAAATTTTTTTTTCTTACCATGCCTTTGCTATTCTTTTCAGAATAATGTAGGTTACATCAAATGACTTGGGAATGTTTTATGCACTTCTTTTTTCTGGAAAAAACTGTGTAGAATTGTATAAAAAATTGTGTTATATTTTCTTAAATATTTGTTAGAATCAGTTGAAGTTTCCATTGTTGGAATGTTGTTGGGGTTTTTTTTTTTTGTTGTTTTTTGTTTTGTTTTATTTAATAATTATCTTATTTATTTTTAAAGAAGCTTTAGAGGAGACTTCTGGGAAGATGGCGGACTAGTAAGACACGGGAATCTCTTCTCCAGAGAAGTAGCTAGAGGACAGGCTGAAACAGCCCTGAAAAAGATCTTCTAGGGTTTGGGACAACAGGTGAAGGCTGCACACCACCTGGAGGAGAGAAGGACAAAAGAGGGAGATCGCGGCGACAGAACCAGAACCGTGAGTTGGAAGTGACACCTTCTTCTGTTGCCAGTGCCCTCCCCCACACTCTTTAGAATTCTCGGGCCTCTGGGCTTGTGACTACAGAAAAAGGGGGCTCCAGGGATCTACCACTCCCGGAAAGGGGAGAGAGAGGGACACAGCTTTAGGCTGACTCCGGTTCACACAGCGGTTTGCCTGGGAGCCTAGGAAGGACTGGAGAAATCCGACCCTTGCAACCTCCCTCTCTTCTAGCCTGGACTAACTATTGACTCCACAGGAGAGGGGAGAGAGACCCTGGGGCTGACCCTGTTTTTGACTCCCAGGTTTAGTCTGCCATGTCCTGAGAGCCCTTCCAGGCCAGGTGGGGTTGCACCATTGTTTGCCTTGTAGCCTGCAAGGGGCTAAAGATATACAAACCTCCCAATCTCCTCCTCTACTAACAGGGACTGATTGTTGAGGATTCAGAAGGGAGTGGAAATATTTCTTAGCTAGAAAAAGGGAGGCACAATGAGACAAGTCTGGAGAACTGTCTCAGAAACTTTGAATTACAAGGCTCTTAGCCCCCAGACAGGAAGCTCTATCTACACATTGATCTGGTCTGTGTCACAACAAATACACTCCGACCAGGCATTGAATTGAGAGCTGCCAATGAGCGCCATCTCCTGGCAGACCAAGGAGGTGCACATAAGAAAATTAATAAGTAGGAGAGGCTTTTCCTGGCCTCTATAGCCTCCCTGCCCAAGGCCCTAGAAAATGACTTTACAACCAATTACTGGGTCCAGTGCCCAGTTTTGAGCAATCAGCAGAACAATCCTAATAATCAAGGTTGAGCCAAAAATCAAAGAGCTGTGGTAACTCACAGCCTCCTGCCACTAAAACCCCATACAAGAGAAAGAGATAGAGCATCTAAGTAAAATACAAACTAATCAGATGCCTAAGCACCAGCAAAAAATTATGAGCCATACTAAGAAAATAGAAGACATGGCCCAAATAAAGGAATACAGCAAAGTCCCAGAAGAGATGCAGAATTTGAGAGAACTAATCAGTGAGATGAGCACAAATTTCCAAAATCAAATTAATGAGATGAAAGAGAATATAGTTAAGGAGGTAAATGACATCAAGAAGACATTGAGTGCTCGCAAAGAAGAATTTGAAATCCTGAACAGAAAAGTAACAGAGTTCATGGGAATGAAAGACACAATAGGTGAAGTCAAAAATACATGTGAGGCATACAACAGCAGACTCGAAATGATAGAAGAAAGAATAAGTGATACCAAAGACAGAGCAACTAAAATTGAAGAGAGAAAAGAGCACAGAGAGAAAAGAATGGAAAAAATTGAGCAGGGGCTCAGAGAGTTGACTGACAACACAAAACACAACAACATACATATCATGGGAGTTCCAGAAGGGGAAGAGAAAGGAAAAGGGGCAGAAAGAGTATTTGAGGAAATAATAGCTGAAAATTTCCCAACTCTTACAAAAGAAATGAACTTACATGTCCAAGAAGCACACCGTACCCCAGTGAGAATAAATCCAAATAGACCTACGCCAAGACACATATTATTCAGAATGTCAAATGTAAAAGATAGAGAGAAAATTCTCAGAGCAGCAAGAGAGAAGCAAACGATCACGTACAAAGGACATCCAGTAAGACTTAGTGCAGATTTCTCTTCAGAACCATGGAGGCGAGAAGACAGTGGTATGATACAATTAGGAAACTGAAAGAGAAAAACTGCCAGCCGAGAATTCTTTATCCAGCAAAACTGTCCTTCAAATATGAAGGTGAATATAAAGTATTCACAAACAAACAGAAACCAAGAGAGTTTGCAAAAAAGAATCCACCTTTGCAGGAAATATTAAAGGAAGCCTTAGAACCTGAAAGTAAAAGACAGGAGAGAGAGGCTTGGAGGAGAGTATAGAAGAAAGAAAAGCAGAAAGGATAACCAAAAGAGTAAAAAGAGAGACAAAAATAAGGTGACTTATGAAAACCAAAGAATAAAATGGATGAAATAAATAGTGCATTTTCTGTAATATCATTGAATGTGAATGGATTAAATTCCCCAATCAAAAATTCAGGCTGACAGAATGGATTAAAAAACATGAGCGGAAAGCGGCTGTGGCTCAATTGGTTGGGCTCCCGTTTGCCATATGGGAGGCCCCAGGTTCGATTCCCGGGGCCTCCTGGTGGGGGCGGGCCGACCTGCATGGTGCAGTAAGCTGATGCTCCACACGGTGCTGCAGGGTGGCGCAGCAGGGGGAGACAAGCGGACACAGAGAGGTGCGGAGCAAATGGACACAGTGAGCACAAGTCTCAAGGGGGGGGGGGTATAAATAAATAAATAAAGATAAATCTTTAAAAAAAAAAAAAAAAACATGAGTCATCCATATGCTGCTTACAAGAAACTCACCTCAGACCCAGGGATACAAACTGGCTGAAAGAAAAAGGTTGGAAAAAGATACTCAGAAAAGAGCAGGGGTAGCGATACTAATACAAAACAGACTTCAAATGCAAAAATGTGATGA
Source organism: Tolypeutes matacus (assembly GCA_026826555.1). NCBI lineage: Eukaryota > Metazoa > Chordata > Mammalia > Cingulata > Chlamyphoridae > Tolypeutes > Tolypeutes matacus. The sequence continues at coordinate 49,870,423 of JAKSZT010053929.1, forward strand.
GAAATACGGAAGGCCATTATATGTTAATAAAAGGGATGATTTCCAGGAACATATAACAGTCATAAATATCTACGCACCTAACCAGGGTGCTCCAAAATATATGAGACAAACTCTGGCAAAACGGAAGTGAGAAATAGACATTTCTACAATAATCGTTGGAGACTTCAACACCCCTCTCACATCATTATATAGAACAACTAGACAGAAGATCAACAAGGAAACAGAGAACTTGAACAATATGATAAAAAAGTTAGACCTAACAGACATGTACAGAACACTGCATCCAAACTCAGTAGGTTATACATTTTTCTCAAGTGCCCATGGAGCTTTCTCCAGGATAGACCACATGTTAGGTCACAATACAGCTCTCAATAAATATAAAAAGATTGAAATTATACAAAGCACCTTCTCAGATCATAATGGAATGAAACTAGAAATCAATAACAGACAGGAAAAAAGTAAATTTGCAAATGTGTGCAGACTGAACAACACATTCCTAAATATTCGGTGGGTCAAAGAAGTAATTGCAAGTGAAATCAGTAAATATATTGAGACAAATGAAAATGAGAACACAACATATCAAAACTTATGGGATATAGCAAAGGCAGTCTTGAGAGGGAAATTTATAGCCCTAAATGCCTTTATTAAAAAACAAGAAAGAGCTAAACTCAAAGATTTAACTGAACAACTTGAGAAAATAGAAAAAGAGCAGCAAACCAATCCCAAAGCAAAAAGAAGGAAAGAAATAATAAAGATTAGAGCAGAAATAAATGAAAATGAGAACAGAAAAACAATAGAGAAAATCAACAAAACCAAAAGCTGGTTCTTTGAGAAGATCAATAAAATTGACAAACCCCTCACTAGACTAACAAAGAAAAAAAGAGAGAAGATGCAAATAAATACATTCAGAAATGAAAGAGGGGAACTTACAAATGACCTCACAGAAATAAAAAGAATCATAAGAGGATTTTATGAGAAACTATATGCCAACAAACTAGAAAACCTAGATGAAATGGACAAATTTCTAGAAACACATAATCAACCTACACTGACACAACAAGAAATACAAGAACTTAACAAACCAATCACAATTAAGGAGATTGAATCCGTCATCAAACATCTCCCTGCAAAGAAAAAGTCCAGGACCAGATGGCTTCACAGGTGAATTCTACCAAGCAATTCTAAAAGAATTAACAACAATCCTGTTTAAACTCTTCCAAAAAATTGGAGAGGAGGGAAAATTACCCAACACATTTTATGAAGCCAACATCACCCTAATACCAAAGCCAGATAAAGATTCCACAAGAAAAGAAAATTACAGACCGATCTCTCTTATGAACATAGATGCAAAAATTCTCAACAAAATACTTGCAATTCGAATCCAACAGCATATCAAAAGACTTATACATCATGACCAAGTGGGATTTATTCGTAGTATGCAAGGCTGGTTCAACATAAGAATATCAATCAATGTAATACACCACATTAACAAATTGAAGGAGAAAAACCACATGATCATCAGTTTGGGCAAGATTGGCATCTTCATGATGTTTATTCTTCCAATCCATGAACATGGAATGTTTTTCCATTTGTTTAGGTCTTTTAAATTTTCTTTTAGCATTGTTTTGTAGTGTTCTGCATATAGGTTCTGTACTTCTTTGGTTAAATAAACCAAACTCCAATAGACATGCCATGTGCCCTGTAATACCACTACTGGGTATATACCCAGTAGAACTCAGAGCAGTGACATGAACAGACATCTGCACACCGTTGTTCATAGCAACATTACTCACCATTACCAAAAGTTGGAAACAACCCAGGTGTCCATCAACAGATGAATGGATAAACAAACTGTGGTCTATTCACATGATGGAATATTATGCAGCTGTGAGAAGAAATGAAGTCGTAAAGCATATGGCAACATGGATGAACCTGGAGGACCTTATGTTGAGTGAAGCAAGCCAGACACAAAAGGACAAATACTGTATGAATGCGTTACTATGAACCAAATATATTGTGTAATATATTGTTTGATTAAAAAAAAATTTATATGTATCCATTACATTTAATTGAGAAATGTATATATTTATTCATTTGTGTTTACTTTTAGTTTTTTAATTGTTTATATTTTCAATTATTAAATGTACAAAATAAAGTTTAAAAAAATGTTTAAAAAAATCTAAAGTAAAAAAAAAGCTTTAGATTACATAAATATTACACAAAAAATATAAGGGATTCCATAAGCCCCACTCCCTCTCCCTCCCACACTTTCCCACCTTAACAATATCCCTCATTAGTGTGGTACATTTGTTATGATTGATAACCCATATTGAATCACTGCTACTAACTATAGACTACAGTTTACGTTGTAGTTTACACTTTGTCCCTCACAATTTTGTAAGTTATGACAAAATATACAATGGCCTGTATCCATCATTGCACTGTCATGCAGGACAAATCCAATGTCCCCAAATGGCCCCATATTATACCTATTCTTCCATCTCCCATCCCTCAGAACCTCTATTGGCCACTACTTTTACACCAATTATGACTTCTTCCATAGCTAGAATAATAATAAGTCTCTAATAGAATAGTAGTAAGTCTACTTTAGCCTATTGTTCATTCCCCAATCTTGAGGATTTGGGGATGGTGTTGGTCAGTCTGCTTCTAATTGAGAAGGGGCTTAGCTCTCATTGGGCAGATGGATGGAACTATCTTGCCTGCAGTTGCAGACACTCTCTGTACCTTGGGATGGGCATTGTCCATCATCATCTCCTTGTTAGTTGTCCTGGGTGAGTCCAATGAACTGGAGAGAAGGTTTTGCTACTCTGCTGAAATCCAGGGCTCAACTGGCACATGGACCGACCAAAGATTTAAGTCTCTGGGACTTATGTTTATCAATTATAGTGCTAATTATGGATTCAAATAAAAGGAGCAGAAAAGCCATGTGTAGAGAACCTATAAATGAGTCTAACTCTGTTACACTAGGGAGCATAAATTCCAAAGTAAGGCCCACTGACAGGGTGCAAAATTCCTGAGCTGTCTGCCCTGCTTAGTTTCTTGATATCTCTAGAGCCCTCAGGAGCCCCACTTTTTAATGTTTTAAAATAGGAATTCAATTTATTTAAAAGATATAGGATTATTTCATCTTGAATATGTTCTGATAATTTGTGTCTGTAGCAATTTGTTATTATTTATGAATTCCAAAATAGAAGGTTTATGTTTATAAACTGGTCTGTTCCTCTGTGCATGATACCTTTTGAGTGTATTAGATTCACCTGAGATGTCTTTGATTAAATTATGTTAAGATTAGGGCTTTGATTCAACCACATCAATAGGCTGTAACTCATATTAAGTTCCCACCTCTTTGGTGGGCTGATATAAACAGGCATTCACTAAGGAAGACACAGAAGATACACAGGAAGAGAGAGAGAACTCCATAGACATGGTAGAGGAAAGAACTTTGATCCTGTGGCCCTGAGAAGAGAGATGAGCCATTCGCCTGATAGTTTGCAACTGAGCCACAAAAGAAACAAGCCCTATGCCAGCCTGTAGCTGAGAGAGAGGAATGCTGAACCCTCACAGAGATCACCTGCCATCTTGCTTCAACATGAGGCAACTGACTTGGGTGAGAAAGTACCTCTTATGGTACCTTGAACTGGACTCTTTAGGGTAACTGTAAGCTTTTACCCCAAATAAATACCTTTTATAAAAGCCAACAGATTTTTGGTACTTTGCATCAGCACCCTTTTGGCTGATGAATACAGTGTCTTTCAAAGAACTGATCTATTTTATCTAAGTTCTCAAATTTATGTGCACAGAGTTATTTCTATTATTACCTTATTATATTTTATTAAAATAAAATTTTATAAAATATATCATTCATACATGAACATACATAAGCAATAAGTATATAGTAAAAGTTGTGAACTTACAAAACAAATATGCATAACATCATACAGGGCTCCCATACATCACCCCACAATCACCATCTTCTATTGTTGTGAAACATTTGTTACAAACTATGAAATAACATTGTCGACTATTACTACTGACTATAGGTGTATTTCCCCCAACCCACCCAATTAATAACACCCTGTATTAATATTATACATTTGTTATTGTTATTGAGAGAACATTCTCATATGTGTCCTGTTAACCACAGTCCATCTTCCACCACAGGATTCCCTGTTATACAGCCCCATATTTTGTACAATACATTCAAAGTGTACACACAGTGGCTCTCATTTTCATCACAGAGTTGTGCTGTTATCATCTAAGTCAATTTTAGAACGTTTTCTTACTCCAAAAGGAAAAATCCCATATGCCCTTATGCGCCCTATAGTTTTTTAGAGTTGATATATCTTCTTGGCCATTGCTGCAAAATATTACAATATTATTGTTAATTATCATGCACAAGTTATATTAGCTGTAATTTTCCCATGTTTCACCCTATTCTTAACACTTTGTAAAAGAAAAACATTCTTATATTTATACTATTAACCAAAATCTTCTTCATCTAAAAATCACTGTTATACATACCCTAGATTATTCTCTAGCTTCCTTTCAATTGACATTTAGGTCCACAGATTACCCCTTTTCAGTCACAATCTCATTTATAAATCAGCAGTGTTATTTATACTCACTATAATGTGTTACACTCAACTCTATTCATTTCCACACTTTTATAATAAACATTTTTAAAATTCTACATACATTGAACATCAGCTCCAATCTCAGCTCACATTCAATTTCCTAGTAACCAATACTCTATAGTTTATCTCCATGAGTCTACTCATCATATTTAGTTCATTTTAGTGAGACCATACAATATTTATCCTTTTGTGTCTAGCTTACTTCACTCAACATAATGTCCTCAAGGTTCATCCATGTTCTCGTATGCATCCCGATTTCATTTCTTCTTACAGCTGAATGGTATTCCATTGTGTATATATACCACATTTTGTTTAGCCCACTCATTAGCTGATGGCCACTTGGGCTGGTTCCATATTTTAGCAATAATGAATAATGCTGCTATGAACACTGGCATGCAAATGTCAGTTTGCATCCTTGCTTTCAGTTCTTCTGAATATATTCCTAGTAATGAGACTGATGGATCATATGGCAGTTCTATATTCAGCTTCTTGAGGTACTGCAAACTGTCTTCCACAATGGCTACACCATTCTATGTTCCCACTAATAGTGAAAGAGTGTCCCTATTTCTCCACATCCTCTCCAGCACTTGCAGTTTTCTGTTGTTGTTTTTTTTTTATGATGACCATTCTATAAGGTGTGAAATGGTATCTCAGGCAGTGTTTTTTAAACAAATCAATTTTATTGATACATATAATAAAACATACAATTCATCCAAAGTGTATAATCAATGGTATTTGGAATAATCACATAGTTGTTCACACATCACTTCAATCATTATTACAGCATTTTCGCTATTCCAATCATAATAATAATAATAATAAACAAAAAACAGACAAAGAAAATTCGTCACCTCTTAATCTCTCTCTGTTTCCCCTGCTGTACATAGCTGCTATTTCTGGCTATTCTTGCACAATTATTTATTTGTTTATTAAGCAGTTTTACTGAGATCTATTCACATACCATGTGATCTATCCAAAGTGTATAATCAATGGCTTTTAGTATAATCAGAATGTTGTACATTCATGATCACAAAAATTTTAGAACAATTTATTTACTCCAAAAAGAAAGACTCATGCTCCTTAGCATTCCATCCCTATCGCTACATAACCAGTAATCTAATTTCATCTTTATAAATTGATTTATCTTTACATTCTATATAAATAGAATCATACAATATGTAGTACTCTGTGTCTGGTCTCCTTCACTTAGTACTTAGTAACATTTTGTAGTATTAACCTACATTTGTTAAACTTCAAAGAAAAGTGGTCTTATAAATGCAATTTTACCCATATTCATATTACACATATTTATATTTCACATACTATATTTAGTTCATAATAGCACAATCATAAAGTATTTGTCTTTTTGTGTCTGGCTTGCTTCATTCATCATGATGTTCTCAAGAGTCATCCATGTTGTTATATGTTTCACAACTTCATTTCTTCTTACTGCTACATTATATTTCATCGTGTGTTAACTCCACAATTTGTTTTTCCATTCATCATTTGATGGACACCTGGATTGTTTCCAACGTTTGGCTATCATGAATAATGCTGCTATGAACATTGGTGTGAAGATATCTGTGTCAATGCTTTCATTTCTTCTGTGTATATACCTATCAATGGTATTGCCAGGTCCCTCAGCGAGTCTATATTCAACTTCTTTAAGAACTGCCAAACAGTCCTATAGAGTGGCTGTACCTTTCTACATACCCACCAATAGTGACTAAACATTCCTATTTCTCCACATCCTTTCCAACATTTAGTTTTCTAACTTTTTATAGTAGCCAGTCTAATAGGTATGAAATGATATCTAATTGTAGTTTTGATTTGCATTTCCCTAATCGCTAGTGATGTTGAACATGTTTTCATGTGTTTCATCACCATTTGTATTTCTTCTTTGTACAGTTGTCTTTTCAAGTCTTTTGCCCATTTTTTAATTGGATAGTTTGTCTTCTTATTGTTGAGTTGTATGATCTCCTTATATGTCATGGATATTAAACTCTTATCATATATGTAATTGCCAAATATTTTTTCTCCCATTGGGTTGGCTGCCTTGTCACCCTTTTGATAAAGTAAGTCCTCTGAGGTGCAAAAGTGTTGAATTTTGTGGTAGTCCCATTTATCTATTTTTTCTTTTGTTGTTCATGCTTTCAGTGTAAGGTTTAAGAAATTACTCCTTACAACAAGATTTTGTAGATGTTTTCCTACATTTTCTTCTAGAAGTTTTATGATTGTTGTTTTTATATTTAAGTCTTTGATACATTTTGAGTTAATTTTTGTATACGGGGTGAGATAGGGATCTTCTTTCTTTCTTTTGGATATGGCTATCCAGTTCTCCCAGCACCAATTGTCGAATAGACTGTTCTGGCTCAGCTGGGTGGGCTTAACAGCCTTTTCAAAAATCACTTGGCTATAGATGTGATGGTAGATTTCTGAGTCTTAATTTGGTTCCATTGGTCAAGCTGTCTGTCCTTATGCCAGTACCATGCTGTTTTTACCACTGTAGCTAAAGATAATATACTTTAAAGTTGGAAAGTGAGAGTCCTCCAATTTCATTCTTCTTTTATAGGACATTGTTGGCTATTTGGGGCCCCTTATCCTTCCAAATAAATTTGATTATTGGCTTTTCAATTTCTGCAAAAAATGCTGATAGGTATTTTATTGGGATTTCATTGAATCTGTAAATCAGTTTGGGTAGAATTAACATCTTAACTATATTTAGTCTTCCAATCCATGAATACAGAATATCCTTCCATTTCTTTAGTTGTTCTTTGTTTTTCTTTCAGCAATGTTTTGTAATTTCCTGAATACAGACCCACTATGTCTTTGGTTAAGTTTATTCCTAAACATTTGATTATTTTAGTCACTATTAAACATGGAATTCTTTTTTTTATTTCCTCCTCATATTGCACATCAATCATGAATAGAAATGCTATTGATTTTGCAAAATTACTCTTGAATCCTGCCACTTTACTGAACTCAGCTACTAATCCCAGTAGCTTTGTTGTAGATCTTTCAGGATCTTCCAGATTTAGGATCATGTCATCAGCAAAGAGTGAATTTTAATTCTTCCTTCCCTATTTGGGTGTGTTTTATTTCTTTGTCTAGCCTGATTGCTCTACCTAGAACTTCTAGCACAATATTGAATATTAATGGTGACAGTGGGCATTCTTGTTTTGTTCCTGATCTTAGCAGGAAAGCTTTCAGTTTTTCACCATTGAGTACAATGCTAGCTGTAGGTTTTCCATATATGCACTTTACCATCTTGGTAGCTTTGTTCTGGAGCCTAGGTCCAGATATCTCCCAAGACCTAGTTTGCCATGGGGATGCCCAATGGCATGGCCCTGACTCCTCAGGACACTGAGAACCAAAGCAGCAGCTCCAAACATCTCCTAAGGCCTGAGAAACTTGGGCACTTCAGTTTGTAGTCTAGCTTAAATGCCCCCAAGACTTAAGTGGCTTGGGTGCTTCAGTTTGGAGGCTAAAAGTTCAGTTAGGCTGGGATCTTGGGTGTTATCTCCCTAGATTTATAGAATACCAATTAAATAAATTCACATTATATATATTAAATCTTTAAGATGATAATTGCAAGTTCTTGTTTAATGAAATAAAGATCTGCCCAAAAGTGAAATGACTAGTTTTAACAGAACAGAATGAGGAATGTGAGAAAAGGCTCTTAAATGGATGAAGGTAAATTTCTTTGGTTGCTAACTGTAATTTAATAAGTTTATTTAAATGTAAAGTAACTAGTCTATGTACTTATGGTTAATTATAAGAAGTTTGTAAAAGCATCTTCTAAACTGAAACATTTAAATGGCTAATTCCAGGAAGCCATTATTAATCAGAAACCTAAACTGATATTGATAACAGAAAGTAGCTTTATAACAGAAACCTGTCAGAGGCCACCTCAATCTGCATATTAAAGTGGTGCTAAGGAAAAGAACACCTTGATTCCATTGGGAATCTTAGATTTTCACAAAATAATGGAGAAAGTAGTTTTTCCTGTACTATTAAAGTAAAATACCTGTTAATTAATGTAATCATGGTAAGGTTTTAAAGTAAAGAGTAAAGTATTGAAACAGCTAAGTTCATATGCATATGTTACACATTGCATTGGAAGTGTAGAAAATTAAAATAGATAGACCAGTATTGTCAAACTCTCTTGTGCTTTCAAATTAGGCTAAAATACCCTCACGGTGCCTCTCCATTTGAGTTATTAGTCTGATTACTAAAACTCCTGAAACAATAAAAGCATTATCACATCTGGAAATGCTCCTGAAATGGATGGAGAGTACATTCCAGTTTTGGACTCCTGCAGCAGCTGTAATGGCTCAATAAGGCCAGATTTACAATAGACTTGCATCCAGACTAGCTCTGTTTCTTACTGCATGAGGCCAGTGAAATAGTGGAACTTACCTTCCTAGTCTCTCTCTGGGATCAACAGTGCTGAAGCATGCTGAAGCATGTGAAGGACATACCAAGTGGAGCAATAATTACTAGAGTAATGTGAGTAGAACATAAACCAACACAATTGGCACTATGGCCTGCTCCCATGGAGAGACAGCATGTATAGTATTATAAACCTGGAGCTTAGATCTATTAACTATAGCTCAAAGAGGAACTTGTGCTTGATCAGTATTAAGTACTGTACCTATATAACTGATGAATATGATAATATCTCTTCTATTCTAGATCATAAGCTGAGGGATACTGAAAATGTTAAAAGTTCCAGTAACTGTGACTCATTTTCTAAGTAGTTAATAAATGTGCCTATAAGATAAAGCAATTGGGTCTCTTAAGTACTGCCTTTATTTTGTTTGCCATATGCTTGTCTTGTTGCTTGTACTGTCTTTGTGAATTTATGTCTAGAGCAGTGCCTCTCTTCATACGTCTCCTAGCTGCCCTAAGCATAACCATGGGAACTGGGGTTGGTTGTTTATACCAAGACCAGGAGGTCTACCACAAACTCTCTGTAGAGTTAACAAACAGCATAAAAGAACTCAAGGAAGAATGCTGTTTCCCATCAACTTTGGGGGAATGCAGCCTCTGAAGGCATTTGGGCTTTCTCGCTCTCATGGTTCAGTATGTCATGGCTGTCCCTCTTTTTGGGCCTGCTTACCACCATCATCTTTATCCTTTTAGTAGGACCATGGATCTTAAATTCGAATTAAGTTTATTTCTTCCAGAATGAATGCCTTCCAAAACCAGATATTAATCATGTGGGAATTTCATCCAGCTCCAACCATGGTGCTGGACTCACTTTCCCTCAACCTCAATAGAATATGCAGAGGTGTTTACACTTTGTCAGGCAGGTCCTAATCCCCCTAACCAGCAGGAAGCAGCTACAGAAGAATGACCATCACCCTTTAGTTATCCTTTAAGAATAAGGGTGTAAACTCTCTGAGGGGGGACTAGAAACAGGTTAGTATAGTGAAAGAGAGAAGGAAGTTAAGGATTGGCAGACAACATGGCCAGCAGACAATGCACCCATGAGACTCCACCCAGAAAGCTCCTGAGGGGAAGGCTGTTACTAAAGAATAAAGCCAGAAAGATGCTGTGAGACCCCAGCCACATGATCCCATTTGGACCACTTTCCGGTCAAAGAGAGGCACTGAATACCATAAACAAGACTCTTCATTGGGTCCCTGGGAACTAACAAGCAGGGATCATAAGGCAACCAATCAGAACAGCAAACAGCTTAGGCCCTCCCCAACATTACAAAGGTGGAGGAGTAAAAGTCTTAAAAAAGCCTAACCTGAAGGCCCGTGTGCATGACTCACCTTGCAGCAAGCCTGCAATCTGTGTCTCAGATTGTGTACTCTTTTCTAGTTTCTTAATAAACTCTTTACTCCCTTGCCTATCCTATGGCATTTCCTCAAATTCATTTATATACTAGCCAAGAACCTAGACACCCAGAGCATTCTGCTAACAGAAGCACATAACAGCAGATTTGAACAGGTAGAGGAAAAATTAGTGATTTTGAAGATAGTACATCTGACATCACACAGATAGTAGAAAAGATAGGTTAAAAAAATAGAAAAAATTCAGCAGAGACTCAGAGAATTGAATGACTGCCCAAAATGCACAAACATTTGCATTATAGGCATCCTAGAGGGAGAAGAGAAGGGAAAGAGGGCTGTAGCCATTTGGCAATTTGATGTAATTATGAATTCCAAAAATATAATTGGATCATGCTTGTAAACTGATCTGTTAATCTGGGCATGATTAAGTTATGATTAGGGCATTGACTGGGCCATGCCAGTAAGGCATTGAGCCCCACCCCTTGGTGGGTGGGGAAGAAAATATAAAAAGCATGGCAAGAATAGAGTTGAAGCAGTTTTTAAGAAGCAGTTTTGATGTTGGAGTTTTGATGTTGGAAAGAAGGCCCCAGGAGAAGAGAAATGAGCTGTTCTCCTGACAGTCTACAGCTGACCTTGTGGAGGAACCAGAGGAACTAAGCTTGGAGAGAAACACAACCCCGGGAAGAGAGGAACTCAAGAAGCCTGAACCCTGTCAAACGTCAGCAGCTGTCTTGCTCCAACACATGGCAATGGACTTTGGTGAGAGAAGAAACTTAACACTTTATGGCCTGGTATCTGTGGACTTCTACCCCAAATAAATACCCTTTATAAAGACCAACCCATTTTTGGTATTTCACATTAGCACCCCTTTGGGTGACTAATACAGAATTTGGTATTGAGGAGTGGGGAAGTGCTCTTGTAATTAGCAAAATGTTTGAATGGTTTTATAAATCGGTAAAGTGTATTTTTTGGCAGAATTGTGAAATGCTTGATGGAAAAGGCCAGGATCACTTTGAAGAAACTGTTGATAGCAATATGGATGCTAAGGAGTCTTTTTATGATGACTTGGAAGTAAATGATGAAACTATTATTGGAAACTGGAGGAAAGGTGATCCATGTTTTAAAGTTGCAAAAATCTTAGCAAGATTAACTCCTGGTGTTGTATGGAAGACAGAATTTGAAAATGGTGAACCTGAGCATTTAGCTGAAGTACTTTCCAAAGTAAACCTGGAGAATGTGGCTTGGCTTCTCCTTGCATATTATAGCAAGGTACCAGATGAGTGAAATAAACTAAGGACTGAACTTTGGGGCACAAAGAAACAGAAACGGATTCCAGAACTTCCAAGTTTCTGGAAATCAAGTTTCCAGATGAAAGTGCCCCATTTGAAGACTTAGCTAAACCTGCAACTTGTAAATCAGAATTGAAGATGCAGTTATCTATGAAAGACTTGTGGAAAGTCTTACTTTCTGATGGCTTGGGCCCCTGCTTCCTGCATGCTAAACCAACAAAGTTTTTTGAGAGAGCTGTATGAACAAAATCACTGTCAGCTTGGACAAAAGAGGACATGGAAAGGAAAGATTGAAGGAGAATCAGCTTTAAGAAGAAAACCATGGAAGCAGAGATCTGGACTTAAGATATCTCCTTGAGCCGAGAGAGGATCCCCAACCATGTGTACAGAGAGGGTGAGTTTTCCCTGCAGTTGAAGAGGGTGGATGTCCCAACCCAATGTTCTGGGAGAGTTTTGCTATTCCAGGGTGCAGAGAGGGTGGAGCACATTCCTCAAAGATTAGGGCAGTTAAGGTCAACACCCCATAGGTCTGAGGGGGGTGTACCTGTCCCCCATGGATTAGAGAAGGCCAGGTGGTCAACCCATTGCTCTGATAAGGTTGAACCTGTATACCAAAGGTTAGGGGGAATATTGTCTTCACCTCACTGTACTAGGGGGGCTAAGACTCTAACCGAAAGATTGGGTTAGGTGTGGCAATCACCCCAACACTCTTGGAGGGTGAGGTCCAGAGCTTGGTCGACACCCAGATGCTTGATGATGGTGGAACCAAGAAAATGGCCATTGGGCAAGCCTGTGGAAAGGGTGGGTCCACATGTGACCCCAAGGAGAAGAAACCATCTTCTTAAGAATGACTGTCAGACTTTGAAATCGAATGGAGGATACCCTGCAGGTTTACTGAACTGTAGAGGACCCATGGCTCATGTTTAACATCCCAATTTCTCCTTATGGTAATGAAAATGGTTATTCTTTGCTTTTCCATTTGTGTATTGGAAGCAGGTAAATGGTTTTGTAAGTTTCAGAGGTCTAAAGCAGACAGGATTTTGCCTGAAGACAAATTGTATTTCTTTAAACTGCTTATGATATGATTTTGTACTTGAATTGTTACTGATTTAAGTTTTTTGCAGTTTTTGAGAAGCAGTTTTGATGTTGGAGTTTTGATGTTGGAGAGAAGGCCCCAGGAGAAGAGAAGTTAGCCGTTCACCTGATAGTCTACAGCTGACCTTGTGGAGGAACCAGAGGAGCTAAGCCGTGGAGAAATGCAAGCCCGGGAAGAGAGGAACCCAAGAAGCCTGAACCCTGTCAAACGTCAGCAGCTGTCTTGCTCCAACACGTGGCAATGGATTTGGTGAGAGAAGAAACTTAACACTTTATGGCCTGGTATCTGTGGACTTCTACCCCAAATAAATACCCTTTATAAAGACCAACCCATTTTTGGTATTTCACATTAGCACCCCTTTGGCTGACTAATACAAGGGCAGAAGGAGTTTTGGAGGAAATAATGACTGAAAATTTCCCTACTCTTTTGAGGGACATGGATGTACATGTCCAGGAAGTGCAGCAATCTCCAAACAATATAAATCCTAACAGGCCAACCCCAAGAAATATACTTATCAAATTGTCAAATGCTCAAGACAAAGAGATAATACTGAAAGCAGCAAAAGAAAAGATATTCATCAATACATGGGAATCTTGCTAAGATTAACCACTGATTTCTCATCTAAAACCATAGAGATGAGAAGGCAGTGGATTGACATAGTTAAAGTGCTAAAAGAATAAACTGCCCACCAAGAATTTTGTATCCAGCAAAGCTGGCATTCAAAAATGAGGGAGAGTTCAAAATATTCACAGATAAACAGAAATTAAGAGAGATTGTCAACAAGAAACCTGCTCTTCAATAAATACTAAAGGGAGTTCTGCATGCTGAAATGAAAAAAAAAGAACAGGAGAGAAGGTTGTAGGAAAGTGTATTAAGAAAGATTATTAGTAAGAATAATTAAAAGAAAAAGAGAGAAATATAAACAAAATATGAAATCTATAAACCTAAAGGAAAAATGGCTAATATAATTATTGCCTTGAGAATAATAACATTGAATGCTAATGGATTGAACTCTCTAATAAAAAGATATGGATTGGCATAAAAGATAAGGAAATATAACCCAACTATATTCTGTCTTCAAGAAACACACCTTAGACCCAGGGACACAAGGAGTGTGCAAGTGAATGATTGGAAAACGATTTTACCTGCAAACAATACCCAAAAAAGGATGGGAGTAGCTCTACTAATATTGGGCAAAATAGACTTTAAATGCAAAACTATTGCAAGAGACAAAGAAGGACATTATATATTAATAAAGGGGTAATCTATAAAAAAGAAAGAACAATCATAAACCTTTATGCACCTAACCAGGGTGCCCCAAAATACCTGAGGCAAACATTGGAAAAACTTAATGGAGAAATAGATGCATCTACAATTATAAAGGGGGAATTTAATACACCATTTTCACCATTATACAGAACATCTTGACGAGGGTCAATAAAGGAACAGAGACCTTGAATAATATGTTAGAGGATTTGTATCTAATAGACATATACAGAATATTACACCAAAATACAGCAGGTTATACATTCTTCTCATGTACACATGGATCATTCTCCAGGAAAGAACACATGATATGTCACAGAACAATTCTCAATGAATTCATAAAGATGGAAATTACACAAAGTAATTTCTATGACCACAGTGGAATGAAGTTGGAAATCAATAAGGGACAGAGAACCAGAATAGGCACAAGGATATGGAAATTAAACAACACACTCTTAGACAGTCAGTGGGTCAAGGAGGAAATTGCAAAAGATATCAATAACTCCCTTGAAATGAATGAAAATGAGAACACAACATATCAAAACTTATGGAATGCAGCAAAAGCAGTGCTGAGGGGTAAATTTATAACCATAAATACTTATATTAAAAAAGAGAAAGAAGGAAATAATAAAGATTAGACCAAAGCTAAATGAAACTGAGAATTAAAAAAATGAGAAAAAATTAACGAAACCTAAAATCAGTTCTTTGAGAAAATTAATGAAATTGACAAACCCTTAGCTAGACTAACAAAGAAAAAGAGAGAGAAGATGCAAATACATAAAATAAAAATGAAGGAGAGGATATCATCACTGATCCCACAGAAATAAGGTATATCATAAGTTCATACTTTGAAAAATTGTATGCCAACAAGATGAATAACTGTGGGAACCATCTGATCTTTACATCTAAGAAATAGCTTAGAGGCCTGTTTTGTCTGCCCACACAGAGAAATCACCATTCCTGCTTATCCTATCTCCCTTATCTCCCACCTTATCTCTTAAGTATATCACCAAATGTTTCTGTAATCCTGCTTCCCCATTATCAGCCTGGAATTCTTATGAGATTATTTATACCCCTCACATGCTGTGATACCTGCCTGCTCCTCTGCATGTGCACCCTAATGTTGACAGTGAAAAAATCCTGAATAATAATCCCTGCTGGGGATGAGCTCCAGAGAAGAGCTTCTTCAGCTGTTCTCCCCCTGACCTCTCTCAACCTCCGTGTTCAGAGTAATTTCATTGCACTGTTGTGGGCTCTGCCAGACAGACCCCTGCAAGACTTTGCAGTTAAGATTCCTCCAGATAGCTTAGATGAAATGGAGAAATTTCCAGAAACACACAAGCAGCTTACATTGACAAAGAAGAAATTGATGAACTCAACAGACCAATCACATGTAAGAAGATAAAATTAGTCATCAAAAACCTCCCAACTAAGAAAAGCCCAGGATGAGATGGCTTCACAGGTGAATTCTACCAATCATTCTAGAAAGAAATAACACCAATCCAGCTTTAACTCTTCCAAAAAATAGAAGTGAAAGGAACATTGCCTAACTCATTCTATGATGCCAACATCACCCTAATACCGAAGTCACATAAAGACACCACGAGAAAAGAAAATTACAGACTAATCTCTCTCATGAACCTGGATACTAAAATTCTCAACACATCAAATGAATTACATATCATGATCAAGTGGGTTTCATCCCTGGTATGCAAAGATAGTTTAATATAAGAAAAGCAATCAATGTAATACATCACATTAACAGATCAAAAGAAAAAAAAAAAAAACCCGATTCTTTCTATTGATGCAGAAAAAGCATTTGACAAAATACAGCACCCTTCCTTGATAAAAACACTTCAAAAGATAGGAATAGAAGGAAACTTCCTCAACATGATAAAGGGTATATATGAAAAACCCACAGCTAATATCATATTCAATGCTGAAACGAAAAAGGCTGTCCCTCTCAAATCTGGAAAAAGACAAGGATGCCTCCAGTCAGTGCTCTTATGTAGCATTGTGTTATAAGTAGTTGCTCAAGCACTTAGGCAAGAAAAAGATATAAAAGGCATTCAAATTGGAAAGGAAGAAGTAAAAATTTCACTATTTGCGTATGACACAATCCTATACAGAGTAAGCTCTGAAAATATTTACAACAAAATATCTAGAACTAATAAATGAATTTGGTAAAGTGGCAGGATATAAGATCAATGTGCAAAAATCAGTAGCATTTCTGTACACCAATAATGAACAATCTGAGAAGGAAATCAAGAAAAAATTTCAATTTGCATTTGTAACTAAAAGAATCAAATATCTAGGAATAAACTTAACTAAAGATGTAAAAGATTTGTACACAGGAAACTATGCAAGATTGTTAATGGAAATCAAAGAAGACCCAAATAAATGGAAGAATATTCCATGTTCATGGATTGCAAGACTGAACATCATTAAGATGTCTGCCCTACCAAATTGATTTACAAATTTAACACAATCCCAGTAAAAATTACAACAACATTTTTTACTGAATTGGAAAAGCAATTATGAAAATTATTTGGAGGGCAAGGGGCCCTGAATAGCAAAAACATATTGAAAAGGAAAAACAAAATTGGAAGAATCATGTTCCCTGACTTTAAAATATTCTACAAAGCTTCAGTGGTCAAAATGCATGGTACTTCCACAAGGATAGACATGCCAACCAATAGGCCAGAATTTAGTTTTGATATATATCCACACATACATGGTCAACTGATATTCAACAAGGCCACTAAGCCCACTCAACTGGGACAGAGTGGCCTCAACAAATAGTGCTTGGAGTACTGGATATGCATAGCCAAAAGAGTGAGAGAAATTCACCAACTCATGCCCTATACAAAAAATTAACTCAAGCTGGATTAAGGATCTAAATATAAAAGCCAAGACCATAAAGTTTCTAGAAGATAATGTAGGGAAGCATCTATGAGATCTTGTAATAGGAAATGGCTTCATAAACTTTAAACTAGCACAAGCAATGAAAGAAAAATAGATAAATGGTACCTCCTCAAAATTAAACATTTTTGCACTTCAAAGGGGTTTGTCAAGAACATGAAAAGGCAGCATACTCAATTGGAGAGAATATTTGGTAACCATTTCTCCAATAAGGACCTAATATCCAGCAGATATAAAGAAATCTTACATCTCAAAACTAAAAAGACAAACAGCCCATTTTAAAAATGGGCAATAGACACTTTTCCAAAGAGGAAATATAAATGGCTAAAAAGCACATGAAAAGATGTTCAACATCACTAGCTATTAGGGAAATTCAAAACCAAACTACAATGAAATATCATCTTACACCTATTAGACTGGTGGTTATTGAAAAAACAGAGAACTTCAAGTGTTGGAGAGGATATGGAGGAAAGGTTTCCCTCATCCACTGCTGGTGGGAATGTAGAACAGTGCAGCCACTATGAAGAACTCTTTGTCAGTACCTTAGGAAGCTACCTATAGAACTGCCATATGAGCCAGCAATCCTACTGCTGGGTATGTACCCAGAAGAATTGAAAGCAAGGACACAAACAGATATATGCACACCAATGTTCATAACGACATTATCCACTATTGCCAAAAGTTGGAAGCAACCCAAGTGTCCACCAACAGATGAATGGATAAGCAAATGTGCTATAGACATACAATGGAATACTACTCAGCTGTAAGAAGAAATGAAGTATTGATAAACAGGACCACATGGATGACTCTTGAAGATCTTATGTTGAGTGAAGTAAGCCAGTCACTAAAGGACAAATATTACATGACCTCACTCTTATGACCAAAGTGAATTGAGCAGACTCACAGAGCTAGAGTCTGGAAGATAGGTTATCAAGAGACAGAAAGGCAGTAGAGTGTGGTGAGCTCAATATGGGATATAGCAGTTTGACATAGTTTATGTATTCCAAAAAGGTAGGATTATGTTTGTAAACTGGTCTGTTCCTCTGGATGTGATCCCCTTTGTATTAGATTCAACTGAGATGTCTTTGATTAAATTACCTGTTAAGATTAGTCTTTTGATATTACCATGTCAGTAGGGCATGACTCAGGGTTGAGTCTCCAGTCCCTTGGTGGGCTATATAAATGGACACTCACTCAAGAAGACACACAGAAGATACAGGAAGAAAGCAAGAGCTCCATAGACACGGAAGAGGAGAAAACTTGTTTATTTCAGTCCTGCTGTGTGACAGAAAGAAGGCTTTCTCTTCCCCAGGAAGAGAGATGATCCGTATGCCAGCCTACAGCTGAGATCAGAAGAAGCTGGGTCCGTGGAGCCTTAAGAGGAAGGAGGAAGTAGAGACAAGGCAGAGATCACACACTGTCTTGCTTCAACACATGACAACAGACTTTGGTGAGAAAGTATCTCTTATGGTGCCTTGAGTTGGACTTTTTAAGGACTTGTAACTGTAAGCTTTTATCCCAAAGTAGCTTCCTAAGGTACTTTATAAAAGTCAACAGATTTCTGATACTTTGCATAAGCACCCCCTTGGCTGGTCTTCATGGGAAAACCTATGATTAGGTGGCAAGGGGTCATTTGACAGTGGATGGAGTGATAGTGATGCAGGCACGTGAGTGAGGTTGACAGTGCTGGAATGTGAGGTTGACCAGGGTGGGGAAGTTGAGTTAGACTATCCATGGAACTGGGGGGAGGGCTGGTGGAAGGAATAAGTGAACTCTGGGGACTTGTAGTTCTGTGGTTAAAATTATAGTGGTGGGAATGTTCTTTTAGTAAATATGGCAGGGGAGGGTTTTGGTGAAGGGCATCGGGGGTCGGGGGATATGTGGGAAAGAGCGTACTTGGGGCATGCTTCTATGGAATATGAAAGTTTTCATCTTGTCATAGGATGTAATCTCAGTTTGGTAGAGAATAAACAAGAAAATATTATACTCTCATCCTAGGGAGTCCTGTTAGATTTTCAAATAGAGGAGCAAGAGTCTCTTGAGAACATAGGCAGTGCCTAATAAAAGAAGGTGTACCAATATGACAAGCCCTTAATATTAATGCAGGTAACTATGAACATTATTATTCAAAAATTGCAACCTAGTCATTACCATGGGTTCTAAGAGGAGGCGAAAGGAAGGCTGGCTGGAGCATGGGACATTTTTAGGGCACTGGACTTTTTCTGCATGATCTTGCAATGGTGGATACAGGCCAGTATGCATTTTGTTAGAGCTTATAAATGTGTATGGTACAGAATGTGAACAATAATGTAAACCATTTACCATAGTTAGTGGCAATGCTCCATTATTTGTTCATCAATTATAACAAATGTACTGTACTCATGTAAAATGTTATTAATAGGGGGAAAGGTGAGAGGGGAAATGGGTAGGGTATATAGGAATCCCTATATTTTCTATGTGACTTTTCAGTTACCTGAAGTTTCTTTGAAAATAAAGTAAAAAAAAAAAAAAAAAGACACTGAGGGAACACACAGAAGAATTGTCACTGTACATAAAAGATAACAGATCTTACAGGAATGAAAAGACACAATGCAAAAAAATGTTTTTAAATTTTAACATACGTATTTATATTTTTTATTATTTTATTTGGGTTTTTTTTGGTTTGTTTTTTTTTTTTGGCTTTGTTTTTGGGGAGGTTTTGGATTGCAGAAGAGTTGCAACTGTGGCAGGAGAGGATCATTGGTGCAGTGTGTTGGTAGGGTGATGTGTGGGGAGGGGTGCACATGGGGCATGCCTCTGTGGAGCATGGGTGTGTTCAGGTGGTCATGGAGTGTTGTCTTAGTGGGTGGAGACACCCACAATAACAGAAAGAACATTGAATTCCCATCCTGGAGAGTCCTGCTACATTCTCTAATAGAGTGGCAAGAATCCCTAGAGTATATGGGCAGTGCCTAATGAAGGAGGACAGACCCTTGATATTGATGCTTGGGTTTCAATATCAATTTCAATTTCACATGAACAACGTTCACGTGAGGGATTATTGAGGGATTACTACCAAGCACCAATTAGCGATTTGTTTGGAAAACAATCTTGACCAAAAGGGGGAAATATTAAATGCAAATGAGTTTTCATTGCTAAGAGATTTCAAAGTGAGATATACAAGATTATCCCTGTATTTTTGATGTAACATTTATGTAATCTAAAGCTTCTTTTAAAAAATTAAAAAGACTTAAAAATATTCATTAGAGAAATTGGTCTGTAATTTTCTTTTTTTCTTAGTATCTTTATCTGGTTTTGGTATTAGGGTGATGTTTGGTATTAGAATGAGTTTGGTAGTGTTCCTTCATGTTCAGTTTTTTGGAAGAGCTTGGGAAAGATTGGTGTTAGGTCATCTTTGAATGTTTGGTAGAATTCACCTGTGAAGCTATCTCGCCCTGGGCTTTTCATCTTCAGGAGATTTTTGATGACTGCTTAAATTGTTTTACTTGTGATTGGTTTATTGAGGTTTCTATTTGTTCTTGGGTCAGTGTAGGCTGTTTTTGTGTTTCTAGGAATTTTTCCACTTCATCTACATAGTCTTGTTTGTTGATATACAGTTATTCAGAGTATCATTTTATGATCTCTCATATTTCTTCTGGGTCAGTGTTAATGTCCTCACTCTCATTTCTGATTTTATTTATTTTCATCTTCTTTCTTGCTCTTTGTCAATTTAGCTAAGGGTTTGTTGATTTTGTTGCTATTCTTGAAGAACCAACTTTTGGTTTTGTTGATTCTCTCTATTGATTTCTTGTTCTCAATTTCATTTATTTCTGCTCTGAGATTTACTACTTCTTTTCTTCAGCTTGGTTTATGATTACTTTACTGTTCTTTTTCTGGTTCCTTCAGGTGTGTACTTATATTTTTTATTTTAGCTCTTTTTTCTTTTTTAATGTAAGCATTGAGGGATATAAATTTCCCTCTCAGCTTTGCCTTTGCTGTATCACACAAGTTTTGATATGTTGTGTTCTCATTTTCATTTGTCTCAAGGTATTTACTTTTTCCTCTTGCAATTTCTTTTTGACCCAATGATTATTTAAGAGAGAGTTGTTTAATCTCCATATATTTATTAATTTGCCCTTTTTCCGTCTGTTATTGATTTCTAGCTTCAGCCCATTATGATTAGAGAAAGTGTTTTGTATAATTTCAATCTTTTTACATTTATTGAGATCATCTTGTGACCCAGCATATGGTTTAACCTGGAGAAGGATCTTTGAGCACTGGAAAAATTGAATATCCTTCTGTTTGGGGATGTAATGTTATATAAATGTCTGTTAGGTCTGGTTCATTTATCATATTATTCAAGCTCTCCATTTCCTTGTTTTTCCTCTGTCTGGATATTCTTTCTAGTGTTGACTATGGTGTATTGAAGTTTCCAACCATTATTGTAGATTATTGTAATTATTGTCTATTTCTCCCTTCAGTTTTTCCAGTGTGTGCATCATGTATCTTGGGGCACTGAGGTTAGGTGCATAAATATTTATTATATTTTTTCTTATTGCTGAATTGATCCTTTTATTAATATATATAATGACTATCTTCATCTCTTATAACAGTTTTGCTTTTAAAATCTATTTTGTTTGATATTAGTATTGCTACTTCAGATCATTTTTTATTACTCTTTGCATGGAATATCTTTTTCCAACCTTGCACTTTTAACCAGGTTGTGACCTTATATCTGTGGTGAGTCTTTTATAAACAGCATATAAATGGTTCATTTTTAAAATCCATTTTGTCAGTCTATGTCTTTATTTGGGAATTCAACCCATTAACATTTAATGTTCTTTCTATAAAGGCATTACTTCTTCATTTATTTTATCCTTTGGCTTTCAACTGTCATATTTTACTATTGCCTGTCTTTTTACCCTTTAAATTACCCTTACTGATAATCTTCACTTCTACAATCTTCTCCAAGTCTCTCACCTTTGTTTTTTCCTTTCAGGCTGTAGCACTCCTTTTAATATCGCTCATAAATCTGGTCTTTTGTTAACATACTCTCTATTTTTGTTTTTTGTTTTTGTCTGTGAAGACTTCTTAAATTCACCCTCATTTGTGAAGGACAATTCTGCCAAATAAAGAGTTCTTGGATGGCAGTTCTTTCCTTTCAGTACCTTAAATACCACTTTCTTCTTGCCTCCATGGTTACTGATGAGAGACCAGCACTTAGTCTTATCAAGTTTCTCTTGTATGTGATGCTTTTCTCTTGCTGCTTTCAGAATCCCCTTTTCATTTCTGATATTTGTAATTTTGAATAATAGGTGTCTCAGAGAATGTCTTTTCAGATTTATTCTGTTTGGGATGTGCTGTCCCTCTTGGATATTGATATTTATGTCTTTCATAAGGTTTGGTAAGTTTTTGGTCATTTTTTCTCAAATATTCTTTCTGCCCATTTTCTGTTCTCTTCCCCTTCTGGAATATTGATTACACATATGTTTGTGCATTTTGCATTATCTTTCAATTCCCTGACATCCTGTTCATTTTTTCCATTCTTTTTTCTTTCTGTTGTTCTATTTTTTCAAGTTCAGATGTTATCTCCTCGATTTCACTAATTCTGTCCTACATCAATTCAAATCTTCTGTTATATGTATCTAATGTGTTTCATTCTCATCCTTTGTGTCTTACATTCCTTTAAGCTCTGTTACTTTTTGTTGCAGATTTTCAAATTTTTCTTTATGATCACCCAGTGTATTCTTAATGTGCTTTATCTCTTTAATCATATTTTCCTTCAACTCCTTGAATTGATTTAGGAGATTTCTGCAATATCACTTATTTGTTGTCTTAAATCCTATGTCACATCAGAATATTTGTGTTTTTTCCCTTGGCTGGGCTATATATTCCTGTTTCTTAGTATGGCTTGTAATTTTTTTATGATATCTAGGCACCTGAATATGATGGTGAATTTACTCTTACAGTCAATTTCTCTCTCTTGCCTTGTGGTTTTGTTTCACAGCTCTTTATTTTTGGTTCAACTTATTCTAAATCTTTAAAATTGCCCAGCTTTAGTTATCAAAATAGGACCATATCACTAATGGGGCACAGATCTGCCCCCAGGAGTTTAGGATGAGAGATGCCTAAAAGTAGTTTTCTTCCATGCAGTTTTGGATGACTAGCAGATGACATTCATCTGTGAGTAATACCACAGAGGTGACTCTTTCAACTTCACTTGCCTTTGATTCTGGTCTGGCCAGAGCTGAGATTCAAAGCATTCAAATTCATGAAGAGAAACCACTCTCTGTTCTTGCCTCACACTCCCTCCTCCCAAGGAGAAAGACATCTCTCTGTTCCCCTCTCAATTGGCTGCAGTGAACCATGAGTTTTTTCCAAGCTGTTCATGTTAAGGGTGGGGAATGTGTGCATTACCTACCACAGGTGTTAGCAGCTCACGGTTTTCCTTTCAGCTTCTTTGTTACTCTGTCCTCCTGGGAGATGCACAGAACTTTCCTGGTGTGCAGAGCTCCAAAGCAAGTCTCTCAGGCAGCAATTTGCCCTTCCTCCATTGTTTTTGTGAGATAGTTGAACCCTGCCTACCTATTCCAATGCTATCTTCCCAGAAGTTCCATCCCCACTCGTTATTATACGTTTTAATGTCTGTAGAGTGAATAATGACATCCTCTCTTTAATCTCTTTCATTTCTTATTCAGTAATTTGTGTTTTCTATAATTTTTCCCTGATCAGTCTAAGAAGTTTATCAATATTAGTGTCTTCTCTCATATTTGACAGTGTTTGTACTTTTCAGTGTACAGGTCCTTCACATCTTTTGAAATATTTATCCCTGAGTATTTCATATCATGGATGCTATTGTAAATGGCATTGTCTTTTTCACATCAAATCATGGTTTTCATTATAAGTGTATAGAAATGCAATTAATATTTATATTGCTATTTTATAATTCAAACTTCCTGATTGTATTAGTCAGGGTTCTCTAGGGAAACAGAATCAACAGGAGATATGTCAATAATATGAGATTTTATAAGAGTCTCTCACATAACCGTGGGGATGCACAAGTCCAGGTTCCACAGGCAGGCTGCAAACCAGGGGCTCCAATGAAAGTCCAATGAAGGTCCTTGATAAGTTTCTAGGAGAAGTTGGCTGTCCAAAAATGAGCTAGGAAATTCTCTCTGAATGTTGAACTCACTTCCCCTCTTAAGGTATTCAACTGATTGGATAAAAGCACCATCCATTGCTGATGGCAATCTCCCTGATTGATGCAGATATAATCAGCCATCCATGCAACTCACTGGTGACCAAAGTCCCTAAATGTTCTTGTATTATAATTAGCCCAGTGCTTGCTGGACCAAATACCTGGATACAATTACCTGGCCTAGTTGACACATTAGCCTAACCATCACACTGATCTATCATATTAGTTTTAGTAGCTTTTTTGTGTATTCATTTAGATTTCCTTCATAAGCTGTCATGAATGAAGACAATTTTATTACTTCATTTTCAATTTAATTCCTTCTAATTTCCTTTTCCTTATCTTATTGTACTGGCTAAAACTTCTGATATAAGTTTGAATAGAAGTGGTGAGAACAGACACCCTTGTCAAGTGCCTGTTCTTGGGGACCCTTGTTTAGTGCCTGTTCTTGGGACAAAAGAAGTCTTTTACCACTAAATATGATACTTGCCATAGGTTTTTTTTGTGTGTTTTAGAGACCAATTATCAGGTTTAATGTAGTCCCTTCTATTATTAGATTGGTTTATCAAGAGTTAGTGTTGGATTTGATCAAATACTTTTTTTCTTTGTTTACTGAGGTGATCATATGGTTTTCTTTTTTTAGTTTGATAATATGGTGAGCTACATTGATTTGTTTTCAAATGGCATACCAACTATGCCATGTTGGGATAAAACATACCAGATCATGATGCATTATCTTTCTATATATGGTTGCAATCAATGTGGTTAAATTTTATTTAGAACTTTTTCTTCTATGTACATGAGGGATATTGGACTTTAGTTTCCTTATCTGTTAATGTCTTTACATGGTTTTGGTCTCAGTGTAATTTTGATCTTACAGAATGAAATTGAAATTGATGGCTTCTCTTGTATTTCTAGAAAAGCTGGTGTAAAATTAGTATTATTTTCTAATTATATGTTTGGAAGAATTCTCCAAGACATCTGAGTCTCTGATTTCCTTTGTGGGAAGGTTTTTAACTATAAATTTAAAATTTTAATACTTAAAAGGCAATTTAGGGGTTCCATTTTTTTAATTGAATCAACTTCATTAATTTTTATCCTTCAAAGGCTTTACCCATTTTACCTAAATTTTCAAATTTATTGATATAAAGTTGTTATAATATTCCTTATTATCAATTTTATAACAATAGAAGCTGGAATGATGTCATCTTTCTCATTCCTGATATTGGTAATTTGTGTCTTCCCTTTTTTATCCTGAACAGGATAAATATAAGTTTTATTATCTTTTTAATTTCTCAAGGAACCAGCATTTGGTTGCATCATTTTACTTATTGTCATTCTGGTTTTTTTAATTGATTTCCACTTTGATCTTTATTATTTCTTTCTTCTATCCGCTTTGCACTTCTTTCTCTAGTTTCTTAAAGTAAAATGCTTAATCTGCTTGTGTCTTCATATTTAAAATATGTGCTTTATAGGAAGAATATAGTGTATATTGCTTTTTAAATCCAATTTGACAATCTCTGTCTTAGTATAGGAATATATAGTACATTTACATCTAACCTGATTATTAATATTGTTAGATTTTAATTTATCTTTTTGGTTTCTATTTTCTATTTGTCCTATCTATTCTTTGTCCTCTTTACCTTCTTTTATTACCTTCTTCTGGAATAATTAATTTTTTAATAATTCCATTTATCTACTTTGATAGCTTATTAGTGATACCTTTGTTTTGTAATTTTAGAAGTTTACATAGAGTTTATAGTACGCACCTCAACTTATCACAGTCTACCATCAAGTGATTTATACCACTTCACATATAATACATGACTTATGAAAGTATACTTCCATTTATTTCCTCATGTACTTTGTGTTTATCATTATATATATTTAACTATAAATATGTTGTAAACCCTATACTATAATGTTATTATTTTTATTTAAACAAATTTATTTTAAAGAGAGTTAAATATTAAGAAAAATCATATATAGATGTATATGCGTGTGTATTCATTTATATAGTATAGATATAAATAAAGATAATGATATACAGAGATAGACAGATATACACACCCATGTAGTTGCCATTTTTGTTCTCTCCATTCCTTTGATTTTTTCCATGTTATCATTTTCCCTTTGCCTGACATGCTACCTTTAATATTCCTTGTAACAAGGGTCTTCTATGATGAATTTTTCCGGATTTTATATATCTAAAAATGTCTTCCTTTCAAAGATATTTTTTATTTTATTCAAAGATATTTTTGCTTGGTATAGAATTTTAGGTGGGTATTTTTTTTCTATTACTGTCTTCTCATTTGCATTGTGCTGAAATTCTTATCTTCTACTAGAAATCAGCTGTAATTCTCATCTCCATTCTTCTGTATGAAATATGGCTATTTTTCTCTCTCTCTCTTTCCCTCTGTCTGTTTTTAAGATTTTCTTTTAATTGCTGGTTTTGACCAGTTTGATTTTAATGTGACTTGGTGTCCTTTTTATTTTTTCATATTTCTTCATCAGGAATTTGTTAAACTTCCTGGACCTAAGGGTTTATAGTTTTCATCACATTTGGAAATTATTCAGTTGTTATTTCTTCAAATAATATTTTTGCCCCCACCATTTTGGTACTTTAGTTCCACACATATTCAGCCAATTGAAATTGTCCACAGCTTATTGATGCTTTCTTTTCAGTCTTAAATTCTCATTTCCTTCTGCATGTCAATCTTCATAGTATTTAGTGCAAAGTTTAAAAGTTCATTTATCTTTTTCTTCTGCAATATCTATTTGGTATCAATTCATCATAAATAATGCAGTTTTTATCTATATAAATATAATTTGGGTTTTTTAAGTATTTGTCATGTTTCTAGTTAACTTTTAAACATTTAGATTATAGTTATATTACTGTTTTAGTTTTCTTGTCTGCTAATTCTTCTGTGTCAGTCCTGGGTAAGTTTTAAGTGACTGATTTTCTCCTCATCACGAGCTATATTTTCCTGCTTGTTTGCAAGTCTACTCATTCTTTTTGGGTGCTAAACACTGAAATTTAATTTGCTTGATATTAGATTTTTTTTTCATTTCTGCTAATATTCTTCAACTTTTTCTGGGTACAGTTAGGTAAATTGGAAATATTGACAATTTGGGATCTTGTTTTTAAGAGTTGTTATTCAGCATTGGAGCAGTGTTCAATCTGGGGCTAATTATTTCCTCGCTCCCCTGACAGGGGTGAGACCCTTATTTATACTCTACCCAATGTCCTGGGAATCATAATGTTTTCCTGTCTGGCTCATGGGAACAGGCAGCATTCCAGGCCCTCTGTGAGCCCTGGATACAGTTACCTCTAATCTTCGTGCACATCCACTGATAAGAACTCAGCTGAATACTCAAGGGAGAACTTCTACAGGTTTCTGGAGTTCTCCTGCTTAGTTTTCTCTTGTTCTGTCCTGCCAAGGTCTCATATGACTCTCAGCTTTGTTTCCTCAACTCAACAAGTCCTCCAGGCTCTGCCTGGGTTCCCCCTTCCTGTGCTGTGACCTAGAAACTCTTTCAAGGCAGTAAGCCAAGGAAACCATAGGGCTTACTCATTTGTTTCCTATTTCTCAGGGATTACTCTCTTGTATTACTTGATGCTTAGTGTCTCGAAAACTACTGTTAATATTTAGTGATTTTACCAGGAAGGAGGATAAATCCAGTCCCTGTTACTCTATCTTGACCAGAAACAGAAGTCTATTCATCAATATTTACATTCCGTGGTCTATTACCTTGGCCACAGTTGATGCATCAGAGATGGGCATTTGACTGAAAGCATAACTAAGTAGTCCAGCATATGTGTGCTGGCCACACCTGTCTCCAGCAGATTTTGTAGGAGTGACTCCAGAAGATTTTCTATCTTGGAGAATTTAGATGCAAGGCATTCAGAAAGAATTAACGGACAGCTTGGAATAGCCCATACATTGGTGAATACGGTAGAATTCAGTGAAGCAAGCCATGAGAGGGCAGAAGGCAGCATCCTTCTAAAAGGAATGGTAAAAAGAATAGAGAAAGGCGAAGTAGGAGTAGCCAGAGAAGTAGAGAGAAGCTGATTCAATAGAAAGGAAGATTTATTTGAATAACAAAAAAGGGGAGGATGATTTCTGAGGTCATTAAATTAATTGAGCATCTGTATCCTGACTAAAGTTAAGTTCTCCATGAAGCCTGACTGTGCAGTGTCCTGAAAGTCTTAGTTTCCACATGGTGGTACAAGACTGTGCGATTACTTCCTGCTCTTCTTTTTTCCCCCTGTTATCCTATTGTAAACTCACTTTTAATTGCATAAACAAAATCCATCTTTGTTGTTTACATCTTGAAGAATTATAATGTGCCCTTATTTTAAGAGACCCACAATCTGATAAAAATCTACACATACCTTTGGAATGAGAGCCCTGAATTAACTAAAGAAAAAGAAAACTAAATAACTTTCATAAAGAAAAAGAAAAATGCTATTGGTACAGTAAGTGCTATCTCTCCTTACTTTCTATCCTCTAAGCATAAAGAAAATTTAAATTACTCTAATTTTTCTGGAAAATATATCCTCAAGTAAATAAAGTGAACAGTTTTATATGGGAACATGGGAACATGTAAAAGCTTTGAAGTAGTATACTTATGTATTTCAAGGAATTGAAAAAAATCTATAATTTTCAAGAGTATATTGGCATATCCTCTCTTATTTTCAATATTAGCACTGCACTTACCTAATTCTTAAGCTTTAAAATATTTTTTGTTGATTCTGAAATCTCTCCAGCTGATTCCTTAATAACTAAATTTTTTAGCTTCTGACCCATATTTCTATTTCTAAAGCCAGTTTTTCTTTATATATATCACATAAGTTAAAACAAATAAAATTTGCATTTTTTGGAAAATGTTATATTTCTTTTGAAATATGTGGAAAAATTTTAGCATGTCACAATAATATATGTCTTAATTGGTAAATATGCATTTATCCACTTAGTTTGGTAAGCAATTACATTTCACATTTGTA
Source organism: Tolypeutes matacus (assembly GCA_026826555.1). Taxonomy (NCBI): domain Eukaryota; kingdom Metazoa; phylum Chordata; class Mammalia; order Cingulata; family Chlamyphoridae; genus Tolypeutes; species Tolypeutes matacus. The sequence continues at coordinate 49,899,637 of JAKSZT010053929.1, forward strand.
ATTTACTTTCCTTCCACACTAAATAACACCAAATAGATATAATTTTTAAAGTTCCCATCCTTATAATCTCATATATTGATTATTTCCAAATACATTTTAATAAAGGATATATTTTTCTTTCTATATGAAAATATAAATTGGCATCCCTGGTATATACTTTTAAAACAGGTCCAAATCATTATCATTTCCTAAACCAGATTTAAAAACAATGCAACCTACTGCCCAATACATTTAGTTGTAAAAATATGCAAAACTTTTTTCTCTTTACATATCAACATGCATGTTTTATAGTCCGTTTTATAAGCTTATAGTAATCTTAAACAGTGATAAGAGACAATGTAATGACTTTTTTGCTAGGTGGAGCTGCAACTCCTACCCTACAGCTCAATGGACTCATCCAAGTCACCTGGTGAGGAGACAACGATGGGCAATGGCCATCCCAGGGAATGGAGAGGGCCTGCATCTGCAGGCAGGATCATCTCACCCACCATATCCATGGGATATAAGCCCTCTCTCACTTGGAGTTGGAGTGGACATCACCATCCCAGTCCCCTCAGGATTGGGGGAAGAACTATGGACTAGAGTAGACTTGATGGTATTCTCTTGTTCACATATGATGATTCTAGCAATGCAGGAAATTATATCAATGAGGTGGAGCCAGTGGCCACTTGACACTTTTGGGGTAGGGAGGGTATGAGCAGTTGAAATACAGGGGCTTCTTTGGGAGTTGGAGGTTGTCCTGAGTACTGTTGTGGCAACGGATGTAGGCCATTTTAAATCAGCACACACCACTCAGAACTGAGTGGGAGAGAGTGTGGTCTACAGTGTGAACTGTGGTCTATGGTTGGTGGCAAGGCTCCAGGATGTGTAAGTTCATTGAGGTTGGTGGGCCACACTTGTGGGAGATGTTTGTGTGGGATGTGGTGGGAGGTGTGGGAGGTGGGCAACATGGGAATCCCAGTGGGTTCCGTGTAATATTTTGGGTAATCTAAGCACCTCTTAAAATATATGTATATATATATTTATAAATAACATTTTTGTAAGCAAATACACATATATGCATATATATTTATATATCATTTTGCAAATGTTTGTATGTATTGTGAGAATTTTGATTTTTACCCACAATAAAATAAAATTAAAAAAATATATATCAAAACTAAAGTAATACAAAATCAAGTTACAGGGTTGTTCAAGTATCTTTGAAATACCAGCCAAATTGTACTCCACAGTAATCTTTCAAAAAGCCATAGGGGGGAAGCAGATGTGGCTAAACCAGTTGGGTGCTCACCTACCACATGGAAGGTCTTGGGTTCGGGTCCTGGGGCCTCCTAAAAGAGATGAGCAGACACTGCCCCCACCGCAACAAGCTAGACACTGCCCCCACTGCAACGAGCAGATGCCATAAGCCAGCAAACCCCGCAGCCCAAGGGGAGCAGATGTGGCTCAGGCCATGTGTATACCGCTCTCATGTGAGAGGTTCCGGCTTCGGTTCCCTGTGCCTCCTGGAGAAGGTGAGCAAACAATGAGCAGACAGATGAGAGAACCATCTGGGGGTGGGGGGCATAAAGAAAAATAAAATACATACATAAATCTTTTTTAGAAAGCCATATAAAGTTATTTTCCAAAACAATATGCATTTATGCCTGACATACAACTATTCATTTAATTATCTGCTCTTAGCAATGAACAAATGAATCATATCAAATTCAAATAATGATTCCAGTTAGTTACAAAAAGTACATATATTTTTCTTCATATGGGAAAACTGATTACTTAGAAAGCTGGGTAAGCATAGTGGATAAAAAAGCATTAAGTCTCTGATATCACACAGACCTAAATTCATCTCCCACCTGTCACAGAGTAGCTTCATTATTCAAACCCTATAAACATTTTTACCCTCATTTCCCCTATCTACCAAATGGAAATAACATATGCAAAGCAGATTTATAAGTGGTAAAGAAAAGATAGCCAAATTTTAAGCAGCATAGTAAAACTATTATTGAAGTTTGCTCTTGATTTCCATCTAAGGATGCAAATCATCTAGCACGCTAGTTTATGATGAGTTGGCCTTCCTGGAATATATATGCCATTTCTATAATTTGCCAATTCATATTGACAAACATCATTTCACGATATCCACATATGCATTTATCATCCTGGCCAATTATTTGTGTTTTTTTAAGTGGGTTGCAATCCTTTAGAGTTTACATTTCGATTAGTTAAAAGAATTCTTAGTGATATTTGTCACAGATATCCCTTTGTCCCTTTAAAAGATGTAAAAAGTTTATAAATCAAAATCCATAAAAATCCTGTATCCAAAATAGCCATGATTATTCTGACATAAAAATTAGGGAACACAATGACTTGAAAATATTCCAAAACCTCACAAAACTGATTTGAGATGTAATTTGAATGTGATGATTATCTAAACATAGCATCTTTTCAGATATTAATCACCAATATTGATTTATGTTTGTGTAATTGGTCTGTCATGACTTTTACTTCACAAGAAAGGAAGGCACAAATAGAACTTCCTAATCACCAGAACTTGCTGAGTTGACCTTCAGGTCTCTTAGACCAGATTTTTTTTTAGATGATAAAAGAACTTGGCTCCTCTTTTCACAAAAAAGGTAGGAACAGGGAATAACTCCTTCCCTGAGCTCTGCGGTACTCTTGCTGTTAATTTTGACAAGCTCAGGAAGAGCTTCAGTCACTTGTCTACCTTATCATAGGCAAAAACAGTCTTTTAATAATATATTTTTTATTATTAAAGAAGTTTTAGATTACATAAATGTTACATCAAAAATATAAGGGATTCCCATATACCCCACCCCCTCCCCCTCCCTCATTTTCCCCCATTAACAATATCTTTCATTAGTGTGGTACATTGTTACAATTGATGAACACATATGGAAGCATTGCTACTAACCATGGGCTATAGTTTACATTATGGTTTACACTTTGCACTGCACAATTTTATAAGGTTTTGACAAAATGTATAATGACCTATATCCATCATTTCAATGTCATGCAGGGAGATTTCAATGTCCCCCAAATTAAGACATTTTATTATGTTAAAAAGTAAGTGCTTCAGCTTCCCCTCTGGTCTTGCTGCCCCTTGCCGTGGATGTGCAGCGAAGGGCAACCGTGTCCCAGCAGTCAGATTCCTCCAGGCCCCCGGGTGGTCAGCCAAAAATCTGCTGAGGTCGGGTGGGGAGTGTGTGTGTGTGAGTGTGTGTGTGCGCGCACGTGCATGTGTGTGTTGTGGTTATTGTTGTCGACCTTGTGGTTAGTCACCATCAAGAATGTTATCAGTAACCACTGTGGTTATTATCATCGTCGTTGTCCTTCTCAGAAGTCAGATGAAGTAACTGGTGATCCAAAAAATAGAAAATTAAGCACTTCAATATTCTTATTTATTTAATTATTTATATGACACCTTATCTCCAAATGAATTAAGGCAGCTAATCCTTCAGCAAAGTTAGTTGTAGCAAATCTTAGTAATTTAACAATGCTTTGGGTATCTGGGCACATAGAATTCCTTAGATCTTACTTAGGTAATTCTAGAAAACTTATAACTGTCTACATCTCCAGGCCTCTAACTGTCTACATCTCAGGCTATTACTCACGTCAGCAGTTCTTAACGATTCAGATCCAGATGGAATGGAGGGTTGTCTTTTGATCAATATTGCTGTGGTGAATAAGATCTATAGAAAGGTGGTAGAAATAGGCTATTTTCTTAATAAATCACTGTGTCCATATCCCTTAGTGATCTTCAGTGATTTTCACACAGTATAACTTGAAACAGTATTGTTCTGAAAGTCCTTCACAGATGTACTCAAATTCTGATTAATATAAAAAGCTTTTTTCTTCATTACTATGTGTTATGGATTAACTGTGTCCCCAAAAAAGACATGTTCAAATCCTAATCCCTGATCCTGTGAATATAAACTTATTTGTAAGCAAGATCTTTGAACATGTTATACGTTAAGATGAGGCCAATCTGAATTAGAGTCTTAATCCAGTATGACTGGTGTTCTTATAAGCAGATGAAATTTGAACAAAGTTAGGAGAGACAAAGAGAGAGATGGCCATGTGATAGAGGCAAAGGTTGAGTTATGCCACAAACTAAGAAACATCATGGATGCTGGACACCACCCGAACCCTACAGACTTCAGATGGAGCACGACACTGCCAACACCTTGATTGGGATTTCCAGCCTCCAGAACTCTGAGACAATAATTTCCTATTGTTTAAGCCAACTAGCTTGTGGTATTTTGTTACAGCAGCCTTGACAAACTAACACAATATAGTGACATATTTTAGTTAGATAAACAACAGGTAAGTGGGATAAAATGAAGATTTGTGCAAATAAAATATTGCACTCTTAAGAGACTATGATAGAATTTTTCCTCGCATACATAAATGAACCTGAAACAGCAAAGAACCTACATAAATTGTAATCCAATGCTGAAGCAAGAGTAAGTGACAAGCATACCAACTTTGGATAGTTTTTTAGACCCTGGGACATATTGCAGCAGTGGTCATATTGTTAGAATTATGTCTCATGAGCATTATTTTGGGTCCTTAATCTGAACAAGTAGACCATCAAAATCTTAGAATGCAAAAAATTGTTGTAAGTATGAACTGGGTCTAAAGATTTTCATATCAATAATCAGATGCAAGAAGTCCTCTTCTCTGAGAAAGAGGAAGTTTAGCAATGCTGATTAGCCAGCCTACTACTTTAATTTCTCTTTTCCTGGTAATTCTTTAAAATCAAAGGAACTTACAAGAAAAAAGCCCATGTATCTAAGCAGACTTAGAACTTTCAAGATCATCTTCCAAATGTACAAACTGAGATTCAAGCATTCAATAAGTAATGCTCTACCTCTTCAGATCCAGGGAAACTATCTCTCAGCTTTTCCTTTCCAAATGCTCACTCAATATTACTTGCTTATGAAGCTATATTTCAAATCTAGTTCTTGCTCTCCATTGGCTCCCTTGGATTTAATGTCTAAACCAACCCTTACTGTCCAGACTCTTCACATGGAATGCAGCTCAACTTTTACCTTGCATGGCTCCTTCTTGAGACCAACCCCGAGTGTGGAACAAGTTGCAGTATAGTGTGTCATTGGAACACAGTCTCAGGTAACAACAGAAAGTTTCAGCAAATGACCATTTCTATTACTCACATAGCACAATGGGCCCAAAAGAGCAGGGGAAGCAATCCCATCATGGCAGGCTCCCAGGGAGGCCAACTATTCAGTTCAGGATCAACGGATGGCAGCTCCTCACAGCCCACTTCCACTCTGCCCAAGAGCAGGGTATTTATACAACCCAGGAGGAAGGGACCCTGCCAATAGAGTTCCTACCCTGACAAGCTGCTAGAACTGCTTGTTCCTGGTTTGGGTTTAAGATGGGGTTAAGTACTCCATTAGACCTAGCATTGCCCTGGCTGTGAAATGGAAACAAATTGAAACTTCGGCACAAAATTGAAAAGGAGCGGGGTGGATAGGTCAGGGCCAAGAGATGGCTGCTAGGTGTGTCAGGAGTTCCTCAGCACAGGATGGAACCTCAGGACCTCCACTAGTTTGGGAAAAGGGGGAAAAGATTAGATTATATCCATTTCCAAATATTGCTTGTCTGTGAGGATAAGAGAGAAGGAGAAAGCTCAAAAGGGGTAAAGAAAGACTCATATATATGGTAAAATCTATAATTATGTTTGTTCTCTTTTGCTGAATTGAATTGTCCCTGAAATAACTTCACCTATTCCATCACCCTTCTTCCTATTCAGCCTAGACGTTGGTTTCTATTGCACCAGAGGAGAAGACACAAAGAAAAAGACACTGGTCCTTTAATAGAATTAGGGACACTGGTAGCTAGTTTTACTTTTCTCTATTTCTGATAGTTTGAATTATCAGTCCCAACTCTTCACTTCTATATGGCAGCGTTATATATCCATTCTCTTGCAACAATCTCATGATGGACAGAGAGTATTTCCCAGTCTCTGGAATAGGAATTTAGCCATGTGATTTTTCTTGGACCATTGAGATGTTAGTGGACATGATGTGAACAGAGGCTTAAAATGTGTTCATGTGTTCCCATCTTGCATTTCCGCTTTTCACCATAAGAACATGCGTTGGGTAACCACTGGTCCAAGGGAAGCGTACCTAAACCCAATTCCAAAAACATATATTGATTATATTTGTAAACTGGTCTGTTCCTCTGGGCATGATAACCCTTTCCTTGTGTTAGATTCAGCTGAGATGTCTGATTAAATTATGTTAAGATTAGGGATTTGATCCAACCATGTCATTGGAGTGCTACTCAGTGCTGAGTCCCTACTCTCCTTGGGCTGATAAAACATACTCTCACACAGAAGTAGACACACAGAGAAGAACACAGAAGAAAAGAGATGGCTTATTAGACAGGATCCTGTGGTCCTGGGAAGAGAGATGAGGCTGATAGTCGATGGCTGACCTTGTGAAGAGAACGCAGCAGCTGAGCCCGGAAAGAAATGAGCCTTGGGGAAAGAGACAAGCTTTATGTCAGCCTACAGCTGAGATCAGAAGAAGCTGGGACCATGAAGCCTTAAGAGGAGAGAGGAAGGCTGAACCCTCGCAGACTTTGCCCACCATCTTGTGCCAACACATGGCAACAGACTTTGGGTGAGAAAGTGCCTCTTAAGTAACCTTGAGTTTGACTCTTTAGGGCCTTGTGATTGTAAGCTTATACCCCTAATAAATACCCTTTATAAAAGCCAACAGATTTCTGGTACTCTGCATCAGCACACCTTCAGCTGACTAATACAGTTTGTTTCACAGAATTATTTTAGCAATAGCTAAATGGTCTAACCTCCATGGAAAGATAAGTGCCTCTAAACTGAAGAGGTAGTGGGGAATGTTGGTGAAAATACTGTGTTGGAGAAAATATAAAAGGTAAATAGGAGTTTCTTGCTGCCCTATCCAGGGCTGAAATGGGTGGTAAAAGAGAGAACCCTCTTTAAGTTTGGCTATCCAAAATAGAAGATAACCTGGGCTGGTATTAATCAGATGGGGTCCAGGAAGGTGTCAAGTCTCATTCAGAAACCTGCCATAAACCATGATGGCTATAGGAGCAGCTTCCTATTTTCAGGCATAAGAAGAGCAGACTATAGCCCTGTCCTCACAGTAGTGCAGAAGAACATCTGAAATTTTCCTGCTTCCCCTTTCCCCTGCAAGTCCTCTGAAAAAGTGAGGCCATTGGATCTTGCTATGGATGCCATGGCAGGAGGTACAGAGAAGACATCTAACCAGGGATTTGATAAGGATCCCAGTAAATGCCAAAAGGGATGGAAAATATTGCAGAGAAGATGCTTTGTATCTAAAAGGATGCCAGTTTGTAATTCACACAAGAGATGCATTTGCCTATTCTGTAGTTTAAGATTATCCTTAGGAAGAGAAACTGACCTGTAAGCCTCACGACTCACACCACAGTTAATTGACTTTTTGATTTGAAATGTTTCTAAGCCATGAAAGCAGTATTAATAAACACCCCTCATACTGGAATTCTTGTCTATAAGCCAATTTCCAGATTATTAGAGATTGGGGGTCTTTTTCACTCATTGTAGAGGAAAACAAAGGGTTCTCCCTAATTTTCTTTCTGCTTTATATGAAAAAGCTAGCACAGTATATTATATTTGGGATACAAGTCAAAAGTCTGATATTAATGCTGTGGAGTAACGGGAAACAGAAGACTGTATTATACTAAATGTGAGAGTTTGCTCTATTGAAGAGGTCTTAAGAGATTCACAAAACTACAAAACTACATTACACTTAAAAATGCCAAGGTACAGGATCACCCATGTTGCAAAGCTGGAAAAGATTAAATTATGAAAACACACACAGTTATTTCCAAATTATTTTAAAATTATATACTGTGGGTGGGCAAGGAAACTTGTGCATGCAAAGAGAGCATATTTACATATATTAACTTTTGAAATCTACACAAATACACCAAACCTATGAAATGATACTGTTTTATGGATAAGAATTATGATAATGGAGACAGCATCATAAATAGAAAGTAAAGAACTAGATTTGAATCTATAAGATAAATATACCCATAAGATTGATACATCTTTTTTTTTTTCACAGCTTTGAAATTCCTTATTGATGGCCCTGATGGTTTTCATTTCCAATATCTGAATTTCAGATTCCTTTAAACATATCAGTGTTCATTAATCCTTGTTCATTTATAGGATAGCATTTTTCTGATATAATTTAGCATGTAAAGCCACAGAAATTTTAAAAAAATATTTATATTAAGTTTTTAAAGTACTTAACATTTAAATGTCTGCTTCCCAACTCCAGTGACATGAAATTATGACAATTTTTTAAAATCTTAAATTTGACAGATCAAAAGCTTTAAAATGATTTGCCTTGGTAATCTGTAATAAATATATAAAATGGAGGTACACAGAACCTATATTTTATGTCAAACCAGACAAATATGCATTCCAAACATTTTCTTATAATGTAGAAAGAAACTGACAAGCACATATAAAAGATATTCTATATATTTATTTTCAATTAAAAAAATAAAGGCAGATAGAAAATATCTTTTGTCTAAAAAATAGCTTTTCAAGCTATTAGCAAAAACCACAAATTTTCTCCTTGCTGTTTTTCACTTTTCATTCCTATTACCAACTTAAGTTAAGCTGCTTAAATATCTAACTGCTTCATATCAATGAATCTCTCTATTAGGGTTCTCCAGAGAAACAGGACTGACAGAATACATAAATATATATCTGTATCTAGCTATCTATATATACATGAGATTTCATACAGGAAGTAGCTCATTCAACAAAGGGGGTTAGCAAATCCAAGTTCTGTAGGGTAGCTGCAAATTGGAAACTGATGAAGTTCAATTCCCCAGGAGAAGTTGGTTGGCTGAAGTAAAGAAAGGAATTCTTTTTTTTTTGACACCTGAAATCCTCAGTTCTTGCTTTAAAATCTCCTGCTGATTGGATGGGGAGATTCAACCCATTGCTGAGGGAGGGCAATCGTCTTTGTTGATTGTAGATGCAATCAACAGACTGTAGATGCAATCCACCTAGGAAATATCGTCATAGTAGCAATCAGGTCAGAGCTTGCTTACCGAAGAACTGGATGCCATAACTTAGCTAAGTTGATAAATGAAATTAATCATCACGACCTTATTATATGAAAATTTCATGGTTGGCAACAGTATCTTATCAGTCAAACCAGCAAAAACAATGGATCATTTTTAGCCACTTTGTCATATAAAACTGCTATTCAATTCAAATGTAGTTATTTGATTTATATTAACATAATATAAATTATATTAATTTATTAATTGCTTACCAATTCTAGACCCTGAACTAATGTGCTGAAAATATGGACTTGATGTACCATAATAATCCTACAAGATAAGTAGTGATATCTCCATTTCACAGATGAGGAAACTGAGGCTCTAAGAGATTTAGAAATTTTCTCAAGAAAATACAATTAATAGCAGAAGAAGCAGAAATCCAAACCAGGTATTCTGACTCCAGAGTCTATCATCCTATATATTACTCACTGATATCTATTCCTTCTCTACTGTTCTTTTTATATTTGTTTCATGTGAAAACAATAGCATTTTCCAATTTAAGTTATTTAAAACTACATTATGTGATCAAGAAAAGCATGCTATTATTAAGTAACAGTGAAACAATCATTTGGAATTCTAAACGTTTTCATACTTATAATAAGCATGCTTTACATGCACTATTCTTTCATTTGCTAACCTACCTATTTTTCTTCTCTGACATAACTGTGGTCTTTCTGCACCTACATAGTCTTCATTTTAGCCATTACTACATTGCATTGTTTCCTTCCTCCTCTCCATTTTAAAACTTGTTTTTTCTTATTATGGTTATGGCTGTATATCAGGGAAGATTCAGTTCCTACTGTAATCATTGAGATCATTGGCATGACCATATACATGATCATACAGTGGGATATTTTTGAGAATGGAAGAGATGTTATTAATAATTACCACATGACTAAAGGTAAATAAATAAAGTAAAATAATTAATTAAATTGGCTGTCTTTTGCACAACTGAATTTATGTCTATTTAGAGATCACTGACACTGACATATGAGATCGACCTTGAGATGGGACTTGTAGTGAATCCATTTGTTAGTTAAAGATGATGGAGAAGTGTTCCAAACACAGGCATAGAGTTGTTAAAAGCAAGAAAGTCCATGGAGTGTTTAAGATAAGTACAAGAAGGCTAGGATGGATGAAATAGAGGTTCCATGATCCACGCAATAGAAGATAAAACTACCAAGTAGTTTATTTGTAGACAGAATATAGAGGACTGTGAACATCACACTAAGGAATCTGACCTTAATTTAGTAGAGGGCAAGGAGTTATTTAGTGTTTCAGGGCAAGAGATGGCATAATGAACAAAATTTAAACAAAATTAATCTGAATGGTGACCATCACTGATGGATCATGGTATAAAGTTAGAAGGTGGTTGAAGATGACTCAGGTATGATGTGAAATGTTGACCTGAGAGGACTAAGAATTGACCACTTTCGCATATTTTAACATACTTCTGCAGTTGAGATTGATAGCAGAAATCTTTTCAGAAAATTTCTTCTCAAAATGTTTTTCACATATTTACTTCATTAACTAATTCTTAGCAATAAATATATCTGCTCTTATCACTGCTAGTAAGTAAATTTACTCAATACCTCCTTCATGACTCCCTTACACTGTCAAACATTCTTCTTTGGACAACCCTCAAAATATCACATCTTCACAGATCATTTCATAACTTATAAAAGGTATAAAGGTCCCTTTGCCTTTATTTTATCTGAATACACTATACCTACGATCAAAATTTTGCTAATTATTGAGCAATATTCACTTTTGTTTTCATGATGTTAAAATAGTTATTTTATCCTATATTCAAAAATATAATGAACAAGTTGTCATTGATAGGAACACTGCCTAAGAAAATAAAGGACTTGCTAGGACACCTGAAGGGAAAAGATATGGCTTAAGGGTATTTATTTTTTAATTAAAAATGGGAAAATAATAAATACTCTTGGAGTTATTCAATTGATAATTCAAAACTTTTATGCCCTACTGGTTATTTGCATGTTTTCAGTTCCTGTGTTAACATTGAATTATTTGGATAATATAATTACCTTCTAGAATGTCAAGTCCATGGCTATTTTAAGATACTTGTCTGGGTTAGTAGGTCAGAATATCCTCATAAAGATGGTAACAATGATAATTGTGACATTCCAACTGATTCTACTATACTCTAATCTATTTATTTTCCATTCTTATTTCTGATTAATTATTCCTAAATTTTACAGAAACATTTTCCTTTAAAATATGTATGTTGACCATAAACCAGATTTTATTGATACCTTGATCACTTGTTTTGTGGATTTCCTGGAATGGTATTTGGTAATTTTATATGATTTTTTTGGTTTACTAATGCTGTTCTCTTGTAAATGGATTTCTAATGTAACATAAAATCATTTCTCTATTCCATCATTACTTCAGAACATTACCATTTTCAAACAAATTTGTTTTTTTTTAATTTGCCTGTTAAGCCTATTTACCACTTAATTTTGTTGGCAACATATTTCCTTTGATAGTTTTATTTAAACAAATCACATTCTGATAGCATTTTTATAATCATTGTTTGAAAATAATCTCACAGCATTGTAAACTCTTCAAATTTCCTTACCTATTAGTCACTCTTTATTTGTTATATAGGCACACTTCATTTGCTGGTTGAATTTTTTGTATGTGTGGTTTTCCAAAATAGTTATAATTTGCCTTAACTTGTTGTATTCTTGGCAAATAAATTTAATAGAGCTTTATCTAATAAGGAGAAACTATTAATACAAAACTGGCTTTTTACTGGTATGGGAGGACGATGTTAATCTTTCTGATACACATTCCTTAATTTCATAGTAAATTATTATTTTAAATTGGTAACACATTTTTCCATAATAAACTAGTATCTACATCTAGTAATACTGAAATATCCCTCCTGAATTAGTATATTAATTTATTTTTCTAAATCACATCACATCTTGGATGGTCCTCCATTCATGATGGTATTGACATGTAGTATCAGTAGTTATTTGAGAGGGTAGGGTCTACTAGGGCAACTAGACCCCAGCAGCTGGGATATTTGGAAGAGGATTTTTTGCTTCCTGGGCCACATTGGTCACTGCTGGGATGCCTGTTGCCCAAGCCCAATGATCATTTTTAAGAATTCACAATTTCTTTCCCTTAATGTCATATGGGCCTGTAGAAGTTTTGCTGAAGCTCAACTAGATATGCGTATTTTTTATCTTTTTATCAGCAAACCACATATTTACCTTTCCATGCAGGGCCAATAGTTCCGCTAGCCCTTAAAACTCCAAAAATTCCACCCCTTCTCAATAATGGCAAAGTCCTCCTCTGTTCTAACATAATGTCCTGTTATCCCTCTGATGACAAACCCCTGTCACCATCCTCAAAGTGTTTCTCTAGTCAGTACCTATACCAGCTGTGTCATCTCAGAAAGCAGTATTTACAGTAAGCTAGAGGGGAGTAGAGAGAAATGAGGAAATAAATGTTGAGATAATTTACAGTGTGCTCCTATCTGCAAGCTAATGCTAACAATCTGCTCTTGTTCACTCACTTAGCAATGTTTCTTAAGCCTAATCTCTGAAGCTGTTTGCCTTTGCTAAACTGTCCAATATAGCCATTTAAGCTAAAAGCCTTACTGATGTTTAAACACTGGAATTGAAGAATTTTCACTTTAACATTTATAAAATTTTCAGTGTTTACTGTTAAAATTTTATAATATATGGTTTAGTGAAAATTTTTGCATTATAACTGCAATGTGACTATTTGAAAAATTCAATACTAGCTGCCTTAGTGTTTTTTAAAATCTCTAGTAATGGACTTTTGGGAAGCAATATTTTTTCCCCAAGATTTAGTCCAAAGTAGTCTCAATGCCAATTGAAACTTTACAATTTGTACCACAAATCTCTAAGATTGGAACATCAGGAAATATATTTTTTCTGTTTTTTAAAAACATGATTCCAAATTAAGCAATCAAAGTTATGTTTATAATCATGAATCCATTCCACTTTCATATCACTCTACAAAAACAAAAATATACCATGATATTCTGGATTTCCAAACAAAATGAAGGTAGAAATGATACTTTATATTGGCATATTATAATATCGTTTCTATAAAATTAGGTCAATTTTAATAAGTATCCCATTTTGTACATTAAAAAGGGTCAAAATCAAGGTTGTGTCTTTTCCTAGAACACCCAGCAAACAAGTGTCAGTTAAAGAAGAACCTCGTTACTCTGAGATCAGGCCTCTTTTTACTAAGAATCGTATAGGAACATGAAAAAGAGATACTGAATAAGAAAATAAATTTAATAGTTTTCCCCTGTGATAAGGTCACATAAACTCAAATTGCAAATCATTTAAAACAATAAGTAGGGTGTGACTTTAATATCTTTGGCCTCTAGTTTTATTCTAAGTGCAGAAAACTCACAGGCAGATCTGCATAACTGACTATGACAGGAATATAATTCCACAGTCTCTAATTTCCAAAAATAACAATTTCTTTAGTATAAAATTACATACGATATTTTAATTTAAAATTTTTCTCTTCTCCTTGATAAATAAACCAAATCTTTGTTCTGTCCGAACAATAGTCCAGCCAAGTGGAAGTCTTCTTCTAATACCATCTCCAGGGAAATATGAGTCTGGTCCTAATTATCAACCCCAACATATGGGAAAAAACATCAGTGTGCTGATGAATCATGTAAGGATCATGTTAAAATGCAGAATCTGTGGCAGTAGGGCCAGGGTGGGGCCGGAAAGTTTATATGATGCTTGCTTGCTTCTGGTCCTCAGCTCGCTCTTGGAGAAGAAAGACTTTAGTAGGACCCTAACAGGAAAAAACTTGGAAGATCTTTTCAATAGGTTTCCACTAGCTGTGAATATGAGATACTTGGAAAATTCATTGATCCCAAGAATTGCAAGGATAATGCCAACGCAGCTGCAGTAAGCGTAATGTATTATCTGTACAGTGCATTCTACATAGCTGAGGTTATAGGAATGGATTACACAGAAAAGATACTAAAACACAAGTTAGTGATAAATGTTAGAAGTAATGCTAGTGATAAATCACCCCTTATCCTAGAGGATAGTTTCATGCAGAAGTTTTATTTTTTTTTAAGTGGAGTCCACTTTATTGTACAATGCTTTTTAAACTCCAAACTAAAGCAAAAATATTCTGCTGACTTTAATTTTAAAAAGAGTCTTTGCATACAAAAAGACATGTTTTAATTCATTAGATAATGAAAACTACACACTTTACTTTAATAAATTATTCTTTTTATAGTTACCCAGAAACTTTAGATACATTTTAAATGCTATTATGGGTTTCAATTCCTAACAGGTGACAAATATCATGTATTCTTATTGCTGCATTTTATCTCTATTGTTTTTGGAACTGAGTACTCTCATTTTGCATTTTGTTTGATTTTATAAGCTGTTCCAAATTATTTTAGAAGTAATTAGGTGTATGAGAGATCAGAAGTAGAAAAGCAGGCATACAGGAAAGGGAGAAAGGAAGGAAAGAAAGTATAGGGGGAAGTGAAGAGGAAAGAGAGAAAGGAGGGGAAGAGAAGACTGGAGCAAGAAAAAGAGGGAGGAAGGGAAGAAGGAAGGAGGATGATTAGGAAAGAAGGAAAGAGGGAAAAAAGGAAGAAGGAAAGGAAGGATGGAATGTACATGCAATTTATAGGATATAAAAAAAATCTTTGGGAAGCGGCTGTGGCTCAATCAATAGGGCTCCCATTTACCATATGGGAGGCCCCGGGTTCGGTTCCCGCGGCCTCCTGGTGAAGGCAAGCCCGCCCGCACGGCGTGGTTAGCTGACCCAGCGAGCACAAGCAGCAAGGGGGAGATAAATGAATAAATAAATAAAAAATCTTTGAAAAACTTTAAATACTAAGGTGATATTTTCCAGGTGGTATAAATAATAATCAGTATCTTCTGAGGAGATATTTTGAGACTATGTAAATATTCTGTTACTCTTCAAACTCCTACCTACTGGTAATAACATCCAGTACTAATTATTGCCTTAATCAATTATCATTAAGGCATTCGATTTTTGTGATTTTTTTTCATCATTTCTCTATTATTTGACATTCTACTATGAGGAAGTGATTTCATTTTCCTTTGTGTATCCACTCATTCACTTATTTATTCATTCATTCCTATCAGTGAGAACACATGGATTCTTATTTTATTCAAAGGATTATATTATTACCATTATTTATTTTTTGCTCATATTGTCACACATTTGACTCTTGGGATTCCCTTTAGGCTGGGTCCTCTTTCCAGCTATTATGTCCCCATCATTATTTATCTCTTTACTTTCTGTCATTGTAAGGTGTTCCAAGCTCATTTTGTACTTTAAACATTTACATCTCTGGTATTTGCCCTTTTTCCAAAGAGCTCTAGTTTGTTTTAGTCAGAAACCAAGACCTGTGTGTTACATGTGATCATTGCTCTTGGGTTCTTTAAGCAGTGCTAGGAAATCTATGTAAGTACATGCAGTTCCAATCCAATACCAAAGGGTTTATTCTAGCTTTCCTTCTTTCCACATTTTGCCACCTTTTCTGAGAGTGAGAAACCTGGCTATCATTATCTACCATATATTTACTTATTTGCTAGATCTTAAAATGTAGAGAATGTAATTTGAGAATTGCAGGCACATACCACTATGAAAAAAAAAACAAATAAATACCATCCGATATTTGTTTACTCTTCTTTTTGTCTTTAACCTGAGGGTAAATTAAAAAAATATTGTGTTAAAAATCTACCTGGGTCCCTGCACATGGTTCACCAGTCCCTTCTATTCAAACCTACATGTGATGCTGGAGTTTCTTAGGTATACTTCCAGAGACTGGAGCCTCCCGCCTACCTATGTGCCAGGTGTGCATGAAATCTAGGTGGAGCTGCAACTCCTACCCTACAGCTCAATGGACTCATCCAAGTCACCTGGTGATGAGAAATGGCCATCCCAGGGGAATGGAGAGGGCCTGCATCTGCAGGCAGGATCATCCCACCCACCATATCCATGGGATATAAGCCCTCTCTCACTTGGAGTTGGAGTGGACATCACCATCCCAGTCGCCTCTGGATTGGGGGAAGAACTATGGACTAGAGTGGACTTGATGGTATTCTCTTGCTCACATATGGTGATTCTTGCAATGCAAGAAATTATAACAATGAGGTGGAGCCAGTGGCCACTTGACAGTTTTTGGGTAGGGAGGGGATGAGCAGTTGAAATACAGGGGCTTCTTTGGGAGTTGGAGGTTGTCCTGAGTACTGTTGTGGCAATGGATGTAGGCCATTTTAAATCAGCACACACCACTCAGAACTGAGTGGGAGAGAGTGTGGTCTACAGTGTGAACTGTGGTCTATGGTTGGTGGCAAGGCTCCAGGATGTGTAAGTTCATTGAGGGTGGTGGGCCACACTGTGGGAGATGTTTGTGTGGGATGTGGTGGGAGGTGTGGGAGGTGGGCAACATGGGAATCCCAGTGGGTTCCGTGTAATATTTTAGGTAATCTAAGCACCTCTTAAAATATATGTATATATATATATATATATATATAAATAACATTTTTGTAAGCAAATACACATATATGCAAATATATTTATAAAAAAAAAAAAATTTACCTGGGTCCGTCTCCCATGCCCAAACTTCAATGTAGTTATGTAAATCACTTGAAATCCATTTAGATTAATTTGTTTCTGATTGTGTTCAACTTTAGGATTTTTTCCTCATTCTTGTTGATTGATTGTTTTGATTGATGAATATTTATACTTACTTAGAAAAATAAAAGCATATAGAAAATGATAAACTCAGAAACTATCAATACACTTTCATTCCTTTGACCCTATTCCCACTCCACATACTTTCCACCCAGTTTCCACCTATGCCCTCTAAGTAACCAATCCAATTTGATTTTCTGGCTTATACTTCTTTTGGGTTTTTTTGCACAAATGAAGAGATACATACAAGTATTTTTTTTTTTTCTTGTTTCTCTGTCCTTCTCACACAAGAGGCATTGATTTCTATTTTGTAATTGCATTGGCCAATAGCTCTAGTAATACGATAAATGGAAGTAGGGATATTAGCCTCCTTTCCTTCTTTGTGATGTTAGTGGAAATGTTTCTAGTATTTCCCCACTGAGTAAGACTCTGGCTTTAAGACAATGGTAAATATTCTTTACACTATTAGAAAATATCCATTAAACCTATATTCTTGAATATTTTCTTAACAAGAATGGATGCTATTTTTATCAAAGTTGCTTTTGTAATCTATGGAGTAATTAATATAATTTTTCTGCTTAGATTTATTAATACACTATATTATATTAATGGATTTACTAATATAGAACCAACCTTATGTTGCTTGAATAAATCTCACTCGGCTATGATGATTATTTTATTTTGGGTTTTATTTTTTTTTTTGCTAATAATTAATACTTTTTTAAGGAGTTATAATCAAAATATTTATTTAGGTTTGGTCAGTACAAGTAAGGTATATTGGAGTCACAGAGCAATATACATTAACAGGATATAACAGTTCATAAAAACTGAGAAACTCTGCATATAAATTTTTTAAACGTTTAGTCATGTAAAGAGAAAATGCACATGAGTATGGTGGAAAAAACTGTGTATGACACTGAAAGTAATATAGGACTCCATCAGAAAGTCCAACTTTTAGTTATAAAACTACCATACTTGGTCAAACTTGGCAGTCATAAACCCAAATCTACTATGACAAATCTGAACGTTGCATAAGTATAATAAGAGTAGGAGTAAGAATGCCCTTACACACAGATTCTAAATATACACATATATCTTTGTGTTTTACTTTAAGGAATGATCCCTATTTATAACTTCACAATAACTCATATAAAAATAACTTGACCTTACCCCTACACAAAATGTCCTTTTAGCAACATTCAAAGTTGCTAACTAAACAAATGTCACTGTACATACAAGACAGCAGATCTTACAGTGATGAAAGACATAATGTCAAAAAAATATTTTTTATATTTTTATTTTTTTCATTATTTAATAGTTTTTAAAAAGTTTTTTTGTACTTTATTTGTTATTTTAAAAACCATCATTATAATATCATTTTCCTATTGGTTGAATTTGGCTATTTTGTTGGTTTCAATTTTGAAGAAGTTTTGGATCACAGAATGGTTACAACTGGGACAGGGGAGGATCATTGGTGCAGATGTCAGAGAGGGGGGATACATGGGAGGCAGTTCACCAGGGCATACCTATAAGTGTATGAATGTGTTCAAGTGTTCATGAGGCATTGTCACAAGGGTGGAGATTCACACAGTAACCAAAGAAATATTGAAATCCTATGCTGGGGAGCTCTGTCACTTTCTCTAATGCAACAGCAAGAGTCCCCAGAGTACAGGGGCAGAGACTAGTGAAGAAGAATGGACCATTGACAGGCCCTTGATTGTGATGACTGTACTTATGAACCTTTACTTTTTTTTCCCTGTTAGTGTTGATTTTTTTTAATAATTTTTTTAAAACTTTTTAAAAGATACTTAGAGGGGTTGGGTGTGGCTAAAATGGTTGGGCGTCCATCTCCCATATGGAGGGACCTGGGCTCAATCCCCGGGACCTCCCAGTAAAAATGAAGAAAAATATAGAAGGCGTGCAGACTGCCAGGCCTCGTGCGCAGGTGCACCGCCGGACCCCACGAGCAGGTGAGCCCCCAGACCCAGTGCATGGGCACACCATCAGGTCCCGCGAGTGGGTGCACTGCCAGGCCCCACTGAGCCATGCAGCAAGATGATGATGTAACAGGAGAGTGACACAAGGGAAAGTCAAGACAAGAAGTGCCAAAAACCCAAGAACTAAGGTGGTATAGGTGGTAGGACGCCTCTTTCCCACATCGCAGTTTCCCAGGATCAAATCCCAGTAAAGACAGAAGGAGAGGGATGAGAAGAGAGGGCAGGAAACAGACACAGAGAACTGCACAGCAAATGGACACAAAAACAGCAAAAATGGGGGAGGGGCGTAAAAATGGATAAAAATATTTTTTAAGAAAAGTTACTTAGATTACATAAATATTACATAAAAAATATACGGATTCCTAAATGCCCCACTCCCCACATCTCCCACACTGTCCCACATAAACAACATCCTTGATTAGTGTGGTACATTCATTGCAATTGATAAACACATGCTGGGGCATTGCCACTGAGCAAGGACCATAGTTCACATTGTAGTCTATACTCTCTCCCACACAGTTCTGTATGATATGGGACGATATAAAATGGCCTATATCTGTTGTTGCAATGTCATTCAGTTCTGGAAAAGCTCCTGTATTACAACTGTTTTTCCGTCTCCCTGCCCCCAGAGCCTCCAGTGGCCACTGCCTTAACAACAATGTTGTAATTTCTTCCATTGCTAGAATCACAATAAGTCTATAGGAGAATACCATTAAGTCCACTCTTCTCCATAGTTCATTTCCCAATCCTGAGGATTCTGGGATGATGATGTCCACTCCACCTCTAATTGAGAGAAGGTTTCAATCCCATACAGCTAATGGATGGGACTTTCTTGCTTGCAATTGTAGGCTTTCTTGTTTCCTTAGAATGGTGCTTGTCAATCCTCACTTCCTTGTGCGTTGTCCTGGGTGAGTCCAGTGAACTGGAGAGCAGGTGTTGCAACTCCGCTGAGGCTCCGGGCCAAGCTGGCC
Source organism: Tolypeutes matacus (assembly GCA_026826555.1). NCBI lineage: Eukaryota > Metazoa > Chordata > Mammalia > Cingulata > Chlamyphoridae > Tolypeutes > Tolypeutes matacus. The sequence continues at coordinate 49,919,492 of JAKSZT010053929.1, forward strand.
CCAAAATTCCCATCTCTTAGACATACACCTACCAACTCCAGCACCAACTATAGGTTTAAATAGAAGGGACACATGAGCCATGTGTAGGGAAGACACAATTGAGTCCAACTCTGTCACTCTCAGGAACACAGACTCCAAAGTATGGCCCACTGGCAAGGTATGGAACTCCAGAGCTATCTGTCAGACCATAGGACCTGGGTGTCTCCAGAGCCCTCAGGAGCTCCACTATTTGGGGCAATATCCACTTTGGCAGTCTATGAGATCCTGCTGAGATGTGCATAAGTGTTACCTCTGGGATGACCTCCCGACTCACTTTGAAGTTTCTTAGCCATATAAACTCATTTGTCTTTACCTTTTCTCCCTTTTACTCAAGGTCTTTTTCCAGTTGCTTTGCTGGTTGGTGCTTGGTAGTAATCAGTTGGTGCCAGGGAGGCTCATCCCCAGGAGTCATGTCCCACTCTGGGGAGAAGGTAATGCATTTATATGCTGAGTTTGGCTTAGAGAGAGGCCATTTTTAGCAAGAAGGAGGCTCTCAGGAGACAACTCTTAGGCACCCCAAAACACTAGACTAAGTTTCAATTTCAAGAACAAAGGCTCATAAGCATAGTTGTCAATATCAAAGGCCCACCAATGGATCATTCTCCTTCACCAGTCATTGCCCCTGCACTTGGGGGACTGTTATTGCTCCATTAGAGAATGTGGCAGAGCTCTCCAGGATGGGAAATCAATATTCTCTCAGTTATCGTGTGAGTTTCCACCCATTGTGACAATGCCCCATGAACATTTGAACATATTTATATATCTTATATTTGTGCCCAGGTGAACTTCTTCCCAGGTATCCCCCATCACTGACACCCCACACCAATGATCCTCCCCTGCCCCAGTTGTAACTCTTCAGTGATCCAAAGCTTCTTCAAAAATGAAGCCAATAAAATAAATAGCCAAATACAATTAATAGGAAAATGAATAAATAATGACAGGTTTATACATAAGGAATAAAATACATTAAAAATTTTTAAAAATAAAAATTAAATTAAATTAAAAGATTGGGATATTAAAAAATAATGAAAAATATTAAAAATTTTTTTAACATTTTGCCTTTTGTCACTGTAATATTTGGTATCCTGTACATACAGTGACATTTTCTTCCATTCATTCCCCAGTGTCTTACTTTTTTTCATTTTATTTCCAAAGAAGTTTTAGGTCACAGTAAAGTCACATACAAAATACAGGGGCTTCCCATATACACAACATCCTCCCCCCTTTCTTCCTTCTCATATTAATACCTTTTTATATGTGGATGTTACCTTTGTTACAACTGATATTCAAATAGTGAAACATAGCTACCAACCATGGTCAATGGTTTACATTATGGTTTAAATTTTAGACCATACACTTTTATAAATTTTGATATTTAACATGGCCTGTGTCCAAAATTGCAAGATCATGCAGAACACTTCCATTGCCCACTAAATAGCCCCTGTTCCATCTATTCTATTCCTCCCTCTGCCTCCCCTCAGGCCCCATGGCAACCACCTGGCTTCATTCCTTAGATGACAAGATTCATAATTACTTGCAACAACACTGAGGTCTTGACACACTGGTTTGTCCTCCCCTATTAGGAGCCATCCATGCACTCGAAAGACTCCCATCCCTCTGTCTGTGAACATATTGGTCCTCCCCAGGATGGGATTCCAACTCCTTCCCACTCATTATGTGGGTCTCCACCCACAGATACAACACATTATGACAAAATGATCTCTCACACACTCCCTAGAAGCCTGCTTCAGGGGCACCCTGTCCCAAATGCCCCCCCATCAAACACCCTAAACAAGTAACCCTTCCTTGTCATTTTACCATAAGAGCGTTCCCAACTTTGTACTTTCAACACCATATCTGCAAATCCCCAGTGTTCATCTGGTCCCTCTCCCAACCCTCTCTCCAGTTCCCTGGACTTTCCAACCCACCCTCCCCAATCTACCCACCTGTCAACCCTGTACCACCCAACCCAATAATATCACTACCCTCCTGTCACGTCCCTTCAATACACAACTACATACTTTCACCTTATCATAGATTACATCTGTATGGGTGTTGACTCATGTAGTAGTTTTGTATTACATATGAATTCCAAAAATAGATATTGGATTATGTTTGTAAACTGGTCTGTTCCTCTGGGTATGATTAAATTATGATTAAGTCTTTGATTGGGCCATGTCAATAGGGCATTGAGCCCCGCCTTTTGTGGGTGGGGTCTAAAAGATAAAAGACATGGCCAAGGACAGTGTTGGAGTTTTGATGTTGGAGTTCTGATGCTGAGTTTTAATGCTGGAGCCCGGGGAAGTAAGCACACAGAGCTTGGTCGTGAGGAAGAAGGCCCTGGGAAAAGAGACAGAGTCGTTTGCCTGAGAGTTCACATTTGGCCTTGCGGAGAGAGACAAAGCCTAGAGAACTTCATAATCTACAGCTGACCTTGTGGAGGAAATAGAGGAGCTGAGCCTGGAGAGAAATCAAACTTTGGGAAGAGAGGAACCCAAGAAGCCTGAACTCTTGGCAAATGTTGGCAGCTGTCTTGCTCCAACACGTGGCAATAGACTTCGGTGAGGGAAGTAATTTACGCTTGGGCCTGGTAACTGTAAGCTTCTACCCCAAATAAATATCCACTTATAAATGCCAACAGATTTCTGGTAATTTGCATCAGCACCCGTTTGGCTAACTAATACAGCTCACAAGATTCTTCTCACTTTCTATTTCCTTTAAACCTGTCTTCCAGTCAATAGATCTCTGAGTCTGCTCAATTTGCTCAATTCATATCAGTGAGGTCATGTAATATTCGTCCTTCAATGACTGGCTTGCTTCACTCAACATAAGATCCTCAAGATTCATCCATGTTATCCCATGTTTTAGCAATGTATTCCTTCTTATAGCTGAGTGATATTCCACTGTATGTATGTACCACATTTTGTATATCCATTCATATGTTGATGAGCATTTGGGTTGATTCCAACTTCTGGCAATAGTGAATAATGCCACTGTGAACATTGGTGTGCATATCTGTTAATCTCTTTGTTTTCAATTCTTCTGGGTATATAACCAGCAATGGAATTGCTGGATCATATGGCAGTTCTGTAGTTAGTTTTATGAGGAACTGACAAACTGTCCTCCACAATGACTGCACCGTTCTACATTCCCACAAGCAGTGGATGAGTGTTCCCATTCCTTCACATCCTCTCCAAAACTTACAGTCCTCTGTTTTTTTAATAATTGCCAGTCTAATGGGTGTAAGATGGTATCTCATTGTAGTTTTGATTTGCGTTTCCCTAATAGTTTAGTGATGTTGAGCATCTTTTCATTTGCTTTTTAGCCATTTGTATTTCTTCCTTGGAGAAGTGTCTTTTCAAGTTACTTGCCCATTTTTAAAATGGATTGTTTTTCTTTTTCTTTTCAAGGTGTAGGATTTCTTTATATATGCTGAATATTAGGCTCTTATCAGATATATAGTTACCAAAGATTTTCTTCCATTGGGTAGGCTCCTTTGAGGTGCAAATGTTTTTAATTTTGAGGAGATCCCATTTATCTAATTTTTCTTTCACTGCTCGAGCTTTGGGAGTGAAGTCCATGAAAGCATTTCTCATTACCAGGTCCTGTAGATGCTTCCTTGCATTATCTTCCAAGGTCATTATGATCTTGACTCTTATATTTAGATTTTTGATCCATCTTGACTTGATTTTTGTATAACATGTGAGATGGTGTATCTCTCTCATTCTTTTGGGTATGGATATCCAGTTCTCCAAGCACCATTTGTTGAAGAGGCCATTCTCTCCCAATTTAGTGGGCTTGATGGCCTTGTTGAATGTTAGATGACTGCATATGTGAGGATCTATATCAGAACTCTCAATTCAGTTCCATTGGTTGGTATGTCTATCCTTGTGCCAATACCATGCAGTTTTGAGCACTGTAGCTTTGTAGTATGTTTTAAAGTCAGGTAGTGTGGTTCTTCCAATTTCATTTTTCTTTTTTAATATGTCTTTGGCTATTTGGGGCCTCTTACCCTTCAAAATAAATTTTGTGGTTAGTTTTTTTAATTTAGTAAAAAATGCTGTGCTGATTTTTATTGGGATTGCATTAAATCTGTAGATTAGTTTGGGTAGGATAGACATCTTAATGATGTTTAGTCTCCCTATCCATGAACAGGGAATATTCTTCCATTTATTTAAGTCTTAATTGATTTCCTTTAAGAGTGTTGTGTAGTTTTCTGTGTATAAGTTTTTTACATCTTTAGTTAAATTTGTTCCTAGGTATTTGGTTCTTTTAGTTACTATTGTAAATGGTATTTTTTTCTTGATTTCCTCCTCAGCTTGCTCATTATTGGTGTACAGAAATGCTACTGATTTTTGAGCATTGATGTTATAGCCTGCAACTTTACTTAACTCATTTATAAGTTCTAGAAGTTTTGTTGTAGATTTATCAGGGCTTTCTATGTATAGGATCATGTCATCTGCAAATAATGAAATTTTTACTTCTTTCTTTCCAGTTTGGATGACTTTTATATATTTTTCTTGCCTCAATGCTTGAGCAAGTACTTCTAAGACAATGTTAAATAGGAGTGGTGATAGTGGTTTTCCTTGTCTTGTTCCCAATCTTAGAGGGAAAGCTTTTAGGATTAAACCATTGTATATGATGTTAGCTGGGGGTTTTTCATATATACCCTTTATCATGTTCAGAAAGTTTCCTTCTATTCCTATCATTTACAGTGTTTTTATCAGGAAAGAGTGCTGTATTTTGTTGAATGCTTTTCTGCATCTATAGAAAAGATCATCTGATTTTTTTTCTCTCTATCTATTTATGTGGTGTATTACATTGATTGATTTTCTTTGTTGAACATCCTCGCATACCCGGGATGAAACCCACTTGGTCATGGTGTATAATTCATTTGATGTGTTGTTAAATATGATTAGCAAGTATTTTGTTGAGGATTTTAGCATCTAGTTTCATTAGAGAGATTGGTCTGTAATTTTCCTTTTTTGTAGCATCTTTGTTTGGCTTTGTTATTACAGTAATTTTGGGATCATAGAATGAGGTAGGCAATGTTCCTTCTACTTCTATTTTTTAGAAGAGCTTAAGCAGAATTGGTGTTAGCTCTTTCCGGAATGTTTGGTAGAATTCACCTACAAAGACTTCTGGTCCTGGGCTCTTCTTAGTTGGGAGGTTTTTGATGACTGATTCTATCTCTTTACCTGTAATAGAGTTATTCTATATCTTTTTTCACCAATGTAGGCCACATGTGAGTTTCTAGGATTTTATTCATTTCCTCTCAATTATCCTTCTTGTTGGTATATAATTTTTCTTGGTATCCTCTTATGACACTCTTTATTTCTGTACGGTCTGTGGTGATTACCCTTCCTCATTTCTTATTTTGTGTATTTACATCTTCTCTATTTTTACCTTTGTTAATCTAGTTAAGGGTTTGTCAATTTTATTGATCTTCTCAAAGAACTAGCTTTTGGTTTTGTTTATGTTTTCTATTGCTTTCTTATTTTCTATTTCATTTAGTTCTGCTCTAATCTTTATTATTTCCTTCTTTCTACTTCCTTTAAGTTTAGTTTATTGTTGTTTTTTCTAATTCCTCCAGGTGTGCAGTGAGGTATTTGATTTTAGCACTTTCTTCTTTTTTGATATTTGCATTTATGGCTATGAATTTCCCTCTCAGTACAGCTTTCGTTGCATCCCATAGGTTTTGATATTTTGTGTTGTCATTTTCATTCATTTCAAGGTAGTTACTGATTTTTTTTTTAGATTTCCTCCTTGACCCACTCTTTGTCTAAGAGTGTGTTGTTTAACTTCCATATCTTTGTATCTAATCTTGTTCTCTGGCCCTTACTGATTTCCAAAATCATTCCATTGTGGTCAGAGAAATTACTTTTTATAATCTCAATCTTTCTGAATTCATTGAAGATTTTTATGTGGCCTAGCATGTGGTCTATCTTGGATTATGATCCATGTGCACTTGAGAAGAATGTATATCCCACTGTATTTGGTTGTAGTGTTCTGTACATGTCTATTAGATCCAGCTTACCTGATTTATTATTCAAAGACTTTGTTTTTTTATTGATTCTCTGTTGAGATGTTCTGTCTAATGGTGATCATGGTGTATTAAAGTTCTCCAACTATAATTGTAGAGGCATCTATTTCTCCACTTAGTTTTTCCAATGTTTGCCTCATGTATTTTGCGGTGCCCCAGTTAGGTGCATAAATGTTTATGATTGTTCTTTCTTCTTGAAAGATTACACCTTTTATTAATATGTAGTGTCTGTAACTGTTGGGCAATTCGATGTAATTATGAATTCCAAAAATATAATTGGATCATGCTTGTAAACTGATCTGTTAATCTGGGCTGATTATGTTAAGATTAGGGTGTTGACTGGGCCACATCAGTAGGGTGTTGAGCCCCACCCCTTGGTGGGTGGGGGAAGAAAATATAAAAGGCATCACAAAGAACAAAGTTGAAGCAGTTTTTGAGAATCATTTTTGATATTGGAGAGAAGGCCCCAGGAGAAGTGAAGAGAGCCGTTCTCCTGATTGTCTACAGCTGACCTTGTGGAGGAACCAGGAGAGCCAAGTCTGGAGAGAAATGTAGCCCTGGGAAGAGAGGAACCCAAGAAGCCTGAACCCTGGCAAACGTCGACAGCTGTATTGTTCCAACACATGGCAATGGACTTTGGTGAGAGAAGAAACTTAATGCTTTATAGCCTGGTATCTGTGGACTTCTACCCCAAATAAATACCCTTTATAAAGACCAACCCATTTTTTGTATTTCACATTAGCACCCACTTGGCTGACTAATACAGAATTTGGTACCAAATCGTGGGGAAGTGCTTTTGCATATACCAAAATGTTGGAACAGTTTTGTAAATAGGTAAGGGGTATTTTTTGGTGGAATTGTGAAATGCTTGATGGAAAAGGCCTAGATCACTTTGAAGAGACTGTTGATAGCAATATGGATGCTAAAGAGACTTTCTATGATGCCTTAGGAGTAAATGATGAAACTATTATTGGAAACCGGAGGAAAGGTGATCCATGTTTTAAAGTTGCAGAGAACTTAGCAAGATTAACTCCTGGTGTTATATAGAAGACAGAATTTGAAAATGGCGATCTGGAGCATTTAGCTGAAGAACTTTCCAAGGTAAACTTGGAGAATGTGGCTTGGCTTCTCCTTGCAGCTTATAACAAAATACTAGATGAATGAAATACACTAAGGACTGAACTTTTGGGCACAAAGAAAACAGAAACGGATTCCAGAACTTCCAAGTTTCTGGAAATCAAGTTTCCAGATGAAAGTGCCCCATTTGAAAACTTTACTAAACTTAGAATTTGTAAATCAGAATTGAAGATGCAGTTATCTAGGAAAGACTTGTGGAAAGTCTTACTGTCTGATGGCTTGGACCCCTGCTTCCTGCATGCTAAACCAACAAAGTTTTTGAGAGAGCTGTATGAGCAAAAGTACTGTCAGCTTGGACAAAAGAAGACATGGAAAGGAGAGATTGATGGAGAATCAGCTTTAAGAAGAAAACTGTGGAAGCAGAGATCTGGAATTAAGACATCTCCTTGGGCCAAGAGAGGACCCCCATCCATGTGTACAGAGGGTGAGTTTTCCCCAGCAGTTGAAGAGGGTGGATGTCCCCACCCGATGTTCTGGGAGAGTTTTACCATCCCTGGGTGCAGGGAGGGTGGAGCACATTCCTCAAAGATTAGGGCAGTTAAGGGTAACACCCCATAGGTCTGAGAGGGGTGTACCTGTCCCCCCATGGATTAGAGAAGGCCAGGTGGTCAACCCATTGCTCTGAGAGTGTTGAACCTGTATGCCAAAGGTTAGGGGGAATGTTGTCTTCACCTCACTGTACTAGGGGGGCTAAGATTTTAACCAAAAGATTGGGTAAGGTATGGCAATCACCTCAACACTCTTGGATGCTGAGGTCTAGAGCTTGGTCGACACCCAGATGCTTGATGAGAGTGGAAACAAAAAGGTGGTCGTTGGGTAAGCCTGTGGAAAGGGTGGGTCCCCATGTGGCCCCAAGGAGAAAAAAACATTGTCTTAAGAATGACTCAGACTTTGAAATCGAATGGAGGATACCCTGCAGGTTTACTGAACTGTAGAGGATCAATGACTAATGTTTAACATCCCGATTTCTCCTTATGGTAATGAAAATGTTTATCCTTTCTCTTTCCATTTGTATATTGGAAGCAGTTAAATGGTTTTGTAAGTTTCAGAGGTCTACAGCAGGCAGGATTTTGCCTGAAGACAAAGTGTATTTCTTTAATCTGATTATGATATGATTTTGTACTTAAATTGTTACTGATTTAAGTTTTTTTGAATATTGTAATGTATTTTTGAAATTCAGAGGGTGGAGTGTAACCGTTGGGCAATTTGATGTCATTATGAATCCCAAAAATATAATTGGATCATGCTTGTAAACTGATCTGTTAATCTGGGCCTGATTAAGTTAAGATTAGGGTGTTGACTGGGTCACATCAGGAGGGTGTTGAGCCCCACCCCTTGGTGGGTGGGTGAAGAAAATATAAAAGGCATCACAAAGAACAGAGTTGAAGCAGTTTTTGAGAAGCAGTTTTGATATTGGAGAGAAGGCCCCAGGAGAAGAGATGTGAGCCATTTGCCTGATTGTCTACAGCTGACCTTGTGGAGGAACCAGAAGAGCTAAGCCTGGAGAGAAATGGAGCCCCGGGAAGAGGGGAATACAAGAAGCCTGAACCCTGGCAAATGTCAGCAGCTCTATTGCTCCAACACGTGGCAATGGACTTTGGTGAGAGAAGAAACTTAATGCTTTATGGCCTGGTATCTGTGAACTTCCACCCCAAATAAATACCCTTTATAAAGACCAACCCATTTTTGGTATTTCACATTAGCACCCTTTTGGCTGACTAATACAGTGTCCATCTTTGTCTCTTACATAGCTTTGCATTTAAAGTCTATTTAGTCCAATATTAATCTAGCTACTCCCGCCCTTTTTTGGTTATTGTTTGCTTGTAAGATTGTTTTCTAGCCATTCACTCTCAGTCTCCTTGAATGCTTGGGTCTAATGTGTGTTTCTTGTAGACAAATGGGTTATATTTCCTTGTCCATTCTGCCAATCTGTGTCTCTTGACTGCTGAGTTTAATCCATTAAATATTCAGTGTTTTACTCTCAAGGAATTACTTTACATTAGCCATATTTTCTTTGGGTTTATTTATGTCATATGTTGTTTTTATTTCTCTTTTTGTCTTTTTTAGTTGTTCTTACACACTCCTCCAACTCTCTCTCTCATGTTTTTCATTTCAACCTGCAGAACTCCCTTGAAGGGCAGGAAAAAGTCTGTTAAAATTCAGAGAAAATTCTGTTTATCTGTGAATATTTTGAACTCTCCATCAATTTTGAACATCATCTTTGCTGGATAGAGAAATTTTGGATGGATTTTTTTTTCTTTTAGCACCTTGGCTATGTCATACCACTGCTTTCTTGCCTCCATGGTTTCAGATGAGAGATCAGCACTAAGTCTTTTTGAGCTTCCCTTGTATGTGATGGTTCTCTTTTCTCTTGCTGCTTTCAGTACTCTCTATTTGTATTGAGCATTGGACAATTTGACAAGTATGTGTCTTGGAAAGGCCTGTTGGTATATTCTCTTTTGGGTGTGCTGCACTCCCTGGACATGTACATTCATCTCCCTCAATAGGGTTGGGATGTTTTCAACCATTAGTTCCTTCAACACTCCTTCTCTTCTCCCGCTGGGATGACTATAATGCGTATGTTTGTGTGTTTTGTGTTGTCATTCACATCCCTAAGACCCTGCTGTATTTTTTCTATCTCTTTATCTGTTCTATTTTGTGTTTGATTTCAGATGTACTGTCTTCCACTTCGCTAATTCTTTCTGCTGCCTGTTCAAATCTGCTGTTATGTGTTTCCAATGTCTTTTTTATTTCTTCAATTGTGCCTTTCATCACCATCATATCCATTATCTTTTTATGTATCTTTTTAAGTATGTTTACAATTTCTTCAGTATGTTCTCCCAGTGTCTTCTTAACATCCTTAATCTCTTCCTTCACTTCATTATGTTGGTCCATGATAATTGTTTGGACAGCTTTGATTAGTTGTTCAATGTTCTGCATCTTCCTGGTTTTTAGTTTGTTGATTGGACTGGGCCATGTCTTCCTGTTTCTTAGCATGGTTTGTAATTTTTGTTGCTGTCTAGTCATCTTTTTATCTTGATGGGTTCATTCAGTTGATTAGCTTCTCTCTTTACTCTAGGGTATTATATAATTGCTGTTTTTGTTTGTGTGTTAAGTTTTCTCTTTGACACTTTGTTCTTATTCCATTTCCTTGCTGTTTTCTAAGTTCCCTTGAAGTAAAAAATTAGGGCCAGAGAAAGTGAAAGAGGTAAGAAAATTAAAAGGATAATAGTAATAATAATTGTAATCATTAAAAGAGGAACTGTATAAGACCTTGGAAAATGAGTAGTTAACTCATGTAAGCAGTGTAGGGTGATGGGAATAAAAAAGTGGTGTACCAACAATGAAATGGGATACTAAATAGAGAAAAATATTTAGAATGAATTAAAAGGCCAGAATGATGAGGAGAGAGGGAAAGAGAGAAGAAAAGACAAAAAGAAAAAAAGTTAATAAAAGACAGAAAAGGGGAAATGAAGGAAGAGGGAACACAGCTACCAAGAATCAAGCAGGCAGCACCTTGAGGAATTTATCTCTTTCTCCAGCTCCCTCCAGATCAATGCTCGGAAGCTTCCTACTCTTTTGGTTCCCAAAACAGCTCACTCAGGCAGGATCTTTCCCCATTCAGCCATTTTTTGTGAGAGAGATCTGTCTATGTTCCTTTGAAAGAAAAAATTAAGATCAGAGAAAAGGAAAGAGATAGGAAGACAAAAAGGATAATAATAATGATAATAGCAAAAGGTAGGAGAGCAATTGTACAAGACCTAGGAAATGGAGATATTAACACAAGTAAGAAGCACAGAGGAATGAGATTAGGAAAGTGGAATAGAAACAATGAAACAAGAAACAGGATAGAGAAAAAAATATATAGAATGAATTAAAGGCCTGGAATGGTGAGAAGAAGGAAAAAGAAAAGAGAAAATAGAAAAAGTAAAAAGTAAAAAAGAGAAAGTAAACAGAGAAAAAAAGAGAGAGGGAGAAATACAAACAAGAAAAATTGGAGACCAAATAAAAGAGGTGGAATGAAAGAACAACAAAGGAAAACAAATGATATAAAGATGAAAGGATGAAAAGAAATAGTACAGATAGAATAGATCAGTAACCAAAGGAAAAAAAGAAAAATAAACAAGCAGAGAAACAAAGGAAGGGGATACAAAACAAGCAAGAAACAAGACAGCAGTGTTTCATTTTTTTTAAATAAAAGGAGACAGAAGGGAAAAAAAGGGGAGGGGGTAAAATAGCCTTCTCTCTTAAACCCCTAAGGATCTTCTCAGGCTGCTGGTGTTCCTCAATCATTCACCCTGCAGCCTGACCTTTGCAGGTTTTGAACTGAATTTTAGTGAGTAACGTAAGGGAAATAAAAGAAAAGGAACTTTTTTTCCTGAAAAAATAAGAGAATCAAGAAAAGCTAATACAAAGAAAATGTCTATATGTTCCCTGTCATAAAGCTTCAGCTAGATGACTGATATCCTGGTGAATTACTTTTCAAGAAAGAGCCAGGAATAGAACCAGGGACCTCATATATGCTAAGCAGGAATTCTTCCACTGAACTATTCTGCCTCCTTAGGTTAATTAGCCTTTCAGAAGGCTATCCACCCCCTTTCCTTTGGGCAGGCTAGATCCACTGCAGTCAGCTGGAGTGGTATTGATCACCACCTGTCTCTGCCTCCTTACTGATGTAAATCCTCTCTTTACCTAGGTGGCTGGCATGACCACCTTCCTGAGGCAATTCTCTTCCCCTCTCCTTGTCAAGTCAGGGTCCCTTCCGATATTCAAGGGGGGTTCAGCTGGCTAAACTCACCGCAAAGAAATCACTTTCCACCCTCCAAGGACTCTCTTCCTCACAGGGAATTTGCCATCACACTCCCATTTGGAGCAGGGTCTAGGGTCTCCACCTAGTCTGTCCACCTGAGGGTGGGGTATTTGTGCCCCTTCCAGCCACTGAGCTAAGCAATCTATGATTATTCCTGGCTTCCCTATCTGTCCAGTAACCTCCTAGATGACTTAGAGCTACCCATTGAGGTAGACATCTGCTCTACTCTCAGTTAGATACAATTCACCAGGAGTTTTACCCTCATTTAATGTCTCAGGGGCGGGGGAGGGGAGCCCTTCCCAGCAGCTGGGAGGTTTAATAACTCATGATTACTTATTTCGCCTTCTTCATGTCTCTGATCCTCACTCTTCTGGGAGTTGGTAAGCAGTGTCCTGGTTTGCTGTGCCCTAAAGCACCTCCCCATGGCAGCCTCTGGATTTTTCTTTGTTGTTTTAGTAAGAGCTAAGCCTTACCTGCATAACCAGTTGGCCATGTTCCTACCTGAACCTTTACTTTTGAAATTGAAACTTAGCATAGTATTATAAGGTGCCTAAGTGTTACTTCCTGAAAGCCTATTTGTTGCTCAAGTGTGGTCTCTTTCTAAGCCAAAACTCAATGTATAAATGCACTACTTTCCCCCCACCCAGCATGGGACATGACTCCCAGGGATGAGCCTTCCTGGTGATTACTACCAAACACCAACTAGCAATGCAACTGGAAAAAGATCTTGACCAAAAGAGGGAAAGGCTAAAGACAAATGAGTTTATATGGCTAAGAGACTTCCAAGTGAGTTGGAAGGTCATTTCAGAGGTTATACTTATGCACATCTCAGCAGGAACTCATAGACTGCCAATGTAAATATTACCTCAAATAGTGGGGCTCCTGAGGGCTCTGGAGACATCCAGACACTGTAGGCAGAGCAGATAGCTCAGGAGTTTAGCACCTTTCCAGTGGTTCTACTTTGGAATTTATGTTCCCCAGTGTGATAGAGTTGGACTCAGTTGTGTTTTCCCTACACATGGCTCTGCTACCCCTATATTTTGTACCTATAGTTAGTGCTAGAGTTGATAGCTGTATCAACTCTAAGATTAAGTCCAAGAGACTTAAATCTTTGGGCTTTCCATGTGCCAGTTGGGCCCTGAATCTCAACAGACTTGCAATACCCACGCTCCAGTTCATTGGACTCACCCAGGACAACTAACAAGGAGAAGATGACTGACAACAACCATCTTAAGGAACAGAGAGAGTCAGCAACTGCAGGCAAGAAAGTCCCATCCATCTGCCTCATAGGACCTAAGCCCCCTCTCAATTAGAGGTAGAGATGGCATCACCATCACGGAATCCTCAGGATTGGAGAATGGATGATGGACTAGAGTAGACTTAGTTGTTCTACTGTAGACTTCTTGTGATCCTAGCAATGGAAGAACTTTTATCATGGATGTGGAGGCAGTGGCCACTGGAGGTTCTGAAGGGAGAGAGAGGGAAAAATAGGTATAATTTGGGGGCATTTTCAGGAGTTGGGAATTATCCTGAATGACATTTCAATGACAGATACAGGCCATTGTATATCTTGTAAAACTTGCAAAAATGTGTGGGAGAGAGTGTAAACTACAATGTAAACGATAATCATCACTTAGTGGCAATGCTCCAAGATGTGTTCATCAATTGTGGCAAATGTACCACACTGATGAAGGATGTTGTTGATGTGGGAAAATGTGGGAGGGCTAGGGAGTGGGGACATATGATAATCCCCTATGTTTTTTTGTGTAAAATTTATGTAATCTAAGTTTCTTTAAAAACAATAAAATTAAAAAGTATAATAAAAAAATAACAAAGTAACTAACTTACAATTTCCAAAGTGGCTGAAGCATTGAGGAAGGGAAAGGAAGGGAAGGGAAGGGAAGGGAAGGGAAGGGAAGGGAAGGGAAAGAACACACCCACAAAAATGCAAATTGTGACAAAAGGTATGAGTAGTTTTCTGCATAGTATCCTTTCCCAAATTAAATGACACTGTATAAAAATTTGCTGGAAAAATATTACAAAACTGAACACTGTACATTTACATTTGAGTCCAAGCCATTCTGAATGTGGCAGGAACCCACAGTTCAATTACCTTTCCCGTTCACTGCTTTCCCCTCTTGAGGGTTATGCTTGGATTCTGTGTCATTTGAGAGGTGTGTGAGAGTTTTCACTACCTGTGGGAGAGGCTACACTTTCATACCCCACACTAAGTTGGTTTATGTAACTACTACCTCCTCTGCCAGTTTTCTCTTCCCGCACGGCTTGGTTGGCTGACCTAGCGAGCACAAGCAGCAAAGGGGGGATAAATGAATAAATAAATAAAATCTTAAAAAAAAAAAAAAATCTGTGTACTTGACCTCCAAAGCTTGCACATATGCTTCATATTGTTTCTACCGTAGAATTAACTCATCTCATACCATACCTTTGAAGTCTGTTTCACTCATTTGAGCTTTTTGGGGAAGAGGCTCTTTGTTGGTCATCTTGAATCAAAGAAGTTGCCTTCTGGATGACCATCTGCCACCAGGCCCCACAAGGGATGGAGAGGAAACAGGAGCAGGAGCACCCCTATGCAAGGCCTCCAGGCACCGTTGGAGCAGCATGGCTCAACCTCTTCCCCTGCGTCTGGGAGCTGCATATGCAACCCCTGAATCTGATAGGCATGGAGGGGAAGGGGGATATTGATTCCTTTTTTTTTTTCTTTTTTTAAATTTATTTTTATTTTTTAAAATATACTGAGATTACATAAATGTTACATAAAAAATATAGGGGATTCCCACATGCCCCGCTCCCCACATCACCCACGCTTTCCCACGTTAACCACATCCCTCATGAGTGTGGTACATTCATTGCAGTTGATGAACATTTTGGAGCATTGCCACTAAGCATGGATTGCAGTGTAGTTTACCCTCTCTCCCACACAATTTTGTAAGTTATGTCAAGTTATGTCAAGATATATAATGGCCTGTATCTGTCATTGCAATGTCATTCAGGACAATTCCCAAGTCCTGAAAATGCCCCCATATTACACCTGTTTTTCCCTCTCTCTGCCCTTAGAACCTCCAGTGGCTGCTGCCTCCACATCAATGATATAGTTTTTTCCATTGCTAGATCACAATGAGTCTATAGTAGAATACCAGTAAGTCTACTTTAGTCCGTAGTTCATTCCCCAATCCTGAGGATTCTGAGATGGTGATGTCCACTCTGCCTCTAATTGAGAGGAGGCTTCGATCTCATAGGGCCCATTGATGAGACTCTCTTGCTTGCAGTTGTAGACTCTCTTGGTTCCTTGGTATGGTGTCCATCATCACCTCCTTAGTTGTTCTGGGTGAGATCAATGAACTGGAAAGTAGGTGTTGCGGCTCCATTAAGATTCAAGTGATTTGTAATATTCTCTTTTTTTCACTGTCCTTATTAGGAGTAAGTATCAATGTTATAATTGCTTCATGAAAAGAAATGGAAAGTTTTACTTTATTCTCAATGCTCTGGAACAATTTATGGAGTGTGAAAGTTGGGCTAATGTGTCAACTCAGCCAGGTAATTGTGCCCAGGGGTGTGGTCAAGCAAGAACTGGGCTAATTGTAATACAAAGACATTTATGGACTTTTGTCACCAGTGAGCTTACTGCATAAATAGCTGATTACATTTACATCAATCAAGGAGATTGCCGTCAGCAATGAGTTTTGCTTTATACAATAGGTTGAATGCCTTAAAAGGGGAAGTGATTTCAACATTCAGAGAGAATTTCCCAGCTCATCTTTGGACAGCCAACATCTCCCAAATACTCATCAAGGACCTTCATTGGACTTTCATCGAAGGCCCTGGTTTGCAACCTACCTGCGGAACCTGAACTTGTGCATCCGCACGGTCATGTGAGAGATTCTTATAATATCTCATATTATTGACAGATATTTCCTGTTGATTCTGTTTCCCTAGGGAACTCTGACTAATAAAGCGCTAGGTTTATTGTTCTATTCTGGGTTTGTGCCAGAGCTTGAGCATTGGAACTATTTATTTGTATTTGAAGGACTGATAGTTTTCCTTTGACGAAGTATTTAGTGCTGGTCTTTTTTTTTTATCGATTCATTCCTTGATAACTTTCTGTATTTCTTTTCCTAGAGTAATTGATCTGTATGATGGCTATAATGGGTTATATTTCCCATAATTCTTTTCCTTTTATGCTTCTAGTTAGGGTGGGCTACAAGAGACATTTTTAAGTGAGATTTGAAGGGTAGAAGTAAAGCAATACACACACACACACACACACACAAGGAAGCACAAGATAAGATTGTCAGTTTAAAGATGTTGTTGCTTACCTACTGACTCAGCTCACTGACATGGGGCATGGCCAAGACCACAATTGTTCCACCTACCTCTGGACCCTACATCTGTTTATCAGCTGCCTGGGGCAAGTGTTTGTTTAGCCTCATGAAAACAGCTCAACCTTCTCCTGTTGGAATCCCATATCCTCAGTGTTGGAGACAATGAGACCTACATGGTTTCTAGTCCATCCTTAGTTTCCTATTCGTGCTTTTATTTTCCAGCTTGACTTTGTTTTTCTCTATTTGATATCCATCTTCCATTCCCAACTGCCTGTAAGACAGTAAGCTTCAGCATTCAGCATCAGATGCAAAGACAAAAGCCTTCCTGAGACTGTAACTAAATCAGCTACCACACAAATTGCTGTAACAAATTCATATATATATATGAAAGAAAATGGTTAATTCAGGGCTTTAGATTTCTGGCTTCAGGTCCACATATGACTCTATCTTGATGGTCAAGATCCTGCTCTTTCCTAACAAATGTCCTAAATTTAACAAAGATACTGCTGGGTTAGGAAATTAAATTGTAATAATCCACAAAACATCATACATTAGGCCTAAAAGGTATATTAGTAATTTCCATGAAGTAGGACAATTAAAATCAATGATCTCTGATCACAGTGCAATAGAAATAGAAATTACTAACAGAATTTTATAAAAACTCTTCTGAAAGGAAATTGAATAAAATCTTCTATTAAATAAATCTTTGATGAAAAGAAAGATAACTTTAGGAGAAAGTGTATCTTTTATTATCAGATGGTAAATTTTTTATATATACATATATATTCACAAGAAATTTCTTATATCAGTTTTGTCTATTCTATCCTTTCTTATTTTTTTATTAACTTAGTTGCTCATACTTTGTAGTATAAGAGTACCATTATACTACAAAGTATAATAAGAGTATAATGATAGCCTCACGATTAATATGTTACTACTTACATCTTTTTGGTTCTACTGTTAAAAGTGTATCCTTATTTAAAATTAAAATAGAAATGGTGGCAATTAAATTACAACTTACAGACAAAATAATTTGTGATTGACAAAGTATTGATAGTAGTACATTATAGTTTGTGAATAAAGTAGTCAAAGATGATGAGCCAATTACTGCAGATCCCACTCCTTTATCTAACTTTGAAAAAAAAACATATCAAAATGCAAGTGTGTTCCATACTATTAGTGTTACAGTAAATATACTCACCACCATATTGATTTTAAAACTATATCTTTGCACTCTATTATGAAAAACAGTCTTGTCAGTCTTCAAACTTTTCCTTATATGAATAAGACTTCAGCAAGTTACCTCTTTTATTACACAGGGACACATGTTTTAAAAAGTTCATTCCTCTACTGAGATCCTGATATGCTCCCACACCTTTAAGAATCCTCAGCTTAGAGGCACATATGTTGATAAAGAAATGTGTTTAAAACACATTTGTAGACAAAAGAAGTTCAGATATTTAAATTTTGCATCGTAGCCTCAGAATCAACATATAGGGCCTCCTACTCACAATGACACATTCCAAAAATACTTTCTACAGCATACTTTTGTTCTCTAACTGCAAGGAACAGAAGAATTCAGGGAAACCTATTTGGGAAGCCAAATATATCCACATCTCTCAAGCTTCATAAAGACTAGTATGATCATGCGGTTACAAAGACGTTCATACTCATTAGATTCTCATGCTGATTCTACAGAGCCAATATTTCACATTTCACATTAGAATGAACCATTTGAAATTGCAAACATTTGACCATTTTTACCTGTAAAAATGGCAGTTTCATATGGTTCAGTATAATCTAACACTTAACTAATCCCACATATTTCACTCTTTAAGAACTCCAAATATTTTGGAAAATATAACAAGTTACAGAAAAGAAACATGTTGTCTAGAAATAAGCATACTCCAATGAAATTACAGCTCAGATTGTCAACAGTGAAGGTGTGTTCAAATAAATGTACATTTTCATTAAGATTTAATGTATATTTCATATAACATAAGTCCTTTTAATTTCAGTATCTTATTAGATTAATGCAGAATGTATAAATTCATCAATTACATTCATTTCCTGGAATATGAATGTAATTACAATCAATTAAACTGATAATTCATCACCTAAAAAAGACATTCACTGTCTAATTACATCTTAATCTACTTTATGTCATTTTTTCATCATTTCTAAATTGTAAAATACAATGTTAATTATAAATTTCTGTATTTATGCATAGTTAACTATCATTGGCTTCTTTGTCCTTTGGTCATTGAATTGGATGCTTTATTTTTATTTATGGGACAGAATATTGATGTTCAGGTTTATGCCTTTAATATTTTTTGCTTTTTCTTTAACCTAGAGTCATGTTAAATATGGCCATATCATTAAATTATCCTTAGTCTCTTAATAATCATAACATTACTTCTTATTTAATGCATTCTTCATCAAAATAATATTTATTTAAAGAAAATTTTGTGCATGGCAAATTTGTGAGACAGTTATATTATATGAAAAACTCAATTTTTATTTAGGGAGGGAGAAAAGTATACATGAAAATCATAAAAGAAGTAGGGATAACAGTTCAGAAGACAGAATATATCCCTTTAGGTATTGTAGAGAGAGAAAAATTACAATGTATTTATTATAGCCCATCCAGAGATAGTACACTAAGCACATTGTCTATAACGAAACACTATAAACTAGGAATAACTAAGTAATTAATATCAAAAGTAATTTGACACAATTTTAGAGAAACTAGCTTTACGTTTGAAGGCATGAGCACAAAAGACCTATTTTGCAAGGAACATAAGAGTGCATAAATGCATTAAGCATTAAGCAGTAATTTACTACACCAAAAACACTGCTTTTAAATTTTATTCATTCAATGATTTTAATTAAGAACATCTGCTTAAAAGCTTCTAATGGTTCTTCTACCCTCTCCATTCTCTACCCTCCAACACTCCAGATGGATATTTTTAGCTTAAAATATCAATTCAGCATATTGAAGTGATAAATGCTTCTAACTTTTCCAACCCTTTGCAAAAATTTTGACTAGTTCTTATCAATTGCTTTAAACAGGAGACTCAAAACAAAGGAGTTTGAATTTTCAGGACCTTTTGAGGAAATAAGTGTTTGAAGAATTGTGATAAGATACAAACAGAAAATATTGAGAATAACTCCCCCGAGTGCCAGTTATGATCTTCAGTTGCCCAATTAATAGCTCCACTCAAACACCTAACTTGTTCCAACAGAACTCTTGATTTGCCCAACCCAAATCCTGAGACACGAGTTCTCACCACCTATTCCCATTTCAATGCCACCAATGTCCACCCTCTTGCTCTGGCAAGGAGTGGGGCATAAAAAACAACAAAGCAAAACCAAATCTAGGAATCTTTCTTGATTCTTTGATTTCCTTCTTCATATCTCATCTTCCAAGCCAATCTTTCAGTTAGTCATTAAGATACTACTTCCAATATATGTCCTGAATCCAAACACTACTATCTCTATTCCAATTCAAATCACCATCATTTCTCAACCAGACTAAAGCAAAACCTCCTCATTGATCTTTCTGATAATACTCTTGCCTCTAGAGAGATTCTGCTTCCTCAGAGCAGAGTGAAATTTTTTAAGACAAAAAATCAGATCATATCACTCCAGTGTCCTCATTGCAAATAAAACGTAATCTAAACTCCTTACCAGAGCCTAAAGAGCCACAAGTCATCTACCTCTGCTTACCTCTCCAGCCTAATCTCAGATGACTCATCTCACTATTTGGTACCTTCTATTCTGAAAGGCCTTCTCTCATTTTTTCTAATACACTGCCCCCCACACACATCCACATTCACTTTTTGCCCAATTGCCATGATTTTCACTATCTGAAACCATTTCATTTATTTATGATTCATTTTCAATTTCATTTGTTTGTTTAATGTTCATTTTCCACCTCCACTAGAGCAGAGACTTCTTCCTCAAGTCCCTTGTTTACTCCCCAGGTCTTGGCACATTGACAATCACATAATTAGCATTCAGTAAATATTTGTTTACTAAATGAATGAAGGAGCAGTAAAATATGTTTAGTATCAAATTTTATTTTCAATCCCATACTACTGCCAACAGAAAAAATAGTCAATATGAGAGGGAAGATGATTGCATATATCTGATAATATTGTTCAAACTGGATAAGACCAACTTTTCCCCTCTTAGATCCTGCCCTCCTCATTTAGAATCACCAGTATATTGACTATTGTTTCTGACTGAAGTATTGCAATAGTAACTAAATTAGATTGAAAACTAGTCTCAGGCCATTGCCTTACAGCGTCTTTAATCATTAAAACAGTCTTTCCAGAGAACTGGTGCTACACTCATTGAGAGAAGCCTGTAAATTACAATGAATCATTATCGTCAACATTACGTATTTCTTCATCTTTCCATCACTTCTTTAAGTATTAAAATTAGTTTATGACTTGAAGGAGGTATATGTGAAGCCCTAAGATGAAAACAAGATTGCTAGCTACAGTGGAATATATGCAAGGTCAAATTGTGGTTAGTCAGTACTGTGAAAAAAGACACGGAAAGAAAAGGACATTTTGAAGTCTCTTGGCCACTTGAACTCCTACCCTACAGCTCAATGGACTCATCCAAGTCACCTGGTGAGGAGACAACGATGGGCAATGGCCATCCCAGGGATTGGAGAGGGCCTGCATCTGCAGGCAGGATCATCCCACCCACCATATCCATGGGATATAAGCCCTCTTTCACTTGGAGGTGGAGTGGACATCACCATCCCAGTCCCCTCAGGATTGGGGGAAGAACTATGGACTAGAGTGGACTTGATGGTATTCTGTTGTTCACATATGGTGATTCTAGCAATGAAGAAATTATAACAATGAGGTGGAGCCAGTGGCCACTAGACACTTTTGGGTCAGGGAGGGGACGAGCAGTTGAAATACAGGGGCTTCTTTGGGATTTGGAGGTTGTCCTGAGTACCTTTGTGGCAACGGATGTAGGCCATTTTAAATCAGCACACACCACTCGGAACTGTGTGGGAGAGAGTGTGGTCTACGGTGTGAACTGTGGTCTATGGTTGGTGGCAAGGCCCCAGGATGTGTAAGTCCGTTGAGGGTGGTGGGCCACACTTGTGGGAGATGTTTGTGTGGGATGTGGTTGGAGGTGTGGGAGGTGGGCAACATGGGAATCCCAGTGGGTTCCGTGTAATATTTTGGTTATCTAAGCACCTCTTAAAATATATTTATATATATACATAAATAACATTTTTGTAAGCAAATGCACATATATGCATATGTATTTATATATCATTTTGCAAATGTTGGTATGTATTGTGAAAATTTTGATTTTTACCCACAATAAAAAAAAAAAAAAAAAAAAAAGGACATTTTGGTATCTCAGTGGTAGCATGTGAAATGAGTAAAATGGCTCTGATTCAGTTTTAGTTTTCTTGGATATTAATCACATATTTTCCCAAAAGAAATCCAAAACCAATGAGTCCAGCTGAACTTTTATCTCTGTACTAAGGAAGGATGAAGATATTTGATCCCAGGTACCTTAAGAGTGCAATACTTAAAAGAGAGAGCTGGTTGGGATATATGAAGCGATTAGTTCTCTCTGTTCAGAAAAATGAACCCTTCTCATTTGGGGCCTTTGAATACAGAACTTCCTGCATTCAGGCAACATACAAAAATGCATCATTCCTTCAATCACTTCTATTAAAAGAATAGTAATTTAATATTTGAAAAAGTGACTGACTGTAAAGCATGATACAAATTTTGGCAATATCGTTATTATTTTTAAACAACCTGAAGTTTCTGCTTTTGAGTAAATGAACTATGAAAAAGCAAACCATCTTAAGGCTATTTATATCAACAATTGGGTAACAGGAGAAATTAAATTTAAAATTTATTGTTATATTTTACCTGAAGTAATATTTGGGGACTGGGAAAAAAAGGAAAATAAGAGAATCTGAATAAAGTCTAAAGAAAGGCAAATATGTGTAAGGAAGTTTTGCTCTCAAAGGCTTTTCACAGCAAGGGTGAAAGGGCCTTTAACCTTAACTTTGCCCAGTTAGGGCTCTAAAAAAGTGTGTGTAATGTACTAAATAGCAAATGCACTTGATATAGTTCTGTAGCTTTGCTTCTGTCCTATAGCTGCTAGAATATGTAAAGTAGCTATTATTAGTGCGATGGTATATATTTTTCTATAGCTATAAATCTAACCATAGTTTCCTACAGTGGGAACTACATCTTCTCTCAGCTTTGAAACTCCTGGGCCAAACATATACCTCAACACTTAGGGAGGTTTCCAAAAATTGAGTGTCAAGCAAGTAGTTGAAACGTTATGGATGAGGCAACTATTCTGAAAGTGACTGTGAACAAATTATGTGACATTATTCAATCGAATTTTTTCTGACAACTTGCTTTATCAAATTAAAAGAGGTTTGCCTCAAATCAGTTGTAGATTCAAGAGGCTGTCTACGTGTGTCTCCTTACAAACTATGTATTTTATAACTGTATGTGCACTCCTTCACATGCCTACTTTAAAAAGAAAACCATTATATTCTAATTTTTTTCTGTGTGGCTAGAGAGCCTTGCATCTAGAGCACATTATTAAATCTATAAGTGTAAGCTGAGCTGTATAATTCAGCACCATTTATAGAAATGATTTGAAAAGAGGTGGCAATTAAGTGAAAATAAAGATTTGTAAAAGCTATGCAGGAGAAAAACTCTTCCATGAGCAACTGGATAATTATTTCAAATCATCATGAAAAACATAGCAAAAGAAAGACAAAATAGAGTTAATTTCTATTAGATAAAATAAAACTTAAGGAAACTGGGTCTGATCTACTTATGAACATGTTTAGAACAGCTCACTCTTTAGAAAGGAATTAATAGTTTCAATTTTCTAGGATACCATTAATAAAAGCTATATTTGCATACTTAATGGATAGTGTTATGAAATCCAAACAGTGAAATTTCATTAGTTAAGCAGTAGATATTAATTTAAAGGTATATTTTCCAAGAATACATGAGTAAGAAGAGATTCCCTCTTCCATTCAGATCTGATATATAGATATCTTCATAATATAGTCCCTCAAATATAATATTTGAAAGGTGTACAACTTTAAGGGCAAGAGTTATGTCTTTGTCTCCTCCCAAGAATAAACAAAGTGGAGCAGATAAGGGCCATCATCCCCTCAAAACACCACCAACCATTCCCACATTCCAAGACCTCCTAGCCCACTCCCTGTGGCCATTTGGCCCCAGGTTGTACTCGGTTTCCCAGCCTATTAGAGTACTGTATAAAGCCATATCCACCACCCTCTGAGGGTGGGCTGAAGACTCTCTTTAGACATCCTCCATTGGGAAAGCTTCCCAATAAACTTCCTGCCGGCTATCATTAAAAAAAAAAAAAAAGAATTATGTCTTTGTAAATATTTTATTCCCCAAACATGCAACAAAATGTTCTGCATATAATTAGGTGTAAAATAAATAACAGTAATATTTACAGTGAAAGATAAAATAAGGCAGATTTGACTGATAAAACTTATTAGAAAATGTTGTCACCCTTTTTTGAATTCATATTTACCAACTACCTGATTATATTCTGGCATGAAAAAAAACCTAACATTACAGGACACAAATTCAAGTGACATGAATATTGCAGAGAAGACAATAATGAAGTAAGATGCTTGATTCAAAACTGAACTTTTCTTTTATAACAACATTAGAAAGAATTTTTATATCAAGTTGTAAATTTTCCCAAGCATGTTTTAAGTGAAGTTAATTAAGAGAAAAATGGAAAAATTAAATGTGTAATGTGAAATTAAAGGATGACAATACCAAAAAATATTTTAAATGCCTGAAACTTCAATTTGATGTAAATCAAATGTTTTAACTATGTGTATATATGACATAAAAATAGACTCAATTACTTGTCATTAGAAATCCCCTACTAGTTATTTACTACATTGCCTATTTATTCTCTGAGTAAATTTTCTAAAAATATGCAATTTATTAGAAAATAATCTTTTAAAATCCTAGGCATTAGATTTTAATTTTAGGGGCATATTTCTACTGAGAGCTATATGTAGGAAATTGTGGTGAGGACTAAAATGGCTATACAATCTCTTGGCAGTCTAAACTGAGTCAAGTATTGTGGACTCAGCCAAACAATTATTTTTCGGTTTGTTTATGACTCAGTTAAGATAATGTTTAGCCATGAGTAACAGAATACCCGATCAAGAGATTTACATATTGAGGAAAATTTATTTTCTCATGTATGGAAAATTCTACAAACTAGATTTTTCCAGTTTTAGTTAATACAACAGTTTAGAAATATCAAGTTTCTGGGTATTCTCTGTGATTCTCTGAGTTTTCTCTTCATAATTGCAAGGTATCTGAAGCAGTTCCAAACATTACTTTACAATTTGTAAACATTCAAAGGAAATAATACTTTTTACATGTAAGGAAATATTTCTCAGAAGCTCCCTAAAAGACTTACCTTATCCAAACAGAATTACCAGGATTTACTTAAAATAATCAACATTCCTTTTCTGGGGCTGGGGAAAGATTTTATCTTCCCTGGACACATGGAAAAAAAAAAAAAAGGAAAATAGGGCTCTGCTGGCAAATAAGTAAGGCTGTTGAGGAGACAGCAGACAAAACAATGACTCAACAATATTCAAATGAAACTGATTTCACTATACTATTCAATCTTTAGAATTATAAACTTTTTCAAAGACTGGTTCCTAGAAGGGAGGATTGTTTTTCTGTCTATGTTTCCAGTTTTTACGTCTATAGGTACATTATATATAGGAAGGGTTTTTCCACAATCCAGTCTCTGATGCCCTTGCAGACACATTTGTCATGCTCAGTTCTACTCAGAACCCATCTCTACTTTAAGTATTTGTCTTAGTTTGTCAGGCTGCTATGACAAATACTACACAATGAATTGGCTTAAACAATGGGAATTTACTGGTTTCAGAGGCCACAAGTCCAAATCAAGTCTTTGGCTAGTATGTTTGCGTCCTCCTAGGGTTGGTAGTGTTTTGGTAGCTAGTGATCTGAGATTTCATTTTCGGTATCCATATTAAATCCTATCCTCATTAAGCTGGGACACACCTTAACTGGAAATAACATCTTCAAAAGGTCCTACTTATGATGGGTACAAACCCACAGGATTGCAGATTAATATTAAGAATATGTTTTTCTATCTGAAGGATAAGGAAGCTGGAGTATTTATCCACCTACTCTCATCCACTAGTTGAGGGCTATTGAAGAAGCATTCACTCCAGAATTCTGGGCTGCCCAGGCAAGCACAAACAGAAAAAGACCTCAAAGAGTTGTAGTAGGAGACTTAAGTGCATGGGAAGGGTGAGCATCCAGGGGATTTGGATGGGGCTTTGACAATGTCTGCAACTAACATTCTTGCCAATTGATCTAAGTTAATTTGGCTGTTCATAACTTTCAGGCTTTTTGTTAGATACCTGAAACTCAAAAGCAGTACCTCTCTAGACTCAGGCAAGGGGGTTGGGGTGCTGCCTTGGACCCTGCTCTTCAGCATCTGCATCTTAGAATCAAAAGACAGTGCTGCCTAAATTCTATAAAGGGCTGTGGGTTGTGTTACTGCCCACCCATGATGGACAGTACTTCTGAGTGTGAAGAGGATATGAATAGTAGAAATAGTGCCCTGAAAGTCACTATTAACTCGCCAATTTCTTCCTCTCAGATGGCATGATTCACTAGTGTTTCAGTGTTGTCAAGGTAGAAGGATAGAGCATGATTAACTTAAAAGTTCTCAACTTAATTTACGACTTTTACCTATTTAAACTTATGGTAAATGGGACTCCATTTGTGTCCCAGGACTGAGACTTACAATAAACATTAAGCAATATGATAGAATGAAAACAATCTTAGACCAAATTCTTCCATATGTTAGAAGAATGCT
Organism: Tolypeutes matacus; assembly: GCA_026826555.1. Lineage (NCBI taxonomy): Eukaryota > Metazoa > Chordata > Mammalia > Cingulata > Chlamyphoridae > Tolypeutes > Tolypeutes matacus. The sequence goes on from JAKSZT010053929.1 coordinate 49,945,815, forward strand.
CTGGGTTCTGGGCTTCTGGGTTCTTGGCTATGTCATATAAAAGAACTTAGGGACACACCACAGGGTAAGTAAGGGAGTAAAGAGTTTATTAAGAAACAAGAGAACTAGAAATGAGATAAGTACACAGCCCAGACATGAAGTAAGACACACGTGCCGCTCCAAGTTAAGCCTTTTTAAAACCTTTCTTCCTACCCCTTCCTAATGTTGGGGAGGGGCCCCAGCTGTTTGTTGCTCCGATTGGTTGCCTTATGATCCCTGTTTGTTAGCTCTCAGGGGACCAATGAGAGGCCTGTTTGGAGTTACCTGGGCTTCCGCTTAACTCCTGAAAGAGATCCAAATGGGACCTCATGGCAGGGTCTCGCCAGGGTTTTTACAGCTATGTTCTTTAGTAGCAGCCTTCCCCTCAAGGGGTTTCCAGGCAGGGTCTCTCTCTCTACCAGGTCCCAGCTGTCCCTATATTAAACTGCCTCACATATACGCTTTTTTATTTTTTATTTTTGCATGCAAACAGGCATGAAATGACCATATAGTTTTTCCTAGAAGCTCAGTGATATTATGAGGTTTAGGCATTCTAACAGTGTCTTGCATGAAAGGTTAATATAAGGCATATTCAACATTATTTCGGTGACATTAATCTCATAAGAGTCAAGGTGGAATCGTCTGTGCTTTGCACAAGACCAATGAGAATTCTAAATTTAGGACATCATCCCAGCAGGTTTTCCTTCTATTCATACAAGGGTTGAGCTGCCTGTCTATTATTTCTAGTCCATGCACAAGGGTTTCCACCATCCTTTATGAAAACTAATCAAATCTATAGGGCAGATTAAAATAGAATTCCTCCCTGTTAATTCCTTCTGGTGTGTGGATTCTTAATTAGAGTCTTTAAAATGTTAATGAAACACTCCTAGATTGGATATTCCAGATCAAGTTCCTTGCTTTATTGTATAGATTAAAATTTACACATATATATCATTTTAAATGCTGCAACATTATAATGTAAATTAAAGATAATATAACACATTGTTATTAAGGCCCCCCACCCCGACCTTCCTGAAAGTTCTTACCCGGAACAGGGGCCTAAAAGCCTAGAGCATATAAAAGCTTTATGCCTCCTTTCTCATTCCATGGTTCTAGCCCATTTCGTCACTGACTCTCCAGGTTTAGAGTGGTGCCTGGGGAATTTGAGTAGGAATCTTGAAGCAAGAGCCTTCTGCAAAACTGTTAAAACTGCCTCTTTAAAGTCCATTTGTACTTGCTCCCAGCAGAATTGTAAGGATGCGCCAAAATTCATGCACGGTATGAATGCTGACTTTTAACCCTCTTCATTCTCGCCCGGGTGAAGCGGAGAAAAGTTTTCACAGTCTTCATGTCAGACTTTTATTTTGAGACACATTTGGGAGAAACGACTTAATGAAAACATTTCTATTTCCGGGCCTCCAGGAGATTGGCTGCCGGCCCTAATAACCACAGAATTTCAGAAAGAATAACTGCGCATTTGGTTCTCTGCAGAGCCCACTCCCCACAGACCCCTGCCCCTCCTCTAAGGCTTCTCTTGGCCAGGAGTTATACAAAGGATTATTAAGGGAGTAACAGTCTACTGAGCTTTTCCTAAACTGCCTATATCCCTTTTCATTTACAGTTGAACCCCTCAGGGCAGAGTGAAGTTTAGAGACCAGAGCCCAGGCCAGACTTCAAGAGGGTTGCTCTCTGCATGAGATACGGAACAAAAAGAAACAACAAACTGATTCCTCCTATCCACTGTCCTGGCTTGGCTTTCACAGTGCAGAGATCTCAAGCAAAATATCTAAAACACTCAAAAGAAAAAGAGCATCCTTCAATTTCTCTAACATTTCCCATCCGCGCCCTGCCTTCCTAAACCCTGATGTCATAGCTGTGGAGGCAAGTATAAAAGGACCTCATTCAAAGCCCCCATCTTCCAGAGGTCCCTTCCCATTTCTGTGCCAGGGGCTTGGAACCAGCAGCTGTTCCAGAGAAATGAAGACTCAGGACCCCTCAGATTCCTCAGTCTGGACCTCCCTGGAGGCCTTCCCTGCCCTTCCTCTGCGCCTGGCTGGAGGGCACCTAAAGCTTGAATGAAGATTGGCCAGCAACGACTTTTAACCACTCACAATGTTCTCTCTTGCAGAATTGCCCATAGCTCTGAAGCCGGGAATGGAATAACTGACCTATAAACAGAAGGGGAAGAACTTCCAGATCCTGGGGTCCGATTACAAGGATTGCACTGTGGAAACTTGGGGTATGAGAGACACTTAAATCCTGAATTTTGTAAAGTTGAAGAATGCCCCAGTTTGGGTTTTTGTTTTGTTTTTGTTTTTTTTTTTTTTTTTTTTGGTGATTTCACATCGGTTGTGTGCTGTGGGTCTCTTGCTTCTGGGGTTCTGTAATGTCAACCACAAAAGAAACAGTGTGTGTCTCTGCAGTAGTCATCCCCTTTTCTCAGAAGCCCCAGACTTCTGGTTAACCCTGCAATAGAGGCTGGAGCCTGGAGACTTTCCACATCAGAAGCGTTTTCAGCTTCCATAGCACTTAAAGAATGCAAAATGATGTTCCCTGAGATAAAAGCCCCACCTCATGTTTCATTTCTGCTCTGGCCCTTAAGAGGCAACATAATACAGAGCTTAAAGGAGGCAGAGCAGACATGATGTTTATTCTATCTTAATTTAGAATGTATTTTGCTTTATATATGTATAAAAACATATAAATCTGGATCCCAATTAGTTTGCTTCAACTGAGATTCTTGTAAGATTGAGCCTTCTTTTATCCTCTGGGAAGTAGAAAGGTTTTTTTTTTTGTTGTTTGTTTTTGATTTTGCTTTTTCCAAATGATTCTGAGTCCTGGTAATAGGGACTTGAAGTTCTCCTTCATGGACATTGTAATGCTTGGTTTTACTTGCTTGAGTCTTCTCTTACTGACTGTCCATACTTCACTGTGGCAGGAACACACAGTGCCAGGCATCTGGGGGTAATCACAATTGATCTTCTTGCTTGCACTAGAGAATCTTAGCTCCCTTAGCAGGAATAACACTTATCTGTGCCACAAAACTTTGCTCAAAGCCAAAATAGATAATCCCCACAAAGCTCCAGAACATTCATATTCATCAAGACTATAACTAGTACAATGGTATATTTGAGATTAGGTCTGGAGGGCTGAACTAAGCAAGCTAGTGATCAATCAGCTGGTAAGTTATTTGTAACACCCCTGTCACATGCATACAACTTAGAGATGTGCCTTAAAACCAGAAAATCTCTAAAGTGAACAAATGGTCCCCAAAGGACTCTCGAATATTTCTTATCAAATCCTTAATGTCTTTAGAGCTATCCTGTTAAGGGGCATCAGAACATTATGGATTCAGATTTTTCCGCAGAAACGGACCATTAGCAATAATCCAAACGATTCTCCTACTGTAAATTGCAGCCTCTCATTTTAGGGTTCCTAGGTCCAGTCTTCCCTTGCATGAAAATGCAGGAAGAGACATAATTGGGAATGTTGGCTCTTCATGACATTGTAGAAGGCAAGGAGTGCCACAAAGAGACTGAGAGAAGGGTTACTGAGAATTTTGAGAAAGGGAATACATTATGTGAAAGAGAAGATAGCAAAGAATCCAAATTTAGAGAAAAATTCAGACCCAGCCTTAGAGAAAAACTTAGAACTCCTCCAGCCTATAGAGGAGTAAAACATCAAAATTATTTGTTTTATTGAGTGAAAAGAAAAGAACAAAACCCAAAAGATCTCATATTTGATTTTGAAAATAACATAGTCCAAAGAGAGATGTTTAGAACATATTTAAGGGTTTAATGATTTCAAAAAGAAATGAGGACACATGACCTGCAAGTATAATTGACTTTAGTGGTATCCTGGAAAATCCATGTACGGTTATAAATGATTTCTAATTTCTCCAAAGAGAAGAAACATCTAGAGGATTAAGACATTCATGACCTTATGATCTTTCAAAATCCATTCTAATCTTATTTTATCTAAAAGAGAGTAATCCCTTGCTAATAATAAAAGATAACACTTTTTAAATTATGAAAATTGTGCTAAATTCTTTTTTTTTTTTTTTAAGATTTTTATTTATTTATTCATTTATCCCCCCCTTGCTGCTTGCGCTCTCTGGGTCAGCTAACCATGCCGTGCGGGCGGGCTTGCCTTCACCAGGAGGCCCCGGGAACCGAACCCGGGGCCTCCCATATGGTAAACGGGAGCCCCACTGATTGAGCCACAGCCGCTTCCCCATGTGCTAAATTCTTTAATGGACAGTTCAGTTTTTCTGTAGACTACCCTATGAATTGTCATTCATTTTGTAAGTGGATATTTATAAATAATTTATAATTTCTGTTCTTAAACCTGCCTACCAGGCTTCTGGATGAGTAATGAATTCACTATTGTTCTTTCACCCACAATAATTCAAATAATGAAACATGAAGGAACAGAAATTCAAGTTATGATACTGTCATGCTAAAATCTTATTGACTAGATATTTTTTAAAGTATATGTTTTTGTTATTTAGGATTATGTTTGATTGCATGCAACAGAAACTTAAGTCCAGTGTCTTAACAATATTTTATTCCATAACATGAAATTCATAAGTAGGTAGCTCAGGACTGATATGGCGAGCCCACAATGCCATTGTAAAATACTTAATATTTTTACTCTACAATCCTTAGTATCTGTTTTTCATTCTTTTAGAGAAAGCTGACTATTGCACAACTAAGAATCATACCTATGTTCCAAGAAGGTAAATGGAGTGGGGTAAGAATATTTGGCAACTGAGTATGTCCCTTTATGTCAAGAAATATAAATTTAGCCATAAATGTCATATATTAGCTGCAAAGGAGTCTAAGGAGGTAAGTAATTTTAGTTGGGCATGTAGCTGTCTTGAGCAAACCTGGAGTTCTCATAAGAAATAAGAGGAAAATGAATATTGATAGGCAACAAGCAATATCTTCCGTAGTATTTCTTAATATTTTAATTTCTTAGAACTCATTCAATTTTAGCTTTTATTAAGAGCTCAAGGTATGGTTACTTATACTTTTGATAAAACCCATTCATGTATCCATTTATTTATTCATCACTGAGACACAAGAATAAAATGTTGTGCCTTTTCCAAATACTACATAGTCCTATATGTATTTGTGTGTATTTTGGGTTGGATGAAGACAAGAAGGGAAAATTTTTAAATATATTTCTATTTAAGTGATATAGGAGAATGACTTAGCAAATACTAATTTGAGTTACAGAGGGAGTGACTCTGGGACATGGATGAGAGGAGGTATCACAAAGGTAGGGAAGGCTACCAATAAGAGATGATAGGAAAGATTTATTTTGTCCCCAAAGATTTGAAGTTTATCTCTATTAAGAACTGAATAGGGTCTGAATTGAGCAACCACTCACATTGACTCTTTGCCTTCTAAATCTGGTCTCAAAAATCTGGTCTCAACATTTACTATATGCTAATGATTAAATCTATGTTTTTAGGGTTTTTTTCTCAGAATGATCACAATATAATTAACTTTAATATCAGATAAGGACAATGTGATGAAATCTGAATTTGGGTTGTTTGTGTGTGGTGTTTGTTGATCTTTTCATTTTTGATCAGATTTTTTAAATCACGCTATTAACTGTTTGAACAATTGTCTGTCATGCTGAGATACAGGAAGGACTAGCAAAAAATCATTTAAAAATATATGTCCACAGGGATACTTCCAGGAAAGAAAATGTTAAATTAGAAGTTGCAAGGGGAAAATGCTATTTCTTAATGAAAGGTTTTTTATTAATGTGGTAAGACAGGCTATATCCCTCTTTTGTTAGGTATCTGGAAAAGCAGAAACCTAATCAAAGTTTGAAACTCACTAGACTCACTGCAGTAAAACCTAACAGTTTTATAAGAAATAGATAGTTTGAAGAATAGTACTGCCTGAAGCTTGTGAGCCATACATGGAGCTTTAGATCAAAGCCACAAGACATGTTGGGGTTTAGCTTGTGCTTGAGTTTATCCAGAAACAACGGAAACATGATATCACTTCACATCAGGGAATAAAATCAAATGAAAACAGCACAATTTCAGTGATGGGTTCAGTCTGTGGTCAGGTCACGCAAGAAAAGGAGAAGGAAAAATAAATCGTTCTGCTACAAAATTGTATTTTACTTTGTAAAACATTATCATCAAATTGAGGCTAAATACATATAAAGAGCCAGACATTCATAAGGCCAGTGAGATATTACCGGAGTAAAAAATCTCAGCTATTTTGAAAAAAACTCAGCTATTCTGAATTATATAAGGAACAAGTTTGTTGAAAGATTTTTTTTTCCCCTCTCTCTAACCTTCTTATGTCTCATCTTTTGGTCTGAGAGGCTCAGGTTTCACATCAGGCAAGTCTGTATTGGTAGTGATTAAAAGTGCAATGTTTGCTGGAAGAAACCTGTGTAATGTCTAGTTCTTTCAAATAAACACATAAAACCTAAATGGGTTGTTTTTTTATTTTTTTAAGATTTTATTTATTTATTTATTCATTTATCCCCCCCTTGCTGCTTGTGCTCGCTGGGTCAGCAAACCACGCCGTGCGGGCAGGCTTGCCTTCACCAGGAGGCCCCGGGAACCGAACCCGGGGCCTCCCATATGGTAAACGGGAGCCCTACTGATTGAGCCACAGCCGCTTCCTGAAATGGGTTGTTTTGATAATAAGCACATTCTATCTCTCTCAGCTGAAAGGACAAAATCATTCCTCTTGAACTTCCAAAGAAGGACAATTATAATATTTTGTATGTTTTTAAATTTTTGGAAAGAGCCTTACTTTATTATTTAAAAAGTCAGTCAGCATTCATTGAGACCAGGCCCATATTTATTGGTGAGACACCTTAAATAGGTCATCTTGATTACTTCATAACTAAAATGAATAAGGACAATATCTTGTACTTGATATTTCTTTATCATTTTTAATGCTTTAACATAATAGAACATTTATGTTCTAATCATTACTCATCATCAACTTCTCAACCTAGAAACCAGAGATCTAAAGATTAAAGATGAGGAAGTCATAAAGAGGTTATATAACTTTCCCAAATTCTCACATCAAAACAAATTTGTATGTTGCGACCAGAAGTCTATCTCCTTTCTCCAGGTCCAGAAAAGTATTGAGGGAAATTTTAAATTATTCTGCACCAATTTACTAAATATCACTGGCTTGGGGGTTTCTTATTTGCCTGCTCTATTAAACTATCCAGGAGAGCCTCGAGATTTTTTCTTGTATTGTAAATAGTTGTTTTGAATAATTTCCATACAAATGAAAATTGGAAATGTTTACAAGTTTCCATTGAGAATGTCTCTGTCCTCCCATAGCTTTTGGACATAAGATGCAAATCAATGATCAAGCAAAACTATTTCTGCTCATTTCACTTAATGTATTCATGTGACTTTGATCTCTCAGTTAAATATATAGGTATTGTGCACTTGACCATTTAAAAACGATAAGCTTGAGTCCAACAAGTAAATAAATCAACATTTGCAAAACTACAGTAAAAAAGTTTATTACTGTCAAAAAATTCCCTGTCTCTCCTTATATGTCATTTGTTCTTTCTCCCTAATCTTTTCTTCTTTCTACTTCCTTTAATATAGTTTTCCTGGGAGGGTCATCAGATAGATCTACTCAAATTATGGTTTGTGAATTGTATTTTTATTTTTAAAATAGAATTGTTTTACTTTTAAAAGTGAATTCTGGAGAGAGCAATGAATTATGATGGTAGAAAGTCAGATTTTAGTGGATCACAGTCAAGGACCCTCAAGTCATATTTATCTGAAATTCAAATTGAATGTGATAAACATTTATTAGATTTATCTTGATACAATTTTCTCAGAATTAGAAAGTTTGATTGAAAAGATAAAATCTAGAAGTAATTTTGAAGCACTAAAGGGAAAATTGGGAAGTACCTGCTAAAGGAATCTAAATAAAAATTGAATTGTGGACATAATTAGCATATATGAACAGCTTTTCCAACAGACTTTCTTCTGTGTTCTGGAAAAATGAAAAGATATTTAAAGTAAACATCTAGTCTTCAAGCCCTACATTTTATAAGATACTTAAAATTGAATTTTAAAACTATAAGTACCATTTAGGGTAGTTATTAGATGTCATGTCATTGTATAAAATACCATATATTGGGATCCACAGACTTCTCTATACACATATACAGCCTTTAGGAAAGCAAGGAAAATGCTCAGTATAATTTTTATATCATAATATGGTGATAGTTGTTGCTAAATCATTAACTCAATGTTCTTTGACTCCACCTCAGCCACAAATGAAAACAAAAGACTATTCTGAAATTATGCTAAAGCCCTGCCTTTTTTTTTTTTTTTTTTTTTTTAATAAAGGAAAAGGTGCTTTTAATACTCCTCAAATTTGTCTCTAGTTCAAAATTCAGATTTGGGAATTAATGATTCTGAATACTATGTTGCAGACTTGATTTAAAAATAACTATATTTAGTCTAAAATATGTAAAATGTTCAAGCAGCTGAGACTTTAAAGCTTTATAGGGCACCCTTGAGGTTGAATGTTTGACGCATCTTTACCATGAAACAATAAATGCCTCATAAGCAACCCAACTTACTTCATATTGCCATTTTATAGCTGTGGTTCTTCACAAATACTCAAAGGGACTTGATTGGGACCAGCCACTCATTTCCTCATGCATGTTTATCAGTTACTCTAACTTGTTGCCACTCTGTGAATGTCAGGCTCTCTGTTTTATTGTTCCTTTATTCAAGGACTTAAGTCTTTCTTATGTCACTTGGACATCAGGAACACAACTTCTTTAGAAATTTCTTCTAGAAATATGCTAAAATACTTCCAACTTTTTCTCAGGACATTTTTCAGTGCACCAATACTTACATTTTTTGCAAGTAGTAATATGATTATAATAATAGTAATAATAAAAGATTTCTAAATGACTTTTACCATGGCAAATACCCTGGAGGTAATGAGTTTTACTGACAATATTGCATATAAAACTGAGTCATAGAAGTTCATGTAAAGTCCCTAAGTCATACAACTCACTAATGTCATATATAGGATTTAGAGTTCTAGAGCCCACTCCTTAACTACTATATAGTAACATCTCTCATGATAGACAAAGTATCATTTCTGAGTTGGAAATATGCACAAATCTAGGTTTTTGTTCTATTCTGGGTGTTTATTTGCTGATTATAAACCTATTAAATTGAGAACTAGGAATAGGAAATCTTAGTTCTTGGTTCTAATTTAGCTAGGAGACATTGAGTTCCTAAACTCTTTGTGTTTCACTTTTATTGTCTGCAAAAAGCATTTAGAATAAAAGATCTATAAGGTCCCCGCTGCCCACTAAATCCACTTAGAACACCATTCTACAGGGTATATCCATCGGTTTCAGTAGCCAAATTCACCTTGATATACCAAAGGTGAACTGGGCTCAACAGGGAATTGTGGGAAAGGAGGGCACAGAATATGCCTCTCGCCAAATCTGTGTCAAATTTTCTGAAGTAGGCCCTGAGGCAGATTAGGTTCTGCTTGGATACTCAGATACCTTTTGCCAAATAATGAATTAGGGCCTATGTGTACTATAAGAGATAAGAAAAAAGATGGACTAAATGCCTTATGGAGGTTGTGGATAGTGGGTCTTGAAGAATGTGTGTTAGATAAATAGAGTGGATGGAAGAATTCCACCATGGGAAAAGGCACAGAGCAGGAATGAGAAATGTATTTTGGGGGAAAGACAGAGAAGTTTGAATGTTGAAATAATATTTTCCTCCCAGATTATCTTGAGAAATATCCCTGTATAAGGGAAAGCTAAGCTGTAGAGTGTCTTTTGTTTTGTTTTGTTTTGCTTTGCTTTGTTTTAGGCAAGGGAATAAAGAATATATTAAGAAATGAGAAAAGAGTACACAATCTGAGACTTGGATTGCCATGAGGGCACTGTAAAGGGTCTTAAATGTTAATGATTAGTGATCAATTGCTGCATAACAAATTACCACAAACTTAGTGACAACACACATTTATTATCTCCCAGTTTCTGTAAGTCAGAAGTCCAAGCATGGCTTAGCTGGGGTCTCTGCCCAGTGTCACACTAGTCTGAAATCAGCTTCTTGGCTGGGACTGCTAGCATATGTGAGACTCAGTGTTCTCTTTCAACCAATAAAGATTGTTGGCAGAATTTATTTCCTTGTGGTTGAAGGAATGAGGTCCCTATTTTCTTGCTAGCTGTCCTCCAAATGTTTCTCTCAGTTCCTAGAGGCGGCCCATTCACAGGCAGTTTTTGCTTCTTAGAGCTCAGTAGGAGAGCATAAATTAGATGCTTCATCTTCTTTTATTGGGTTCACCTGATTATGTCATGCCCATCTGTATTAGTCAGCCAAAGGGAGGCTGATTCAAAGTACCAGAAATCCGTTGGCTTTTATAAAGGGCATTTATTTGAGGTAGAAGCTTACAGTTACAAGGCCCTAAAGAGTCCAACTCAAGGCACCATAAGAGATACTTTCTCACCCAAAGTCTGTTGCCACGTGTTGACGCAAGACGGCAGGCGACATCTGTGAGGGTTCAGCCTTCTTCATTCTGAAGTCTCTGTGGGTCCAGCTTCTTCTGATTTCAGCTGTCGGCTGGCATAAGGCTCATCTCTCAGGGCTTCTTAACTACTCTGCTATCTTCACAAGGTCAGATGTAAACTATCAGGTCAATGTCTCATCTCTCCTCTGCCATGTCTTTTTCTGTGTATCTGCTTCTCTGTATCTCTTTTTTTTTTTTTTTTTTTTTTTTTAGGTAGAATTTTTTTTTTTTAAATTTATTTTTATTGTGGGTAAAAATCAAAATTCTCACAATACATACAAACATTTGCAAAATGATATATAAATATATATGCATATATGTGTATTTGCTTACAAAAATGTTATTTATATATATATATATACATATATTTTAAGAGGTGCTTAGATTACCCAAAATATTACACGGAACCCACTGGGATTCCCATGTTGCCCACCTCCCACACCTCCCACCACATCCCACACAAACATCTCCCACAAGTGTGGCCCACCACCCTCAATGGACTTACACATCCTGGAGCCTTGCCACTAACCATAGACCACAGTTCACACTGTAGACCACACTCTCTCCCACTCAGTTCTGAGTGGTGTGTGCTGATTTAAAATGGCCTACATCCGTTGTATCTCTTTCAGTGAGAGTCCACCTATATAACCCACCAAGGGGACGGGGAGTCAACTCTGAGTTGCTCGAATGACATGGTGGAATCAACTCTGAGTCACCCTAATGATGTCATCGAATCAAAGCCCTAATCTTGATTTAATAAGTTAAAACTGAAACCTCTGAATTTAATACAATCAAAGGGGTATCATACCCAGAGGAACAGACGAGTTAGCAAATATAATCAATATCTCTTTTTGGAATTCATAAATAACATCAAACTACCACACCAACCAAGACAATAGGCCTTCTGATTAACTCAAAGTCAACTAATTAGCAGCATAATCATAGGAGTGATATCCCATTATATGCATAGGTTCTACCTTACCTACACCAAGAGCAGAAGATTATGCAGAGGATTATTCCCACACATGCAGGTGGGAATCTTGGGAGCTATCTTAAAATTCTGCCTAACCCAGTTAGAGAAATTAGATACTCCAGCAGGAAAATGTTATGATATTATAATAGGAAATCATTAAGTGTATTGCTTTGTGATTTTGAGGGGCCTATTATATTGTGTTTGAAGTTAATGCTGTATGGTTCTCCCAATGTTGGTAGTGTTCCCCACTGAGGGATAACAGCTGAGTCCCTTCTCAGGACTCTCTTCTGCCAAAGAGAGGTGCCTCACACAAGATTATACCCCATCCTCAGGGCAGACTACATTTGATGATTGGTCTAAATAGGGAGGACAAAGTCTCCTTAACTTAGGACACTTCTGAAATGACATTCCAGCTACAGAGCCCCCTATAAGCTCATACAAAGTCTCTGTCGCAAATGCATTGCACTGCAACTTAACCATCTGCCCAGTCCTACTTCCAATATTTTTATCAGGTGTTACTACAAATTTCTAATGCAGAGTCTATTTCCCAGGGACACTGATCTATAACAGTTAATACCAGGAGTGGTCCTAGAAAACAAACTCTAAAGTTAGATTTTGGAGCAAGATCACTTCTGGTAGACTGGTAGTCAAGACATATCACTGCTGACAGGTAAAGTAGTGATAACAGCTGAAATGGAGTAGCAGTTCAATTGATGAAAGTGATGAAATGCTATGGAATATTTGTGGAAAGAAATATACTGGAAGCAACAAAATGGGTATATTAGCCAAAGGGGTGTTAATGCAAAGTAGCAGGAATCTGCTGGCTTTTATAAAGGGTATTTGTTTGGGGTAAAAGCTTACAGTCACAAGGCCCTAAAGAGTCCAACTCAAGGCTGTTTTCCCACCAAAGTCTGTTGCCACGTGTTGAGGCAAGATGGCAGGCGATCTCTGCCTGGTCTCTAGAACCTTCTCAGCTGCTCAGCTGCTCTCTTCTCTTCAGCTGCAAACTATCAGGCAAATGGCTTGTTTCTCTTCCCAGGGCTTTAGCTGTTTGAGCCTTCTCCTTTCTGTCACATGGCAGGAACAAAATGACCAAGTTCTCTCCTCTTCCATGTGTCTTCTTGAATGAGTGCCTGTTTATATAGCCCACCAAGGGGGTGGAGACTCAACTGGAGTCATGCCTTACTGATGTGGTAGAAATAAAACCCTAATCTTAACAGATAATTTAATCAAGAAATGTCAGCTGAATCTAATGCATTCAAAGGGCATCACACCCAGAGGAATAGATTATTTTACAAATATATTCACTCTTTTGGGGATTCATAAATAATCGCAAACTGCCATAGCTATAATAACCAGTATTTAATCAAACACTAATCCAGATTTTGATGTGAAGTTATTTTGTAGATGTAGTTCACATCTACCATCAGTTGACTTTAAATGAAGAATATTACCCTTTTTAATGTGGTTGGTCCTTGTCCAGTCAGTTAAAGACCTTACAAGCAGAACTGAATTTTTCTGGAAAAGAAAAATTTTCTTTCTCAAGACTGCAGCATCAATTAATTTGCTGCTACTGTACCAGATGTATGTATTTGTTGAAACAATCAATAAAGGCTTAAAGAAATTATTGCCAATCCTCCAAGTGGGCAGAGTTTTGATGATGTACCTGATCACTCACTTTATGAAGAAAGGGATGTGACCTCTGGTAATAATATATGCAGTCTCATGGGTAGTGGTGAGTGAATTGGTTGGTTGGTTGGGGACCTGGAGAATGATTGTAAGATTAGGGACAAGGAGGTCAGGTTCGAGGCATATGGAGGCCCTGTGGGATTGAGCATGAAAAGTCAGGATTTTTGTACTGCATGTTAACAACTACCAGAGGGTGTCCACATGGAGAAAGCATGAATAACTAAGGAAACAGATTGACTTGGCCTTTTGATAGGTACAAGAATGGAGTAGCCATGGTGACTGGAAGGAACACTATGCATGGTTCCCTCAGTCTAGGCTCCCACTCACTAAGGCTAATTTAGCTATTGCCATTGCCAAATGCCCCATCTGCCAGTAACATGGAGTGACACTAAGTCCCCAAATAAGCACTATTCTCTGAGGAAACCAATTAGCTAGTTACCCTGGGAGAAGGAACAATTTATCTTGACTGAAATTGATACAAATTCTGGGTATGATTTTGTCCTCCCTGTTGACATGAAATTCCTGAATAACTTCACATCAAACAAACAGACTTACTTTATAGTACAGAAAGTACAGCAGTTTGACTTGTATTCATGGCATACACTGGTCCTATCACACATCATACAACCCAAAATTTGTGGCCTTGATCGCATGATAAAATAGCTCTTTAACAGTGCAGCTAAGTTGACAATTTGGAGATAATGCCCTGTGAACATAGGCAACAATCCTCTAGGATAGAGTATACATCCTCAGTGACAATAAGCATTTTCATTGATGTGTCACGTGATAGGTAGAATATAGGGTTCTTGTAACCACAAGATGGGTAGGTATATTTCTGCTTGCAATTACGCTCAATGACCCATTTGGGAAATTTGTGCATGCTGCCCCGTCAGTTATTTGATCTGTGGCTTCAGAAGTCCTGGTTTCTGTTTGTGGAAGTAGTTCCACCAGGAACGTAACAAGAGTCAACTAAACTTTAAGCTATTGATGTTGTCAGTTACATTAGGTTCCTTGTGCCAAGAGATTATCAGGCAAGCAACAGAGTCACTCTCCTAGCAGGGAAAATTGACCTTAATCAAGGTGGAGGTAGAGCTGCTGTTACACAGTGCGAGTGGGGAAGAATACATTTCACATTTTCCAAGTGTGGATCCACTGGTGATTCGTTTGAACATTACTTGATAATGGATCCAGGTGATTTACTGGAACTTTATTTGATAATTCTCCTGCTCAATTATAATGATAAACAAAGGTAGCAGTCACATCCTAAAAAGGGTGTGATGCTCAGAGGCTCAGACCCTTCGATGATAAGGATCTTGCTCACCCTGGTACAGTTGGTGAATATTTAGCCTGGAAAAGTACCAGCTGTAACAGGAATTTTAAATGTGTAGCAGTAGAAGGAGGTGATGAGTATCACTAGGTACTTTGGTAGGAGTTCAAGTTTTTTCCCACTAAATCTTTCTCCTGTATGTTTCCCCAGGAAAAAAAGACCAACTATAATCCTGCATGAACTGTTTCCAGGTGGGATAAACTCAGTGATGCCCAGACCTCCACTGTTGCTCCCAGCTGCCAGAATTGTTGCCTTCTCATCCCCAGGAATTGCTTTTAGCCAAAGGGAGTTGTCTCACACAAATAACTACCACTCTCCAGAAGCACCCTGCATGTATAACTTATTCATGGGAAAGTACAGAGACATAGCTTCCTTCTCTCAATTCAGAATATCTCTAGAGGGGCCTCTATGTAAATCTCCATTTCAGAGTCTATTTCCTGGGCCAGCTGACCTATGACATTATTACATTTTAATCACTTTACATACGTTTAAAATATTAATCAGAACTTCCCTGTTGTCATTTCGGTTCTCATCTTCTAATGCCCCACTTTCCAAAATGCAGGTCTTTCCCTTTTCTCTGATACTTGGAGTTTTCCTAGTCCCTTAGGCTATGCTTTCTTCCCACTGGGCTCACCTACAAGTAAAGAGCTATTGTCTTTATACTTAGTACTAGAATTGGTAGGTGTATGACCAAGAGACATAAATCTTTGGGCTGTCCATGTGCCAGCTGGGCCCTGAATCTCAACACAATTGCAACACCTACTCTCCAGTTCATTGGACTCACCCAGGACAACTAACAAGGAGATGATGATAGACAATGACCATCCCAAGGAACAGAGAGTGTCTGCAATTGCAAGCAAGATAGTCCCATCCATCTGCCCCATGAGATCTAAGGCTCGTCTCAGTTAGAGGTGGAGTGGGCATCACCATGCCAGAATACTCAGGATTGGGGAATGAATGATGGACTAGAGTACACTTACTGGTATTCTACTATAGACTTACTGTGATTCTAGTAATGGAAGAACTTTCATCATTGATGTGGAGACAGTGGCCACCGGAGCTTCTAAGAGGAGGGAGAGGGAAAAACAGGTGTAATATGGAGGCTTTTCAGGACTTGGGAATTGTCCTGAATGACATTGCAACAACAGATACAAGCCATTATATATCTTATAACTTACAAAATTATGTTGGAAAGAGTGTAAACTACAATGTAAACTATAATCCATGCTTAGTGGCAGTGCTCCAAAATGTGTTCATCAATTGTAATAAATGTACCACACTAATGAAGGATGTTGTTAATGTGGGAAAATGTGGGAGATGTAGGGAGTTGGGCATATGGGAATGGCCTATATTTTTAATGTAACATTTATGTAATGTAAGTATCTTTAAAAAATTTTCTAAAGTACATTTGAAAAAAAAGAGCTATTGTCTTTTTAGCTGTTTCTCTGCTTATAGTTCCTCCTGGTCTTTGTGAACACTTATGCCTATTAATTTAAAGCTCAAACTACCCAAATCCAGTTTGAGGTTGTTTTCTCCAGATCTTCAAAAAAAAAGTTTCCTTTTTTTACCCAACCTCTCCCATTTTTGCTAAAAGTATCTGTGCTAAACTCTGACTTCATGCGAGAGCAGTTCAGTAGTTTCAATCCAGAGAATGTCACAAGCACAGATTTTTAGAGAATCATGTATAACAAATATAAATTTAAAATATGCCTTATTAGTGAGGTCCCACAGTGACCGATTTTCAAATGTTTGAAAGGACTTATGTTCCCTCAATTAAAATGGATTATTTCTCTAAGTCAGCATTCAGAACATAATCACTTTTGAAGAAAAATATAATTTTGTAGATTTAATATCAAGAAGACCAAGAAAAAGTGATTAGCAGGCAAGTGGCAATTGAACTGTAAATCAGATAAGAGAGTTCATAAATGAAACATCATTATTAATAGCCTATTTATAGCAGCACTGTGCTAGACACTGAAGGAAAAACAAAAAAGTATATATTTTTGTTGCTGTTATTCAGCAGTTAAAAAGTTGCTGGAAAGGTAGAAAACATCATATACACTAACCATAAATATAAGGATTGTACAATATCCAAGTAGAAGATGGATGAAAGTATAAGAATTTAGGGGAGATTTATCAGTGAAAGAGAATGAATCTGTGCTTGTGAAATGGGGAATATGAGCAGAGTTTAGGATTATGGTGTGGGAACCCTCTAATCTTTATATCTAAGAAATAACTTGGAGGCCTGTTTCTCTGCCCACATAGAGAATTCACCATATCAGTTCCTGCCATAAATGGGAACTTGCCTGCTTATCTTATCTCCCTTATCTCCCACCCTATCGCCTATGTATATCACTAAATGTTTCTGTAATCTTGCTTCCCCATTATCAGCCTGGAATTCTTATGATGTGATTTATAACCGTCATACCTGCCTGCTCACCTGCACGTGTACCCTGACATTGACTGTGAAAAAATCCTGAATAGAAAGGGTGCTGGGGATCAGCTCGAGAGCACAGTTTCTTCAGCTGTTCTCCCCCTGACCTCTCTCATCCTCCGTGTTAAGAGAAATTTCATTGCGTTGTCGCAGGCTCTGCTGGACAGACCCCCGCAAGACATTGCATTATGGAAACCAAATATTCATATTTTCAAGAGGAAGAAAGATAAAGATGGTATTTTTGTAGAATCTAATTGCTCTCCACTCTTTGAATTCTATGCTCAAGGAGGCAAAATTGGACAGATACTCGGTCAGCAGCCATTTACAGTTCACCATTTCTGAGATGCTCAAGTAGTCATATTTTCTGAGAACTTTAGCCAATAATGGTTTTTGTTTGAATTCTTTCTTGGCATAAATTCCGAACCATAGAAAAATCACATAGCTTTTTGGCTTACCAATAAACCAGCCTGATTTATACTTTGTGGGACTCTTGGTTCTCTAGCCATGCTCAGCAAAATGGCTTCTGGCAGGAACAGACACATTTCAAAAGCCATGCCAACCGACACTACACCAGGCCAACATTCCTGTTTTCAATTATGTAGGCCTTGATATGATGTATTTAGTTCTGGACATCCAATTCCATAAAGATTGAATCTCTCTTTCATTAAAGATATCATATAGAGTTATAAGTGGCTCAAAATTGCAGAGTATTATATGAGGCAGCCAAAGTAAAATGTTTCTTAAAAAAGATAATAAAATGATATTTAGTTAGTATTAAGTCACTTGATGATAAATAAAATAGTAAAGAAAAGACAAGGTTAAACCCTTTTATATTGTTTTCTTTAATGCTTTACTATTGTTGCCTAAGACTTAGTTGAGCCATAAGATTTTTATTGCTGTAAAAGCATCTCTACATTCATTTGGTATTTACAATAATAGATACCATTTATTAAGTATCTAATTTTATGTGCTTTACAGATTTATTTTAATTTTAACCTCAAGTACATGACTAAATAATGCTCATATTTAATAAACAAGGAGTCAGGCTTAGAGATAATAAGTAACTTTTCTAAGGTTGCAAGTTATTAAATATTAGAGGACTTGAATAGGTATCATGAAGTATATTACTGCTTGCCAAAGGTTTGTTTCCCTTCGTGTATGGTTCTTTCTGTATCCCTTTCCTGTTGAACTCAGGACTAGGCATATGACTTGACTTGGCTACTGAAATAGCATGTGTTCATTTCTGAACAGAAGTGATGTGTGCCACTTCTGAGCAGAAGTGTTGAGAGTCAGTAAATTACTTACCATGCCTCTTTTCCATTTACCATAAGACCAGTAATGCCTCAGAAAGAGACAGCTTCTTTAGCCTGGAGTAAAGCTGCCTCAGAGCAATGTGAGTGAGAAATACTCTTTGCTGTTGTACATCACGGATACTTGGGGGTCATTTGTTGCCACACCATATCCTGGCCTGGCTAAACCAATAGGTGAGTCACTTCGATCTGAATTCTGTTCTTCCTGACCATTATATTAATTCTTTTTAGTCATTCAAGCATGAACATCTGATATACCCAATTTGATCATAATCTCCTGGAGGACATATATAATGTGTTATGTTTATATTTTCATATTTCCCTACACCAATAAAATTTCTCTACTGAAAGTATTTAGGTGGTTCTGTTGTGAATGAATGAGATTATATTCATTTAATTTCATTTATTTTTTGTATTTTTAATTAATCTATGACCACACAGCAGTGTATCTTATATGTCTTTCCCTTTACAAGACTTTCAGCATACTAACCACCATAACATTTTTTTTCATTCCACAAGAAATTTTCATTTACCCTTGGCAGACACTGAATGACTCAAACAGGATTTTTTGCCTGGATTAGAAAATATCATTGTGTAACAGTTTTGCAACTAAAAAAAAAAAAACCTAACATTTCTATTGAGTTCCTGTAAAATTCACCTCTTCTCAATTATAGCTTGTCATCAACCACTTCTATTTCTGAATCCATAGTGTTATTATATTTCTTATATTTTTTAGACTGAACAGACTGTTCTTCAAATGCTTAAGCCTGAATAAATATTGGCACTTCTACAGTTAATTTTTTATTCTTATATCTATATTTTGTTTTTTTAATACCTTGAGTATTATAATAAAATTTACCCAGCAAACACTTAAGTTACTATATCTTGTAAGAGGCTGATAATCTTTCAGAATAATTTTTTATTTCAGAACAGTATGAGATTTACAAAACAAAATCACAAAGATCATACCCCATACATAATAACATCTAACATTTGTGTGTTATCTTTGCCACAATTAATGACCCATTCTGATACATTATTAAGTAAATTCATACTTTTCCTCAGATTTTCTTAGGTTTTACATAATGTCCTTTTCTCTGTTCCAGGATCACATTCAGAATGTTACATTACACTAAGTGTTCCTGCCCCTCAGGCTTCTCTTGGCTGTGACAGTTTCTCAGACGTTCCTTGTTTGTCATTGCCGTGACAGTTGTAAGGAGTACTGGTCAGGTATTTTATAGATTGTCCCTCAACTGGGATATGCCTGATGTTTCTTCCTCATGACAAGATTGGAGTTATGGGTTTGGGAGAGGAAATCCGCAGAGATAAATTGCCATTTTCATCACATTATATCAAGGGTACATACTATTAATGTGACATTACTGTTGATGTGAACTTTGACCATCTGGCAGAGGTAGTGTTTGCCAGGATTCTTTACTATGAGGTTCCTCTTTTCTCCCTTTCCATAGTGCACTCTTTAGATGGATGTCACTATGTGCAGCCCACACGTATGTTGTGGGTGGCTGTGCTTTAGCTCCTTGAGGATAAAAATCTGCATAAACTAAATGGAATTCTTCTGCAGTGGAGATTCATCTCTTCTCCCAGATTTATTTCTTCAGTTATTTGTTTAAATCAGTATGAACTCATGGATATTTATTTTATAGTTTGGGTTATAATTTAAAACTATTCTCTTGCTCAAATAATTCCAACTATGGCCACTGGAAGCCCTTTCAGTTGACTTCTATGTCCCTTTACTTATCTGTAACCTCCTAATCCCACAGAGAGAAACTTAACTTCTACAGTTTGCCTTCCATTTATTTATTTGTTCAACTCCAATATACATGTAAAGTGATATCAACATTGTTAAACTGTAACCCCATAGGAAACAACTTTATTAACTAAGGTACAGTGTTTATGTACAGTTTCCTTTACCTTTAGTCCTTCAGACTTCACTCATTTCCAAGGTTATTTAAGTAAGCACATTTCCCACCATGCCTTAAGAGAGGTTGTTTCACACATTTGTAACACAGTGAGATTGTTTTGTACATTCTGCATTTCATCCTGGAATCCCCCAACATCCCAAATGATTTGTATTTGCATACAAAAGGTTCATTCTTGTGCTTAAATCTCTATGGGCTTTGACAAATTCACAGTGTCATGTAATTGCCATTTAATATCATACAGAATAGTTTCACTGTTCTAAAAAATTTCCTGTGCTTCTTCTATTAAATCCTCCCCTCGAACCCTAGGCAACCACTGAGGTTTTTTTTGTTTTTGTTTTTGTTTTTTTACCGGGACGTCCCGGGGATGGAATCCGGGTCCCTCCATATGGGAGATGGACGCCCAACCAGTTGAGCTACATCCAACCCCACCACTGAGTTTTTATAGCATGACTATAGTTTTGCCTTTTTCATAATGGCATATATCTGGAATCATACAGTATGTAGCCTTTTCATACTGGTTTCAGTTAGCAATATGCATGTAAGATTCATCCATATCTTTTCATGACTTGCTTGCTCATTTCTTTTTTCTCTAAAAAATATTCCATTACTTGGATGTACCACAGTTTGTTTATGCATTCATCCATTGAAGGACATTTTTGTTGTTTCCAGTTTTTGGTGACTTGAGTAAAGCTGCTATAAATATTCACATGCATGTTTTTGTGAAGATATAAGTTTCAAATCAGTTGGATAAATACCAGTTGGATAAATGCCCTAGTTTAATGATTACTGGATTCGTACAGGAAAATTAGGTTCAACTTTTTGAGGAACTACCAAACTGTCTCTAACATGGCTGTGCCATTTTACATTTCCATTAGCAATGAATGAGAGTTTCCATTGTTCCACATCTTTTTCAGCAATTGATATTGTCAGTATTTTGGATTTTAGCCAAATATATGTCTTTTTTCACATGGAAGTTCTAGATAGGAACAGGCTGATTCATCAAGAGTAGTCAAAGCCTTTTTATTTTTTCTTCTGAGAATCATTTGTTCAAATAAGATGCCTCAAAATACATTTCAAAATACTTTAACACTAATTACCATGGGAAACTCAGTATATCACCAATCAATAATAACTGTGCTTGAATGTATTTTTACTGTAAAAAGAAGCTAAAACAAAAATTACAGCTACCAATAAGTTTTTAAAGAAAACAAAAATATAACACCAATCCAAAGTATATCACATGATCAACACAATACAATTCATATGTCTATATTTTAAATCTTAGTATAGAAAAACTTGTCATTTAAAAATCAAATTTAATAAAAATAGTACCCTATATTTTATAATTATTTAGAGTTTACAGGACATTTTATATTCATTAAATCATCATTAATTTTTTTTTAAAGATTTATTTTATTTATTTGTTTACCCCCCCTTGCTGCTCGTGCTGGCTGTGTCCATTTGCTATGCATTCTTCTATGTCTGCTTGTCTTGCTTTGCTGAGTCATCCTGCTGCATCAGCTCACCACACCACGCAGGCCTGCTTGCCTTCACCAGGAGGCCTGGGGAATTGAACCCTGGGCCTCCCATATGGTAAACGGGAGCCCAACCAATTGAGCCACAGCTGTGTCCCTCATCATTAATTTTGACAATAATTTTGATCTGGTAAGTTTTGAGAAAGCACCATAAACAAATAAATATTTGTTATACTATTTGTCCACTTAAATCAAACTCCACCTCATATTTCTTAGCATGGGTATTCTTAAAATTATTTCGTTATCTAATTTTCATCTGTTAAAATTAAGATTGTCTGTAGAAACTGTGTGAATATGTATGGAAATATACTTGAACTCTTTTTTCAATAGGAGAATATCTATATCTTAGGGATTTTAGAGAATTCATATTAAAAAAAACCACTTTCTCCATATTGCACTTTCACATCTATAGGCACAAAGCGTTATTACATAAACAATCAAAAAGTTTCTATTAAATAATCAACACAATTTCATGTACACTGTGAAAACCTAGGTTTGAGCAGTAGTTGACACATGATCCCTTTATTACAGGACTAATAGATGATTTCTGTTCCACAGAATTAACTCACTAGAAGATATTGGATACAGTTTTCTGTCATCAATAGTTAATTGTATAGAGCTAAACTAGTAGTTGAACAAAAGAGAGCATATTTACATGGGTAAACTAATAAATAATATTGTGATAGAGCAAATTAGCATTTCATAGCATTAATAAATAAACAAATTAGGAAATAGAAACTCATTTTGTGAATTTGTGAATTTTTTTGCTTGTTGATTTTGGATTTGTTTTAATTTGAAACTCCTAAAGCTTTAAGACAGTGGGCTTGTCTGCCTCATCCTGAGAGTGTCAGGAATATTGTTATAAAAATGAAAACATAAAAATCACATTTTTGTGCATTCACCATAGCCTTTGCTCTAGTTAATATTAATTCACAGCTATTATGAAATATCAAATAATAAAATCAAAGATACATATGAAGACATTTGGATATTATGTACATTAAAATGAGAAAAAATATTTCTATTGGTGACCTACATATGCAGACACATTTCTGCACACACAAAAAGATTTTTTTCAAAATTTTATGAGTAAAATTCATTTAGTCAGAATGGAGATATTTAGATAAAAACCCAGCTTGATTGAATGTGTAACTGAAGGTGTTTGTAACCATCTTTCATTGGGGACCTAATATTTAAGAAAAATAAGTCTTTCAAAATTGCTGTTCAATGCAGTCCACTTTAAAACCACATTTCAGTAGTTAGTCTAATAACCCTTTCATATTATGCTGATCTGCAATTTTAAAAACCATATTTTCAACTCAAGTAGTTGGCATCATTTCTAGAGTAACTGCTTTATTCTGGGAAATCTGGCTGCCATGATTAATGGTTTGACTGCAGTGTTTCCATACAAGTATGTTCCCACTGATGTACTTGAGGTTTCACATACACCAAAGAAAATTCTATGTATGACTGCTGAATGGAAAAGAGCTCTCACAACGATCTTTCTGGCCACAAAGACTTAACACAATGTTTATCGGGAGAGTAATCTCAAAATTTTGGCTGTCATAATTAAATATTATTATAAATTTTTGTTCATCATTTATACCATTTTCCTTTGATGCTTCAGCCTTTAGTAATTGAAACGAAAAGAAATTATGTCTAAAACATGTCTAAAACGGTCATTGACTATCCCAGGCTATTTTAATATTTGGTTTAGACCAAATTCAGAATCACAGTTCTAGAAAATTCAATTCATAAATGAAAAAACAAAGACTTCTCTCATGGGAAGGGAACATAGAGTGGAGAAGCACTCAGGATGCAGAAATTTTGATTATGCAGTTCAAGCACATTAGAGGATCAGTGAAGCATAACTAGCTTTTTCTTCCATTCTATACCTACCCAGGAGAACAGACTTCAGTCAGTACAAAAGGACTTCATCAGAGAAGTCTTTTAACGTTATCCATCAGTCTTAAGTATCAAAAATGTGACTTCAGTTTTCTTCTTAAATTCCTTCTTAGCTGACCTTTTAAAACAGAGCTGGAGTTTCTCTCTGCTGTAAATTGCTCATTCTCATGAAGAACAATAATGAATTAATGCATTTATTCTAATCCTGCTTGGCCTTTCTTGAGAGCAAGCACATTCCTAAATAACTCTCTCTGATCTTTAAATCCTAGTTACATTGTTACTTTTTACATATTTGCTGTAACAATTTTCCTGAGAATTAGTAAAGTAAAATATCAGTGACATTAGATTCAAGTTAATATTAGTATTATATAAAATAAATACTATTGAAGAATGTTTAATATATAAAGCAAAATGATAAAACATGGTCTTCTTTTTATGTTCCATTTATTTTGTTTTGTTTGTTTTTAGAATAATTTTCATGCACAGCTTTTTTCTGGGAAAAGTTTGCCCAATTTTCCTTTGACCTTCTAATTTTTAGTTGGGGAACAGTGAGGGAAACAATCTGGGTTTGGTGGAATCCCAAATTCTTGTGAATTTGTAAATTCAACTAGGTCATATGACTCATATGCTTTCCATGGCCTCATTGACTTTATTTTCTGTCGAGAATCTATTTAATTAATCTTATTTGATCAAATGGATATTCTTGATTGTTTTTTTAAAAAAATGTACTGTTTTCTAAGGAGGTACCACTTTAGTTGTTTTCTTTTGTTGTTGTTGTTGTTGTTTGGTAAAATATCTCCTAAAGGTTTGTAGAGAATTATTAATTTGCAAAGGAAAAATAAATACTTGAACCCTTTGTGGTTTTCTAGAACAGCTGTTTTCTCTAGCTTTAGCCCTATGATTAAGGCTTAAGGAAGCGATGCAGAGTGATGAGAAATGCACAGGGTGATTGCTGTACTTGGAAGAATTTAACAGATTCACTGGGGAGTTTGTGTTCTTTCCATTTTCCTTCCTTGACAGGTACAACGAACAAGAAAGGACTTTACCAAAAATGCTATTCAACATATACCTAAGGCAAGTTTTATTTGAATGCATTTCAAGACAGTGTTCTAATATTCACGTTCACATATGTGATGCTCCATTATAAAACCCAAGCACATACAGGTAGGTTCCTATATAAATCCAGAAATACAACAAATTCTCTGTGAATCTAAATATTTCCCTCCATGTGAACCTTTAAGAAATACTTGTTTCTTGATTTTTCCATGTAGTATTATTTTATTCCTTTCAAGATTTTCTTTGCTGGCAATTTCAAGGTTTAATGTTCACTTGGAAAGTGCGTACCTTTGAATTCCTTTTGAGCCATGCATCATTCATCTTCAAACTTTATGAAAATGTGGCATTAAGAGATTTGTAGTGAAACCTAGGTCCCATTTCTCTGGTGTAAATATGCTTTTACGTCTCTCTTTAAATATGTCCCTGGGAGTAGGAAAAGCTGAGAAAGAATCATGCTTTTGCCCTGCACTGAATGGGACTATTTGGAGGGACAGAATTCTGTACATAGACTTTGAGATAATAAAAAAGCAAAGGCCAGGACAGTTCTGTGATTACTCCTGTCCTCTTTTTTTCTTCAGAATAATGTGGGACAATTATGTTTAATTTCCAGCCAGATGCACGATTTACAAAGGAGCCTTTTATTCAGTCTTTACTTAGGATTAATATGCACACAAAAGAGGATAAAATATGTAGTTTCTCTGTGGATGGAGATTGTTTTTTAATCTTTGGTTTATTTGGAGGACTTTCCCTCCTTTTCATGCCAACAATAGCTAGTGTTCATGAACTTCAGGAGATGTGATCTCATTACATGACTTTTCCACAGTCAAAGGAGAGCAGACTAAAGCTGTAAGCATAAGTATAACATAGCATGGAGTTTTAAATCTTAGTTCCATGACCCACTATAGATCAGAATATGTTGTTCTAAAGCAAATGTAGGTCATATCAATAATCTTTTTATTAAAAAAATACTTAAAAGTTCAAGTATAGTTTAGAAACTTTAAGCTCAAGTGATTTTAAGAAAATAACATTTGTTTTCCTAATTGCCAGTGATGGCAGGAAGTCACAAAATAGTGGAGAGCTTATTTCCAGATCTTTTCCTTTTTAACTCCATTTATGTAGGAAAGATGAAAACTGCAGGCCTTGTCAGAGAACTAAGGAAAATTAAAGAGGAATCACTACAGAAACAGCTTTTCACATAATTGCATCATTCTTATCACTTCCTAACCTAAAATGGTCCAACTAGTCTAAAAAATGAACAGGTCAATATCTGTACCCAACTACTTTGCCAAGTGTGGGTAAGTTGATATCTCTGAAGATTTATGACTATTTTCTCACTACCTACCTCTTCAATTCCCCATCTAGTATAACACAAGTTTATTTTTGTTTAATTAAAGCAGCCACCAAGAATAAAATAAATAAAGAGCTGAATAACTAAATGGAGAAAGATTGATTTGTCTTTGCTGAATCCTTGCCAAAATCTCTTTGCCTATATTATTTGTAAAGAGTAGCTTTTTTATTTTGACATATTTAATGATACTGATAATAATTGAATTTGAAAAGTTTACATAAAAAGCAAAATAGGCCCAAAATCTTGATAAATAACACTTTTAAATGGGTCACAGAATTACATTTATATTTTTCAAATATTAGTAGACTCAGCTATAAAATTATTTTTTTCTTTCAAAATGTGGCCAAGAAACAAACATCTTTCTTTGCTTTCTTTGCAAGAAAGATCCAGTGTCTGGATTATTTCCAGGCCCTCCAGACAGCTATTTCAACTGGAACAAGTGACCTTTGGAACAGACTAGAACATAGCAGCCTGGCTGGACAGAGAAGAGGGAGTGGTAAATTGGGAAGGACTCCAAAATGTTCTTGTGAAATATTATTTGAAAGATAGGAAAATAAAAAATTAAGGACAGAGAAATTAACTCAAAAAAATTTAAAACCAACGAAAACTGTGTGTTTTAGTTTCCTCGTTGGTAAAGTAAATACCATGCAATGGGTCTGCTTAAACAATGGGAATATATTAGTTCACAGTTTTGAGTCTAGGAGAAATCCAACTAAAGGCGTCATCAGAGATGTATTCTTCCGAAGTCTGGCATTCTGAGGCTGGCTGCTGGCAATCCTTGGTCCTTGGCTCCTCTGTCACATGGCAATGCACCTGGTGGCCTCTCCTGACCTCTCACTTCTCTTCCAGGTTCTGTTGGCTTTCAGCTTCTGGCTGCTCCCTTTGTGGATTTTTTTTTCTCTCTCAAGACCTTCCCTATGAGGCCTTCAGTAATAGGATTAAGATCCATCCTGGCCACACCTTATTGGAAGTAATCTCACCAAAAGTCCTATATACAAGAGTTCACACCCACAGGAATGGATTAAGTTTAAGAACATGTTTTTCTGGGGTACAAAACTCCAAACCACCACACTGTGTGACTGCCTTATGGAATTCAAGGAAAGATGCACTTTGATGCACCCTCATTACTTGATAACATGCTAAAAAAAAAAAAAAAAAAAGAGATGATTCTCCAGTTCACTGAGTATAGGGGATGTCTCTTAATTATACAACATTTGTCTTTGAATCCTCACATGTTTGAAAATCCTCAATAAAAATTATTTTGTTTTCCTGCCCCACAAATGGGTCAGATCTCCTTAATGTTTCAGTGGTGGTTATTAAATGCTCTTAGACAATGACCAAGCACTTTATTTAGCAAATAATTGTTGCATTAAGATAAAAGTTAAAATAATGGGAAAGATTTCATCAGAGAAGAGAAGGTGGGGAGTTCTCAATGATCTTATCCTAACAGCTATTTAGATTGTGTACCATTCTCTTCTGTCACAAATGGCATAAGAGATTTTAGTTCATATCATTAGAAAGAAGCATACTAAAGAGTTAGTCGAACATTTACTGAACTCTTATGGATAAAGTATTATATTTGGCATGAAGGAAGATACAAAATGGAAGAAAATTCTTCCTTCAAGATGATTGGAGAATAAATAGTTAAAAATACTTGATTAAAAGTTCAAAAAGTTGTTTCTAAGACAGTATTTTATTGATTTTTCTAAAATATATTAATAGTGATAAGATGGTAAGGTCCAAGATACTGAGAAAATGCTATGGGATTTCAGAATGTCCTTTAATAGAGAACTTAATTAGGTCAAATGAATCCTGAAGAATTCTTTAAAGAAGATAACTTCTACAGCTTCTAGCCAGTCTCCTTTAATGAAAACAGTAACATGCAAAACCATAATGCTTGTCCCAAAGTGTCATTAGAGTTGCTTGCAAACTGGAAGAGTTTGCCTCAATGAATTTTGAGTTTGCATCTGAACCAAGGTCAAAAATGTGATTAAGGTAAATGAGGTAAGACAATTCTTTACAAATATTTGGCTGCACAGTTATAGTGGCACTATCAATGAACACAAAGCACAATATTAGTGATATACAAATAAAGAATTCAGTTATTTCAATTTATTTATTATTTACATAATGCCATAAAAATGAAAAACTGGGCCATTAAACCAACTCCTTAAATATGCTTTCTTTTCTATGTTTTTTAACTATGAATTTGGAAATACTGTGTTTTAGAATCCATGAACTAGAGTGGAAAGAAATGAATCCAGAAAAGGGTAATGCCTTCTGCTATTTAAATAATGTTCCTATTTCATAAAAAGATCATTTGAAAACAAAGTAATAGAAGATCATAAATTATTTAAGTAGGTAGCATCCACATTAGGGTAAGGGAATCCCAATTTGGATGAATTTCAGATAAAACTTGTTTTGGGGGAGGAAATTCCAGAAGTGGGTTACCTTGGATCCTAACAATGTAAGGTCAAAACAAGGGACAAATGTATAGGAATTAAAGTTTGTGTCAAATTTATGAGATGGACATTGGAGGGGGAAGATCTTCTAAGTAATTTTTCTGAAGTTATCTAGAAAGGAATGGACACTTAGATTAGTGCACTTCCTGCCAAGAGACATGAGAGTCAAAGGACTATTAGCCATGCCATCCAAATAGTGCATTAGCTGCCCCAAAAGAGAATAGTTTAGGTGGACCCTAAGATTTAGTTGTCAAAATTGTGTCCAAGATTCTTCAAGTAATTTAACAGAGTCTGAAACCCAAAATCATGAGTAAATATTGAATTTGGAACAATATATGGAAACACTGGAACAGAAAAATATTAACAGCCAGTCTCTTCATGGTTATGTTAAATAACAACAAAAATAGAAAATAAGGCTCTATTTTGAAATTTAACAACATGAAATCTATCAGAAATTCCATCTGATAATGAATTTCCACTACTAGACTTGAAATTTTTTAAAAAATCAAATACAAAAACAACAGGAGATGAAGAAAATTGTTATTGGTTATTCCCGATAAGCTTCACATTGGATTTCTGACATTACCTGCACTAGACAGTTAATTATAGTCAAATGTAAATGTTCCCAGGGAATTTTTTGGTTCATACAGCATTTTAATACATATTGGTTTTCATTTAGTAATTCATATATTGTCTTACTTTTCCTTTATGACAATAAAGTAACTGAATGTAGGAACCTGTCATCTTTACTTTAAAGTATCTGTTTGCAAACTTACAAAAGTGTTCTCAACTATATAATACATATTACTTCACATAGAGTAATAAGTGAATTTAAATGAAGGATTAATGAATTTTTCATTGGTGTGCAAAGGTTGTGCATTGTGTCCTGTATGTTAAAATATACTGTTTTTTAAAAATGGGTTCAAAACTTCTTTATTACTGCACAATTAGCTGCAATTCAAATTCTATTACCAAGTCCACCTTTTAAATAAGCCATATTACTTTGTATTTTTATTAGGCTAAAGGGTCCTCACTTTTGACAAGCAATATTTACATAATACAGTTATTTCACCAGATGCATCTGATAGAAGGAACCAAATTATGACCTCTCTCTTCAGTAGGATCAAGTTCACTGTTTTCACAACTGAATGCTATTTGCTCAAGAAGCTAAAATGTGTGTGGGCTGAAAGAAGTGAAGCTAAAGGCCTTTCTTACTTCTTTCTCTCTTTGCTCTTCTCTCTCGGTCCCAATTTTACAATCTGGGAAAATTTGTCATGTTTTTGCTTCAGAGCATCTAAATTAATTAGAGATTATTCAATGAGTAAATGATACAGTTGAATTTATTTAAAAACATTTATTTTTGGCAAAATCAAACATATCACTGAGATTACATAGAAATACAATTTCAACCAGATCCTCATAAAAATGCACTGGTCAAATAAGGGTTCATAATTAATAATCATTATGTGTTATTTAATCATGCCAGTAGCAGAAATGATTACCATTAAAAATTGGTAAAGAAACACATCTTAAATGTGCAAATACCATCTTAATACTCTATTGGATTACCATTGAAAATAAATGGCCACTAAATATATACCTATTACATAAAGCTTTTTAAGGTACAATAAAAATACAAATTCTATCTGTTTAAAAAAAGCCATTGATATGGCTTCTAAACATTCTCATTATAGAAATTCCAAAATGCTATATGACAAACAAAATTATAAAGACTCTTCTTTATGAAACATATACTATCCTCTAATTAAGGTACATCTTAGCATATGACAAAAGACAAACAAGAAGGCTAATATATACCATAGAACATTATAGAAATACATACAAACATAATATTGCATATGCATATTTGATTTATTTTCCTAGTGAAAACGTACCTTTAGTACTTGAAGAAGATTCCCAAGAGTAAAAGAAAAATTTATTTTGAAGGTTACCAGAATCTAATACCCAAATTTGGTGAATTTATTTTATTTGTATTATAATGTGATGTCATGTATCAAAACTAATAGGGCATCACAAAATAAGCTTTGGTCAGAAAATATCTTTATCTAGGGAGAAAATACCAGTATTTATTAAGAGAGGAGGAATATATTTTGTAATGTAAATTTGGGCATTGAAACTATAGACAGCATATATTCCAAAATGTTTTTTTTTTTTTAGGAAACAGCACATCAGATGATGTTTAGACTTTGTCATAAATACCTAATTAGAAATTAAATTTTATTTTACGTATTTTATGTATTTCATAAACAGCAACTTTCCCCCACAATCTCTATTTTATAAAATGAATAAAATATAGAATATAACTAATAATCATAACTAACATTATTACCTTACATGTACTAATAAATATTCTAAATGCATTTGGTTTACTTATAAGAATTTATATTCTTGGTTATTTTACCTGCTAAATATTAGTGATCTGGTAGCATTATTTTCAAACATTACATTTTCCCAATGATGTGAACTGCATTTAATAGACAAAATTACATCTGTGTAATGAATGGTAACATGTTTATTGGCTTGAAATTGGAACATATTTAGTTTGCATTGGTCTATCTCTTTAGAATTTTAAAAGATGTCTTTAAGATATGGCTTTTGGAAAATCAATAATATGCTAGCAACCTGGAGAATTAATAAAAATTTAAAAGGTGATAATTATTTAGAACTCAAAAATGTGGCAAATATTAAGATAATTTGTCTTTCTATTATAAATTCATCTCCAACAGAAACAGATGTTATGATTTACTTTACAGAGCATTGTTTTGAAAAATAAAACATTATGGATCAACAGTGAAAGTATGAAGAAATTTTAAATAATTTTCAAAAAGTTAACTGTTCAAAAATATATTGGCACATTTATAATACCTGTCATAAAGTCATAATGATATATATATCTGTTTAAAACAAATGTAACATGAGCCAGGATCTCTTCTTGTTGCCATCAGCACCTGCTATCTAATGGGTCGAGACAAAATACTGTGCCTTCAAGAGTTAGTCCCATTTTGAACCCCTCCTGGAAAAGAGAATAAAATCATTAAAATGGGATTATTCTGTGAAAAAAATCAGTAAAGAAGAGAGACTATAAAACGAAGTTGAAATCTTCATACTTAGATCAACTAAAAACAAATTACATATGTCAAATGTTGGCTTTTCAAATGCTTATGTACTGCAATTGCTACACCCCTGCTAGTTGTTTTACACCCATCAGCATTTTCAATGTTCTAAATATATATGAGATTAGCATGCCTGAGAAGAAAAAGGAAAATGAAATATATGGAATTAAGTAGTTTTAAAACTTAATGTTTCTTTTTCAGTAAAGCCCATATATTATGTCATTCTCCTGTACTTCAAATCTCTTTGTTGGCTTTCAAGCTCATTGTAAGTTTTAAAATATTATGAAGAAAGTTAGACCTCAAATTGATAAGTTAAAGATAGCCTTGTAAATTTTCACCTTTTCTTCCTGGCTATCACTGTCCAGAGGCTGTGTAAAATACTTTCAGTAAATGCAATGCCATATATCCTATATTTATAAATCACTATGCAAAGACCTAATTTTATTGCTACTGTCACAGAAATCTTACCAAGGAAACTCTTTCTCCATCTTGGTTGTACCCCATTTCTAATTTAGAACTGCCAGTGTAGACCATTTACCATGGAGAAAGCTTCCTCTATTAGACATACTGTTACTTTCAGTGGACTGAGTCCTTTGAATCCTTCTCCCTGAACACTATTTCAGATGTTTGTGGTAAAGTCACCTTTGATTTAGTGAGAGAAAGTACACATCTGTCATGAAAGTGTTTTATTTTTTCCCATCCCTAACATTTTGAGTTAAATGTTAGTGGCAAAGGAATTCGTCCTTCTCCACTCCAAGCTTTCTTCTTCTCTTTTTTAAACTTTCAAATTTCAACTTCCAAAACTAAAATTACCAATCAAAGACAGCTTAACAAATTATGGAAGCATTGCTTTAAAAAAAACAATCCTGTCCAGACATATTTATCTTATTTAATCCTAAAAACAAACTGAATTGTTTCCCCAGTGTTCCAAAAGATGAATAAATGAGCACAAATTGGCTAAATGACATGATCAAGGTATCCTTGTTAAGGAAGAAAATGAAAATTTTTTTTTCATATTCACATCTCATAAAACTAAATATCATATTCTTTTTGACCTTTAACATTAATATAGTATCTTCTTTATGTTTGCCATAAAAAAATATTGAAGAATTGCTGTTAACTATAGACTATATGTTACTTTAGTTGTATTTTCCCCATGTATCACCATATTCTTCACATCTTGTAATAGGGGAACATTCTTGTATTTGTATTATTCACACAATCCTCATGTACCACTTAAATCACTATATTATACAGTCTTTGAATTATCCTCTAGCTGTTTTTCAATTAACATTAACCTCCCTAGATTACCCCTTTCAACCACAATCACATTTATAAATCACAGAGTTCGATATAATGTGTTACCATCAACTCTATCCATTTCCATATATTTACAATCAATCTTATTAAACATTCTACATACATCTAACATCTTGTCCTCCTCACTCAATGTTCCATCTCCCACCAACCAGCACTTTGTAGTCCAATTCCATAAGTCTACTAATTGTATTTAGCTCATATCTGTGAGACTATACAATATTTGTCCTTTTGTATGGCTTATTTCACTCAATATATCCTCAAGGTTCATCCATGTTGTCATATGCATTCTGATTTTATTTCTTCTTACAGCTGAATAATATTCCATTGTATGTATATACTACATTTTGTTTAGCCATTCGTTGGATGAAGGACACTTGGGCTGGTTTCCTGTTTTAGCAATAAATTGTGAATAATGCAGCTATGAAATCAGTGTCCAAATATCTGTTCATACCCTTGCTTTCAGTTCTTCTAATATATTCCTGGTAGTGGGACTGCCAGACCAAAAGGCAGTTATATATTTAGCTTCCTGAGGATCCAACAAACTGTCTTCCACAGAAGCTGCACCATTTTATGCTCCCACCAACAGTGAAGGAGTGTTCTTATTTCTCCACATTCCAGCACTTGTAATTTTCTTTTTCTAAATAACAGCCATTCTGTAAGGTGTGAAATGATATCTCACTGTAGTTTTGATCTGCTAGTGATATTGAGCATCTTTTCATGTGCTTTTTGACCATTTTTATGCCCTTGCATTTAAGGTGGTATAGCAGTTTTTTAATATATTTTATTTTATTTTTTTATTGAAGTATATCACTCATACATGAACATACATAAACAATAAGTGTGTAGTAATAGTTGTGAACTTACAAAACAAACATACATAACATCATACAGGGCTCTCATACCTCACGCTACCACCAATATCTTGCATTGTTGTTAAACATTTTTAACTAATGATTAAAGAGCATCCTCAAAATATTACTACTAACCAAAGTACTTTCCCCAAACCCACCCTATTATTATTATTTTTAATATCATTTATACATGAACATACATAGACAATAAGTGTATAGTAAAAGTTGTGAACTTACAAAGCAAAGATTCATACCATCATACAGGTCCCATACTTCAACCTTCCACCAACACCTTGTATTATCGTGAGACATTTGTTAAAAATTATGAAAAAATATTGTCAAAATCTTACTACTAATTATAGTCCTTATCTTACATTTGGTGTATTTTTGGTATAGCAGTTTGATAGTGTTTATGAATTCCAAAAATAGATATTGGATTATGTTTGTGAACTGGTTTTTTCCTCTGGGCATATTAGATTATATTGGATTCAGAGGTCTCACTTTTACTTGATTAAATTATGATTAGGCCTTTAATTGGGTCAAGTCAGTAGGACATTGAGTCCCCACCCCCTTGGTGGGCAGGGACTCACAGAGAAACCGCACTGCAGAGAAGGGAGTTTGGAGTTTTGATCCTGGAGCCTGGGAAGTAAACATACAGAGAAGCAGATACATGAGGAAGGAGAAAATGTTCCACTAGACATGGCAGGAGCCCTGGGAGGGAGACAGAGCCATTTGCCTGATAGCCTACAGCTGGCCTTGTGGAGAGAGCACTGCAGCTGAGCCCGGAGAGAAACGAGCTCTGGGAAGAGAAGAACCCAAGAAGCCTGAACCTTTGGCAGACATTGGCAGACATCTTGCTCCAACACATGGCAACAGACTTTGGTGAGGGAAGTAATTTACTCTTTATGGCCTTGTGACTGTAAGCTTCTACACCAAATAAATACCCCTTATAAAAGCCAACAGATTTCTGGTACTTTGCATCAGAACCGCTTTGGCTAACTAATACAGGTGGGTTTCTTTTAGACAGACTATATATTTTATATAAACATATATTTTTTTATCCATTCTGTCAGTATATGCATTTTGCAGGGGAGTTCAATCCATTAACATTCAATGTTATTACTGTGAAGGCATTACTTACTTTGTCCATTTTATCCATTGAGTTTCTGTTTTCATCTCTTACTATTGTCTATCTTTAAACACTTTTAGTTACCTTTACTTAGAATCTTCAATTTTACACTCTTCTCCAAGCTTCTCACCCTTGCCTTTTTTTTTAGGCCGCAGCACATCTTTTAGTATCTCTTGTAAATCCAGTCTCTTGGTGACAAACTCAGTTTTTGTTTATCTGTGAAGAATTTATACTCACCCTCATTTTTTTTCTTTTTTTAAAAATTTAACTGTATTTGTACATTTAATAATTGAAAATATAAACAATTAAAAACTAAAAGTAAACACAGATGAATAAATATATACATTTCTCAATTAAATGTAATGGATACATATAAGTTTTGGTTTTTTTTTTGGATCAAACAATATGTTACACAATATATTTGGTTCATAGTAACGCATTCATATGGTATTTGTCCTTTTGTGTCTGGCTTGCTTCACTCAACATAAGGTCCTCCAGGTTCATCCATGTTGCCATATGCTTTATGACTTCATTTCTTCTCACAGCTGCATAATATTCCATCGTGTGAATAGACCACAGTTTGTTTATCCATTCATCTGTTGTTGGACACCTGGGTTGTTTCCAACTTTTGGCAATGATGAATAATGTTGCTATGAACATCGGTGTGCAGATGTCTTTTTGTGTCACTGCTCTCAGTTCTTCTGGGTATATACTCAGTAGTGGTATTGCAGGGTCACATGGCAAGTCTATATTCAACTTCTTTAGGAACTGCCAAACAGTCCTCCATAGTGGTTGTACCATCCTGCATTTCCACCAACAGTGAAGCAATGTTCCTATCTCTCCACATCCTCTCCAACACTTGTAGTTCTCTGTCTTTTTAATAGTGGCCATTCTGATAGGTGTGAAATGATATCTCATTGTAGTTTTGATTTGCATTTCCCTAATCATGAGTGATGTTGAGCATTTCTTCATGTGTTTTTTCGCCATTTGTATTTCTTATTTGGAGAAAAGTCTTTTCAAGTCTTTCACCCATTTTTTAACTGGGTCATTTGTCTTTTTATTGATGAATTGTAACATCTCTTTATATATCCTGGATATTAAACCCTTATCAGATATGTGATTTCCAAATATTTTTTCCCATTGAGTTGGCTGCCTTTTCACCCTTCTGACAAAGTCCTGTGAGGTGCAAAAGTGTTTAATTTTGAGGAGGTCCCATTTATCTATTTTTTTCTTTTGTTGCACGTGCTTTGGGTGTAAGGTCCAAGAAACCACCACCTACTACAAGGGCTTGAAGATATTTCCCTACATTTTCTTCTAGTAGTTTTATGGGCCTGGCTTTTATATTTAGATATTTGATCTATTTTGAGTTGATTCTTGTATAGGCGGGTGAGATAGGGGTCCTCTTTCATTCTTTTGGTTATAGATATCCAGTTCTCCCAACACCATTTGTTGAAGAGACTGTTTTTTTCCCATTACCATGGGCTTGGTAGGTTTGTCAAAAACCAGTTGACTGTATAGGTGAGGGTATATTTCTGGGTTCTCAATTCTATTCCACTGATCGATGTGTCTATCTTACCATGCTGTTTTGACCCCTCAGCTTTTTAATATGTTTCAAGGTCAGGCAGTGAAATTCCTCCCACATTGCTCTTCTTTTTTAGAATGCTTTTGGCTATTCGGGTGCACTTACCCTTCCAGATGAATTTGGTAATTGCCTTCTCTAATTCTGTAAAGTAAGCTGTTGGGATTTTGATTGGTATTGCATTGAATCTATAAATCAGTTTGGGCAAGACTGACATCTTCATGATATTTATTCTTCCAATCCATGAACACGGAATGTCTTTCCATTTGTTTAGGTCTTTTTAAATTTCTTTTAGCATTGTTTTGTAGTTTTCTGCATATAGGTCCTGTACTTCTTTGGTTAAATTAACCCCTAGGTATTTGGGTCTTGTTGTTGCTATTGAAAATGGAATTTTCCTCCTGATTTCTCCTCAGGTTTTTCAGTACTATTGTACAAAAACATTACTGATTTTTGAATGTTGATCTTGTAACCTGCCACTTTGCTGAACTCATTTATTAGTTCAAGTAGCTTTGTCATGGATACTTCAGGATTTTCTAAGTACAGGATCATGTCATCTGCAAACAGTGAGAGTTTTACTTCCTCTTTTCCTATTTGGACACCTTTAATTTTTTTGTCTTGTCTAATTGCCCTAGCTAGAACTTCTAGTACAATGTTGAATAACAATGGTGACAGTGGGCATCCTTGTCTTGTTCCCGATCTTAGGGGGGAAAGCTTTCAACCTTTCCCCATTGAGTATGATGTTGGCTGTGGGTTTTTCATATATGCCTTTTATCGTATTGAGGAATATTCCTTTTATTCCTATCTTTTGAAGTATTTTTATCAAAAAAGGATGTTGGATTTTGTCGAATGCCTTTTCTGCATCTATTGAGATGATCATGTGGTTTTTTTCCTTCAATTTGTTAATGTGGTGTATTACATTGATTGATTTTCTTATGTTGAACCAGCCTTGCATACTAAGAATAAATCCCACTTGGTCATGATGTATAAGTCTTTTGATATGCTGTTGCATTGGATTTGCAAGTATTTTGTTGAGAATTTTTGCATCTATGTTCATAAGAGAGATTTGTCTGTAATTTTCTTTTCTTGTGGAATCTTTATCTGGCTTTGGTATTAGGGTGATGTTGGCTTCATAAAATGTGTTGGGTAATTTTCCCTCCTCTCCAATTTTTTGGAAGAGTTTAAACAGGATTGGTGTTAATTCTTTTAGAAATGCTTGGTAGAATTCACCTGTGAAGCCATCTGGTCCTGGACTTTTCGTTGCTGGGAGATGTTTGATGACAGATTCAATCTCCTTAATTGTGATTGGTTTGTTAAGTTCTTGTATTTCTTGTTGTGTCAGTGTAGGTTGATTATGTGTTTCTAGAAATTTGTCCATTTCATCTAGGTTTTCTAGTTTGTTGGCATATAGTTTCTCATAATATCCTCTTATGATCCTTTTTATTACTGTGAGGTCATTTGTAAGTTCCCCCCTCTCATTTCTGATTGTATTTATTTGCATCTTCTCTCTTTTTTTCTTTGTTAGTCTAGCGAGGGGTTTGTCAATTTTATTGATCTTCTCAAAGAACCAGCTTTTGGTTTTGTTGATTTTCTCTATTGTTTTTCTGTTCTCATTTTCACTTATTTCTGCTCTAATCTTTATTATTTCTTTCCTTCTGCTTGCTTTGGGATTGGTTTGCTGTTCTTTTTCTAGTTTCTCTAGTTGTTCATTAAATCTTTGAGTTTAGCTCTTTCTTGTTTTTTAATATGGGCATTTAAGGCTATAAATTTCCCTCTCAGACTGCTTTCGCTGTATCCCATAAGTTTTGATACGTTGTCTTCTCATTTTCATTTGTCTCAATATATTTACTGATTTCACTTGCAATTTCTTCTTTGACCCACCGAATATTTAGGAGTGTGTTTTTCAGTCTGCACACATTTGCAAATTTACTTTTTTCCTGTCTGTTATTGATTTCTAGTTTCATTCCATTATGATCTGAGAAGGTGCTTTGTATAATTTCAATCTTTTTATATTTATTGAGAGCTGAATTGTGACCTAACATGTGGTCTATTCTGGAGAAAGATCCATGGGCACTTGAGAAGAATGTATAACCCACTTAGTTTGGATGCAGTGTTCTGTATATGTCTGTTATGTCTAACTTGTTTATCATATTGTTCAAGTTCTCTGTTTCCTTGTTGATCTTCTGTCTAGTTGTTCTATCTAATGATGTGAGAGGGGTGTTAAAGTCTCCAACAATTATTGTAGAAATGTCTATTTCTTCCTTCAGTTTTGCCAGAGTTTGTCTCATATATTTTGGGGCACCCTGGTTAGGTGTGTAGATATTTATGACTGTTATATCTTCCTGGAGGATCGTCCCTTTTTAAAATATATAATGGTCTTCTGTATCTCTTATCACTTTTTTGCATTTAAAGTCTGTTTTGTCTGATTTTAGTATAGCTACCCCTGCTCTTTTCTGTTTAATATTCGCGTAGAGTATCTTTTTCCAACTTTTTACTTTCAGCCGGTTTGTATCCCTGGGTCTGAGTTGAGTTTCTTGTAAGCAGCATATGGATAGCTCATGGTTTTTTTATCCATTCTGTTAGCCTGTATCTTTTGATTGGGGAATTTAATGCATTCACATTCAATGATATTACTAAAAATGCACTATTTATTTCATCCATTGTATTCTTTGGTTTTCATATGTCATCTTGTTTTTGTCTCTCTTTTTACTCTTTTGGTTATCCTTTCTGCTTTTCTTTCTTCTATACTCTCCTCCAAGCCTCTCTTGTCTTTTTCTTTCAGGTTCTAAGGCTTCCTTTAATATTTCCTGCAAAGGTGGATTCTTTTTTGCAAACTCTCTTAGTTTCTGTTTGTTTGTGAATACTTTATACTCACCTTCATATTTGAAGGACAGTTTTGCTGGATAAAGAATTCTCGGCTGGCAGTTTTTCTCTTTCAGTTTCCTAATTGTATCATACCACTGTCTTCTCACCTCCATGGTTTCTGAAGAGAAATCTGCACTAAGTCTTATTGGATGTCCTTTGTACGTGATCGTTTGCTTCTCTCTTGCTGCTCTAAGAATTTTCTCTTTATCTTTTACATTGGACATTTTGAATAGTATGTGTCTTGGCATAGGTCTATTTGGATTTATTCTCATTGGGGTACAGTGTGCTTCTTGGACATGTAGGTTCATTTCTTTTGTAAGAGTTGGGAAATTTTCAGCTATTATTTTCTCAAATACTCATTCTGCACCTTTTCCTTTCTCTTCCCCTTCTGGAACTCCCATGACACATATGTTGTTGCATTCTGTGTTGTCATTCAACTCTCTGAGCCCCTGCTCAATTTTTTCCATTCTTTTCTCTCTTCAATTTTAGCTTCTCTGTCTTCAGTATCACTTATTCTTTTTTCTATCATTTCGAGTCTGCTGTTGTATGCTTCAAATGTATTTTCGACTTCACCTATTGTGTCTTTCATTCCCATGAACTCCGTTACTTTTCTGTTCAGTGTTTCAAATTCTTCTTTGCATTCGCTCAATGACTTCTTGATGTCGTTAATCTCTTTAACTATATTCTCTTTCATCTCATTAATTTGATTTTGGAAATTTGTGCTCATCTCACTGATTAGTTCTCTCAAATTCTGCATCTCTTCTGGGACTTTGCTGTATTCCTTTTCTTGGGCCATGTCTTCTATTTTCTTAGTATGGCTCGTAATCTTTTGCTGGTGCTTAGGCATCTGGTTAGTTTGTATTTTACTTAGATGCTCTATCTCTTTCTCTTTTATGGGGTTTTAGTGGCAGGAGGCTGTGAGTTACCACAGCTCTTTGATTTTTGGCTCAACCTTGATCATTAGGATTGTTCTGCTGGTTGCTCAAAACTGGGCACTGGACCCAGTAATTGGTTGGAGAGTCATTTCCTAGGGCCTTGGGCAGGGAGGCTATAGAGGCCAGGAAAAGCCTCTCTTACTTATTAATTTTCTTATATGCACTTCCTTGGTCTGCCAGGAGTTGGCGCTTGTTGGCAGCTCTCAATTCAGTGCCTGGTCAGAGTGTATTTGTTGTGACACAGACCAGATCAATGTGATAGAGCTTCCTGTCTGGGGGTAGGAGCCCTGTGATTCAAACTTTCTGAGTCAGTTCTCCAGTCTTCTCTGGCAGCCCCCTCCTTTTTCCCAGCTAGGAAATATTTCTACTCCCTTCTGAATCCTCAACAATCAGTCCCTGTTAGTAGAGAAGGAGACTGGGAGGTTTGTATATCTTTAGCCCCTTGCAGGCTCCAAGGCAAACAATGGTGCAGCCCCACCCAGCCTGGAAGGGCTCTTGGGACAGGGCAGACCAAACCCGGGAGTCCAAAGCAGGGTTAGCCCCAGGCTCTCCCCTCTCCTGTGGTGTCCTCAACAATTAGTCCAGGCTAGAAGAGAGGGAGGTTGGGAGGGTTGGATTTCTCCAGTCCTTTCTAGGCTCCCAGGGCAAACCGCCGTGTGGAAGGTTCCGTGGGGCTCCATATCCCAAATTTCATGTCAGAACCTGAGTCAGCCTAAGGCTGTGTCCCTCTCTCTCCCCTTTCCGAGAGTAGCAGATCCCTGAAGACCCCTTTGTCTGTGGCCGCAGGCCAGAGGCCTGAGAATTCTGAAGAGTGTGGGGGA
The DNA here is from genome assembly GCA_026826555.1 of Tolypeutes matacus. NCBI lineage: Eukaryota > Metazoa > Chordata > Mammalia > Cingulata > Chlamyphoridae > Tolypeutes > Tolypeutes matacus. The sequence continues at coordinate 49,987,020 of JAKSZT010053929.1, forward strand.
GGGTGCCAGCAGCAGCAGAAGCTGCTACTTGCAACTCACGGTTCTGTTGTCCCGATTTCCCTCTTTTGTCCCTCTCTCCTCTGAGTGGTGTGCAGCCTTTACCTGCTGTCCTAAACCCTAGAAGATCTTTTTCAGGGCTATTTCAGCCTGTCCTCTAGCTATTTTTCTGGAGAAGAGATTCCCATGTCTTACTAGCCCGCTATCTTCCCGGAAGTGACAATCACCCTCATTTTTGAAGGACAGTTTTGCCAGATAAAGAATTCTTGGCCAGCAGTTTTTCTCCTCCAGTACCTTAAATATATCATACAACTGCTTTCTTGCCTTCATGGTTCCTGATGAGAGATCGGCACATATTCTTATCAGGGTTCTCTTGTAAGTGATACATTGCTTTTCTCTTGCTGCTTTCTGAATCCTCTCTCTCTGAAATTTAAATACTGAATAGTAGGTGTCTCTAAGTAGCTCTATACGAATTTATTCTGTTTGCAGTGTGTTGTCCTTGAATATTGCTATTCATGTCTTTCAAAGGGTTTGGAAATTTTCAGTCATTGTTTCCTCAAATATTAGTTCTACCCCTTTTCCATTCTCTTCTCATTCTCAGACACCTATAACATGTTCAGATGCTCTGTCCTCTAATTCTCTTATTCTGTCCTCAGCAAATTCAAATCTGTTATTATATGCATCTAATGTATCTTCTTCTTTACATTTGGTGTATTTTATCCTCCAACCCACCCTATTTTTTTTTAATATATTTTTATTACAGAGGTTGTGAACTTACAAAACAATCTTGCCCATGGGTAGAATTCCCATAAAACACCCTGTAGCAGTTTGGCATTATTTATGAATTCCAAAAATAGATATTGGATTATGTTGGTAAACTGGTCTGTTCCTCTGGGTGTATTAAATTGTATTAACTTCAGAGGTTTCAATCTTACTTGATTAAATTATAATTAGGACTTTGATTGGGCCATGTCAGTAGACATTGAGTTCCCTCCCATTTGGTGGGTGGGGACTCACAGAGAAAACTACAGCAGAGGAGGAAGTTGGAGTTTTTTCTGCTGGAACCCCAGGAAGTAAATACACAAGAGAAAAACACAGATGAATAGAGATGGCTCCATAGACACAGCAGAGGCCCTGGGAATACAGAAATTCTGATAGTCTACAGCTGACCTTTGGGAGAGAAGAGAGCAGCTGAGCCCAGAAAGAACTGAGCCCCGGGAAGAAAGACAAAGCTTGAAGGAGCTGGGACCACAGAGCCTTAGGAGGAAGAGAGAGGCTGAACCCTTGCAGAGAGAAGCAGCCATCTTGTTCCAACATGTGGCAACAGATTTTGGTGAGGGCAGTAAATTACGCTTTATGGCCTTGTGACTGTAAGCTTCTACCCCAAATAAATACCCTTTATACAAGTCAACAGATTTCTGGTACTTTGCATCAGCACCCCTTTGACTGACTAATACACACCCCTTCACCAACACACCACACCATGGTGGAATATTTGTTACAGATGATAAGATAATATCATCAGACTATTACCACCAACCATGGTCCACAGCATACATTTGGCACACTTTTTCCATACTTCCCCATTATCAGCACAGTACATCTTAGGCATTGATACAAGAATATTACAGTATTACTGTTAACCACAGTCCATAGGTCACACCAATTGTATTTTTCCCATGTTTCTCCACATTCTCACCACCCTGCAATAGTGACATACATCCACTCCAGCTCACAGAAGGACACTCTAGTATCTGTACCATCAACCACAATTCTATCCACCTCTTGGTTCACTGTGTTATTCAGTCCTTAGATTATTCTTTAGCTTTCTTCCAATTAACATTTACATCCCTAGACTATGCTTTTCAGCCACAATCTCATTTGTGTTCACATCAGCTCTATCCATTTCCACACTTTTACAGTCAAGTTAATTTAAATTTCTACATACATTAAGCATCAGTAGTTCTTCTCAGCCCTCTTCTTATCTCCTAATAACATATACCCTATGTTTTAACTCCATGCATTTATCCTTCATATTTAATTCATACTAATAAGACCATGCGATATTTGCCCTTCTGTGTCTGGCTTACTTCACGTACATAATGTCTTCAAGATTCATCCATGTTATCGTATGTTTCCTAATTTTATTACTTCTTACTATAGCATATATTACATCATATGTATATACCACATTTTGTTTATCCATTCATTGATTGATGGACACTTGGGTTGTTTCCAATTTTTGGCAATTGTGAATAACACCACTATGAACATTGGTGTGCAGATGTCTGTTTGTGTCACAGTTTTCTGTCCTTCTGGATATATTCCTAGTAAAGGAATTGCTAGATCATACGTAAGTTCTATATTTAGCTTCCTGAGGAACCCCCAAACTGTGTTCCACAGAGTTTGCACCATTTTACAATCCCATCAATACTGAAGGAGTGTTCCTATTTCTCCACATCTTCTCTAGCACTTACTGTTTTCGTTTTATTTTTTTTATATTATGGCCATTCCATGCGGTGTGAGATGATATCTCATTGTCATTTTGATTTGCATTTCCCTAATAGCTAGTAACATGGAACATTTTTTCATGTGCTCTTTTGGCCATTTGTAATTCCTCTTTGGAGAAATGTCTGTTTAAATCTTTTGCCCATTTTTAAATGGGATTTCTTGCTCTTTTATTGTTGTTAAATAATATTGTTGAGTGAAAATCAAATGCTTATTGGATATGTGGTTTCCAGATATTTTCTCCCATTGAGCAGGCTGCCTTTTCACATACCTGATGAAGTCCTTTGCATCACAAAAATGTTTAAGTCTGAGCAGATCCCATTTATCCATGTTTTTTTTTCATTCCTCATGTTTTTGGTGTAAAGTTTAAGAATGCACCACCTGAGGGCAGATGTGGCTCAAATGGTTGGGTGTCCATTTCCCATATGGAGGGACCTGGGTTCAATCTTGGGATCTCCCAGGAAAATAAAGAAAAATATAGAAGGTGCATGGGCACGCCGTCAGGCCTGGCGAGAGGATGAGTCCCCAAGTCCCGCCAAACCACACAGCAAGATGATGATGTAACAGGAGAGAGACGCAGGGTATAGCCAAGACGAGATGCACCAAAAATCCAGGAACTGAGGTGGCACAGGTGGCAGGACACCTCTCTCCCACATCGGAGGTTCCCAGGTTCAAATTCTGGTGAAGACAGGACGAGAAGGATGAGAGAAGAGAGCAGGAAACAGACACAGAGAATTGCCCAATGAATGGACACAAAAAACAGCAAAAATGGGGGAGGGGAGTTTAAAATGGATAACAAGTAAATAAATAAATCTTAAAAAAAAAAAAAAAAAAAAAGAATGCACCACCTACCACAGGTCTTGAAAATATTTTCTTCTAGGAGCTTTATGGTTCTAGTTTTTACATTTAGGTCTTTGATCCATTTTGAGTTGATTTTTGTTTAAGGTGTGAGAGAGGGGTCTTCTTTCTTCCTTTTGGCTATGGATATCCATTTCTCCCAGCACCATTTGTTAAATAGACTGTTCTGCCCCAGCCGGGCGGGTTTCACAGGCTTGTCAAAATTCACTTGACCATAGATGTGAAGGTCTGTTTCTGAACCATCAATTCAGTTCCATTAATCTATGTGTTTATTTTTATGACAGTACTGTGCTGTTTCTACCACTGTAGCTTCGTGATATGATTTAAAGTCCAAAAGTGAGAGTCCTCCAACTTTGCTTTTTCCCTTTTTAAGATTTGTTGCTATTTGAGCCTCCTTACCCTGCCAAATAAATTTGATAATTGTGTTTTTAATTTGTTTTAAAAATGCTGGTGGAATTTTTGCTGGTGGAAGATTGCGTTGAATCTGTATATCAATTTGGGTAGAATTGACATCTTAATGATATTTAGTCTTCCAACCCATGAGCATGGAATGTTCTTCCAATTATTTAGGTCTTTTTTAATTTCTTTTCACAATGCATTGTAGTTTTCTGAATACAGTGCTTTACATCCTTGGTTAAGTTTATTCCTAACTTTTTAGTTGCTATTGTAAATGGATTTTTTTCCCTGACTTCCTCCTCAGATTGTGCACTTTGATTAAATAGAAATAACTGATTTTTGAGTATTGATCTTGTACCCTGATATTCTACTGAAATCGTTTATTAGCTCTAGCAGCTTTGTTGTAGATTTTTTGGGACTTTCTATGTATAGGATCATACCACCTGTGAATAGGGAAAGTTTTACTTCTTCCTTTCCAATTTGGATGCCTTTTATTTCTTTTTCTTGCTTGATTGCTCTAGCTAGATTTTCTAGCAAAAAATTAAATAACTGTGGTGACAGTAGTCATCCTTGCCTTGTTCCTGATTTCAGTGGGAAAGCTTTCAGTCTTTCACCATTGAGTACAATGTTAGTTGTGGGTTTTTTATATATGGCCTCTATCATGCTGAGAAAGTTTCCTTCAATTCCTATCTTTTGTAGTATTTTTATCAAGAAAGGATGCAGTATTTTGTCAAATGCCTTTCTGCATCAATCGATAGAATCATATGATTTTTCTTCTTTGATTAATGTGGTGTATTACAGTGATTTATTTTCTTGGGTTGAACCAACCTTGCATGCCTGCTATAAAACCCACTTGACCATGATGGATAATTCTTTTCATGTGTTGTTCCATTTAATTAGCAAATATTTTTTGAGGATTTTTGCATCCATATTGGATTAGTCAGCCAAAGGTGTACTGATGCAAAATACGAGAACTCTGTTGGCTTTTATAAAGGGTATTTATTTGGGGTAGAAGCTGACAGTTACCAGGCCATAAAACATAAGTTACTTCCTCACCAAAGTCTGTTGTCATGTGCTGGAGCAAGATGGCTGCTGACATCTGCCAAGAGTTCAGGCATCCTGGGACTTGTTTCTTTCCAGGCTCAGCTGCCCTCCTCTCTCCACAAGCCCAGAACCAAACTATCAGGCGACCGGCACTGTCTCTCTCCCTGGGTCTCAATTCTCTCCAGGCTCGGCTGCTCTGAGTGCTTACTTCCCAGGCTCTAGTTCAAAACTCCAACCTTCATTCTCTGTGGTGTGGTTTCTCCATGAGTCCCCGCCCACTAAGGGGACAAGGATGCAACATCTTACTGACATGGCCCAATCTAAGCCTTAATCGTTATTTACTGATTATGTGAAACCTCTGAATCCAATATAATCTCATATGCCCGGAGGGACAGACCAGTTTACAAACATAATACAATATCTATTTTTGGAATTCATAAACAATATCAAACTACCACATGTATTCATTAGAGAAATGGGTCTGTAATTTTTTTTTCTTCATAATATCTTCATCTGGCTTTGGTATTAGGGTGCTATTGACTTCATAGAATGAGTTTGGTAGTGTTTCTTCTTGTTCAATGTTTTGGAAGACCTTGAGTAAGATTGGTATTAGATCTTTGAATGCTTGGTAGAACTCACCTGTGAAATCATCTAGTCCTGGGCTTTTCATTTTGGAAGGTTGTTTCATGACTGTTTCAATCTCTTTACTTGTGATTGGTTTGTTGAGGTCTTCTATTTCTTCTAGGGTCAGTGTAGGTTGTTCATACATTCCTAGGAATTTTATCATTTTGTCTACATTTTCTAGATTTTTGGTGTACAGTTGTTCATAATATCTTCTTATGATCTCTTTTATTTCTATAGGGCCTGTAGTAATGTTCCTATTTTCATTTTTAATTTCATTTATTTGCATCTTCTCTCTTTTTTTCTTTGTCAGTCTCACTAAGGGTTTGTTAATTTTGTTAATCATCTCGAAGAACCAACTTTTGGTTTTATTAATTCTGTTTTTGTTGTTGTTGTTCTCAATTTCATTTATTTCTTTTCTGATCTTTGTTATTTCTTTCCTTCTACTGCTTCTGGATTAGTTTGCTGTTCTTTTTTTCTAGTTCCTCCAGCTGTGCAGTTATTAGGTTATAGATTTCAGCTATTTCTTCTTTTTTAATGTAAGCATTGAGGCCTATAAATTTCCCTCTCAGCATTGCCTTCACTGCATCTGATAATTCTGATATGTTGTGTTTTTGTTTTCATTCATCTCAAGATATTTATTGATTTCTTTCAAAATTTCTAATTTGACCCACTGACTATATGAGTGTCTGTTGTTTAATCTCCATATATTTGTGAATTTTCCTGTTGTTGATTTCTAACTTTATTCCGTCATGTACAGATTAAGTGCTTTGTATAATTGTGATCTTGTTGAATTTATTGAGATCTGCTTTATTACCCAAAATATGGTCTATCCTGGGGAAAGAGCCATGAGCACTTGAATATATATCCTGCTGTTTAGGGGTGCAGTATTCTGTATATGTCTTTTAGGTTTAGCCCATTTATCATGTTATTCAACCTCTCTGTTTCTTTATTGGTCCTCTGTCCAGGTGTTCTATTCAATGTTGAAGGTGGTATATTGAAGTATCCAACTATTGTAGAAACATCTATTTCTCCTTTCAGCTTTTCCAGTGTGTGCCTCATGTATTTTGGGGTGTTCAGGTTAGGTGCATATTTAGTATAGTTCTTTTTTCTTGCTGAATTGTCCATTTTATTAATATATAATGATTTCTTCATCCCTTATAAGAGTTTTGTCTTTAAAATCTATTTTGTCTGATATTAGTATCACTACTCCAGCTCTTTTTTGGTTACTATTTGCATGGAATAACTTTTTCCAACCATTCACTTTCAATCTATTGTTATCCTTGGGTCTAAATTGAATCTCTTGCAGACAGCATATAGATGACTCATATTTTCTTATTCTACCAGTCTGTGTATTTTGACTGGGGAATTTAATCCATTAACATTCAATATATTCCTGTAAAGGCAGTTTTTATTCCCATTTTGACCTTTGGGTTTTATCAGTCATATTTTATTTTCACCACTCTTTTGACACATTTAGTTACTGTTACTGATAGAATCTTCATTTCTAGACTCTCTTCCAAGCCTCTTTTTCCTATCTTTTCTTTTTAGGCTTTAACATTCCTTTTACTATTTTCTGAAAAGCTGATCTCTTTGTTATAAACTCTCAGTTTCTGTTTATCTGTGAATATTCTAAATTGGCTCTTATTTTTGAATGACAATATTGCCAGATAAAAGATTCTTGGCTGGCAGTTTTTCTCTTGCAAAATCTTAAATAAATTATATCACTGTCTTCTTGCCTCCATGGTTTCTTATGAGAAATTGCCACTTATTCTTATTGGGTATCCCTCATATGTTATGCATCACTTTTATTTTGCTGCTCTCATAATTCTCTTTGTCTTTGGAATTTGACATTCTGATTAATATGTGTCAAGGAGTTGTTCTATTCAGATGGTAGTATGTTGTGCTTCTTTGACATGGATATCTATGTCCTTTAATAGGGTTGGGAAATTTTATATATACTATTATATAATTATATATAATAAAATAACATAACACACTATGAATTTATTAGGAGATTTGTTTGAACATCTATGACTAGTTGTCTGAACTACTTTATGTCATCTGGAGGTTTATCTTATTCCTTTAACTGGGCCATATCTTCCTGTTTTTTGGTATGGACTATAATTTTTTGTTGGTGTCTTGGCATCTGGCTTACTAGATGTATTTATTCTGAGTACAGTTTCTCTCTTTAGTTTAGGGATTTCTTGCCTTTTCTCCTTTTCTGGTTGTGTAGTAAGAGCTGAGAATGTAGTTTGTGCTGTAAGCTGTGGAGGCTGAAGCTGCCCACATTGCCCCAGAAATTGATGAAGCTTCTCCCACCTTTCTCCTCTGCCAGGGGTAGGGACAGAATTGCAACCATGTGTAATAGTCAACTGTCTGTAGTTGCCCAGAGAGACTGATGAAGCTTCACAACCCTTCCTCCCCTGCCTGGGGCGAGGATGGAGCTGCAGGTGAGAGCAGCAATCTATGCCATGCAGGTTCAAAATGACCGCAGTTCCCCAGGTAGACAGATGTAGCACCATTCCCCCTCCCCTCCCTGCCAGGGATGGGGATGGACCCTCTGGAGTGCCCAACAGTCTAATCTATGTGGATAAAATGTACCTGCATTTGCCCTGAGAGGCTGAGAGTACTGTCCCTTCTGTCCCTTAGGGGTTGGAAACAGAACCACTGATGTCCAACAGTTCAGTCTGTGTAGACCAAAAGTGCCTGCTGTTGCCCAAAGGGGCTGAGGAAATACCAGCCCGCTCCTATTTCATTGGGTGGTGAGGGTAGATCCACAGGCACCCAATAATTCAGCTTGTGCAGGCTGAAAGTGCCTGCTGTTGTCTGGAAAGGCTGAGGAAACCCAGCTCCCCTCTTATCCTATGTGGGGGCAGGGATGGAGCTACAGGTGCCTGACTATTCAGTCAGTGCTGGTTGAAATCACCTGTAGTTACCCAGAGAGGCTGGTGTAGGTTCCCCCAGCTTCCTCCCTGTGGGAGGTGGGGTGGGAGCCTAGGCTAGAGCTGCAATCTGATCTTGTTGGAAAGAAACCAGTCCCTAACTTCACTGTGATTTTCAGTCAATCCTACTTCCTTTCATGATGGGGGCAGAGTTAAAATGGCAGCTACCAGCCTTTTTCCTACTAGGACAGCTGTTCCAGGATTATACTTTAGCCAGCTGAATTTACTAATTAGTAGCTGAAGTCGGTGCCCAACCATTTTTTCCTCCCCCGTTTTTGGGAAATGGCATTTCCAACTCCAGTCATGGAGTCAGCTGCCACTGAATGATGGGTATTGGCCTCCGTGGCGAGAAATTGTGTACTCACACAACTTCACTGCAGATGGGCAGTCTCCTCCTTCCATTCTTTCAAGGATGTGGCAGGATGCTCTTTCTGTTCTCCTGGGCCCCCCAAACCATTGCTTTAGATAGCTATTCCACCAAGATCAGTTTTGTGTCACAGCTCTTTGAGTTTGGTTCAATTTTTCCTAAAACTTAAGCATTCCTAATAGAAGCAGGGTGTTAGTGTCATATACACACTAGTGTTCTTTCTTACTAATGGAATGGAACTTTTATTCAGGGTGGTAATTCTCAGTATGGGGTGGCCATGTTACACATTATTGGCCTAAGAAATGCAGACAGTAATCTAAACCTGAAAAAAAGAAAATGTCTTTCAAGGAGAGGGTGTTTCCTCTACAATTTGCTTTGTACATTTTTCAAAAATCAGACAATCTATTTGCGTGTTAGCCAATTATGTATTTGCTTGCATTTCCCAAAATTACATTCATCTAGAACAAGATATCTAAATGTGTTTGTCCTATTACAAATCCAATGTAAATGTTATCAGAGAGGAAGAAGGTAGCTATAAAGTGGCAAGTCACACCTCATTCATTATTAATACTCAGAAGGCTCTTCATTATGTCTATAACAAAGAGATTACATAGCAAGGTAATCACTAAAAATATTTTTCATAACTTCTACATTCTTGAAATATAAATTATATTCAGTTGTGTAAATGTTAGAGCAGTTGCTAACTTTTTTTCAAAATCGGTTCTTATCATGAAAGGAATATATATATCGAGAACACTCCCATACAGCGTTTTAAGATTTTATCAGTTCATTCTGGAATTAAATAAATATCACTTCAATTATCAGGAAAATACTATTTATCAATATGCTATCAATATTAGAAAGGCAGAATCGAAATTAAAATAAAATAAGAGTCAATGTTGGTTTCAGTAATAAAAAATGCTGGTGCATCACTTATAACAATATCTCCATTGTGGTTTTTTTAAGGATCTTTTCAAAGTTCCTTAGGTTAGTCTAATCATTCCAATTAGCAAACGCATTATTGTACTGCCCCTTGGTTTTCTTTCCTCCAAAGGTAAATTTTTCCACATATTTCTGACCTTTCCCCATAGGTTTCATTTTGTACATGATTTCTGAATGCCTCCAAGATTTCTACATCTCAAATATTTTAAATATATGCATGAAAATTATGCTTCATGTACTTTATGTAATGATGGAAATTACCACAAACTAAATATCACTCAATAGAATGATTTCATTATTAATATTTCTTAATAGTATACTTCATATGGAATATTTTGTCCAATTGCATTTTCTCATATTGAAACAGAGTGAAAAGCTTATCAAGGAAGGAAAAACTACACAAAAGCTAACAACCGTCAACATGTAGAAGTATGTCCTTCTGTTATTTTTATAAGTAATCAATTTTCATATATTATATAATATTAAATAACAGTGTGTTATGTTATTTTATTATATATAATTATATAATAGTATATATATAATTTATCATTATAACATAATCCATTAATATATTCTATAATTTATTATAACATACATACTTCTTATTTATGTAATATTACATATATAATTTTCTATCCTCCTTTTATAATCTCAGCAGAACAAACTTACGTGACTTTGAGTCTCCATAAAACTAATTTTAATGACTATATATTTTATTAATTTTAAAGATTATATTTGTTTTCATTATTTTAAAATCATGAATATTGAATGACTATTTTGTGTATTGAGCTTTTCCTGTATATGATTACTTTCCAAAGGGATGATACAAACTGACCCTGGCACATTAATAATTTAGATTGCTAATTTCATAGCACTTTTGCTTTTTCTAATTAATAAATATATAAAATTGCTAATTTGGTATATTAAAATGGCATTTATGGATTTTTAAAATTTGTTTCCTTTAATTAGACTGAACCGGTCTAAATATGCATGTTAGCTACATGTGCACTTCTTTTCTGAACCACCGTTTTTTAAATTTATCTATTGGTTGTTTAGCTCCTAATGGTTTGTCTATTTGTTTTAATTATGTATATATCATATGTTTTATATACTTCTAAAAAATAACTTCAGAAGATATATGTCCATATATTTTCCTTCTAAAATTTCTCTCCAATTAAAGATCCTGGTTGAACATTCAATTATATTTCAAACATTTTTAACTGCTTGATGCTTCTGAAAATTATTTGGGTATTCGCTGTAAGTTTCAGCTGACCATTTATCTTCTCCCAAATTATTGAGTTGACTTAGCACCAATTAATGCATAATTATTCCATTCCTCATTGACTTGTCATGCTTCTTTTTAATGTATTAAATTATGACATATCACAAGGTACATATCTGAGCTATCAATACTATTCTATTGATCTGTTAGTGACATATACCAGCCTATTTAAATTGTGGCAAAACAAACGGCTACAGTATTGATTTCAATAAATATCTAAATTTTATAACAACTGATAATGAAATATAATCTAACATCTCTTCTAGAATTCTTAAATGCATTAGTTATTTCTGTGATATCAAACTTCGTAATTCAATTCTCTTATAAATGGCCTTAATCAAAATCCTCTGTAATGCAAAGACAAAAATCAAATACCTTGCTATGCTTATTAACTCAATTTTGTTTACAGAACCCATTTTACTGTGTTAAATTTTGATATTAAATGCAAATATAAAAATAGTAGCTAAATGTTTGCATTAAATTAATTAGGCTAGCAAGATTAATAACTAAAGTCATCATAGACTTTAGGTAAAGAAAATATTATCTTACTTTATTTAAAGGACCTCAAATAAATATTGGACTAAAAGACACAAATAAGCAATGAGGGAGACAGTGTAATAGCGACTAAGTCATTGAAAAAATAACTTCAAAATATGGGTTATAAAATCTCCTTAATTCCAACTAATAATCAGACACATCCATTTGAAACTGCTTTTAAAATATTTATTAAACAAGGCATGCAAATATTAAGGTTTTAGCTTTAAAATGTTGTAAGCTTTTAAAAAATATTATGAAAATAATATACCAACCATCTTTGACGCTACTCATCATGAAAGCAGAAAAGAATAAAAAAGACATAAAGAAAACATTATAAATGACCAAAATAACCACAGTTTAACATTCTTTGACTAACAAATTACTAAATCACTCCATTACAATGTTTCTCAAACTGGGTTCCTACGAATTTTAGAGGATGCAGGCTTATTATTAAAAATCTGTAGACAAATTTTTAAATTTTGTGACAATCTAAAAAACATTAATAAAAGATCCTTGTTATTATCTGCATAAATCTTGAAAACAACTAGTACTATATTAGTGCCCATGTTTGTTCCTACGAAAGAAAATAGTATAAGTCTTATTATTAAAAAAACCTCAAGGCATATGTTGAATAATCCAATTTTTAAAATGCAGAAACATTATTTTATCAGAACAATAAGTAAATTCAGATAATAACTAGAAAATAAGTCTGATTAATAGTTTCAGTCTATCTGAAGAAGGGTATGTATATGCATATCTTTCCAGGAAGCAGTGTATTTACCAGCCTTAAATCAGAATTCAACCATTACATTTTTTTTTCAGGAAGTGAACATAGAGATTGAGTGTATTAACCAAGGCCTAATTAACAGAAATATCTCCTTCTCCTTACTCTAGTTTCACTACACCTTCTCAATCAGCTTCATATAATTGGCATTTGCTTGGATTCTACCATATATAATCTTTTTTATAAAAGATAAGATATAATAGCTTCACCAAATTGTAAGGGGCTTTATTAGAAGACTTTATTTTAGTGGTTCCAAGTCTATTATTAATCATGGTGCATTGTATAAAGCTTTGAAATCAATTTCTTCAAACTTCTAGAACTATTCAAAATTCAAAAATAAAAGAGAGAGAAAATCAAAGAGCAGTCTAGTGGGCTATCTTCCTAAACAAGCTGTCACTGAGTGTCTGCTTTTTAAGTAAGAACCCAGAATTTATGAACAGGAGATGCAATGCTTCCTTTTAATGATTTCACTCTTAAAATGATTTTCCCTCATTTCCCCATTTACAATTTTGAAATTCTTAATTGGTAAGACTGAGAACAAGTCTTATAAATCTAGTGCAATGACATTTGAATTTCTGAATTTCAAAATATGAACTATTAGAATCCATGTAATTTTCTATAAAAAAAATGAACCATCAAACAGCAATCATCAAATGCATCATTAGAAAACCTATCCTAAGTACCCATATGGTTATTTTCAGGACAAAATGTACATTGTTTTTTTGTTTTTGTTTTTTTTACATTGTTTTTTAAAATAATTATTTTTAAGTCAATTTTTATAGTGACAATTCAAGAAAAAGTTAGTTTTGTGGGGTACACTATTCTCTTTTTTATCCAAGGTTAAAAAGAAATACAATTTATAGGCCAATTTTTAAAAATAGTCACCTGCATCTCATCTAATTTTGATTGAATATCTGGAGGGAAATCCCCTGCTCCACAGTTAAAAGGGTCAAAAGGTTCTGCTCCAAACAGGTCCCGTTCTAAAAGGAAGGAAATAATTTAGTAAATAAAATGACAAGAAGTGAGTTGGGGTGAGTTAGATATCAAAGGTGAGATATTTACATGACCAAATAAGCCACTTCCCATGCTTTCAATTTATCCTGGGCTTACCTGAGTTTAGACTAGTAGTTAAATGCTATCAGGGAAGCAAAGATCCATTTTATGATGATATTAAAAACTCTTTGTTTACAAAGAATTATTCAGAGATTTTTCTGTGCCTTTAATTATCTTTGATAGACTACTTGATAATAAATTCACTAAATATTTGATATTAGTTTACAATCCTACAATTTAGTGAACAAATTTAAATTTACTAAATTAAATGTATGACTCATAGTGACACCTAATTCCATTTACTTGAAAATTTGCAACAAAATGGCAAAGCACTATGTAGGACTGTGTAGATTAGTAAATATTGTTACTCAGAATTCATGTATTTTTATCTCACCTTTTATTCAGAAAAAAATTTAAGGCACATCACTTCATGCAGTGTGAAATCATATCAACTTCCCAGATAACTACGAGGCACGGTTTTTTTCAAAGGCTCTGATCCTAAACAAATTTCTTTTTAAAAATAATACTAATGCAGTTTCAAAAAAACTCTTTGTATATATTCCAAAACACACACTGCTTTTTATCAGTAAATAATTGTGAAAGTTGAAATTGATGTTTGCAATCCATAAGACTATGGTCTATTATATGTTTGAAAAAAAATCTTAAGAAATTTCTCTCGTAAGTATCAATTCAAATGCAATCTCATTTGACAAAAATTTCTAAATCATATATGGGTATTAGGATTTAAGAAGTATTCAGACCTTAATTTTTCAGGAAACCTGACATTTTCTAAATTCAAAGTCATATATGAAATAATATTTATGCTATTTGGGTTCTATCATATCATCTAAAATCCCTCCATGATTCCCATTCTGAAGGACCTTTGCTTCTCTAATTAGAACTCTTCTGTTCAGATTCTTGTATTAAATGAGTTAAGTGTAACATGTTTAGAAGTTACTAGTGCAGAGTAAGTGTTGTATAAATAGGAGAGCCATATAATACATCATCCAAACAAGGCCACTTTAAGAGCAAAAGGAGTGCTAATAATTACACTAGGACAACTGGATTAAGCCAGGATTGTCCTAAACAAAAGGGAATTTATTGTCTCGCCTTATACATAACTTATGGGTATTATTATTGTGGTTATTATTTTCCCCAGAGTAATGTTACTCAAGCAAGAGACCAAAATTTAGAAAACAGTGGAACTTTTTATTTGGAGGAATGTGCTAGCCACAACTGTCTTTCTAGCATATAGAACAGTGCTTTACATATAGTAGATATTTGTCAAAAAGAAATGAGTTAGTGAAGGAGGACAACTGATAAAGGAGAATAAAGATCTTTAATGCAGATGTTCTCAAGGTGGGACTCAAGAATCTCTAGAGAATTCAGATGGGCTTAAAGGTGTCCTTGTCATTCCTGAAATGCAATGCAAAATTTTAAATGAGGGGGCATATTGTGCTTTTATGTAAAGAGGTTTCCTAGCTTTTATCAGATTCACAGGGGTCCGTGAATCCCCACAAGTTAAGAAACTTTGTTACATAATAAGTAAAGATATTCATACCACATAATGTAATAAATATTACCAAGTTTATTGATGAAAAACATGCTCTGGAATATTACTAGGATTCTCAGGTGCCAATAAAGAGAGAAGCTAAGGAGGCAATCTTGTGGCCTTCTGCTTTTATCTATTCAGTAGATAATGAAAAATAAACGAATGAATGCATTTAAAATTTCACTTAAAGAAAAAGTCCTGCTACTAAAACTACACTGTATAAAAGTCTAAGACAATTTCACAATTAAAATTGAGATGAACAATTTGTTCTAAAGTATTAGTTAGATATAAATATATTTTTTCTGTATTTACTAAACTTTGAATATCAGACTACATAGGTACTGAAAAATGTAGCAAGGGGTTACTTCAGTTTCTCAATAAATTCCTTAAAACCATTTGAACAACTCCATCTAGATTTTCAAAAGACATTTCAAACTCATCAATGTCAAAAATAGAATTAATTATTTCCTCCTTCAATACTTTTACTTTTCCCTGTTAACATTTTACCTAAATTCTTGTATTACACCTGATTTTAACCACTCAATTACCTTCTACATCACCAAATCTGATAGATTATTTCTTCAAAATATCTTCAAATCTATTCATTCCTCTCAATTTATATATTTTGATTAAAATCCTCCATTATGGGTATATTTCTAAGTAATATTTCAAATTTCAGCATGTAGTCCAAGTCTATGTGTGCTGAACAAATGTTTTTTGAAAAAAATAAATGAATGAATGATTTGGTGATGTAGAATGAGGAAAAGGAAGAGATGTCAAGACACTTATGGGGACAAAAAATATCCCATCATAATATTAGGGTATTGGTGACATTTTCTTAAACATACTATGATATGATATGATATCATGATATGCATGATATGATTTCATGTCCATGAAAAACAAATTTTTGTATTGGAACAAAATATACTCAGAGGCATTTAAAATATATTTCAACTCCATGTATGAAGTTTTGAAATATTTTTATAAACTGATTATAAAGTATCTAATGTCCTGATTTTGTATTTAAATTTTAACCCTCTAAAATTAAATGAATACCTAACATGACCAGTCAGCTGCATTAAGTTCCAAAAGGGAAAATAAACAAACCATAGGCCCTGCCATGCATTAAAGCCTTAAGATAAAGTTTCAAAGTTAGATTCAAAATGTCTTAATATGAACTAGAGTGGATGCAATAAAGTATTATTAATTTTTTAAGTCTTTTCTTTGGTTTCTCCGTGGTGTTAATGACTGGTCATCGCCATTAGGGACAATACTTTAGTTTCTGTGGCAGAACACAGATCAAAATGCAACCAACACTGAAAATGAGAATATGTTGGATGCTTTCTAATTCATCAAAAAGAGAGTTTTATGTTGATTCAACATATATAGAAGGTAAAACACAAAAATAATGCCTTCATAACATTTTAGATATTAAAGATTCCAGGCTATATGAAAAGAAACAGCCCTTACATACAGCTAAGAAATCAATCATGAAATTCATAAATTTGTGCACTTCTTCAACTAAGAACAGCAATATACTCTTTGACAATGAACAATAAAATAAAATCAAGCCATATTAAAGTTAAAATAGTTAAAATAATTACCACCAGTTTTAATAATTAACTTAAAACATAAAACTATAACTCAAACGTGATAAAAATAAAATTACTTTGTATTATGATATAAAATAACCTACCCTAAAATATAATTTTTCCTAAAAGAGGTTCAAATTGCAAATAGTCATGCCTTCAGTACTATCCCTGAATTGTACAGTAAAATAGGATGAACTGAATTTGGCACACACAAAAAAAAACCCATAATTATAACCTTATTAAATAAAATTGTTAGCAAGCTTATTAAGATATATAATTTCTCATAAAGTGTTCATTGAAAGTTCTAAATGGAAACAGATAGAGCAAGTAATATTGATTTGTTTACAAAGCTTACTAATCTCAGTAGATCTACTAGGTATTGGAGGTGGCTGTGTGCCGTTGCGAGTAGGTGTCGAAGACTGGGGAGATATTGGAGAAAATGGAATCATATCAAAGATGTCAGTAGAGGGTGACTTAGGTGTCACACTGCCTGCCTGTAATGAAGACAGTATGAATTAGGGTAGCATTTCATGTAGACATATTATAGTGCTAAATATTTCATACACATATAAGAAACATATGGACAACAAATTCAGTTGAATCATATGAACTTGTGATCGTTTTAGATAAAAATTGTTAAACAGTGGCAATAATATGGTTCAACCTATTATAAATACCAAATATTCACTGGCAAGAAAACAATAGACAATTTTTGCAAAAATGCCTTCAAAGATGACAGTGAAATGATGTCAATATTATTCTAGAATGGATACATAAGATATATTGCATATTTGTATATCTTTAAATAATTGTCATTTGTATCAGGGAACTGGAAACATGTTAGAAACTATTTATATAAAAACATGCTTCCACTTCTTATAAGATTTAAAATATAACCATCCAGATGATTAAATATAACATCTTTTAATTCTAACCATTCAAATACAATTGATGACAAATATATATATATTTCCAAAAGTAGACTACATTTGTATTTGTATTTATGACTACAATGTCAACCAACTATAATATTCATTGAAGGGCTTTTTATTCCTGGAATATGATTTCATTCCACTTTCTTTAAGTAGATACCTCATGAAATAAGTTATTAATGTTTAAATGAAACACCAAAATCATTGCATTATCTGTGCCAGGACTGAAGAAATATAGGAAAAGAAAATGAGAAGCCTGTGAAAATTTAGCATTTATTGTTTGATAGTAAAAAAAAAAAAAAAAAAAAAAAAATACATATTCTGTCTATGAAAACCATATGATTTAATCAGGACTAAAAGAAAGAGAATTCCCATTTTAGAGGGGAATAGTGAGGAAAATTTGCTTTTGTTATAAGAACATGGACACAGATTGCTTAGAATATTAAAAAATAGGGTTCTTATATTAAAATTGCTTAGACTATGAAAAATTAGTGTCCTCAGAATACATTTATTTTTCTGATTCACAGATGACGCATGTAATGAAGAGAAATAAGGCTGATTGTACGTAGAGGAAGATGAGTTTGCTATATAGTTAAAATGATCATTACCATATCTTTTTCATGCAGGAAAATTGTTATCATCTAATATCACTGTTAACCAAATTTCCCAACTCCTATGCCTGGTGCATCCTTTCGATAAGTGTACTATTTCATCTCTCTGTGGAATTGTATACTTCCCTCACTCTCTGCCTGAAACTTGGATATCAGGTAACCAAAGGAAACAGAAAATGGCTCACAAAGCCTCCAGATCACATCTCATTCATTCACGACTTGTAGGCATACCTGATTTTTTCATTACAATAGAAATTGCATGCTTTGGCAGAATTAAAAAAAAAAAAAGAAAGAACATGAGTTAGTTAGGTAATACAAAGAGTTTTCTGCTCAGCAAATTACATGTGGTCTTGGGATGCTGTTCTCACTGACAGGCTTGGGAAGCCCATATTTAGCAGGTGGTGGTATTAACAATCCCAGTGATAGTCTGGAATCAGGCGAGTTGACAGGAGTGACAGTAATGGAAGGAATATTTAGACAGGGAGATGAGTCCTCACTACTACGCCAGAAAGAGGATGAGCATCTCTGAAACCCGTGTTGCTCATGATCAGACACTGTGTGCAGCAGCTGTAAAGGAATGACAGAGAGAGAGAGATACTGAGGAGAAGAAAGAAGGTAGGAGGAAAAGGAAAAAGTATATATAAAATTTATGTTTAAAATGGTATTTTTGTGAAAATGAAAATTTCAAAATGAATTTACTAAAATTAAAATACTTGGTTGGAGTAGGTTTTCTATTTTGATAGTCCCTAGGCTGCTTAATCTGATTGTTTTCACTAAAATATTACATCATTGGATATTTAAATAAAATATTACATTCATTAGCACTCATTCATTGGGAGAGCACTGGTTAGCTCAAATATCTGGATATCAAGCAGGACAACGGGAATCAGTATGTGGTCTCATTTAAGAGTTAACGTATTTCCATTTTTTCTCATGGGAGTATGTTTTGAGACTACAGCTATTTAATATTTAAAACAATATACTGTCATTTCTAGTCTCTTAACATTTGTAGGCATATGTGAGAGAATAAAGGACTCTTTAAAGCCATTAGAGAAAATCAGCAGCTGCCTGAGAAACCATGATGAAGATCCCACATCCAGTAGGCACAGGGCTTCTGGGATATTTGTGGATAACATTCTCTTATTTTATTTAGTAATCAGTTTCCCCCCTGGGGAGCTGCTTTATTGTGGAAGTCTTTTCTATCTCCCCACCATTTTCTTTCTCAAAAGATCGTAAGCAGGAGCAAAATGTTGGCTTTTATAGAGAAAAATACGGGTGGAACTACTAACAATTTGTAGTTTAAATATGATATATGCTTTCAGTATTAAATATATATATGTTTCTGGAGGCAAGCATGTTATATTTTTAATTTCTTCCTACATGTGTGTTTTTCTAAACCCTCTAAGTTGTCTTATTTGTGTTTTGGAATCTTAAAATCTGCATTATATAATGTGATGGGAAAAATGTGTCAGAGGGACAGGATAATATCATGCTAAAGTTTTTCCTGTTACTTGTTGTGGGAGATACTTTACAAAAGTTACCTATGTGGAAGGACAGGAGAAGATAAAATTACCTAAAAGTTTCAGTGTCGAAAAGCGAAATCTGTAATGGACTCTCAGAGGATGAGTGGAGAGGAAAATGAGCGAAACCTAAAGATTTATTTGTGAGAAGCCCTCTGTGTAATGAGATGGAAAAGGGAAAGACAGTAGTAAGAACAGAATAGAAGTAAACTCTAGTAAAAAGTTAGGACTTTGTAGAAATTTCAAAAATGGTTACCACATATATTTTGGATTTAATCCACAAAGTATTATTTTGAGATAGTAGTAATAGCAGTAGTAGCATGTTTTTATAATTATATGAGAATTAAGGCCATGGGATTCTCAGCATGGTAAGCCTTTTGGGAGATGGGAAGAAGGAGTTGTCAAGCATCTCAAATAAGTCAGAGTTAAGAAATAGCAAACATGTAGTATATCGTGCTGCATTTACAGTGACTGTTAGGGACTATTTTCACTGAAGCATGGAGAACTAGAAGTCACACTTCAGAGAATTTTCAATACTAATAGAAGGCCTTTCAGACAACCCCCCAAAAAATATGGCTTTTGATAAACTTCATAGTGAAAGCTAGTAAATAAACTTATAGTTAGAAGAACTAACAGTTTGATGAAGTCTTTCAGCTAGCATTAAACTCTTCACATTATTCTGGAAGCAGAAGGAGAAAGAGGCAGTGTAAAGTGACGTGAGGGAAGAGTTCGACATGGAAGCAGAGTCTCTGATGGTTTGAGTTACATAACTTAGCACTCTATTAATATGCATATATAGTTATATAATGCCTGTTTTCCCTATTGGTCTCCATACTGATATCTTGATAAATGATAGATAGATAGATAGATAGATAGATAGATAGATAGATAGATAGATGATAGATAGATATTTTTTTATCTATCTATAGATAATTTATAATTTATAATTTTGTCATTGCCACTTTTTCTTTATTAAAGGTGAGAACTGTAAACTCCTTGTGGGAAAAATTTTGTTTTTCTAAAATTATATATACATTAGAATATTACATGTATAATAAACTATCAATGAATAGAATATTTACTGTCTATTTATACTAGAGCAATGTTTTGACTTAAACCAAAAATTGATACGGGTGTTTATATTTAGTAAAGCATATAATAAGGTATTAAGTAGAATTTGTCCTTGATATCAGCTGCCTTATAAAATAAATGGAAATATTCTATCTTGTTTTGTGCCTTAGGTATCTTAAAAGAAATTAAAGGTTAAAATGACTTAACTTCAATGTGCTCTAGTATTTTATCATGTTGTCAATATAAGGCATTCTCATAGTGCTATTTCCTCTGGGAAGATAACATTTATAAAAATGAAGAATATATATAATAATGAAATAGTCAAGTACTCAAATATCCCAATGAAGAAGTACTTTCATTTTCAAAATGGTAAAGCAGGGAATGTGAAAATGTCAAGAATTTTGGTGTCTATAATTTAAGACTCTAAGTCTATCTAATTATCACAGGTCTCCTTTGGACTATCAGTAAGTTGGATTCGGTCAACTGACATTTTTTATTTGGGTCACATGGGTATTTGTAAATATTGAATTAGTTGCCTGTAGGTAAATATAAAAACGTTGTACATTAAAATTAAGAGCTTTCCTTGAGAAGTCTAGAAAGTGAGCCCACAATCTTACATGAAAAGGACTGGCTGGTACTGCGTACCTGCTGCACTTTTAAAGGTGGGTGTTTGCTCTCTAATTCTCCACATGCCCGTTTAAGCATTTACGTCATAGCCTAGAATCTGTTGATATTTAAATTTGTGATTCCTATTCTAGAAATGATTCAAGTCAAGGAAATATCTATTGCATTTGGTTCCTTATATGGATGAAGGCTATGCCCAGCATATTTGAACATGTGGGTGCATTCAACAGTGGCTGATTCTGCACCAAACTCCTAGGCCAATTTTATATATTTATTTATTTTTTTTTTTAAATTTAAGATTTTATTTATTTATTCATTTATCCCCCCCTTGCTGCTTGTGCTCGCTGGGTCAGCTAACCACACCGTGCGGGCAGGCTTGCCTTCACCAGGAGGCCCCGGGAACCGAACCCAGGGCCTCCCATATGGTAAACCGGAGCCCCACTGATTGAGCCACAGCCGCTTCCCCCTAGGCCTATTTTAAATAAGAAAAGGAGAACGTGGTCCGTTCCCTGCCAAGGGCCTCATCCTGGGTTCTCTAGTTCGGTTCTTTGTTCTCGCTCAGGCTCCAGTTCCCGCTCTCTGCACCGCCAAGCCCTGCTCTGAAGACATGCCCTGCTCATAAGATACCCCCGCCATCTCCCCCAGCAAGCGGCCCCAGGTACAGAGGAGGGCGGCGTGCGTATCCGCTTTGCCCGGCTCTCAGAGCACGTCACGGCCGGAACCAAGGGATCTGCGAGGGCCGAGGGCTGTTACAGTGCCCGTGATTATCCAGGACAACCAGTGGAGAAAGCCCTTGTGAAAACAGACATGCAACTAGCCTTTCCTTCTGAATGGTATGTTAGAGTAGCTCCATGTTCTGGCTTGGTTGCAAAACATTTCATAGATGTAGGAAGCTGGTGTCACAGATGAAGATTATAGAGGAAAGCTTGGTGGTGTGTTATTTAATTTTGGCAAAGAAAAGTTTGAAGTGAAAAGTGGTCATAAAATTGCACAGCAGATTTGTGTAGGAATTTTTTATCCAGAAATAGAGGAAGTCCAAGTTTTGGATGTCACTGAAAGGGGTTCAGGAGATTTTGGCTCCACTGAAAATAATTAACATTTATGCCGAGAATAGAAAACATACCTTTTTCCTTAACAATAATGCTCTCACTTAAAGTGTTTGTGCTTCTGTAAAGCTATTAAGCTTTAACTTCTAAAAGCATTTGGTTTTCTTATGGTCAAGGAAAGCACACCTCTGGTGGGATCACACAGAAACTTTCTTGCGTTTTCTACTAATTGAATGATGTAGGTATATCTGCTTTGCCAGGCCCTAATGCAAGCAGTTTCTCAGTTCATTTTATGTATAAATGTACATCTATTGGAAAATATGTATTATTTAATTCACCTTATATTTTAATCATGCAGAAAATGTTGAATTATTAAGGCACATTAATAAAGAGTGTCCATCATTGAGGTTTTCTGTGGTAGTTTTGTTGCTCTTTCCATCAGTAAATAGTGGTTTGCTACATTTAGGCCATGGTTCATATTTCAAGGTAGGGCTTTGCCTAAATAATCAGATGTCATAAAAAGTTTGAGGCCTATCAGTACACAATCAATACATTTAAACAAAGAAAACTGAATTAAAGATTAAACATTTCTGTCATAATATCTATACATATATTAGAATGATACTTAAATTTTATTTTGTTGTTAATCATATTGACAATATAATTCCCCAAAGACCCTTTTAAAATGTAAAATAAACAACTTCAATATTAAATCATGATTTATCAAACTTATTAAAATTGTAAAAGTTCAAAATTCTACTTAGAATTAAATGTAAATCTCTTTAAAATGTATGTTTAAGGGAAGCGGATGTGGCTCAAGTGGTTGGGCTCCCATCTACCATATGGGAGGTCCTGGGTTCGGTTTCTGGGGCCTCCTGGTAAGGGCAAGCTGGCCCGTGCCCTCAGAGAGCTGACGGCCTCCACCCACACCCTCGGAGAGCTGAGGGCCCCTGCCCGTGAGAGCTGGCGCAGCAGATGATGCAACAAAGGGAGACAAGCAGACACAGAGGAAACGCGCAGCGAATGGACACAGAAAGCGGACAAGCACAAGCAGCAAGGGGTGGGGGTTATAAATAAATAAAAATAAATCTTTATAAAAAATGTATGTTTAAATATGTAAAGCTGAATTAAAGTTTTTACTGTTAAAAAACTGATAGATTACAAATAACACTGAATATGGGGCATGGTAGGGTAAACAGTCTGGCAAACATTTCTATATTGCCATGTTGGTTGATATTTTTTAAATTCGAAAGCTTTTAAAGTTAGAGAATGTAACCAGGGAAGCCCTTTCTGAGGAAGGACTTTAAATCCAAAGTCTAAGTTTTTATGGAACATTTTTTAATATTGCTTTTAAAATAAACTTAAGAAAAAAGACTTAAAGAATTTAGAACATCTGGCACCATATTTTTTTTCAGACTTCTAGATACATAGTTTGTTTATAATGATCTCTTAGTTGTAAGATCTATTATCGTGTAGGTGTTATAAGAATCTTGCAAATTAAATAGACATTTCGCAAAGAGGGAAAATAAAGCAAAAGGAGAGGTAAATGCATTGACTAGGTGCTCATGGTCAGAACTGGCATGGAAATGCATTTGTTCTTCCCTTCAGAGAGGGTTTACTTCTTTAGAATCATCTTTTGTGCAACAATTATAAAAGTGCAGATGTGGACCAGTAATCATTTTTTTTGTGGGCAACAAATGTTCTTGAACCTATGTTCATGTTTAGAATTTCTACCTTTGTTTAAAGATTCACATTTGGCTTATTTTGTGATTGAGTTTTCATAATATGCTTTTGCCCATCCAATCTGAATTTAATAGTACTTGAGAAAACACAAGAGAAGGATAAATAGCCTAGTTTAGCCACCACGAAGTACACATTTTAGATTACAATTGTCCTATCAAGTCTAATCAGTGGCCTCACAGTTGAGTATATAAAGTTAGAATTTTATCCAGCAACACTGTGTCTAATTGAAAGGGAGACTTGAAAAAAAAAAAAAAAAAAAAACAACCCAGAAAACTCAGCAGTAGGACGTCCAGTATTCTTAGGCCTACAGTTTTATTCATTTAGCTTCCTGGCAATAGTTTGATTTTGTTTAAAGCTGCAATAGCCAGAAAAGTAAAATATAAGCATGCAGACACAAGAATCAAGAGGAACAATTTAATTTAACTTGTTATGCCCACATCTTATAATGGAACAAACTTCTGGAGGCATCCATTAGGCTAGGAGGGCAGAATAGACACTTTTTCTAATATAAATATAGGCAACACTGCCATGTGAATGTAATAAGTGGAAATCAGATTGTTCCTAGATAATTAGTACCAAATGGTGGAAAACCTAACCTCTAATCTATTGCCAAACCACTAGAACACAGCAAAAAACAAACAGCAGAGTCGAGTAATGGAAATTACTCAGTGAATCTAAATGACTATAAAAAAGAGAGACCCAACTGTTAAAACCAGTGAAAACATTTCCACAATTTCAGTCTTAAATAGAGGTGTGTAATATGGGCACTAACTAAGGCTATTTTGTTTACGAGAAAAGAATTCATGATTGGACTTAATGAGTGGCATCTAGGAGATAAGTAAGGATTCTGTTTGTCAAGATGAAGTAAAAACAAAACAAAACAAAGAAAACAAAAACAAAAATAAAAAATTCAAAAAACAATTTAAAAATAAGAAACATGAAAATATGAGTGGTCTTCATTCATCATGTATATGAGGAATTCGTTATAAGTGAGAAAAAGTTGGGGATAAATATTAAAGACATTTAATTTTTTTTTTTTTTTTTTTTTTTTACTGGGAGGTCCCAGGGATCGAACCCAGGTCCCTCCATATGGGAGACGGACGCCCAACCATTTGAGCCACATCAGTTCCCCCTAAAGACATTTAATTTTGTAGTTAGGAGTATTTTTTTCTTTTAATATTGAGCAAAATATAGCCTCATCTTGTTTTCTTTATATAGAGCTAAATTACTACACAAGCTTACATTGGCCAAATTTATATGAGGCAGACATTAACTGAAACAATAAACAATAATTCAAATGATGATATAAAAGGGGGAAAATGTTTCATTAGAGTACTATATCATGAGCCCAAATCTCTCCCTTGATTTCCAGATTTGTGTATTCTCTCATCTAATAAACATCTCCAGTTGGCTGTCCAGTTGGCAGAAGTCACATAGGAAAAAGTGAAATATTGATTCTTTGCCACTCACTGTCCCCAGGTCACCTTTATTTCAGAAAATGGCACCACCATCTACCCAAGTGTTCAGAATAAAACCCTTGGGGCCATTCCTAAGACTTCTGTTTTTCTCCCAGCCCCAACCAATTCATCACTAAATCCTGAAAGTTCTACCTCCAAAATGTATCAAGAATCTAGCTATGCTTATCACCTTCACTGATATATTTCTATTCCAAGTCATCCTCCTCCCTCTTCTGGAAAACTGAAATAGGCCCCTATGCAGTTTCTGGTACCTCACTTTAACCTCTTATAGCCCATGGTGCATACAACAACCAGATGATCCCAAGATGTCCTGTTTAAAACTTCCAATGTCTTCTCACTGCAATTTGGAAAAAAGGTCCAAAACGGTTGCCATGGCCTACAGGGCCCTATACAATCCGGACCCTGACTCTCTCTTTAATATCATTATCCACTTTTCTGGCTCTTCTTATGCTCTACTGTCTTTACTGTGCTCCATCCCTAAAGGTCTTATTACTATTTTTGGCCCTCTGTATTGGCTGACATTTTATTATTCACTTCTCTCATCAAAAGCTACCTCCTCAGAAAGGGCTTCCATGATCACTTTCTCTAAATAAAGCTACCAGTCACTCTCTTCTGTTTCACACTATTTTATTTTTTTCCATAGTATACATAAGATCAGAATTTTAAAATGCATTTATTCATGTGTTTATTTCCTATTTCCCACTTTCCCCCAGCAGGATGTAAGCTCCTTAACAACTGAAATTCATAAACTCATCTAAAACTATTAGATGCTCAATAAATAGTTTACAAGCTGCTGCAGCAGGTGACACTGTATCAAATGTATATAACTGGCAAATGTAATAAAAGGAAAAAATCAAAGTGGTATGCATTGTAACATGTAAGATATGTCACAAAGATGCTATTTCAAAATCATGATAAATTAGTTGAACTAAAAAAAATGAAAATGTTTTATACCATGAAACATTGAAACAAATTTTTACAATTCTTGAAGATACTTATTAGAAGTTTGAATCTAAAATATTTAGTTTCCATCTTCAAAATAAATCATTATGACCAATTCACATGGACATATGTAACACATAAGGGATTCACAGGCCACCATCTCAAGCTTTGTTTAGGGTAACTGTGAGGTTTGTGGGGAAATGCACCTCCGAACTCACAATACAGTGACTCACCTTAAGTACAAAGGCTGTTAAGGAGGAACATTCTATTCCACTGGGCCTCACACTTTTAATCTATGATTTAATATTTACAATAAAAATAATATTATCTCTAAGTAAGACCTTTGAACTAGTACCTTTGTTCTGTGTTACAGAAACTCAGCTTTAATTTTGGAGCTCTTGTTAGGGAAGAGAGCCTGTCATCTTTTAGTTATCTAATCAAATATAACCAGGAATTACCAAAAATGTTTATTTTTATTGTTGCTTCTTGGATCTAATTTTATCACCTTCTTGGTCACAAACTGATAAGCAGAACAGCATTCACAACAGTAATTTACATTATTTTCATTGTCTATATTACTTTTAATATTACAAAACTCCCCAAATTCCATTCCTTCTTTTAATCTCCTCTCATCTTCTTTCCAAAGAGGATATCTTAAAGCTAAGATTGCAGATATGACTTTTTTGACCAGCAGCTACTTAACGTGGACTATACTACGTTTGAATAGCAAATCCTGACCTTACAGAAAATTATTGTGCTATAATGTTTATAGAGAACCATTTCTGCATTGGAGTCTTGAATATGGAAAAAGGATTACTGCTGTGACTTACAGAAATTTTGCTCCCTTTGCTTCCTTGACAGGATCAAGGCCTGTCTTGGGTTGGCCAGTAGGGAGCTTCATCTGTCTGGGTGATTTCATGTCACCATAACACACTAGTGAAAGCTCAAGAAGAAGTGGATGTCAAGTTAATTGTATACATCAAACCCACTTATATTGTAATTTCAATGTTCATAATGAGATTTATAATTCACTTCAATGCATCGTCAATTAATGTATTAATTGCTGCTGTGATCCTTTAAACAAACTATGTGAGCTTTAGCAATTTTGCAGTATTCTCTCTTTCAGTCCTTTGACCTCAAAATAAACAACAAAACCTACAGTCTCATTTCCAGGGTTATAATCCCAACAGGCATTTACTGTAGACTCATTTTGATAGACCTGAGGACACTGGTGAGGTATTTTATATTTCTCAACCTCCAGTCTTCATGTCTGGTTAAAGTGTACTGTGGAATAATATTCAAATTTAATAAGGAAAAAATGAATGTAAAACATTTCAAATTTGAAATATGCTTTACTACAGACTCATGGTAAGCTATTAAATAGGAGGTACCTATATTTTAAATTTTTATTTTGTTAATTATTGATAGTTTTCATTGCCTATTTTTCAAATTCGATTTCAATAGTTGGAATCATTATCAAATTTTCAGCAGAGTGATTATTTACAAGCATGACATTTCATACTTTCTAAATAATTATAGGTGATTTAATTTAATTTATTTTTAATATCCAAAATTTGGGAGCTTGTTTTAACAGATGTGAAATAAACATAGCTGCATTCAATACTGTGTTACTTTTTTTCCAATTTACATAAATAAGATTGAAAATAAAAGGCAAAAAATGTTCATATTTTCTTCAAAAGAATTAAAACATGTTACCAATACTAGTAAGGCTAATTTTAAAGACCATTTGAATTAATCAGATTGTATCTTTTAGCAATTTAAAAGTGTTCTTCAGTTCATTTCTTTTAAGAATAAAATCATTTTTATTTTTTATCTTAAAGAAAACATATTCCACAGTGTATCAGAAATTTCAAGAAAACATCAAATAAGACTTTAGGAACTTAAAGGTGATATGATGAATAATTTTTTTTAATTAAAAGAAAGGAAAACGAGAAAGATATTACTGTGACAAAAACATAGAAATAGATTGCAAAGTTATAATAATCAATGATGAAACAAATTATGTATATGTGTGTCCTAAATGTCAAAAAATATTTAGAGAAAATAAATTTTTTAAATTTTAACTTTTGAGTTTCAGTCTTTGAAGCATATCTATTCATAGAGATTCAGTACTGAGATAAACACAATGATTAAATTAATTATTAAATTACTTAACTTCAGGAGATCCAATCAATTTTAATAACTGGCTATTTTAGTAATTTTATTTTTCAAACAAACTGATCAACATGTCCCAAAACTCTCTGCTCTTCCCAAAATCCACATTGTCCTTCAACAGAACATTTTTAGCTCTCCTTTCTCAGAGAAAATGGACTTATATTGAACAAGCTTTAGGTTTTCATCTAAAAGGTCAATGGATCTTATTTGGCTGCTTTGTCAACACAAAGAATTCCAGGAAAAACTACCTTATTAAGACTGCTTGAGGGGAGCAGATGTGGCTCAAGCAGTTGAGCACCTGCTTCCCACATGGGAGGTCCGGGGTTCGGTTCCCGGTGCCTCCTAAAAACAAAAACAAACAACAAGCAAAGAAACAAACAAAAAAAAACCAAACAAACTCAGGGGAGCCGATGTGGCTTAGTGGCTGAGCACAAACTTCCCACACATGAGGTACCAGGTTCAATCCCCAGCCCCAGTACCTCAAAAAAAAAAAAAAAAAGACTGCTTAAAAGAGTAACTCCCATTTCCTAATTTGTTTTCCAGCATGGTTTGTGATAAGACCTTCAACAAAACCCAAAGGATGTATGCTTCATTTTGGAATCGAAGGTTGAAGAAGGGGTTTTAAGCTGTTGTTTTCTTCCTCAGGGTGGGGGAGGCAAGAAAAAAAATCATATTTCTGGTGAGAAGCAGATAGTGATGATAGTGAAGAAAAAAACAGGAATGGAAGGAATATATTAAGAAAGCCAGAGTCTGAAGAAGCTGCTTGAGTTTCTTGTATGTGATGCAAGCATACAGACACTCCCTATCTCTCATCTCAGCTATTACCAGACCACTTGTTACAAACTGTATGCTAAACAGTGAAAGTACTATCTCCTTCAGTCTGGAAGGGACAAAAGTATGAATTTAGAAGAGAGAAGGCTTTTGACCTATTTCCAGGGCATGCCAATTTTGAAACACCGAATGCAACTTCTTAAAGAAGCATTCATCATCATGGTGAGGAGCTGGCAAAATATTCAAGTACTATATGTAAAAAAATAATGGGTTTTAAGCTCCCTCTCAATCAGATACAAAGTGGGTATCACCATCTAAAATCCTCAAGATTGAGGAATAAACAAACATAAGGGGGGAATGCAACTATGGACTAAAGTAGACTTATTATTATTGTAGCAATTGAATATCTTGTAACATTGATATGCAGGCAGTAGTCACAAGAGGTTCTGAGGGGAGGAAGAGAGAAGAATAGGTGTAACATGGGGCATTTTTGGGACATTGGAATTGTTCTGAATGACATTGCAATGATGGATACAGGGCATTATACATTTTGTCAAAACCTATAAAAATGTGCAGTGCAAAGTATAAACTATAATGTAAACTATTGACCACAATTAGTAGCAATGCTTCAATATGTGTTCATCAATTGTAACAAATGTACCACCCCAATGAAAGATGTTAATGGGGACAAGTGTGGGAGGTAGGAAGGGTAGGGCATATGGGAATCCCCCTATATTTTCTATGTATCATTTATGTAACCTAAAGCTTCTTTAAAAATAAAATTTTAAAAATTACAGTTCAAAGAGTTTTCATTGAGTTAGCTTAGGAAGTGAACCAAAAATGATTTGCAAATCAAACTTTGCAATAGAATTGGTTTTTTTTCCCAAAAATTTGCAAAAGCCAAAATTGTCTTTAGCCTAAATCATGTACAAACAGCATTGTACATCACATTAGGAAAAGGATTTTAAAACTATGATAACCTGAAAATGAATAATTTAACTAAAAAAACTTGAGTATTGTCTTCAGTGACTACCACTCATTTTATGCCTGAAACACAACTGCTTTATTCCCAGCAGGAACACTTGCTATGTAATATAAGAAAATAGATTTGGTCTTGTTAACAGTCCACTTCATATAGTGAAGTTCAACTCTCCAGGGGTAGAACAGGCATGGGTCATTAAATCTAACCCCAGTAAACAGTAGTCAATAGGGATGAAAGAAAAGATATGCCACAAACAGAAAAAAGCATATTAAAATTTAAAACCAAACTGATGCCTGAATTACTTTGGAAAACACAAGGGAAAAGAGCAACATGGAATAAATCTGGTCTAAACTACCTAGGTAATTTTAATTATTTTATTAACTTTTTTGAGTGGCTTTCATCTCTTTGTGTTTAGTTTATAAATTACTGATCCCAGAATTTTATTTGAAATGTTACAGTGCTGAGATGATACAAAGATGTGTTATCACCATGAAATCTTATTTCCAAGGAAAACAAATACATATTCCATATACTTACCGGAGATGTTGATACTTGGGTTATTCTTAACTGGTTTTCCAAATCTTGTACTTTGTTTTTTAGCTCCATATTTTCTGTTTCTAAGTCTTGGATCTAAAAAAGGAAACAGTTATTGAATAACCTCCAGAAATTCATTCTTGGAGAATATTGGCTACAATGTTGGCACCATTAATGAATAATGTTCATGTTTGAATTTTTAATGCCCTCTTTCATGCACAGGGGGAAAAGTTATTTGATAAAACTTGGGAAATAGCAGAGAATTCTAGGCCACTAGGAAGACATATTATAACATTTGTAAAAACCCACATTTTATGTGTATGCAAATTTCATGTTCTTTTATGCCTCATCTTTGTGCTTTCTTGTTGCACTGTGCAGTCTATACCTATAATCTTAGAGTATAATCACAAGACAGTGAAACTTGCTCATGATGATTTTGAAGAGTGGAGAGAGGATGCAATTTAATTACAAAGAATCTGATCTGCATGGGAAACCACTTACCCAGCATCTGCTGTTTCTGCTGCTCTGATCCCCCATGAGAAGCATCAGGAAGTGAAGCAAAGTCACATGAGAACACTAAGCTCTTGTGGGAATTCAATATAAAATGGTTAAAAACTGTGCAGGGGATCAGGAATGAAAAATTATAGGAACACAGTGAAAGCAGTTCCAATCAGTGTGGGTAACTTTTAATGGCAGGTCTTCTAAATTTGTTTGATGATATGCAAGTTTCCCTGTTCTTAAATCACATAAATGTGAAACAGCAAGCTTAGTTTACTCACTCTTTTCTGTAACCCTGCAATCTGTTTTCTTGTTTCAACATCTTTTCCTCCAGATTCTAGAAATTTCCTGTATGCCAGGTCAAATGCTTGGCCAATTGTTAAAGTTATCTCTTCAGCCTTTGTGAAAAACAAAGAAGATTTCCATTTAAGTAAAAATATATGTTCTTGAATCAAGGAAAACATTCACGAGTTGCATCAAGACATTCACAGGAGGTACTTCAAAGGGGCAATGCCTGGGGATAGAGATATAGTAGATGAGCACGTTGTCTATGCTAACATAATAATTCAGTGCCTTTTGGGTGCAGGCTATCTAGCACAAGATGCAAAATATTTGACACTTGTTGAAGTTGGAAACAAGACTTTTGCCCAACTTCTTATCTTTTATCACAGTATTTTTCTTCCTAGTTTGTTTTCCTCCCTCCCTTCATCAAGTATTTACTGCCTATTAAGTGAAATCATAATATCATATGCAGTTTCTCTTATTTCTTTGCTATTTATTTGCTCTTTCTAGTGAGGAAGGTTTGTTAAACCAGGCAAGTAACTTGAATGGGACTGTCTGATTGGTGTCCTCTCTAAATGGACTGCTACTCAGTTCCAGCTAATTGTTGCCTTGTGAAAATGGACAATTCCAACCCAGAGTTGTCTGGTATTAAATATGTGAAATTACTTAGTCATCTCAATTTTTATATATCTCCCAATTTTAAGTGATGGTAAAGCATAGTGCTGATTAAACAAAGTGTATCTATCATCTGAATTTGGCCTGGCAAACGATTTACACTCTGATAAATGTAGATTTATCCAAAGACCACCAGTTCATTACTTCTCTGTTCAGAGTTTGATTGATACCAGAGTCTTGCATGTAGTAAACACTAAAAGAGATTCATTTACTTAATTCACATTATACAAAAGTTTGGTAACAGTATTAATTGATTTCTGGGATCACTAATACATCATATTTAATAATAATGCCTCTAGATGACAGATAAACTGGTAATAATACATTAAGTATTGAAAATGGTTTAACTAATCTGGTATAAAATTTAATAATTTGTGATATGCTATGATCAACCTAAATTGAAAAAATGCTTTATTAATAAAGCTTAAGTTCCTGATACTGTCATTTTTGTATTTAACTATTTGCTTAAAGAGGGATTTTAGCAAAAAAAAACACAAAAAACAAAAAACACTGATAGTGTTCAACCCAGTTAACTATAAAAAAAATTTTATATCTTATATGATATATAAAATCATATAAGAGGACTATTTGTCTTACAAAAAAGAAGAGAAAAATTGAAAAAAAGTTAAAATAATGAATGTGAAATAAATGAAAGTGTCAGGTATCAAATTTTATGCATGTGTGCAATGATTCAAACTTTTGTAAATATGCATATGAAAAGAATTTTGGCCGTGTGAGACTTAAAAATAGTAAAACAGATTATGTTATGTTGTGGGATTGAAATGGCATTTTTTTCTGCTTCTAATTTCAATATGGGGTAATGTTTGTATTTGCTTTACAATAAAATACGTATTTCTAAATTATGGTTTATTTTCTGCCTTTTAATTGGGTTCAGAGTGCTGTTTGAATACGACCCGTATGTTATCTTCAAATACTTATACTAACTGAAAATTGTTTAAATGGTAACCTTATTGACTTGTTATTGTTGTTAACACTTGCCTTCAGTATTATGTACTTATAATAATTTTTAAAAAACTTTCTTTTTTAGTATAATAAATCTTTATTGATCATTTAGCTTCCTGAACTATTCCACATAGATTACCTCATTTGATTCTCATAACTCTTTGAAGTATGTATGTATTATTATCCCTTTATTCAAATGATAAATCTGCAATTCTGCATGATTGTATAACTTGTTTGTGGTCTCATAGCTAGTGAGTAGAAGACCTAGTATTCCATTCCAAGATGTTTCACTCTACAAGTATCAGTCATTTTCTTTTTAATTTGGTAACACTTATATAAAATGAGATACACAGATCATAAGTGTACAGTCAAAACGTTTTGACAAATGTATATATCAGTATAACAGCCATCTCATTATAGAGTGTCTCTGTCATCCCAGAAAGTTCCCTGATGCCTACTTCCTGTCTAAACCCATTCCTTATAGGCAAATATTACTATAATTTCTATCACCTAAATTCATTTTGCCTGTCCTTGATATCCATAAAAATGGGCTCAAAAAGAATGTGTTCTGTTGTGTCTGACTTCTTTTGCTAACAAAATGTTTTTGAGTTTCACGTGTGTTATATGCATCAATGGCACATTCTTAGTACTTTCTTTTCATTGCTGTTTAGTATTCCAAATTATAAATATACCACAGTTTTTTATCCATTTAGTTCTTGGTTATTATAAATAAGGCTGCTACAAGCATTCTTGTAAAAGCCTTTTTGTGTATACGTTTCCATTTCTTTGGGGAAATACCTAGAATGGAATTGCTGGATCATAGGATAGGTCTATGTTTAACATTGTAAGAAATTGACAAACTGTTCTCCATATTGATTTTAAGATTTTACTTTCCTACCAGCAGAGTAAATGCATTCTAGTTGCTCCACATCTCACACAATAGATATTGACAACATTTTTAATTTTAGTCATTTTAGTGAATGGGTGATGGATCTTGATGAGTTGTTAATTTGCATTTCCCTGATGACTGATGATGTTGGTCCATTTTTATGTGATTTTTGGTCATCTCTTTAATGAACTACCTATTCAAGTCCTCTCTCCATTTTTTTTTTTTCTTTTCTTTTTTATCATTGAATTTTAGGAGTTCTTTATATGTTCTTGGTACAAATTCTTTTTCAAATACATGTACAAATACAAATATAGTCGTTTAGTATGTGCCTTGCCATTTCATTTTATTAATACTGTTTATAGAATAATGGAAAATTTTCATTTTTGATAAGTCCATTGCATCATTTTTTGGGTCATTTCTAAAAAAAAAATATTTTTTACCCAAAGTTCACAAAGATATTGCCCTATGCTTTTTTAATGAAAGTTTCATAGTCTTAGCTTCTACTTTTATATCTATGATCCATCTTGAATTACATTTTTTGTAGCCTAAGTAAGGGTTAATGTGCATTATTTTTTCATATATTTAGCTAGTTGTTTCAACATCATTCATCAAAAAGATTTTACTTTTTGCAAAAATTATCTTGGCAAATTTGTGTAAAAGTAATTGACATATATGTATGGATATTTCTGAATTCTCTAATTCAGTCCATTTATTATTTATCTATCATTACATCAACATAACTTATTGTTATAATATTTACTGTAAATTTGTTTCCCCCAACTTTGGTCTTCTCATCCAAGATTATTTTTTCTATTCTAAGTCATTTATATTACTTTATAAAGTTTAGAAGAATTTTTTCAATTTCTACTAAAAATCCCATTGTGATTTTTTATCAGAATTGTATTGAACCTTCCAATCAATTTAGAAGGATTGACCTCTTTACTAAAATTGAACTCTCCAATCTATGAATATTGTATACCTCTCCCATTGTTTTACATCATCTTTACTTTTTTTGTCAGTAATATTTTGTGAAATCGGTATTATCAACTTATAGATGAAAGGAGAAAGATTCAGAGATATTGAATAATTTGCTCAAATAGATGCTAAATGACAGAATAGAAACTGAGTTTCTGCCTACCTAATGTCAAATCCATTCTCTTCTACCCATGCCATGCTAGCTTTTTACAGAAGAAACACAATGCTCTAAATTAGAAAAGTGTAATTATTGTCAACAAATACTATGTAATATAGACACTCAGATTCACCTAAAAATCTATGACAGAAAGTATACATTCTAATGGTTTTAAGTGTATATTTGGAACAAAACTTTTTGGTTATATATAACCAAATATATGGTTATATATAGCATATATAGCAGGAAAAAAAATCCAAAATCCTAAGAAATAAAGTTGGAAACTTCCAATTCATCAGTTATTTCAAGGGTGCATATCTGCTTTAGGAGACACATATAGCTCATCAATACTTTATAAATTTAATGAAATACAAATTCTGTTAACAATTATAGCAAGTTCTTGGGAAATCCACATACTTCTCTTAAATTGTCTCTTTAAAAACAAATAATATTCTATTCCCTAGAACTAAAGTATTTGATTAAGTAGGCTGGTGAAGTCAGTGGATTACACTTTGAGAAACTCCACACTTCTAGATTTAAATAATCTTAAAAAGTGAAACCAAAAAAATAAATAAATAAATAAATAAATTTTTTAAAAAGTGAAACAAAAACAATAAGAATGGTGTTTTTCTATTTAACTAGCATTCTTTGACAGTCAAGGCAAGAAAATGGTTCAAATATTGCTACTAAATGCAAAAAGTTTAAGTACATGGCTGAAAATATCAAATATATCAGACAGATTGGCAAAAATCATACACAAGGAATCTCAGGCAATTTATTTAACTAAATTACTTTTCTGGTTTACAGTTGACCACTTCTGCTTGTTGTCAGAAAAACTTAATTCATCTGAGTTTCTCAGGAATTTGATGTACAAATATTAGTATTTCATAAAGTGGAGAGCTGAAAACTAGTACTGAAGGAAAATATTCAGCAGCAATAAGTTTTCAGATCTTGAGTATCAACTAATTTTATTAGGTTGGTTGACCAAGCTAAGAAAATTTGTTTTATTTCCCCCGATCATGTAACGATATAACATAAATAATAAGGATTTTTTTTTTTATTTTAAAAAGAAAGCTCTGTTTCAAAACATTATTACAGGACAAGCATGAACTATAACCAAGAAATAATATATAATAACTAGTTTACAAATAAATAGGCCTTATGAAATGAATGAATGTAATGATCCCATCAAGTAAAATAATGTATGACTCTTTTGACACCCAAAAACCTCAACATTAACCCTTCTTTACAGAGAATTGCTTAAGAAGTAAGAGAGATGTTTCTAATCTTGTCTTATTTTATATTTCATTTGACATAATTAAAAAATAAAACCATGTTGTTGAGGAGTTTTCATCTGCTGATTGGGAGTTACTATTTGAATTTTATTGTGAGTAACACCTAGTGAACAATGTATATTTATAAACGTTTGGAAACAAAACTGTGAAAGACAAAGAATGCCAAAATGAAGGCTAAAGAGTGGCAGTGACTATATTCAATTTATAATAATGGAACATAGTCAACTATATCTCAACGAATATCCATATTCTAATTTTATTTTTTAAACTTAATGAGATGACTGTAGAAGTTGTATAAATATTAAAACATAGCAACACAACATAATACTGCTAATAAAGTAAATTCCAGTTTTGTAGCATACAAGGATAGGCTTTATCTAAATCTCAAGCAAGCTTTTAATTTCACAAAAGTACTGATGATAAAATACCACAAATAGATAGGATGAAGGCCTCAATAACAGCAAAAGGACTCTGGATCAGGTTCAACTTGTGGGAGCATTACAGCATGATGGAAAGAATGCAATGATGGGAAACTGAGGTCTTGGATTATGGTCCCGATTCTGTCACTACCTAGCTTTGTGACTCTGGAAAAGTCACTAAAACCCTCTGGCCTAGGTTTTCTTAAAATAAGATGAGAATGTTTGTTTAAATAGACCATCATTTATTTCCCAAGTTTTCTTTTTAAGCAAACTTGTATTTTGAGATAATTTTAGATTTACATGAATTTATAAGAAATAATGCAGAGAGATTGTGTGTATCCTTTACCCAATTTCCACTAAAGATAGCATTTTGAAACACCAGATTACAAATCACAACCAGATTATTGACATTATTTCAGTCAAGACATAGAAGATTTCCATAGCACAAGTATTCCTCATATTGCTCTTTTATAGTCACGCTCACTTCCTTCCTGCCTAACTCAATCCTCAACTCTGGCAATCATTAACCTGTTCCTTATTTGAACAAATTTGCAATTACCAAATGTTATATAAATGCAATCAAACAATGTGTGATCTTTTGGAATTAACTTTGTTCACCCTATAATTATCTGGAGAGCCATACAGGTTGTTGTTTGTATAAAACATTCATTCTTTTTTATTGTTGAGTAGTATTCCATAGTATGAATGTACCACAAATTGTTCAACCATCCATTCTTGAAAGATATCTGGTTGTTTCTAGATTTTGGCTCGTATGTATGAAGGTACCATGAATATTCAAGTATAGGATTTTGTGTTCATTTTTCTGGGATAATGTCCAAGTAGACCATATAGTAGTTGCATGTTTAGTTTTTTGAATGAAACTGCCAAATTGTTTCCCTGAGTGCTGTACCATTTTAAATCCCCACCAGCGGTGGATGAATGATCCAGTTTCTCCTCATCCTCACCAACATTTAGTGTTGTCGCTATTTTTTATTGTAGCCATTCTGATAGTTGTATAGAGATATTTCATTGTGATTTTAACTTTCATTTTTCTACTGACTACTGATGTTTACCATCTTTTCACGTGCTTATTTGCAACCTGTCCAATCTTTTCCAAGAAATGTCCTTCATATCTTTTGCCCTTTATCTAACTTGTTTGTTTGATTTTTACTGTTGAGTTTTGAGAGTTCTTGTAAATACTAGCCCTTTATTGGATATGTGGTGTTCAAAGATTTTATCCTAGTCTGTAGCTGGTCTTCTTGTCCTCTGGACAAGGTTGTTCACCAAAAACCAAACCAAACCAAACCAAAACAAAACAAAAAACATTTTTGGTGAATTCTAATTGATCATATTTCTATATTTTATGGATCCTGATTTGGGAGTCAAGTCTAAGAATGTTTTCATTAGACACTAGATACTGAAGAGTTCTCTAATTTTTCTAAATGTTTTTATAGTTGCAAATTTTACATTTAAGTTCATGATATGTTTTGAGTTAATTTTTGTATAAGGTATGAGTTTTAGGTCCAGGTGCATTGGAGGTCTAATTGCACTTGCACCAGGAGTTGAAATAGCTATCTTTCCTCCATTTGAATAGCTTTTTCACCTTTGTCAAAAATCAGTTGGGCATAATTATGTAGGTTTATTTCTGTATTCTCTTTTCAGTTCCATGGATTTATTTGTCTGTACCCATATCTAAACGACACAGTTTTAATTACTGTAGGTAATATAAAAAGTAGGCTGATTTCTTCCATTTTATTAGTCTTTTTCAAAATTGTTTTAGCTAATCTATTTCCTTTGCATTTCCATATACATTTTAGAATAACCTTATCTATATCTACAAAAAAAATCTTGCTATGATTTTGTTAAACTTGAACATCTTTACTATGTTAAGTCTTCCAATTCATGAACATGCTATATCACTTTTTATTTATTTATATCTTCTTTCATTTTTTCATCAGTGTTTTGTAGTTTTCAATATGCAAGTCTTATGAACATTTTACATCTTAGTTTAGATTTGTACTTAAATATTTCATTTTTTGAGCAACTGTGTTGAGAGTGGAAATAGTTGCCTTGTTCCCAATCGTAGGAGGAAAGCATTCAGTCTTTTATCATTAAGTATACATTACTTGTAGTTTTTGGTAGATGTTCTTTATAAAGTTCAAAAAGTTCCCTTGAATTCCTATTTTCTGAGAGTCTCCACCATAAATAGATGCTCAATTTCACCAATTTTTTTTTTTTTACATTGATTGGTATGATTAGGTGATTTTTTCTTCTTTAGCCTGTTGATATGATTGATTACATGTCTGTTTTGTGAATGTTTAGCTATATTTGCATTCCTGGAATAAACTTCACATGGTCTTGCTGTATAATTATTTTTATATTTTGTTGAATTCCATTTGCTAATATATTATTTGGAATTTTCGCAACTATAATCCTCATGGTTATTGGTCTGTAGATTTCTTTTTCTAAAGTATCTTTATCAGATTTTGGTATCAGAGGAATGTGTACTTTATAAAATGAACTTACAAGTTTTTCCATGTCTTCTCTTTTCTGGAAGAGATTGTGCAGAACTACTGTTAATTCTTCTTTAAACATTTTGCAGATTTATCCAGTGAAACCAACTGAGCCTGGAGATTTACCTTTGGGATATTTTAAATTATGAACTTGATTTCCATAATAGTTAAAAGACTATTCAAATTATTTATCATTGGGTGATTTGTGGCAGTTTTTGTTTTTCAAGGAATTGGTCTAATTTATCAAAGTTGTTAAATTTATGTGTGTATTGCTGTTAATAGCATCTTATTATCCATTTATATCTTCAGAATCTACAAAAATATCGTATTTCATTCCTGATATTGATAATTTGTGTCTGTTCTTTCTCAAATAGAAACCAGGTCTTTATTTCATTTATTTACTCTATTGCTTTTCTGGTTTCAATTTCATCAGTTTCCCTTATTTCTGACTTATTTTCTTCCTTCTGCTTTATTTGCATTTATTTTGACATTTTGTCTTTTTAGGTACTTGAGGTAGAAGTTTATATTATTGATTTGAGACTTTCTTCTTTTCTAATGTATGAATATAAGTATAAATTTCTCTCTCAGCATTACTTTATCTGCATTACACAAATTTTAATTCAGTTCAACGCATTTTTTATTTCCTTTGAGACTTCTACTTTGACCCATGGACTATTTACAAGTATGCTGTTGAGTTTCCAAGTATTTGGAGATTTTCCCATTATCTTTCTTACTGATTTCTAGGTGGATTTCATTATCATCAGAGAGCATACTCTGCTTGATTTCAATTCTTTCAAATGTGTTAAATTTGTTCTACAGTCCAGGATATTGTTTATATTGATACATGTTCCATGGAACTTGAAAAGAACATGCACTCTGCTGTGGCTGTTGTTTTCTATAATCTTTAATTACATCTGGTTGGTTGATAGTGTTTTTGAGTTCTTTTACATCCTTGCTGATTTACTGTACAGTTGTTTTATCAATTATTAAGAAAGTGGTGGTGAAATCTCCAATGATAATTGTGTATTTGTCTATTTCTCTCAGTTCTCTCAGTTTTTGCTTCACATATTTTGCAACTCTGTTGTTTGACCATTCACATTTAGGATAGCTATGTTTTCTTGGTAATTGGACCTTTTTAAATTACATAATGCCCCTCTGTGTCTGTGGTAATTTTCTTTGCTGTAAGGTCTATTTTATATGATATTAATATAGCCACTTCTGCTTTGCATTGATTAATGTTTGTATGACATATTTCTATTCTTTTATGTTCAACCTGTCTATATCAATGTCTATCATTATATTTATAATGAATTATTTGTAGACAACATATACCTGGGTGATGATTTTCAATACACTCTGCCATTCTGTTTTTTAATTGTTATATTTACATTTAATGTAATTATTGATGTGGCTTTAGTCTGACAATTTGTTTCTTTACTCTTAGTCCTCTCTATTGTTCATTTCTCTTTTCTTTGCATTATGTAGGTTAAATGAAATTTTGATTTATCTATAAGGTTTTAAGTTTATTTCTTTGTATGGTTTTTTAGTGATTGTTCTCAGTATCATATTTTATTTACATAACTTATCACAGTCTGCTAATGCTGTCATTTTTCCAATTCAAGTGAAGTGTAGAAACCTTACCTTCCTTTATGCTACTTTCCCTTACCCTATTTATAATATAATTGCCTTAAATATTTGCTATATATAAATTTAAAATACATCCGAAGGTAACTTTTGCTTCTACCATCAAGAATAATTTAGAAAACTGAAGATGTACCCATATCTTCGCTTATTGTGTTTTGTTTTCTTCTTCATGTTTCAATGTCCTTATATCATTTCCTTTTTGTTTAGAGAAATTCCTATAGTCATTCTTTTAGTGTAGGTCTGTTGATAGCAAATAATCTTAGTTCTTCATTGGAGATTTTCAAAATTGCCCTTTAATTCCTGAATTATATTTTTGCTGTATAGGATTCTCGGTTGACTGTTCTTTTCTTTCAGCACTTGAAATATGCTGTGCCACTTCCTTCTTGCTTTCTGATAAGAAAAATACTGTCATTTTCATTGTTTTTCTGCTATAGTTAAGGTGTTGTTTACCTCTCCTTGTTTTTGAGATTTTTTTTCTGTCTATAGTTTTCAGAAGTTTAACTATGATGTATGTTAATGTGGATTTCTTTTGGTTTATTCTGCTGGGGGTTCACTTGCTTCTTGAATTTACAGGTTTGAACCTTTTGCCAAATTTGGGAAGTTTTCAACTATTATTTCTTCAAGTGCTTCTTTCTCTTATCCTTCCAAATCTGTTACATACGAATGTCATGTTTTGTTATAGTACCACAGGTTCCTGAGGTTCTGTTTTGGTTTTGGGGTGCATATGAGAGTGTGTATTGGACCTATTTTCTCTCTGTTGTATAGTTTAGGTATTTTCTACTGTTCTAGCTTCCAGGTCACTGATTTTTTTTCCTTTGTCCCCTACAGTTTGCAGTTGGGCTCATACATTGTGTTTTTTATTTGGTTATTGTATTTTCATTCCTAAAAGTCTCATTTGATTATTCTATATATCTTCTAAATTTTTGCTGTGATTTTCTATTCCTTTGCTAGGACATTGTATTTTTGGTTCCAAATATGTTTGAAATTGCTTATGAATTATGTTTATGATGTCTGCTTTAAAATCTTTGACAGATAATTCTATTTTCTCTTCCATCTCATCTCAATTTTGGAATCTATTAATTGCCATTTTTTCATTTGGCAATCAAAATCTGAGATTTTCCTGTTTCTTGGAATGATGAGTGAATTTTCATTTGTATCTGGACATTTGGAGTATTATGTTATGAGACTTTGAAAATTATTTAAACCTCCTGTTTTAGGTGGCTTCACTTGACACCACCCCAGTAGGCGAGGGGGTGGGATGCTGCCTCATTACCGACTGTTAGGAGTAGAGGTCCAGCTTTCATACTTGGTCTCCGCTGATACCTAAAGGGGGTCTCCTTATTATTGTTGGGCAGGGATGGAAGTTCTGACTCCTTATATACTCTCTACCACCACCACAGGGGTCAGGGGACTCAATAACATAACATGATACTGCCAGTAAAGTAGCAAATGTCAGCCTTGTCGTATATTAGGATAGGCTTTAATCTATCTTTCAAGCAAGAGCTCAGCATTCTCATAGAAGTCCTGGAAAGATAAAATACAGTGAATTGATAAGATGAAACCCCAATAAAAGCAGCACATTGGAGCAGGTCACAGTTATGTTTGCAATATAGCACGATGGAAAGAATGCTACAATGGGAATCTGGGGTCCTGGATGGTAGTCCTGATTCTGTCACTACACAGCATTGTGATTTTGGAAATTTTAATTAACCTCTCTGGCTTTCTTTTATTAGAGTAAGAGAAAAGAGCTTGGCCAAATAGGTCATAATGTATTTTCCAGTTTAAATAATCTATGGTTAACTATTTAAAATGAAAATTAGAGAAGGTGGCATATCAAAAATTAATATAACTTTCAAATCAATTATATAAATATAGCCATTCAAATTAGAGCTAATCAAACCACATTAATGAAAATGTTATAATGTACTTTTGAGAAAATATGCTCTCTTT
Source organism: Tolypeutes matacus (assembly GCA_026826555.1). Taxonomy (NCBI): domain Eukaryota; kingdom Metazoa; phylum Chordata; class Mammalia; order Cingulata; family Chlamyphoridae; genus Tolypeutes; species Tolypeutes matacus. Next base: position 50,030,190 of record JAKSZT010053929.1, read on the forward strand.
GAGCTCATGAAGGTGATGTCAAATTGTAGTTAGACTTCTTGGATCCTTGCTTTAAAATGCCACACTTCTACCTATCTGCAGCAGAATTGCTTGGTGAACTTGCTAAATGTAGATTTTCCAAAACCTATTTCAAATAGGTATCCCTTATGATTATTATGCACACTAGTGATTGTGAAACACTGTTGTGGAATTCAATAAATTATTTTCAATCTTCTAAAAAAAATAGATAATATTCTGTAGCCAGAAAGAACGATGGGTCAAGCAAATTGAAACTCTGATAATTACAAATATTCTGGTTAGAAAGAAATAGGGTCTAAACTTCTAAATTATAATATAATTTCCCAAGGATTATGGCAAGCTTATATTTTAAAGGATCATGTGACAAAATTGGATGGGGCATCAATAAAGGAAGATAAAACATGCAGCAAACATCAATAAGAAGGCTAACATTTATAATCAACTATGAACATTTCCAAGGATCCCAACGAAGTCTGTTTTTATGGTAAGGTAAGAAATAAGGACGACTGAGCAGCTTGATGCAAGTGGTAAGAGTTTTATAGCTTACCCATAGAAAATATTCAACAAATAACAAATCTTCCCCATCAGAGAAAAACATCTTCAAACAATCATGGTTAAGAAATACTTGAAACATGTAAATATAATGCATTCAATAAACATAAATTTCAAAAATAACTTAAACTTTATATAAAACATCACATAGCACACAAATTATTAATTTTATATGGTTAAGTAGATTTTTCTGATATGTTTCATACCATTCACAGAATGCTCAAAAGGTATTATGACCTCAAGTAGTTTAGCAACTAATGCATTAGTTTGTCTTTTTAGACCATTATAATTTAATGGGCTGCTCAACTTTTCATAAATTTTTCCATACTGTCTTTTCCTTAAGGAAAAATTAATTGAGAATTTTATTGCCCACCTGATATAGGAGTTACATGAACAAATGAAAAGCGTCTGTCCTCAAGGAACTCAAATAATGAAATCACACAAATATTACATAATAGTGACAATATTAGTCCTCTGTTACTTTTGATAACAAGAAAAAAAATGGCAAAGAAATGCATTAAGTTCTATTTCTTGCCTAAGGCTATAATGTTGTTGAGGTTAGATGTTCTTCCTTTTAAAAGCTGTCAATGGCTGCAATGTGTGCTTGGAATTGACAGCTTATGTTTTATAACAGAAACTCAGACTAGGTTGTTATTAGCTTTAGCTTATGCTTTAATCAAGACCCAGGATTTTCTTTAAGACTCCAGATGATTAAAGAATTGTGGCAGGACTTAACTTGGGAATTTCCTAATTGGTTTTACTTGCTAAGAACATTAAATTGCATTCACATGCAGACACACACACTTGCATGAGTGCATAAACAAAATGCCATTATAACCTTTCAGTATATTAATTTTTCTATGTAATGACAAGAAATAAAATTTCAAATTATTGGTGATTTTTTTCTTCTAGGAGGTACTGGGGATTGAACCCGGGGTCTTGTACATGGGAAGCAGGTACACAACCACTGAGCTACATCTGCTCCCCTACCACTGCTTTTTAAAGGAGTCATTCAGATTTTATTTCCTGGAGTTTAGAATAGTTACTTTCATCAAATTAATTATATTCTGGGAAAAATATTTTAGAAAAACTTTTGTTCACTGTAACTCTTTGCATTGTGTGCATATTAGTGAATCATATTTGAGATTAAAAGTACAAATATATTAAATGATTTTAAGAGGAATAAATGCATAACATATGCAGGCATGACGTTCTAAGAAAAGATGTGCATGCAAGCTTATGCCCATAAACATGAGAATTGAGTTAGGGATGAAATCTTGAAGCATATTCTCATGACAGGATGATTCTATTAGTGTAGTTAAGTATTTGCAGACTGTATTCATTTCCAAATACTTTTAGTAATGCCGGAAACAAGACAATTCCTGGCTTGTAAGACAGAACAAACCACCCTAAAACATCTGGCATACTTACACACTTTTCACTGTCAAATACATAGCACAAATGTTTATTTGACTCCGAATCTTTGCATATGAAAGTGAATATCCTCTTGTCTGTTTTATCATCTGCACAAAATGATATTCTATGAAGCTGGCAATTGTGCTGGACTTCCTGTGAACACATATGGAAATAAACATAGTTGAGATTTTTTTCCATTTTCTGATATACCAGCTTGTGTTAATAACACATAACTTATGTCTTTAAAAATGGAACAGTCATCTGTCAAACTTTGCTTGTATAATTATGTATACTTAAAATTTAAACAAATATATAAAGGAGATAAACTTCCTGATTCAGGATTAAACTAAGATATTATTTGGATTAGTACTTAGAAAGATGCAAGCAAGATACAGGAGGACCAGGGATTCATGTACTTTCAGAGCTGCAAAGGATCTTAAGAGATCATAACTCTAATCCCTGGACTTTTACATAAAAAGACAGTAAGGCCCAAGAACATTGTGATACTTCCACAACATTACATAATTAGCAGAACTAGGATTCAGACCCCTTTTAACCAAAATACTTTTCCTTTTATCTCAATTCTACTATCTGGCATTACTATTTAAATATTGCTTCATCTGCCACAATTTCACATAAAACCATTTCATCCTTAGTTTTCCAATTAACTAGTATCTATGTGTCTTCCTCTTTACTCATATACTGTTCTTTCTAGGTAGGTCAGCCATGCAATGTCTGTAGCTTTCTTCATGGAGCATCACATGAGGAAGGCCTACACACTGAGCTTCCCCAAAGCACTGAATCTTACCTGCTAGTCAGTAGAAAGGCAAATACTGTAACCACATATTTCTCCAGGGAGAGAAAAAAGAAACATTTCCCTCAACCATTTTCTAACTGGGTGATGCCTGGCTTCCAAAAAGCTTTTCACATATCTCTCATATGAAGAAATAGTCTCACTTAAAAGGCCTGAAACACTCCAAATTTTTCATAATGTGGAAATAGCTAAGTAGATGATGGTATATAGACTAGTTAAATATATTTGGTGAATTTTTTTAGCCTACGAAGCATCATGGATAGACTCATGCCAAAAAGAATAAGAACACATATAAATGATACATAAGTGTCCATTATTAGCCCAAACATTCAGATAAAAATGAAACAATTGGACACACACACACACACTACAAAAAAGTTACAGAATCTATTAGATGGAGAAGAAAACATTCAACACTAACAGGACCTACAAATTACATTTTCTCGCTGTACATTTGTCACTATATTTATTTGTTCTTAAAAAGAAATGTAGTACTAGGGTTATTTTTATTACATATGGTAAGACTGTACCACTTTGATTGCGTCCCCAAGTTATTGTCACTTTGTAACATATTGCTTCACTGGAATGTTCTTTTGAAATTAACAACTGCCTGATGAATTCATTTCAGATAAACAACGTGTTCAGTAGATGATGGGTCAAGTTCAACTGTCTTGTTTCCCAGGAAATTACATATAGTCTTTTATAATTTTCAATCCTCCTTCCACTATCCTTTCGTTTCTCCCTTTGTCTGTTTTCTGCCATCTCAACATTAGGTATTTTTGCATAGCCATAACCAAAGAAAAGTCTCCATTTACTTATTTTTGTTATTTAATATTGACAGTGGATAATGGGAGGAAATTAAAGGCTTTAAAATTCATGACTTGAGAAGGTTGATGGAATGCCATTGTTCTTTAATTTGAAGTTGAACAATAACTGTGGCGTATCCACACCACAGTTCAGTTGTTCTTAAAATATGGGAACAAATTAAAAGTGCAAAATTTTCACATTCAGAAATTCTAATTCTATAGGCCCTAGGACTTATTTTTGCATATACCTCAGGTATTATTAACGCAGATGTCCGTGGACTGCAATTTGGAAATCAGGGTTCTGCGTAGAGCCACAAGACTGAGTCCTACATCAGATCCCCTAAAACTTGAATGTGCTTATGAATCACAGGGGTTCTTCTTAAACTGCAGGTTCAGATTCAGTAAGTCTAAAATGGGAACCAAGATTCTACATGTCTAACAAGCGTCCAGGTGATGCTGCTGCTGGCCTATAGGCCACACATGGCCAGAAACTGGTATTCACATAGATGAAGGTATTGCTGGTTCATATTTGTAGAACTGTGTAAACTCTTTCATCATCTGTTGCCTTGTGTTTTCAAGTTGCATTGTTCAGTAAGGAATCATGCTATAGAGGACATTATTGACAATATATATTTATAACATAACTAGAGTTTATGTGAAACAGTTTTTCCAAACTGACTGTCATGATTTTCTCAAAATTACTAAAAAAGAATTCTGAGGCATTGTGAATAAAGTAGGTATTAATGAATTTGAATCCACAATAGGTTATATTTTTTAACATTTTTATTGTATTTGCATTTAAATACAAAAAAAAAACAAAAAAAACCACTTAAGTTTATATTGATTATATTTAGGGAAAATAAGGGCCAGTCCAGGACACTGTCTTAAACAACATGAAGCTTTGTCTTCTTTCAGTCTCATTGAACCACCCTGTATGAACCTCCTTCAAAGCACATGAAGAAAAATTCTTAAAAACAAGTCCAAACACTGCTGAATATACTTACTAAAACTCTTACATCCCAAACACAGGCTGATCAACAGAATGCTTAGAAAACAATCACAAAAGTTGCCCAACCCCCTAAAGATTTTTGTTTCAAATTGTCATTAATAACTAAAGAGTTCTAGTTGGAAACAAATTTGAAGTATTCATTAAATAGAATATACTTGCAATTATCTAAAGTTTAGAGTGCTTATGACACTCAAAAATAAGCTCAATTCAGAGATGTTGAACCACCTTACCTTTGTTTTGGGTTCTAGAATTTTTACTCCATAAATTGATATTTGCAACTCAACTTTAGGAATTTTCTGGCCTTCAGATTTCTTGATATGTCTTGCAAACTACAAATGGAAAATTTTTCATAAAATCATAATTCTGTTTCTATGGGGAATGAACACAAACAAATATATATCTGGGGTTTATATTCAGTATTGGGCTTTCATTATATAAGCTATTGCTAATGACATGTATTTTATAAACCTTACAAAGCCTTATAAATCTTTCAAAATCAAAGAATCTACAGTAATAATTTGGAATGATTTTCAATAAGTTTTTAAGAACATGATTTTTTTATAAATATATTTTTTCTATTTTTTAAAAAAGATACTTAGATTACATAAATGTTACATGAAAAATATAGGGGATTCCCATATGCCCCACTCCCTATCCCTCCCACATTTTCCCACATTAACAACACCTTTTATTAGTGTGGTACATTTGTTACAATTGATGAACACATTTTGAAGCATTGCCACTAAGCGTGGATTATAGTATACATTGTAGTTTACACTCTCTCCTGTGCAATTTTGTAAGTTATAGCAAGATATATAATGGCCTATATCTGTCATTGCAATGTGTACTTCTTTCATGATTTTTTTTTAATTTTAAATATGTGCAGTTTAATGTAGGTAAATTACAATTCAATAAAGCTTATAAAAAAAAAAGGAAAAAAAAATTTTAAGTAATCAATTGTTTAAAGTAAAAATAACAACAACATATGTGGAGTCTACAGCATATGTAGAGATAAAATGTTTAACAACAATAGGACATATACCAGGAAAGGAAATATGGATGTATAGTGTTTTAAGGTTTTTATACTATTCCCAAAGTAGTAAAATATTACTTAAAGCAACCAATAAAATAACTGAAGCAACCAATAATATAACTCAAGAGGGAATCCAACAAGGGAAATAGAATTGAATAATTTAAAACAATATAAAACTTGGTTTCTCAATCCTTGTACTACTGACATTTTGGGTTGGATAATTCTTCATAGTATGCACTGTAGGATGTTATTCCTAGCCTCTACCCGTTAGATGCTGGAACATGATATTTTAAAAATATATATTCATGCCAAACACTTGAGCAAACTGAAAAGTCATTGTGGAAAGATAAGAAGAAATTGATTAATTATTCTGTGGATCTTTTGTGTTTTAACTCTTTTGAGAATCTACAGTTCACCAGCTGCTTATTGAATTACATATATTTACTTAGTCTGGTTCACTCTGCTAGCAATCAACTCGAGGAATGGAAAGAGAAGATTGCCATGTTCCAACTGAAGGGATGGCTCAGGTATAGACTCAGGTATAGAACTAGACTCAGTCTAGAATTGTAAATATAGTGGCTATCTTGAAAGTAAAAACAGTTGTTCAAGGCTTTCATAGTATTATTTATTGTACTTTCTCATAGTAACCATATGTAAACACTTGTTATGATCTGTTATAAAATCAAAAAGAAAATTAGAATACTCATGCACTAAGTAGATAGTCTTATTCTCACTTCTAGTGTTGCCAGATTGAGTGAAAAAACATAGGAGTCCAATAATATTTTAATATTAAACAATGAATATTTTAAAATAAATATTTTATTTTAGAATGGATATATACACATGCCCACAGATAAAACACATACACATACAGATACATACATACACATATAACATCTATATGTTATTTAGCATATGCAATATTTGGGGCATACTTATAGTAAAAATATAGATATTCATTGTTTATCTGAAATTCAAGTTTAATTGGTGTCCAGATTTTATCAGGCTACTCTAGTCTCTCCCTACTTTCTTTCTCTCCTCCCTCCCTTCACATTTCTTTTTAAGAAATGGAAAAGAAACCTTTTTTTTTTTTCTTAAAAAGGATCCATCAACTCCACATTTCTTTTTAAGAAATGGAAAGAAAACTATTAAAAAAAAAAAGGGGGGGATCTGTCAACCCTCTACTAGGGCTTTAAATAATTACTTCTAGTATAACAGTTTTTTCAGCATATGGCTCATTGTAACCACTCAAAATAGATTACATGTAGGGCAGGGTGCGGTTTCAATCCTCTTTTGTGTGTCATATTTATTTGCATTGTGCTTTTTACACTAATTTAGGACAGATGTGAGTACACGTGGTATAGTTCAGTCCTGGAGCAGTGAGTGTCTAAAAACCTTTCTCTGTTCTCATGGCTTTGGACTGCATGGAGGGTAATATAATTAATGCATATATGAATACCTTGAAGTGTCTGCCTTGATATCCCAGAAGGAACCATTTGTTTTACTCCATTTTGGGTGGTATAATTTTTCAGCTTACTGTCTTCCCTGTTCTATGAATGCAGGCAGTTGATTAAACAAATATATGTGTATCCAGCACTTACATATTGCACATGAATTTGTCTAACTTATGCCAGAGAATGTTCTTTTTGTCTTTAAGAAGCTTGTTTTGCTTCAGTGAAGATCTTTAAAAATTATCCCAGCTCTCTCCCCCCAAAATATGGATTACTTTTGTCTCTTTCCCTTTATAATCTCCTTCCTGAATTTGCATAATTAAAACAACTTGGGGCTTTCACATTAGCTTACAAAATAAATCAGCTGCTTCCCATCTATGTGAATGTATTTGAGCAAACCAATTTCCATCTTTGGCTGCAAAAGCATTCTAAACCTGTATCCTACATGCTGTGCTGCTGTTTCCAGAAACAATGAACAGGGGTTCTTGCAGCTTCCTCTGCATCTGTACACAACCATTCCTATGACCTCTGACAGGAATTGTGGGGCCTTTCAGTTTCCAAAATGTCACCTATAAAACAACCACTGATATTAAACTTATCTGCTGAGTTATTTCTTTACTGCCAGGAAGAATAAGGGAAGGGAGGGAGGGAGGGAAGGAAGGAAGGAAGGAAGGAAGAGAGGGAGGGAGGGAGGGCAGGAGAAAGGGTTGAGGTAGAAAGAAAAAAGAAGGTGAGAAAGAGAGTAAAATAGGAGAGAATGGGGGGGAGGAAGTCATAAAATATCTGATCTAGGGTTTCTGCAACTTTTCTCTCCTTTATAATAAGAGGAAGGAATTGTGCCCAGGGAAGGAAGCCTCAGAGATCATCTACCCCCATTTCAAAGATGAGAAAACTAGGTCAAAGGCAAGTTAATCATTTACCTTGGTCATAAAATGAGTCTGTACTAATTAGGCCTAGAATCTAGTTTTGTAGATACTCAAAGCCATCTTTTCCATTGCACAGCACAAATTTTGCATTCACAAAATAAAATGCCTAGTTCTATTTTCATGTTCCTCAGTTTTCATACTGGTCACTGACATTGATTTTTGCACATATGTTGCAAAATTCTTATGCCTATGGTTATATTCATTTAATCTATATTTAAACAGTTTACTAGTCTTCCTGACTCTAATGCTTCCTAAAACTTAAGCTTACTGTAGTCTATAGTTTGCATGTTCCCTCCCACTATAAGTCCCTTTCACTACTTGTAGGACCTCTTTATTATTTTCCAAAATACTTCTAACTTACATTTTAAAAAATGCTGATCATTCTTTCCTACATTGCATTCTTTTCTCTCCCTACTTTGCATTCTTTTCTCTCCCTATTTTCTACTTGTATGTTGTTAATGCTTGAAGAGACTTTCTGGCAAAGGTCTTTAAATTTTTGCTTCAGTAGATTCATTTCTTGGCCATCTACATAGAGTGAACCACCATTAAAACTTGAATGTTAAAAAAAAAAAAAAAACACAACTTGAATGTAATAAGTCATTAAAAATATTCAAAGGGTGTGAAACATAAGAATTCTCAAGGATTTCTGGATATAATAAACAAACAAACAAAAACAAGTCTTAATCACCATACGATGCAAGGGAAGGATAAAGTATTACTTGAAATACATAAAGTACTTAGTTAAATACATATCAATTGTAAGTAGAACTGCTAAAAAAAATTTAAAGGGGTACAACTGAATTTCAATGCCACCTTATCACAATTTCTACCCATCTCTCAGAGGACTTTCTGTTTTTAAGAAATCTAACTAAACTGCTAATGGATTTGCCCAATATTAGGCAAGAAATTAAATTTATTGCTTTGGGCCAATTTCTCTCAGATTATTTTTGAAAGAGGATAAATTAATCATTAAGTATAATCCTCTTTGTGGCACTTTATATAAAAATTGTTAATTTACTTGAAAGTATTCCTAGGAATTGTATCTATAAAACAGCTAACTCTGTATATAATTACATTGAGCGCTAAATACTTTATTAACTAAATGACTAGTTATGAAGGAAAAACATAATATTATCCTACATGGAGAAAGTGAGGCCAAATGGATAAAGTGCAGGGATAACAATGAATTCCCAAGGCAATATTTTCATGAAATAACCTCATCTAATTTATTTTAGCTCCATTGAAGTGAGTGTTCTCTCTTCTAAAAGGGGGCTGAGGAGTGTTTCTTTCTGGTTACTTCCCAGGGAAATTGAGGAATTTTAAAATTGAATACCAATAATTGTCCACATGTAAACACCAAAGGGGGAAAAGGTTATGAACTATATCAAGCTCCACTGACATTTTTATTAGTTGTATTTATAAAAAACAAATAAACCACTAGTAAATGTGAGGTCAATTACATTAACAGTGCTATTAAATACAAAGAAGTTTAAAAGGTTTTAAAATTACTATATTTTGGAAAGCTTGTGTTTTTTTCTTTAATCTTGGACTAAAACATGATCATGAAGTATAAAAGTGTGTTTGCTTTGACAAATCAAAAATATGAAAGTAAAAACTACAATACTTAGATAAAGCATCATATTTGAGAAAAATATTTAAACTATAAATTCTCCATAAAATGAAAGAAAAATAGTACCTAATAAAATAAATCAAGGTTTTAAAATTTTCTTGAAAGCTAACCAGTCGTCATTAAACATAGAAGCATGAAAAAATGCATTATTGCTAATCCTCAATTTTTTTAAATAGCCTTGTATTATTCTTAACTTTTGAATTCTCATTTGAGTGAGAAAACAATACAATGATAATGCAAACTTTTGAAAGAGGAGTGAATAAAAATGAACTGTTACCGTTTTTGGCAAATCAAATCAAACACTGAATAGCAGTCAGAATACATTTGTTAAGGAAAAAAAATGTGCAAGAAATTAAAATGGGGGATGTGTACACATGGTAAATTTAACCAAGCTCAAATTTCATTCTTTTAGTAGAGTATGAGCACCACCTTCTGGACATTTTTGAATGACACCAGAATTAAAGAGGTGTGAGAGTCTACATTTATAATAGAGAAAATGTATTGTTTTGTGCATTATCGTTAGTTTATGAACCATTATCAGTATATTTTATCATTATCAGTATACCATTATCAGGTATACTTTCCTGATATACAAAATGTTTGCCATCCGCAGAAAGATGGTATAGTAGACATACATTTTCTGGGTGAAATTTGAAAGACTAAGGCTACTGTTTTATAACCACACTGCATAATTTTTATTTTACTGTAGATCATATTCTTTACTAAAAGAGTCCATTTCCAATTTTCCAAACATGAAACCACATAAGAATTATATATAGAACCCCCCACAAAAAAGTGTATATGAAACTAGGCACTGTTTAGAAAGCAACTGATTTAAAATATGTTTACATTTCATCTCATCATTACTTAATTAGATCCTTTCAGTTTGGAATTTTGATTAATGGAATAACAAACTTTCCAGGTATAAAGAAACACCAAGCACAAAACACTAGTGTACCATTCTGATTTTAGTGAAATTAGAATCATTTCCACAGTTTGCGACATTCTGAAAAATGTTTAAATATAATTCTATTCTAAATGTTTTTCCTAAATTGTGAGGCTTTAGGGATTGAATTTCAACTAGAGGATATCTAGTTATTAGAGGTAATTGTTAGGCCATTACCAATTTTTGAGTTAGGGCATGAGCCCACATTGTCCAAGCAAAGTAAAGGCAAATGACTGAATGTCAACATTATGAAGTATTGGCATTAAAAAGCTGTGTTGAATATAAGAAATTACCCCTATGAAAAATATAATGTGCTATATGCAGAGAAATAATTCATTGTGGACATATTTGTTATTAAAGACTTTTCCTCAATAGGTTGTATTTGTTCAAGAGTTCATTTTTAACAGGGTGAACTTGTACCTGTCACAAAACTATTCATGCCTTGACTTTTCATCAGTTGGCTGATGCCTTAAGACAGGATCAATACACTAGACATTTGGAGTATTTGTCTTACCTTCAGTTTCCTTACAGCATCTCTCACAACTTCTGTTCCTTTGGGCTGCTCCACTTCTGTACTACCAAGAAACTGAAAATGGTCATTTGTGAGACACAAGGCTTTATTGCATCATATAACAAGTCATTTTAAACCATAACATGTGCATAATAGAATGGTTTGATAGTAATGCAAACCCACATAGTAATTAAACAGAAAATTTATTAACATATTTTATAACCTATGAAAGTAACAGTATATCACTTGGTCAGACACTTTCCTATTATTTAAAGATTTAGAAACACACATACATTTTTCCTAAATATTTTCCTTGCAGATTTTTACTGGAAAGAAAACTAGAGTTAAAGTATTGAGAACAAAGAATTAAAGTTAATCTCAAAAGTTAAAATTTAGTAAACATAATTAACAATAAAATTATCTGTAAATTTTTCAAGAAAATTAAAAGTTTTTTATGTTATGACATTTAAGCTGCAATAATATACTTTAATATATTAAATTGAAGATGTTTTAATATAGGTCATAATTCCAAATCAACATTTTTCCTTGTTTCTCCAATTATGACATTATAAAAAAGCATGTAGACTTTTAAAAGACAAAGCTTTTTTTAATACCCAATATACATCATCCTCAAAAGTATAGCTAAACTAGATTTTTTAAAAATCTATGAACTACAGTTTTACTAAGCTTAAAAATATCCCTGAAAGGTAGTCACTGAGGGCTTTTAGTTAAAACCTGACCTGTCAAAAAAGTTTCATAATATAATCATCATGCTTTAGTAAAATCTCTACCCTGGGGAAAGATAATTCCACCTAAACAGAAGTCTAATAGCATTACATTGTCAAGAACAATTAGAATTAAAATGTGAATGTTTTAATTGTATAAAATATTTCTATGTAAATAACAAATAATCATTAAATTCATGAAGTGTATGCAATTTCCCGAAGACTAATATATTTGTGAGTCTGTATATGTGTATATATGTATGTATATATATAAATGAAGCATAATGAATTTATAACTCTCTTTGGTGCTATAACATAAATATATATGTAATCATATATATATATATATATATATATATATATATATACACACACATACATACTTCATATCAAAGATTAAGTAGAATCTTTTTTTCATGTGTTAATTCACAAAATGGGAAGGAATAAAAAGGCAAAGTCAAAGTCATGGCATCCTTTTAAATCACATTTTATTCCTTCCTTCGGTCTTGGAAGAAAAAGCAACAACCAAAAAAAATTAGAACCATGTTTCTCAAAATGAGCTCTCTGGACTATTTGCATGAGAACTACCCAGGGAGTCGGTTAAAACTGTAAAAAGGCAAGTTCCTGGTTAAAATATGTCAGAATCTTTAGGGGTAAGACTATGAAATTATATTTCTAAAAGCATGTACACTAAAGCCTAAGGAATAGATTTAGAAAATAGCAACAGGACATGAGATTAGTGTAAGCCAGGTACAAAACGTGAATTGAAAATCCTGGAGACAGCTGCTGAATCCCTTTATGATGGCTTATGGAGAAGAGAGAGTAAAGCTCAGAAGCATAAGGCAAGGAGAAATTTCACTTCTGAGATTCGACAGGATACAACAATTCCCTTTTCACATATGCTTAAACTATACCAAATAACTGTTGGGGGGCGGGTAGCTATCAGCACCACCAGGCACTAGTGTGCCTCTGTGACCTCAAGTTGTTGGTCAGACCTATCAAAAACACCAAAGTAAATGGGGAGCTTCTCAGCTTAAAAGAAATCGAAAACCTGCTACCACAATGTAGGAGATAGCCAAATTCATTCTGATACCAAAGAACTTGTAAGATTTCTTCTGTGGTGGATCAATGGTTTTCAACCTTGGCTGCAAATAGACTCACATGGGGAGTTTTAAACTTATCCCAATGCCTAGGAGTCAGATGTAATTGATCTGGGGCAGAGCCAGGGCCTCTGTATATTTTAAAGCTCTCCCGGTGATTTAAATGTGCCTCCAGATTTGAAAAGCGCTGTTTTAGATCATCCAGAAAGGATCAAGGGTATAAGTAAGAAGAGGGGAGTTAACACATCAGTGGCTATTTAGTTCTGAGTAAATCCATGGGGTAAATCCCTGTTCTCAACATCTCTGAATTAATCATATCACTGAGAAATTCACAATTAGTGAGTGCTCTGTATTAGCAGGAACAAGGAGGTAAAGTGATTGGACTTTGCATTGTTAAGTGATTGAACTAGAAGGAAGGGTCTGATGTGTCAAGAACATACTGTGCTCCAATGGAAATATTTTTGGAATAATAGTCATATTTTGGCAGAAATGTCATAAGTATTACATGCAAATAAGCCCATATGGGAAAGTTATGAAGAACTCAAAGTATTTTCTAAGTAAATCAACTGCAAGCAGTGCTCCAGAAACCTTTTAATATGTCTTTCACACTGGCTTTAATTAAACCATCTGAGGTATGAAACACAGGGAGAATGATGGTGGAAATTAAACTATTAATACAAAAACATCTTAGTATGGAGTTCATCAAGTAACTCAACTTCATCTTATGTAATGTTAGCTGACCTATTTGGAAATAACTTTAAAACTGAAAAGGTGTTTATTCCTTATAATATTTCCTGTAATTTTAAATTATAAAAGTTATCACACTACTTAGTTCAGATTAAATGATTCATATTTATATGCATTTCGTATGTCTATATAAATATGAACTCTTAAATATGATTTGGCATGCTGGAATTAGCTCTAGGCTTAGAATCTGATGATGTTAGGTCACTTAATCTCTGCCTTATTTGAATCTGAAAAATAGGGGCAAGGATACTGTTGTCTCCTTATAAAATTGCTCTGAAGATCAATTGTCGCAAGAGATGGATAAACAGCAAAGTGTTTTGTAATTATGAGGGATTGCCATGCCTTTATTTAAGACACTAGAGTTTAGTGGGCAATGGGGTCCTCATCAGTATTGAGAGTTAGAAGTGCCTGGGGAGGGGGTTTTGCTTCCTCCCACATCACCATATTTTTTAGCAATGACTGAGATGGTGTAGAAGTACAGAAACCAAGCTCCTTTGCCTGGAGGAGGCGTAAACATCAAAGTGTAATTTTATGATGTGGGAGCTTCCCCAGGGACCAGGCAGAGGGTGGGGCTTAACTTGATATTGTATTCTTCCTTTATTTTTTTTTTTATTTTTCTGGGCTCTTGTCTATCCTGCTTTTCCCTCTCCCTTACTGGTTTCTCCTGGGTGCACTTCCATAATAAATCATTTGTACCTAAAGCTCAGGGTCCGATTCTGGGAGAACCTGACCTAAGACACTGGGTAAATGCTTAGATGCTTGCAGTCTAATATACAGACTGACAAACAATTGAAATACTCCGTCATAGGAGCTATAAAAGGCTTATACAAAGTGTGTGAATGAGTGGCAACACTATGGTTTTCATCTTTCTCCACTCTACCTTGTGCCTGATGTTGAAAGGGAACCTGGAACTGAATTATGCCATGACTTGGGGATTAACCCAGCAAATTCCCATAAGGAGAGTTGCTAACCAGCTGAAGAGATTAGGCCAAGGGAGTCCTGGATTGCAAAATGAGAGGTATGACTGAATGCCAAATGAGGCACCTTACTGAAACATAAACTGAGCAGAAGTCCACATGATGGACTGAAAGTCCACTCACTCCCTCTCCCAGTCTGGTTCCTGGGGATACTGGCTGCTAGTTTTATATGCCTCCAGGCAGGAGGAGTCTTCCCTGGGGAAACTGGCCCAAGAAAGAGAGACAAATTATGTAGACATTCAGGGGTTTTCACAATTAAAGAACTGAGTCACTTAGTCAATCACCTGTTGAGAAGCCCAAACCCATGCACATGGACTTGCAGTCAGCTTTTGAGTGCCTCATTGTTAAATATGTGCTCATACTTGAGGAAAATCTCTAACATCAAAAACAGAGAACAAAACAAAGACACAAGGGGTGGGGGGAGAACTGGGGAAAAAAGGGACAAAAAAGATGGTTAAAAACAAACAAATGAACAAAGGATGATGTAAAATCAACATTCAGGTAACAAAAAAGAGCTCATGGAAGTTAAAAATATGACAGGAGGAAATAAAAAATAAAAATATTAGAAGGTAAAGTTGAAGAAATTCTTTCATTAAGAAGTAATTATCAGATGCTTACTATTTGTCAAGTACTGTTTTTTTGAGTATGGGAGCCCAGGGCCCTGGGATGCTCTCCTCTCCCACCCCCCCCTTAAATGAAACACAGCCCAAAGCACATAGGCCCCGGCATAAACTGGACACTCTATTTTAAAAGTAACAGGCCTTCCAGAAGAAAAGAATGTGCAAATGGTACTGTGAACTTTAATCCTCTCAAGGCTGTATACTCCCTTCCTGCAATAACATCACCAAACATCCCATTTGTGTATGTCATGTAACTCTAGCAGAAACTCCGTTCTCATATCCTATGGAATGTCTTTGTTCTGAAACCCCTTGTATCACCCCTCATTTTCTCGTCTCTTTGTGGGGCGCTGTCTTCATTCTTCAACTGGCCCCCATCGAAGAGCCTCTCCAATTTGTAAGTCCGAATAAAGCTCATGTCTAACCATTTGCTTAATGTGTTGTCTGGTCTTACGGCTGCCCCAATTCATGCCCTTCAAAGTTGGGTGGATCATTGAGTTAGGGATACAGCAGAGAACACAGGAGACCAAGTTTCCTGCCCTTATGGAACTTAGCCTTTTGTGAAAGGAGCCAAATAATAAACAACATAACATAAATAAATAATTTATATCATATTTTATAGTGGTGAATGCCCTGAAGAGAAATAAAGCAGATATGAATCGGCAGAAGTGCAAAGCGTGTGAATGTGGTTGTGTGAATGTGTCTCTGTGTGTACTATTTAAAATAGGAGGGTCAGAGGAGACCTCCCTGATATGGTGAGATGTAAACTAAGAAGGGAGTGATCCACCTACATATCTTGGGAAAGCATGCCAGGCAAAAGGAACTGAAGTGCAAATGACAGATATTTAAAAAGACAGAAAATAAAACAATTAGACAGGTGGTCTAAAACCCTGTTGTTCCAAACTTGGTCCCTGAACCCACAGCATCAGTATCACCTAGGAAGTTGTTATAAAGCCAAATTTTGCTGAATCTGAAACGCTGGGATGGGATGGGGAAGGGGGCCAGCTATCTGTTTTAATATCTCTTCCAGGTGATCTTGATGAAGGCTTGAATGTGAGAACCATTGCTCTAGGAGATCCAACATCTAATTGAAGTGAGTTATAAAAATAAAGAGGAATAACTGAAGGGAGAAAATTATCAAACATTTTCCTGAACCAAAGGTATTACTTTTCAGATATTACCCTAATGTAATGAGTGAAAATACAATATATGCACAAATCAGGTTCATTATCCATGACATCAGAGATAAATAAAAGATAATAAAAGATTCCAGAAACATACAAGACTACAAAGGATCAGGATTCTGAATGATATCAGAAGTCACACTAGCAATAGTGCAAAATAAATGACTTCAAATTGTGAGGAAAAAATAATTTTAAGACTAGTTTCTAGACTATGACAGGAAGAAAAATCCATATTCAGATGTGCAAGTACTAAAATATTTACCACCCATTCCCCAGTTCTCAGTAAGCTATGAATAGAGAAGCTTCGTGTGAAGAAGGGGGTAAAAGAAGAGAAAACAACAGAATTCAGGAAGGGATGACAAAAGAGAGAAAATGGGAACTGCTAACATAACCTTGAATAATTCAGAATAACAACTATGGAACAGGCCAAGAGAGTAACTGCAGGTGGGAGTATGGGAAAACATACATAACTAATCATTATCATCTTCATCATCCTCATCATCATGGTGGTAAGACTATTGGGATATTGGAGGGATGTCTCAGGAAAAATGAAATGAAACCAAGAAGCTATCTGTATCTTTTGACCATATTGAGAGAGATTTTTGAGCTTTGTTGAGGTATTGGGGAATAAATTACTTCTAATGCTTGGAAAACCAAAGTGAAAAATTGTAATAATTATTCAAGAAAAATTTGCAAGAAGCAAATTACAAAGTGCATTAAATGGCTCAGCATTGAGCGATGTTTACATTGCCAAAATAACCCTGACTCGCTGTTGAATTAACCAAATGTTTTCTATTACTTTTGGTTAAATAGAGGTAGAAGAAACATAAATGCCCTAGTGTGTACTGTGAATGGGATCATGGTGGGGGTAGTAAGAGGAGGTGAGATGTGATGTAAGAAAGCTAAAAGCTGTATCTTAGTCTTCTATAGGAGTGTATTGATAGACACTATACAAATATGAAAAATCGAGACACAAAAATATAAAAGGTTATCCGGAAACATAGAAGAAAATAAAAGAAAGAGAGAAGTATAGTTAGACTTGGGAGAAGAGCTGGGGATGGTTTGACTGTTTTTCATTATATAAGCCTTGGGGAAATATTTGACTATTTAAAATGCATGAATATAAATTAATTTGATAAAATAAAATTTAAATTAAGACCTCAAATGATAAGTTAATTTTATACATATTCATTCATTTGTCCAAAACTTCAAAACATAGTTGAGTGCTTACTAAGGGTCAAACGTTTACTATGCACTGAATATTCCAGCAGAGAATATCCCTGTTCTTGTGGAGTTTACATTCTAGTGAGGACACATTATGTGTGTTTATGTGTGTCCCTCTGTGTATATTACATCTGTGTCTATATTTATGCCTATATCACAGATGCATATAAAATTAACACAAAAAATAAAGCAGGGCAGAGTGTGGGGAATATTTAAAATAGAGAAGTCCTCTCAAATAAGGTAACATATTCACAGCTATCTGAAACAAAGGGAGGAATGAAACACATTCAAACATACTGAGTTTAAAATTACTTATGAGGAAGAGATTCAGACTCAATGTCTGGGTATACAGAACTGGAGCTTAGAGAAGAATTTTGGATAGGACATGAAGATCAGGGAGACACTGGCATTGAGGTCTCAATGGCAGGCATAGCAGTAGAAAGGAGTTCATGGCAGCTCTATTTGTTACAGCTCAAAGTTGGAAACAACACAAATGTCCTTCAATGGGTGAATTTTTAAACAAAATGTAGTACACCTACACAATGAAGTCCCACTCAGCAAAAAAAAAAAAAAAAAAAGGAATGAATTATTTATACACCCAACAATTTGGATATATCTCAAGGGAAACATGCTGATGAAAAAAGCCAATCCCAAAATTTCTTTTCCGTTAAACTATTTACCTAAGAGAGAAATACACATAGCCTCAAATAGACTAAAGTCATTGTTTAAGCTTTGTTTAGAAAGATCAGGCATTAGACCCTGTATTAGTCACTGAAAGGGGTGCTAATGCAAAATACCAGAAATCGGTTGGTTTTTATAAAGGGTATTTATTTGGGGCCCACAGTTACCAGGCCATAAAGCATAAAGAACTTCCCTCACCAAAGTCCATTGCCACATGTTGGGGCAAGATGGCTGCCGACATCTGCCAAGGTTTCAGGCTTCTTGGGCTCTTCTCTTCCTGGGGCTCTGTTTCTCTCTGGGCTCAACTCCTCTGTTTCCTCCACAAGGTCAGCTGTAGACTATGAGGCTCTCTAGGCTTTGCCTCTCTCCACAAGGCCAGCTGTGAACTGTCAGGCAAACGGCTTGTCTCTTTTCCCGGGGCCTTCTCTCCTTCTTCACAACCAAGCTCCTCTGTGTGCTTACTTCCCTGGGCTCCAGCATTAAAACTCAGCTTCAAAACTCCAACTCAAAACTACTCCAACTTTGTCCTTTGTCATGTCTTTTTATCTTTGAGACCCCACCCATCAAGGAGTGGGGCTCAAGGCCCTACTGATGTGGCTCAGTCAGCGCCCTAATCATAATTTAATCATGCCCAGATGAACAGACCAGTTTACAAGCATAATCCAATATCTATTTTTGGAATTCATAACTATATCAAACTGCCAAACTGCTACAGACCCTAAATAAGTACAAGTGTGTCATACACAATTGCGTGCTTTTGTCTTAACACTCAGCAAATTTTTTCTACTTACCTACAAATAAGCCTTTTAAAAATAATAGTATTGTAGGTTCACTATGGAACACTTAAAAACTGCAAAAAAAATTGTATCAAGAAAAATAAATATCATCTTTACCTTATAACCAAGAGGAAATTATTATGAAAAATATTTTACATTTTCTTTTAGTTTTATTTTTAAATTAGAAATAATCAGCCAATAGCCGTATTAGGCAAACTAAATGAAACAAAAAAAAAAAAAAAAAACTTTTTCAATTACTACATTCAATTTATTTTCTTGGGCATTAGAGTGCATGAGTGTGCGTGTGGGTGTGCATATATTTTTTTCAATTTTGACTACCAATCTAGTTATTTTAAGGGATTGAGGTTAAAGTATTTACTATGACTTCTAAGAAATTAGACAGATAAGAAAGATATAAAACATATAAAGATATAAAACATATAAAGTATTTACTTAGATAAAGATATAAAACATATAAAGACATAAAACATATAAAGTATTTACTATGACTTCTAAGAAATTAGACAGATAGAAAAGATATAAAACACAGAAGGGACATATAGAATATATTAGGCTATGAAGAGTAAGATGATAGCAATTACCTTAAAATGTTGTTTCTATTCTTGGTTTATGTGATTGCACAAAGTGGGACAATATTGCATATATTTTACACAGATTTTCCAAGCTATATTATGTGTTTTAAAAATCATCTACAAAACCTTTGACAAAGACAGAGCAAATTTCTGATACTATAAAGATAATTAAATATTCTAAACCAGTATATTCCAAATCATGCAACTCTCCGCTGATTACATTTTGACTACTTATTCTATAGTCTCTAACATGCCTGTGCTTAAGACAAGCATTTTAGAGGCTGCAGTCTGTTGAAATTAAAAGCATAATAATGTCATCAAACTTGCAAAAAATTACCTTATGGATTTCTTAAATTAAAATGCTAAGATACTTCATATTAGGCATAATATTTTTCAAAGCTCTCTCAACTATTTTTCAATTACTTAAAATGATACAAAGCCTTCTTTAATAAACACCCAACAATTTGGATAAAGTGATTTCTGTGTTCATTTCTTCCAGTTCTTTCATTGTATTTCATTTTGCCCACAAGCATTTATGAAAACGTGTGAAAATTTGAGGATGCCACCATCATTTTCAAATATTACTAAAAATTTACTTTTGTTTTTTTTTCTACTTAGAAGATGAATAGTCTGTTTTATGATTTATTCTTTTTCCAGTAGAGAGCAGTGTTGGACAGCATATGGTTCCATTTATAATATCTACTTTGCTTGCTTCCTCAGATGTTTTCATTACTCTATGAATAATGTAGGTTTTTATAAATACCAGAATAAATTAACAGTTAAAATAAGTAACTAAATATTTACTAAGTCTAACATCTATGAAATTTGACAGTATTTAACATAATATGGAGCTAATTTATAAAAGAAATATATGGAATAAAACGTTTTATTTCATCAAGTTCAAACTATGTCAATTTTATGTAGATAATATATTTCTATATAATTATTTTAAAATATTAAGGAAAATCATTTCTATCTTTCTACAGTTCTATCATTGTAGAGAAATCATTTCTTCAAGTATTATACAACATCAAATTTAATATTGGTGACAAAATAACCAATGATGTTGTAATTAGAGAATAAAATTAATTAGTACATCTCTAACATTGTAAGCAATGCTGCAGAGTCTCAAATATGATAGGCCTAACTCTTGGAGACCATTTGACTCCAAATGCTTAAAAAAACAATTCTTATATCTTCTAGCTAACTCAACTGCACCCAGTAGATAATCCATAAAAGAGTAATCCATTTTAATTTTAAAGTCTTTATTTAGCTGACTTGTCATGTCACAGTGCCAAGCAATACAGGAAAAAACATTTTTAAAATGCACATCATAATAGTCGATTGCTAAAGAAAGGTCAGTATCAATTGGATTTAAATCTATTACTAATCACCAAAATGATACTCCTAAAAAAAAAAAAAAAAAAAAAAAGCTTAAAAAAAATCCACTAGAAAGAAAGGTTATTTAACACTTTGCAAGAATGACCAGGATGTTTTGATAAAGAATTTAAAAAATAGGCGCTTGGTATTAAATTGTCAACAATATACATATTTGACTTAATATTTAGGTTTCTTGTTTTATTATAGTAAATTTCCATTAAATTACCTATGTTCTTATTTTACATGGAGCAGGAGTGTATTATGTTAATAGCCCCTTTGTCTTTAAAATAAGATCTATGAGTTTAAAGCAAAACAAACCTACTTGCTATAAACAAGAAGCTGTGCTCATTGCCCAGTGTGTAAGGGTCTCTCAAACTGAGCTTTATATCACATGTCACAATAAGAAGCAGTGAACCCAGTCTCTGGAGGCCTCTTCATGATCAGATATCCTTCAAATCTGAGGAGGGAGACAACACGAAGGACAGAGCATCCCTTTGTATTGGGATAAATAGAAGTATTATAAAAAATAAACACCAACTTATACAGAAAACCAGGCTGTTTCCTATACAACTAGGCTTTGGAGCTAGATGGGCTTCATCATCCATTTTCTCAGTTAGGAACATGCCTGTAAAATCACGTGGGCTCTGGAGGTATTCTCATACACCAGCTATTATTTCATAGATGTGAAAACCGAAACCTTGGGAGGTGAAGTGATTCCCCAAGGTCACAAATCTTGTTAGTAGCAGAGCTAGGACTAGGATTCCAGGTCTCCCAATTCTTAAGACAAGTACTCTTTACTTACATTACCTTAAATAAAAAGAAATAGAAAGATCATATAGTGCTTTGACATAAAACTATTTGTTGGAATTATATTACTTATCTTTGCCACATATATTTGGATAATTAAGAGTTATACGTAAGTTCTTTCTATTGTGAAATGTGCTTAAAATCTAAGGATATCAAAAGAGTGCTTGGCTGGTTTCCAAACATTGCCTTGACGGTTTATTCAGTGAACCTCCTATAGCTTCATTTTCCTCATTCATAAAACAGGGATTAACTCATAGAGTTTTCTTTTGAGAATTAAATGAGAAAATGCAACCAGTGACAGGCACAGAGTGAATATTCAGTCAATTTGTCCTTAAAAATTAAAATGAAATACCCAATAAAAATCACAATAAGCAAATGAAAAGAGCCAACCCTTCCACAGTGGACTGTGGTATAAACAAGAAAAGTAATCTATTGTAAACTACTGAGGATTTGATTTTGGTTCTTGAGGCAGTTAGACTCCTTACTCCTCCACATACACAAGTGTAATTTTTTTCTCAAAATATTTTTAGCTATTCCCAAAGTTATTTTTCTGAAAGAATTTTTAAAACTCCTATGCAATTATAACAAAATGCATATATAACTTTTGAGACAAGGTTTTCAGGAAATTAAAATATAGCATCTATACATATGATACATCTATTTGATGGTGTATTTTAATAACTGTTTATACTTTTTCAGAGACTTCAAGTACTTTTTCTTGTTAAATATTTTCCAATTTGCTTTATGTTTTGGGAAATGATATTTTTTAATTCTATTTATAATTAGTTATTGCTACTATAGGAAATATTTACAGTGTATCTGGTCAACTTACTAGATTCTTCTATTAAGCCTGTAAGTTTTCTTTTTTGAATTGAGTTTCCTGGAATCTAATTACATCATCAATAAAGGGTAATAATTTTTTTTTTTGCTTTCCACTGTTGTTATGAATTATTTCATTTTCCTTGTTTACTGTATTAGCTACAAAACAGTGTTGAATAATAATGATAAAAATTATTTATATCTCATTCCTAATTTTCATGGAACTTACTTAGGATTTTTGCAATAATATGATGCTTATTGTTCTATTTCAGGATCAAACTTCTGCAAAGTATTCACCCTAAAGCTGCTTGTGATCCTGAAATCTACCCCAATATAAAATAATTTATTTGGAGAAATCCCTAATATTTCATGTACTCCTCAACTCTTCTGAGCCAAATTTCCTTTTCTCCCTTTTCAAGAGAGAATTCTTTAAATGATTTAGCATCTCTCGTTTTTTAGGAGATAACATTTCTAGTACTTACTTTCTGTATTATTATTATCAATATCATCATCATCATCATCATTACTATATCTTAATCCATTTCAAAAACATTTGTTGTGCCTCATCTATGTGTCAGGCACTGTTCTAGACACTGCAGATACAGTGTTAACTAAACAGATGAAAACTGACTTGCTGAATCTGTTGAAGATAATACTAGAGCATGTACCTATTTTTTCTCACAAGTCCTTTCATTCTTCTCTCCCTAGAGCCTCATTATTTGAGGACAATCCAAGTAGATTGCAATACAAAAGCTTCCAGGTGTATTATAATTGCCACAGCTGAATTTTTTGGCTATAAGTGAAGTGATCACTGTTTTGAAATCTTAAGCCACTTGGGGAAGACCTCACCAGATGCTGTGAGCAGAACTTACCTTTCACACTTGAATATCACGGGAAAATGAGTGATCACATTCAGGGACACAGTGCTGTCCTATTCTCTTTAGATAAGGGGGGAAATATGCTTTTCAGTTCTTGTTAAGCTGTGCATAGTTCTTTCGAAATATAGATGATTCTGAAATTCAGATTTATTTATTTCTTTTAACAGACATTCTGTCAATGAATAATACGGTATGCTGAATTTTGCAAAACATTGCTCTACACAGAGCTCTTCTTAGTGTGCTTTTATGATGAATATGGTTTGGTGGAACCACACAAATGATGCTATGGTCACATGGGCACAAGGTTTGAATTCTGGCTTTGCCACCTGCTAGGTCAATGAATCTTAACATCTTTTTTTTTTGTATCTTTTATGATATACTAAGTACAGGGATATTCATCTTTTGTGGATACATATCCCTATACTTATAAGTGGAGTGTTAGCAAAAATTGCATGAGCAAAGTACTGGCATATAGTAGGCATTCAGTAAATATCTTTTTCCAACAACAAATGTTTCCAAATATTTAAAAAACTATCTTACCCTCAGTGTTTTTCTTATTTTATTCAGTCTACATAATTCTATTAATAGGGATGAAAGGGACAAATAAATCTGCTGGGAAGCAGATACAGAAATCTACAGGGAACTCTGGCTAATTATTGATAGATGGGGAAACTAGAATCATTAAATGTCTAGATAAGGCAAGGTCCTAGAAATTCTTACAGTGAGCAAGGGAAAAAGTGAATTGCTCTGTTTTTGTGCAAACACTGTTAATTAATGTCCATCTCACATTAATGAGTCTTCCTTGCAATCAGATGCAGATATGAGGCCCTATATTGTTTTACATCACAGCCAATATCCAAATTCTCTCTTGCCTGTTGTAAAAGTGAGCAACTATTATGCTTTCACTATTACAATTCATTATTCATGCTCTAGTTATAATTAGGCAAGTCCTATATACTTCTAACTTCAATTTGATAATTTAGTTTATGTCTTTTAAGTTCATGCTTCCCCATCTTTTTAGAGGCAATTTTATTTAGTTTTTTTTCTCTCTCAACACTTGAAGACAATCATCACTAATTAGAGCAACATATTTTTCACTGTAATGTTTAATTGGTTTTGTTTGATCCCTACTATATGCTCATTATATTTGATCTTCTTTGGCCTTTTACAAAATCAATCATACCATATTCCTAGGCAGCTTCTGAGAGTATTTTTAAGCTGCCCTTTGAAAGTTCTAATCCTGGCATTAATGTAGACCTTTATGTTTTTATTGGAATACTTCTAAAAATTTAATAACCTGATTCGTGCCTATAATTCTAAAGTATATAAAAACTTCCCTCTACACATACAGAACTATACTGAAGTGCATTATCCTTCTCAATAAGAACTATACATTTCTATTTCCCATAACATATTTGATTAATATATCAAATACTCAAACTTGTCATTTTCAGACTGTATAACTGGTATTTGACATGAAACTTAACTCTACACATACTTCTATTTGCTAAGATTCCTCAAGTTTAAAGCAAGCTACTTTTTGTTTTTTTAAGGAGGTACCGGATATTGAACCTAGGACCCCGTACATGAGAAGCAAGCGCTCAACCACTGAACTATATCCGCTCAGTTGGTTTTATCGTTTGTTTGTTTTTAGGAGATACTGGGGACCTCGTACATGGGAAGCAGGCGCACAACCACTTGCGCTACATCCATTCCCCAAAGCTACTTATTCTAATCATAAGCTCTTTGTGACATGGTCATTTGAATTTATTGCCCATCAGCCTTAATATGAAATATATATATGCTGACTCAATCCTGAGATCAATTTAACTGTTTTAATTTAAAAGAGATAAATGCTGTTAAAATGTGTAAATAAAGGAAGTATGGGCATGATAGCAATAGAATTGTGATATTTATTTGCATTTCATTGCAGTGCCAACCTGATATAAATTTCAAAATTATTTATGTCTGTAGAAGTTATGGATGCCACTACATGTAAGAAGGGGAAACAAATGGATTCCCTTAGCTCCCAAAATGTGCATTGTGTTATTGGATATGCAAGTTGAAACATATGCACAAAGGCAGGGAAGTATCAATCTATAAAGTCCAAATAAACTCCATACTAGAATTTTACTAGCGAATTTACTAGCGAATGAAAGCTGCTACAATATTAACATGATTAATTCTTTATGTGAAGGCCGATAGCATTCATATTGCAGCACCTTTAGGAAGGGTCTTTCTCCAGTCCTTGATGACATCCCTTTGGAACTGGAGGGCCTTCAGTTGCTAGAACCCCATCTATTAAGCAATGCCGATAGAAATCCTACTAGCAGCCTGTAGGAAGGAATGCAAAGGGGGAAGATGGTAGAGCAAATGCGTGATAAAGGCAAATAATTTTCTTGTACTCTCACAACACTGTCTTATTAGCCTCTGCATAGAAGTACTTTTGACTTGCTGATATAAAAACACTTCCTGAGAGAAGGAAAAAGTTCAGTTTGTGGTCGGTTCTTTTCCACTTTGACTTAATTTTCAGCTTGTTATTAGGATAGCAAATTTATCACCTTAATACATAAACTGTGTGTAAAATATGCATCTCCCATATAAAGGCTGAATATAAGGGATTTTTATTTTTGTTAATTCTGTTGTCCTCAAAGATTGTCTGTTACTGAACAATGAGATCAAACTTTATTTTGCTCAATGACATAGTACCTAAGAAGAATCTGTGGAATCATGGAGACTCTTGGCTCCGCTGTTATTTGGTGGTTTTGCTTAATCAGCTTTACATCTCCAAGCCTGTTTATAAAATGGGGTTAGTGATACTTCTATATAAGGTCCTAATGGGGATTGCCTGATGTAGTGGTACAATATAGTTTAGCACAATGATTGGCAATTAATATATTCATATTTAATCGATTTGTCCCACTTATTCAAGTGGGCTAACTAAAACAACTTTTATTTTTTGATAAAAGCCAAGAATCTGTGCCAGAGGCTCTGCCTCATTCAAGATGGTAGACTGAGATGATTCAGGGCTCCATCCCCCCATAGAAGCTTTGAATAACCAGCAAGAACTGGCAAACACATCTCTCTCAAAGCTCCAGAAAACAGTTAAAGGATTGTAGTAACAGGACAGATACCAAATCAAGAAAAAGGCAACTGTTCCCACTCCCATTTCCTTACAGGCTTGCACAGTTAGCCCATGCTCCCAGTGTGGTTACCTGGTCCTGATTCCATAGGGAGTTGAGTAACCCTCTTATATATACTGGAAGCATGTGTGTCGGCCCAATCTCTCTAGTGGTGGTATGAAAGAGTCAACTGAACCAGGACATGACTTGCAGCCTTGCAGTCCCAGAAACTGCCCTGTGTGTAGAAGTCAGTTCACTTCAGAACACTTTGGGAGAGCAGTCAAGTCGTGGCTGCCTGGTGCAAGGGAATACAGGCTGTAGGACATACAACACAATACCCAGGACTGTGAGGGAACTGTTTCTTACAAGGGAACATTTGTGTCCATGTAAATAGGGGAATTCCTAGGGTCACATGAGCATGCCAAAGACAAAGCATATGAACAGAAAGGACAGAGAGGCCCCTGTACTTTGGCCTGAAGTTATTTTCGAAACTTATTGTATGGATATACTTTGAAGGAGAGCACTGCACAGGTTCTGCAAAGACTGGGAAAGGCATTTTATTCCTTCTCCTTTCCTCCTTCTTCTCCCTCTCTTCCTTCCGCTCCTCCTCCTCCTTTTCCTTCTCCTTTGTTATCTCCTGGCATTCAAGGAAAATTCTGCCATAATACTAACTGGATACAAGTTTAAGGAATAGATACCTCAGATTCTAAATTCCAGTGATAACACATTAAAATATCGAAATCCAAGTTTCAACAAAAGATTACAAAACATATGAAAAAATAGGAAGCCATGGACCAAGAAAAGGAGAATATTAAAGCATTAGAAACCATCCATGAGGCAGGACCACACCTGGGACATACTGTATACACAAATAATTTTTTTTTAAGTGGACTTAAATATGCTCAAAGAGCTAAAGGAAACCAGGAAAATGATAGATGAACACAAAGATATATCAATAGAGAACTAGAAATTATGAAAAGAAACCATTCAAATGGAGCTGAAAACCATAGTAACAAGAATTAAAAATTCCTTAGAGACATTCAATAGCAGATTGGTGCTGGCCGAATAAAGAACTAGTGAACTTGAAGATAAGGCAATTGAAATCATCCAGTGTGGGGATAACAAGGGCAGTCTAAAAACTGCAAGATGGAGCAAAAGCACAGAGACCTTCCCAACTACGGCCAATCAGCTGCTGACACCTGTCTTTGTCCCTCGCTCCCCCGCCCATCGCCACAAGATGGCTGCTGCTGCGCGGCTCCACCCCTCCTTTCCCTTCCTAACTTTTTATAGGAATAAAGCCTGTCCCTACCAATGAAAAACTGCCTAGTCTCACTTCCCTATTCCCCCATCCCTGCCCAATATAAATACCGAAACCTGCCTAATAAACTCAGACTTGGAGCCCAACCTTGTCTCTGGAGCGTGACTGGTCTCCATATTCGTTACTCGCCGTCCACCAGCCCCCCAGCCGTCTCCCCCAACCTTCATCTGCGGCGTTGACAATGCAGACCCCGAACTCCTGACTCACTGCCCCCGGGGACACCCGAGCTCGGCGAGCCAAAGACTCCTTCCCAAGGACTCCGACCCCTCTCCCCTTCCCCTCTCTCGTCTCCTGACTGGCGGTGGAGCCACCAGGAGACCACCCAGAGGCGGCAAACCCTAAAACAGCGCCGGCGACAATCCAGTCTGAGGAACAGGAAGAAGAAAGAATGAAGAAAAGTGAAGAGCCTAAGGAACCTGTGGGACACCATCAAACATACCAATATACACATTGTGAGAATCCCTGTAAGAGAAGAATGAGAGTGCCTTATTTTGCCACAGGAGTGGCAATGCAAAGTACCAGAAATGGGTTGGCTTTTATAATGGTAAATTTATTAGGGTAAAAGCTCAGTTCTGAGGTTGTGAAATGTCTAAATCAAGGCACCATCAGAGATGCGGTCTCACCAAAATCAGTTACTGGTGCTCCTGGCATCCTTTCATATGGTGAGGAATGATGGTGGCTGGTCTCTCCCTAGGTCCCTGCCTTCTCCTCAAGGCTCCCCCATCTCCCAGAGCTGGGCAATCAGGCATATGGCTTGTCTCTTTCCAGGTCTCCCCACTCAGCTTTGTCTGCTTGCTTTCTCTCCAAGCCCAGCTGTGGGCGAGAAAGTAAAAATGTCAAGTGCCAAAGATAAAGAGATAATTCTGTAAGGCCACAAGAGAGAAGGAATGTGTCACATACAAGAAAGCTTCACTAATATTAAGTGCCAATTTCTCATCAAAAGCCATGGAGGCAAGAAGGCAATGGGATGTAATATTTAAAGTGCTAACAGCAAAAAAAAAAAAAAGCCAACCAAGAATTCTGTATCTAACAAAGCTGTCTTTCAAAATGAAGGAGAGATTAAGACATTCCCATAAACAAAAGTCGAGTGAATTTATCACTACTAGACCTGTCCTACAAGAGCTGCTAAAGAGAATTTTGCAAGTTGAAGGGAAAGGATACTAGACAACAGATTGAAGCTGCATGAAGAAATTTTAAAAAGCCCCGATTAGGGTAACAACATGGGTAAATATGAATGCCAGTACTAGTGTATTTTTTGTTTGTAACTCCACTTTTCACTTCCTACAGGATCTGAAATGCAGAACATTAACTGTAATGATAAATCAGTGGTTTTGGACTCATAATGTATAAACATTCAATCTGTGGCAAGAAATACCTAAAGGTGTGGGGGAGATGGAGGGATATAAGCACACTTTTGTATACAAAACTGTATGCACACAGTTTGTATATAGTTTTGAAGTTAAGATGATATCTAAGCAAACAAGATTGTTACAGATTTAAGATGTTAAATTTAAACCCAGTAACTTCAAACAAAATATTGGAGAATATGCAAACTCATAGAGACAAAAAGTTGAGTACAAGTTACCAGGTTGGGGGCAGGAGGTACGGGGATTTAATGCATAATGGGTGTCGGATTTTTATTTAGGGAGATGGGAAAGTTTGCATAATGCCTAGCGAGGGTACCGCGGCATGGTGCATGTGATTAATCCCACGAATGGTATTTTGGGAGGGGTTGAGATGGGAAAGTTTACATTGTATATATGTTCACACAACTTAAAAAAAAAAAAAGAAGAGGGGGACAGATGTGGCTCAAATGGTTGGGTGTCTGTCTCCCATATGGAGGGACCTGGGTTCGATCCCTGGGACCTCCCAGTTAAAAAAAAAAAAAAGAAGAAGAAGAAGAAGAAAGAACAATTAAAGAGACCATGATAATTAAATGTAATATGTGATCCTGGACAGGCTCTAACAAGGGAGGAGAAAGGCTCAAGGGAACATGATTAGCGCATATGAAAAGCTAGGAATATACACTATAAGCTTCATATCAATGTTTCATTTCTTGAACTTGATCACTGCACTTAAAGTGGTTACATAAGTGAATATCCTTGTTCTTAGGAAATGTACAAGGCAGTATTATGCTCAAGAAGCATGATGTATACAATTACACTTAAATGTTCAAAAAATGGATTGATAGAAAAACTGAAAGATGTATAGATAGATGTATAGATAGAATATGGTAAATGTGGCAAAATGTTAAAATTGCTAGATTTGGGTATCTGATGGAATAGAGGTGTTTGTTTGTATTATTTTTGTAACTGTCCTGTGATTTTGAAATTATTTCAAAGAAAAAGTTAAAATAAAAAGCCAAGAGTTTCTCTGAAATGAAATTGTCCTATACTATATATCCAGGTAGATTGTGGAAAACAATTATAATCAATTCGTTTCAAGCTTTGTCTAGTTCTTTGAAATTACACAAATGGAAATAAAAAGGAAATTATATTTAACATGCTAGTACACCCATAGCTTTTAGATATCTCATTATTATACAGGAATTTAATAAATGGGAATCTGAAATTAAAAGAGAATGTGAAATATATACATATATTAGCAAATACATTCATGACATTGTAGTTGAAGAACAAAAGGAAAGCAGTGGAGATACAGAGATAGAGGCAATATTTACCAAATTTTGGATAGTAAAATATGAAGGAAACATCCCACTTAAACTTGATTAGACACTGAGTATATTGCACATGATCTTTTTCTAGAAACTTCCCTTCTAAATTAAGTGAAACAATTTGGTAGGTTACTATAATGATATCTACTATTAATTTACATGGTATGAGTATACTTTGTAGATATGTGATGATATCATTCGTGAGATCACACAGTTGGTCAACTATAAGGTACAAAAAAGGTTAGTCTGAAGTAATCACAGAGGCACACTGGTTCAGTGACAAAAGATTAGTCTAAGTCTGAAACTCACCTTTTTAAATGACCCAGTTTACTAAGGTTGAGGTACAGAATTCAGGAAATATGTTATATAAATTATCTCAATGCCCCTAATTTATATGTCCAAAATTCAAGGTTAATGTGTGCGTGTGTATGTATTGATTTGGGGGCAAAACATTTAACTGTTTGGCTATGACTTTCCAAATAGAATAAAGAATAGAATAGAGCACTGAAAATTCCTTGGTATAATTTAGAATAAACTAGAAGCTTAATGCTGGCCATAATTTCCTCCTCATGAAAACAAAAAGTCTAGAATAGCAAGTGATCTTCCAGATGATCCATTTCAAGTTTCATCCAATGGGTGAATAATATGTAGAACACAATCAAAACTTTACACGGTATGTTTATTTGATTGAGAATACTTTTTGACAGGGAGCTCACTACCTTAAAATAACACCTGCTCTTTTAATAAGGGTTCTGTATATTATGATATTCCTCACAGTATGGAGTTGTGCTGGAAAGAATGACAATGAAACAAGAGCTAAAATGTTGAAGGGATGAAGGGAATCACCTGGGGATTGTAAATGGTTTCAATAAGGAGAGGTACAGTGGAATAATTTGATAACACAAGATTTAAAACTGGGAGATTTTAGGGAGGAAGAAGAGAGGACAGTCAATTCACCTGCCAAACCAGGTTTGGTGGAGGCAGTTGTGGGAAGATAACATTCACTACTTGAGAAGCAACAAGGTAACTAGTGCCCTCAAATGAGAACTGGTTTTTAGTTGGAGCAAGAGAAGGCTTGGTTCAGAAGAGAGGTTGAGCATAAAGAGGAATTAGCTAATGTTTGATTTTGAGTTCCCAGGGGCTCAATCGTGGCTCCTTCTTCAAAGAAAAAAAAAAAAAACAAACACATAATTTTTATTTCACTCATTTAAAAAAACTGCATTCACTAAGTTCCAAAATGTATTTAAAGCGACTTACAAAAAGTCATAAATTAGTGGAAAATAAAATAAGTTAGAATAACTAAACAAAATGAAAATAAAGCAAGAATTTAAAACAGAACTAGATACATGATCAAATGCCATGTAATGCCATAAATTTGTTATAGGCAGACCATAAATTAGGATACAAACTAGTCAGCAGCCAAAATAGAGAAGCACAATCAGTTATCCATAAAATTTACTGTTGATAAGGTCAAGTAAAAATAAAAGTTATTTCATATATATAATGGTACTTTGATTTGTAACTGGATCAATACATAATTTCTCTGGCAGAAGTATTTGATAGTTCCTTAAATTTCAAATAGCCCAATAGATATTTGTTTTGTTATTTACATAACTATGAATATGAAAATCAGTTTCATAGTCATTATTGACTTTATTTCAACTCATCATCTTGTCTGCTATTTTCAAGTGCTTTGGAGAAATACCTAAAATTTTCACTAAAAAAATTGAATGAAACATTAATTACTTTGCCTTTACATTCTTGTTTACACAGTTGCTTGTCTAAATAATTTTCTTCATAATTATTACACCAATGCTTAATTTACTCAACCATGAAATAATTATTGCTTGTGAAATATACCACACCAAGGCACTGTGGGCACTGTAGGGTACATAGCATGTAGGAAATTCAAGATCTGCTTTGGAAAGAGTTCTCCTTGGTATAGTTCCTACTTCCCATAGATCCCCAACATTTTAAAAAGTCCCAATGAGTTTCTAGGGTCAAGCCCTCTAAATGTAAATTATAGGAATCATGATATGTTGTCAGTTATTTTTCAGGCAATACATTCTTTGCAGACTTTTCCTATCTCTACATTATTAATGTTGGAAGTTAAAAGTCATGCCATTTCTCTGTTTAGTACAAAGTAGTGACAGCTGAATATTTCTACAACTTAGTTCTACATATTGTTGTGAGCATCACTTTTGAAATACTCAAAAATGGTAATCATAAGGAAAAAAATGTGTTGGGCAAAATAACATCATTTTTAAAGGACTCATCAGGGCTTCATTTTAATAAGTATATGTTGGCATAAAATTAAATCCCTGAAGTTAGAATATAGGTAGGTGTAGATTTTAGAAATAATTTGTATAAGTATTTACTACCAAAACTTTACATTATCCAGTATCATCAAAATGAACATGATTGTAGAATTACCAATCAATTCAAGTCACATTAGCTGAGCAATGGTGCTCTCAGTCATTTGTAGGAAGAATTCCTACATGCAAATCCCATGACAGTCATGTTCATTTCTAGTCATTCACAGGAAAAGGAGATGCTCCAGGAAAATTCCATTAGAATGCTCTTTAAGAGCTTCTTCAAAAAGTTATGCTGTGCTAGCATTTTTAAATACTCAAACAAAATTCTTACAGATGTCTAGCTAGTATAAAGAAAGGGACAATTTCTAACACATCTTGACCACCTACATGTACCATGTAAGCTGTTTTCAGATATAATATCTCATTGAAGGGAAAGAAAAATATCAAGAAGTATATTAACTGACAAATTAGTTAAAAGGTATTCTAAAATCTATAGATAACATTTTCTTATGAATTAAGTCAACAGCCATAGGATAATCATAACATTTTAAATGTCTATGGGAAACTCTCCCTCCATGACCAACAGATGCAGTTCCCCCCGCACCCATCTCTCTCTCTCTTCTCAATGGAACCGGCCAGTTGTACATACAAGCATCCATCCCACCCTATTAGCATCCTTTTCCACTCTAAGCAACCCCCTCCCCACATTCCTTATACTTTAGCAGGGCTTTCTTAAATACTATAATTCTAAAAACACATGTGTAGACTATGTTTATGAAATCAGAGCAAATGAATAGCAAATGTACTTTCTGGATAAAATGAAGTTAATAAGTTGAGGGGTAGAAAATAGGAAACATGGCTCTGCAAACTCTGGCACACATGAGTAAGGGATGCAAAGAGTGCAAGGGTGGGAAAGGCAAGCTGGCAGAGAAATAGAAGAAGGCCTGCCTAGCAGATATGTTCTAGAAGGAGACAGTTACAACAGGACACGTGTTCTTTTCTTTTCTGGCAATTATTAGGGAATAAATGGCTAGAAATTGCTCTTTAGAAGAACAGAAGCCTATCAAGGGATGAGACATAGGGCCATCTCTTCTAATAGAACAGAACTGGGCTGTCCAGTTCTACAGAGAGCAAATGTCAAGAAGACCCAAGTTATCAGCTCCCTTGCTCCACTTCACAATTCTTCTATCTGTTATAAGACAGAGAACATTCTTTAACAGGAGACAGTTGAGTTTTTACATACATAAAGAGAAAGGGTTTGAAGGTCAAATGCCTGGTGGCATGCTATGGTGATTAAAATGCCTGCTCTGAGAGCATCCACAACTGCAAGCAAGACACTTCTATCCATCTGCCTCATGGGATCTAAGCCCCCTCTCAATCGGAAACAGAGTGGGCATCACCATTCCAAAATCCTCAAGATTGAGTGGTGAACAAACATAAGGAGGGAATGCAATATGGACTAAAGTAGGTATTATTATTCTAACCATGGAAGAACTTGTATCATTGATATAAAGGCAGTGGCCACCAGAGGTTCTGAGAGGAGGGAGAGGGAAGAATAGATGTAACATGGGGCATATTGGGGACATTGGAATTGTCCTGCCTGGCATTGCAATGATGGATACAGGCCATTATACATTTTGTCAAAACCTATAAAATTGTGCAGTGCAAAGTGTAAATATAATGTAAACTATAGACCATGGTTAGTAGCAATGCTTCAATATGTGTTCATCAATTTTGACAAACGTACCACACTAATGAAAGATGTTGTCAAGGGGAGAAAGTGGGAGAGGAGGAGGGGGTGGGTTATATGGGAATGATTATATATGTATATATTTAAACAAATCAATTTTATTGATACATATTAATAAAGCATAAATCCATCCAAAGTATACAATAACTGGTATTTGGTGTAATCACATATTTGTGCATTAATCACTTCAATCATTCTTAGAGCACTTTTATTATTCCAAAAATAATAATAATAAATAACAAACAAACAAAACTCATCACCCCTCCATCTCTCTATGCTTCCCCTGCCATACATAGCTGCTGTTCTTTTTCTGTCTCTCTAGTTTATTTATATTTATATTTATATTTTGTAAAAACAGTCTATAAATGCAATATAAGCCATATTCATATTTTACATGAAGTTTCACCATCTTCTACAGTCCCATGTTACAGTTTTTAGCATTCCTTCTAGTAATAGACATCACCTTAGACTTCCCTTTCAATCACTGTCATACCCATTTAAGAGCTCTGCTAGTTACAAGCACCATGATATGCTTTCACCATTTCTATTCACTTCCAAAGATTTACAAACAACCTTTTAACCAATTCTGCACATATTAACCCTCAACATTCCATTCTCTACCCTCTTTTCTATTTTCTGGTAGCCTATATTCTAATTATTAACTCCCAGGTTCACTCATGTTTTCATATGCTTCACAACTTCATTTCTTCTTACTGCTTCATAAGATGCCATCATGTGTATACACCACAATTTGTTTAACCATTTATTAGTTGATGGACATCTGGGTTGTTTCCAACATCTGACAATTGTGAATAACACTGCTGTCTGTCTGTTTGTGTCTTTGCTCTCAGTTTTTCTGGGTATATACCTAGTAATGGTATTGCTGGGTCACATAACAAGTCTATGCTCAACTTCCTTAGGAACTGCCAAACAGTCTTCCACTGCGACTGTACCATGCTAGAATTCCACCAAGAGTGAATAAGTGTTCCTATCTCTCCACATCCTCTCCAATATTTACAGTTTTCTGACTTTTTAAAATAGTGGCCAGTCTAATCGATGTGAAATGGTAGCTCATTGTAGTTTTTATTTTCATTTCCCTAATTGCTAATGATATTAAACATTTTTTCACGTTTCTTTGCTATTTGTATTTCTTCTTTGGACAATTGTCTTTTGAAGTCTGTTGCTCATTTTTTAATCAGGTAGTTTGTGCTTTTATTGTTAGTTGTATGATCTCCTTATATAGCACAGGTATTAATCCCTTATCTGATATTTTCTCCCACTGAGTTGGCTGCCTTTTCAACCATTTAACAAAGTCCTTGGGGTGCAAGTGTTTAATTTTGAGGGGATCCCATTAATTTATTCTTTCTTTTTTTGGGTGGGGGCAGGTACTGGGGATTGAAGCCAGAACCATACACATGGGAAGCAGGTGCTCAACCACTGAGCCATATCCATTCCCCAATGAGAGTTGGTGTTTTCAATGAGAGTTGGATTTTTTGTTTGTTTGTTTGTCCTGTAGGAGGCACTGGGGATTGAACCTGGGACTTTGTATATGGTAAACAGGTGCTCAACCACTTGAGCTACATCTGCTCCCTTCTATTTTTTCTTTTGTTGCTTATGCTTTGGGTGTAAGGTTTAAGAAACTTCACCTACCACAAGATGTTTTCCTACATTTTCTTCTAGGAGTTTTATGGTTGTATCTTTTATATTTAGGTCCTTGATCCATTTCAAGTTATTTTTGTAAAAGGTGTGAGATAGGGGTCTCTTTCTTTATTTTGGAGATGGATACACAGTTCTCCTAGCACCATTTATTGAATAGACTGTTCTGGCCCAGCTGGGCGGGCTTGATTGTAGATGTGAGGGTCTATTACTGAGTTCTTGATTTGATTCCATTGGTCAATATGTCTGTCTTTATGCCAGTATCATGCTGTTTTTACCACTGTAGCTAAGTAATATGCTTTAAAGTCAGGAATTGAGAGTCCTCCAACTTCATTCTTCTTTTTTAAGATCTTTTTGGCTATTCAGGGCCTCTTACCCTTCCAAATAAATTTGATAATTGGTTTTTCCATTCTGCAAAATAGGCGGCTGGGATTTTTATTAGAATTGCCTTAAAACTGTAAATCAGTTTGGGTGGAATTGACATCTTTCAATCCATGAACATGGAATGTCCTTCTATTTATTTAAGTCTTCTTTGGTTTCTTTTAGCAATGTTTTGTAGTTTTCTGAGTATAGGTCCTTTAAGTCCTTGGTTAAGTTTATTAACCAAATATTTGGTTGCTTTAGTTGCTACTATAAATGGAATTTTTTTTTCTGATTTTCTCATATTGCACATCAATAACGAGTAGAAATGCTCCTGATTTTGCATATTAATTTTGTAGCCCTCCACTTGGTTGAATTCGTCAAAGTTCTAATAGCTTTGTTGTGGGTTTTTCAGGTGATTCTAGATATAGGATCATATCAGCAAACTGAAAGTTTTACTTCTTCCTTTCCTATTTGTGTGACTTTTATTTCTTTGTCTAGCCTAATTGCTCTAGCTAGAACCTCTAGCACAATATTGAATAGCAATGGTGACAGTGGGCATCTGTCTTGTTCCTGATCTCAGCAGGAAAGCTTTCAGTCTTTCACCATTGAGTAAAATGTTAGCTGTAGGTTTTTCATATATGGACTTTACCACATTGAGAAAGCATCTTTCTATTCTTATCTTTTGGAGTGCTTTTTACCAAGAAATGGTGCTGCATTTTGTCAAATGCCTTTTTTGCATCAATCAAGAGAATCATGTGATTTTTCTTCTTCAATTTATTGATGTAGTTATTACGCTAATTGTTTTTTTATTGTTGTTGTTAAATGATCCTTGGCATACCTGGGATAAAACACACTTGATCATGGTGTATAAATTCTTTTCATTTGCTTCTGGATTCTGTTTGTAAGTATTTTGTTGAGGAATTTTGCATCTATATTCATTAGAAGTATTGACCTGTAATTTTCTTTGACTGTAGTATCTTTATCTGGTTCTGGTATTATAATGATGTTGGCTCCATAGAATGAGTTTGATAGTGTGCTTTGCTGCTCAATTTGTTGGAAGATCTTGAGTAAGATTGGTATTAGGTCATTTTTGAATGATTGGTAGAATTCACCTGTGAAGCCATCTGGTCCTAGGCTTTTCAACTTTGGGGGGAGGGCTATCCATTTCCCTCTCAGCACTGCCTTTGTAGTGTCCCATAGATTTTTTTTTTTTTTTTAAGGTGGTACTGGAGGTCTAACCTGGGACATCATACATGGGAAGCAGGAACTCAACCACTTAAGCTAAATCCGCTCTGTTCCATAGGTTTTGCTATGTTGTGTTCTCACTTTCATTTGGCTCAAGATATTTGCTGATTTCTCTTGCAATTGCTTCTTTGACCTTCTGATTATTTAAGAGTATGTTGTTTAATCTCCATATATTTATGAATTTTCCTTTTTTCTGCCCATTATTGATTTCCAGCTTCATTTGATTATGATCAGAGAAAGTGTTTTGTATAATTTCCATCTTTTAAAATGTATTGGGGGGCGGATGTGGCTCAAATGGTTGGGCGTCCGTTTGCCATATGGAGGGACCTGTGTTCGATCCCCAGGACCTCCCGGTAAAATAAAAAAAAAAAAAAAAAAAAGGATTGAGACTTGTCTTGTGACCCATCATATGGTCTACCTTGGATAAGGATCCATGAACTTTGAAAAGAATGTATATCCTGCCGTTTTGGGGTGCAATGCTATATAGATGTCTCCTAGATCTAGTTCACTTATCATATTATTCAAGTTCTCAGTTTCTTTATCTCCTGTCCAATGCTAATAGTGGTGTATTGAAGTCTCCAACTATTATTGTAGAGACATCGATTTTTCCCTACACTTTGGCCAGTATGTGCCTTATGTATCTTGGGTCACTCAGGTTAGGCTCATAAATATTTTGTATAGTTATTTCTTCTTGGTGAATTGCCCCTTTTATTAATATATAATGACCTTCTTCATACCTTATAAGAGTTTTGCATTTGAATTCTATTTTGTCAGTATTAGTATTGAGTATTGCATCTCTTTTTTGGTTACTATTTGCATGGAATATCTTTTTCCAACCTTTCACTTTTAACCTGTTTGTGTCCTTATGTCTGAGGTGAGTCTCTTGTAGACAACGTACATATGGTTCATATTTTTTCATCCATTCTATCAGTCCATGTCTTTGGATTGTGTAGTTCAAGCCATTAATATTCAATGTTATTATTGTAAAGGCATTACTTACTTCATCCATTTTGCCCTTTGCCTCTATGTTGTCATATCGTTCTACTTTCTGTCTTTTTAACCTTTAATTCACCCTTCCTAATAATCTTCACTTCTATACTCTTCTCCAAATCTCTCACCCTTGTTTTTTTCCTTTCTGGCTTCAGTACTCCCTTTAGCATCTCTTGTAATTTGGGCTTTTGGTAACATATTCTATCAGTTTTTGTTTGTCTGTGAAGACTTTGAAAGTTACCCTCATTTTTGAAGAACAGTTTTGCCAGATACAAAATTCTTGGCTAGCAGTTTTTCTCTTTCAGTACCTTAAATACATCATACCACTTTCTTCTCACCTCCATGGTTTCTGATGAGAGGTCTGCACTTAATTGTACCAAGTTTCCCTTGTACGTGATGCTTTGCTTTTCTCTTGCTGCTCTCAGAATCTTCTCTTTATCTCTGTTATTTTTCATTCTGAAGAGTAGGTGTCTCGGGGTAGGTCGATTCGGATTTATTATGTTTACGGTGCCTTGTCCTTCTTGGATATTGATATTTATGTCATTCATAAGGGTTGGGAATTTTTTGGTCATTATTTCTTCAAATATTCTTTCTGCCCTTTTCTATTCTCTTCTCCCTCTAGGACACCGATATGTAAATGTTTGTGCATTTTTGTGTTGTCATTCAATTCCCTGAGACTCTATACCATTTTTTCCATTCTCTTCTCTTTCTGTTCTCCTGTCTTATCCAGTTCAGATGTTCTGTCTTCAAAATCACTAATTGTCTTCAAGCAATTCAAATCTGCTCTTATGTGCCTCTAATATATTTTTAATCTCATCTATCATGTCTTTCATTCCCATAAGGTCTGTTATTTTTCTTTGTAGGCTTTCCAATTGTTCTTCATGCTTACCCAGTGTCTTCTTAATATCCTTTATCTGTTTAGTCACATTTCCTTTCAATTATTTGAATTGATTTAGGTGAGTTGTGTGATTATCATTGATTAATTTTCCTAAATATCTCTTCAGGATATTTGGTTTGTTCCTTTTGCTGGGCCATCTCTTCCTGTTTCCTAGTATGGCTTTTAATTTTTTTCTGATGTCTAAGCATTTGAATACATTGGTGAATTTACTCTGAAGGCCAATTTCTCTCTCAACTATCTTTTTTTTTTTTTTTTCACAGCTCTTCTTTGATATTTCGTTCAACTTATTCTAAGTCTTTAAAATTGTCCAGCTTAGGTAATCAAAATCAGGTCAGACACTCACTAATGGGGTA
This sequence comes from Tolypeutes matacus, assembly GCA_026826555.1. Classification (NCBI taxonomy): domain Eukaryota; kingdom Metazoa; phylum Chordata; class Mammalia; order Cingulata; family Chlamyphoridae; genus Tolypeutes; species Tolypeutes matacus. The sequence continues at coordinate 50,070,494 of JAKSZT010053929.1, forward strand.
CAGATTTTCTCTCAGAGGTTAAGGTACAAAGCAAACTGAACAGTTTTAGTCCATGCAATTTCCAGACCAGCTGGCAGATGGCGCTCATCAGTGCACCTTTCCACAGAGGTGTTTCAGTCTCAGCTTTCCTGTGTTCCTGTGTTGAATCTCTAGAACAGAAATTCAAAGCAGGCTCTCCTAGCCAAATTCATTGTAGAAAAGACCCCTGACTTCCCCTCCCTTTTCCCTTGTAACAGTTGACTGGGAGGAAGATGTCTGTTCCCCTTTCAGTCAGTTGCAGTGAGCCAGGGGTTTTGTGCCAGCTTAATATCTTGGGGGGGGGGGTGCTTCTGGGCCACAGCGGGGGTTTGATAACTTACGTTTATTGTTTCAGGTTCTTTGTCTCTCTATCCCTCACCATCCTGGGGGTAGTGTAGCTTTGTCCTGGTCTGCTGACTCCCAAAGCACCCACAGATAACTTCTGGCTCTTTCTCTGTTATTTTTGTCAGAGAATTGAGCCCTTCCTCCTAGTCTGATGCCATTTTCCCACAATCCCTTCTTGGAACCTCCAATATTTTTGATGTAACATTTATGTAATCTAAAGCTTCTTTTAAAAAAAATTAAAATGCATGCTCTGAAATCATGCTCTCTGGATTCTCTGTGGATGATTAACTGTGTAATCCTAGGGAAATGATTTGATTTTTTTCTAAACCCCAATTTCATTATCTGCAAATGTCTGTAATAGTAACCAGCTTGTATAAAGTATATATAGGGTTGTTACAACTATGTACCTACCTGGTAAGGTGGTCAAGAGAGTAAAGAGATAATACGTGCTTGACAGGTAATAAGATCCAATAAAACTAGTAGGATTATTGTTACTGTTAAAGTATAACAGGTTGATCAGTCATAACATGCCAATGACCAAGATCTAATTTCCCAATTTGATAGAAACTGGGGGAGTTAGTGGGTGTGAATTCAGGAAAAGGGAAATTGGGAAAGACAGGAATCACCACTGAGAAAGTAGGGAGGAGGAAATTGAGGAAGGCAGATGCAGTGGTTTGAAGCTGTATGTACCCCAGAAAAACATGCTCTTAAATCTAATCCATTCCCTTTGGTGTAAAACCATTGCAGGTAGGACCATTTGATGAGGTTACTTCAGTTAAGGTGTGACCCACTTCATTCAGGAGCGGTCTTAATCCTCTTTCTGGAGTACTTTATAAAAGAATGAATACAGAGAGAGAAAAAAAAATCCATGGAAGCAAGAAGCTGAAAGCAACGAGACCCAAAAGAAAAGGGAGAGACCAACAGATGCACCCATGTACCTTGCCATGTACAGAGGAGCCAGGAATTGCTGGCAGCTGGTCTTCAGGAAGAAAGTATCACTTTGATGATGCCTTGATTTGGGCTTTTTCCTGGTGTAGCCATTTGGCAATTTGATGTAATTATGAATTCCAAAAATATAATTGGATCATGCTTGTAAACTGATCTGTTAATCTGGGCATGATTAAGTTATGATTAGGGTGTTGACTGGGCCACTATAGTAGGGCGTTGAGCCCCACCCCTTGGTGGGTGGGGGAATCAAATATAAAAGGCAAGGCAAAGAACAGAGGGAGCAGTTTTTGAGAAGCAGTTTTGATGTTGGAGTTTTGATGGTGGAGAGAAGGCTCCAGGAGAAGAGAAGCGAGCCATTCACCTGATAGTCTACAGTCTACAGCTGACCTTGTCAGGAGCTAAGCCCGGAGAGAAATGCAGCCCCAGGAAAAGAGGAACCCAAGAAGCCTGAACCCTGGCAAATATCGGCAGCTGTCTTGCTCCAAAACGTGGCAATGGACTTTGGTAAGAGAAGAAACTTATGCTTTATGGCCTGGTAACTATGGACTTCTACCCCAAATAAATACCCTTTATAAAGACCAACCCATTTCTGGTATTTCGCATTAGCGCCCCTTTGGCTGACTAATACACCTGGACTCTAATTGTGAATAAATTCCAATTGTTCAAGCCAAACCATTTTATGGTATTTGCTTTGGGCAGCCTAGGAAACTAAAACTGCAGCAGATTACTAAGTTAAACTATGATTCAATTTTGCCTTCATCAAGTCTTGGTGGATATACACACACAATGGAATATTATTTAGCAGGAAAAAGGAACACAGTTCTGATACATGTTATAACGTGGATGAACACTGAAGCCATCCTGTTTAATGAAATAAGCCAGACACAAAATGACAAATATTGTATGATCGTATGATCTCACTGTTATGAGAAAACTAGAATAAACAAATTCAGAGTCAGAAACTAGAATACAGGTTACCAATGGATGGGCTAGGGGTAGGGAAGTGAGGAGTTAATGTTTAATTGGAAAAGAAATGGACGTACAGGAAATCTTGGTGATGATGTCTTTACTATGCAAGCATGTCCAAAGAGCAGCTTAAGAGAACATTTCCATTGCAATGGAAAGTTACTCCATATTTTAGAACAATGAGTTTCACTATGAGACCTTTTTCTCTTCCCCAAAGATTTATTTATCCATGTATCTACCAGTACAATGGATTTTTTTCAGACACTACAATTTTCTTTTTATTCTCGTAAATCACCACCTTTGGACAATTTTGATGCTTATTAACACTGCCACAGCTGGTGTTCAGGAGCAGAGAGAAATGGAACTAAAGCTGTTCAATTTTGCTGCTTATTATTACCTTCCTATAAAGACTGGTAGGGGATGAGGTGAACACTACTGATTGAAATAGGCTTTATCTGTGTATTTTATTTGTTTTTCTATTTGTATCCTCCAATATAAAGACAATAAGCTTCTCTTTCTCAGTGCTTTTCAAGTACATAAAATATACAGGTTTCTAGACCCATGTTACTAAATCAGGATGGGATGGGCAGGAAATCTGCATTTTTCACAAACACATCAGGTTAAGAGACATTAAATAAACCCAAATAAGATTTAAATCTGCATGCCCAATGAGAATGTTGTTCTGTGTAACAAACAATTGTGGTAGATCTTGATCTGATCAAGGACATGCATGCCATGACTACTAAATTATCTATCTGTATTAGGACAGTGCAGAAAGGAAGTACATAGATTTTGTTTTTGATGGGAGCAATAGGGTACCTAGTAGCAGCATTCCCATGGATCAGAGAACACCATTCTCAAAAGCAGCTTTCTCTTTTTATAAACTTCTTTGTAGAAGGTTGCTTTAATATAAAGTCCAAAATAAACTAATAGGTAATAATAAAATAATAGGGAAGAGTATTTAGAGTACATATTCCTCTAGTCATACATTTCTGAAGCTGGAGAAGGGAACACGGAGAGGAAAAGCATCATATTTCACATATATTAAAATCTAAAATAACAGTATCTGCATGTAAGACCTGAGGTCATTTTTTACATAGTGTGAACTTAGACAAAAATTTAAGCATTCTAAGGTTGTATTCCTGTTTATAAAATATGATAATATTAGTTCTGCCTACCTCACTGAAATGTAAAAGTATAAACAAACATGAGGTAGTGATATTTCGCAAGGAGGCATGGCAGTGTACAAAGGTTTACAGCCATTGCTCTAAATGATTTATGTCATTCTTTAGTTCACAGTAAGTGGCCTTTTGATGTTTATCATTACTTTTTAGACATTTTTCCATGAGACATGGTGAAATTCATGCACAATATAATATTGATGATCCTAGCTATTTAGTATCTGAAATGAACTGGTTCATCACTCAGAAAAAAAAAATCTAGTTTCATGTTTGCTTAGGTTTCAAGAAAAATGCTTTTTGGAAAGCTGTTTTGCCAAAATGAACATAGCCAGATTTAAAAGTTTGTACTATCTGTACTATTTTTTACACACATGCAAAATTTGGAGTTCTTATATGTGTGTATGTCTGTGTGTACATATACAGATGCATAAATGTGTATATATATGCATACATACAGATACATTATAATCATTTAACTTCAATGGATTCTAATTTCAGAAGCCAATCTAAATGATTGGATAAAAGAGAAAATGGAACATTTCCACTCCATATGGTGGAAAGAAGCCATAATGAAATTCCCACTGCAAACTCCTTCTCCACAGGAAGGCAGTTTTCACCTGATCTTCTGCAAGTGCTTTTGTTAATTGAGAAAACATCCTTTCTTTTGAGGGTATTGACACTTGAAAACACTAGTTTGTGCTGACATAAATTCACAGCATGAAATAGATTTTAAAATAACTGTTTTTTTTTTCCTTTCCTTATAATAGGTTTCTGACAGGAGTTGTTAGAGCTTTTAAAATGCAAGATCACAGCATTTGTTTTTTAGTTGTTTAGAGTTTACTGAGTTGTAACAAAATACTATGTTTGAAAGGCTGGGAATTTAATTGTTTCTTGCATATAACAAACCTGGATATCTACAGACTTAAAATTCAATGTCTAGAACCAAGAGAAACTTCTCTGACCTAGTGTTTCATTTTACCCTATTTCATGTTTAAGGCCATCATTATTATCCTATTACCTAGTGTGATGGTTAGGCTAAAGTGTTAAGTTGGTCAAGTAATGGTGCCCAGTTGTTTGGTCAAGCAAGCACTGGGCTAGCTTTAATGCAGAGACATTTCATGGACTTTAATCATTAGTGAGTTGATTGCATCTATGATTGATTACATCTAGAAACAACTGAGGAGATTGCCTTCAGCAATGAGTGTCATCTCATCCAATCAGCTGAAGGCCTTAAAAGGAGAAGTGATTTCAGCATTCAAAGAGAGAATTCCCATCTCTGCTTCAGACAGCCAGTGTCTCCTGGGGAACCCATCTAGGACCTTCATTAGAACCCCTGGCTTGCAGCCTACCCTATGGAATTTGAACTCATGCATCCCCATGGTCTCATGAGACAATTTTATAAAATCTCAAACTTTTTGCACATATCTCCTGTCAGTTCTGTAGTGAACCCTGACTAATACACCTAAGAAAGCAATGGCGGAATTATCCTCAACTTCTCCCTTTCCATCACTTCTTTTTTCTAGTAAACATAAGGATATACCTACTTGAAATACTCTTCATTTCCCAATCCTGCTTAACTGGAGGAACACAGTAGGCTCCTAATTGGTATCCCTTTAGTTGTATTCTGCATGCATTGCATTCTCCACAAGTGTCTCAGCATTATATTACTCTGATTATGTCGCTATCCTGGAGAAAACTCTTTAAATGTTCTCACCAGACCTGTAGGAAGTGGCACACTACCATCAGATACTATAATGACAGGATTTCATCTCAAATTTTGTTAATCTGTCCCCCAAAATACTTTCACAGTTATTTCCCCTTAATTCATCTTAACAATAGCTAATAATAATAATAATAATAATAATAATAATAATAATATTTTTGGATTATTTACTTTTTGCCAGGTACTGTTATAACACTTTGAATGCAATTAGATATTTTACCCCACAACCCAAATTATTATGTCCATTTTATAGATGATTAAATTGAAGCACAGAGAAGTTACATAACTTGCTAAGATCTCATGGCTAGTAGTTGGCAGAACAACGATTTGAACCAAGGTAGTCAGGATCCAGAACCTATGACCTTATTACTTTTTCTATTTTATCTATATACACTTGGCACTCTAGCCATATTGAAAATTTAGACTTTCTAAAATGTATCATGTTCCAGAACATCTCTGGGACATTGCACATTGTATTCACTCTGATTATAATGGCCACCTCACCTAAATCACTAGGACAGTTTCTACCAGTTCTTTAATACCATTAGGAAATCTTTCTTTAACCCTCATTCAGATAGTTCTCAATGTAATTAAGGGACTATAGTGTGTAGGATAGAGTAAAGTGACAGCTGGGCTGGGCCTGCTCTATATATATCTCTGGAATGTATAGAAGTCTGGTACTGAGGCTTGACCAAGATAAGCATAAACTGTCTTGAAATCAAGATTCCTTTCATATATGTGACGGTTCATAATCAGGAGATGAGGTGTGTCTTATATGATTAACAAAGTACCCTAGAGTGATATGCTGGAAGCTTCTCAGAATCCCGACACTTCTGTGTGCATTCTTTCTTTTACTGAAACACTTTCTTTGCTTTATTACAGACCTATGAGAGTAAAACTCAAGGGGTTTTGTATGTTCTATCAAACATCCAGCCTCGTGTAGCTCTTACAGTGTTTCCCTTCCATGAGACTGTGAAGCAGCCATTTTATATACCTGGAGACTGGCACCTAATACATGCTCAGGAAGAGTGGGTTGAGCCAACACATAATCAGATGTAAAGTAAACATTCATGTCTTTTGTTAACCAAATATTCTGGAATTACAAATGCGCCTCTTGGAACTAGGCTTGAAGATTACTAATTTATACCCTAAAATCAAACAAATCACTGTAGATACAATTACACACATCATCACACTATGAGGTGATTCACGGGGAAACAGACAATAATTTCATTTAAGTTTGTGATTATCTGTTAACTTATTTTTTGTACTACAAAGATCCCCATCTTGTATTGGCGGCCATTGAAAAAGCCACTGTACCCTCTTAGCCAATTGATGTCCTGTTTGGATCCTTTACTATAATGTTATTTGAGTTGGCATTTTTTTTCAATTTTAAAACATTGGATATCATAAAGAGGGATGTTAACTAAATGGTAAAGAAAATAATATTAATTAATTAATTCATTACAAAATTCCAAGCTAAAGTTGTTCAAATACTCCAGATACAATGCTTATAAGTCTATGCTCGGGATCACCTCTCTGCTGTAAGATTTTTATCTATCCTATTTAATTTTCAAATAAAGGGCAAATAACTCATTGATTATAGTATCTGATTTATTTCTTTTACCTGCTATGGCCACACTCACACACAAATGCAAAAAATCATCTATAGAATTGAGTTAATTTCCTAAATAATTTATTTAGCTTTTATTTCCTCACTCTATTTCTAGACACATTTTTAAGCATTAAATTTATCAACATGTTTATTTTACCTGGCAAGATTTGAGCATGTTCAATCTCATTTTAACTCAGTAGTTTCTGTAACATATTTTTTTTGTCTAAATATTTACAAATGGAATTAGCTTTTCTGCTGGTAAGACCTGCTTTGTTTTCATTCTGTCATCTAGGCAAATGTTGGAGAAAACCATTCTATTGAGCAATAACAACATTCATGTAACCAAGCAATTGTTGTAGCGGTCCTTGGAAATTAATGCAAAACCTTAGCAAGCTAAAGATCCAGTTTTAATTATTTCTATTCTAACTGTGGATCAGTTAAAGGCAGATCAAGCCCCTTCATTGCTTGCTTTGCAGCCCAGGGTACCATTTCTTATCTGAACCTGCAGAGTCTGGAGTTAGGAGATTTATGTTTCTCCGACTAGAGAAATCTCCTAGGAAGCAATTAGCCATTGCTGCCATGCCTATCACCATTAGTGAGTAACCACATCAAGGAGTTAGGGCAGGGAGATGGGGGATTTTGCAAGTATCTCAAGCCGATTCTACTCTTTCATAACAATGAATCTTGGAATGGTCATGTTATTAAAATATGCAAAGAATCAGAGAGCAATCATTTAATGAATGTGCTGTATTCTAAAATAAATTCCATCTGTTAAGTTGGTTGTTTGAAATTGTGGGGGCTTTTTTCAATAATAAAATAATGTTATAACAAATATTTGTTAGTTTTAGGTATACCTGCAGGAAAGAAAGGAGGAAAACTAACACTGAGTGAGCACCTATCATGTGCCATGCATTATACAGGCGCCATCTCATTTTATATTTATAAAAAGTTTTTTAAGTAAGATAGCATTGGCATTTTACAGATGTAAAAACTGAGTTAAATACTAAGCTTGCTATTAAGTTGTAAAGTTGGATTGCAACTTATTTTTATGAGACTCTATCCCCATGCTCTTTTGATTGCACTGCACAGCCTTTTCTAATCCAAAACTGTTAGTTCTGTTGTACTAATAGCATAATTGTTCTTAACTGCCACATATATTTATTTGGTTAAGTGAATGTATTGCTATATTTTAAGAACATTGGCCTACTTTTCTACCCACTTCTCCTCTCAAGCAGACTTCACAGTAGAGTTAGGAACTTCATTTTCTAATTCCAAGGTATTAGAAATGTTCAGTGATACTTAAGATAGAATGGAGGAGGTAAGATGGAGAGAGGCTTGGGCACCTAATAAATTCTCATTGTTAAAGCCAACAGATTTCATGGTATCCGAGCAGATTAGCAAACTAAGACAGGTTTTGGTACTGGGAGTGAGGTGCTATTATTGCAAATACCAAAAATGTTTTTAAAAAGACTTCGAAATTGGGCAATATGTGGAGACAAGAAGAATTGTGAGATTGTGAGTGCTTGATAGAAAAGGCCTAGATTTCTTTGAAGAGACAGTAGGTAGAAATATGAATGCTAACAGTACTTCTGATGAGATCTTAGATAGAAATGCTAAATGTGTCACTGCAAACTGGAAGAAACGTGATCTTTGTTTCAAGATGGCAGAGAACTTGGCAAAATTGAGTACTGATGTAGGATGGAAGACAGAATTTGGATATTTGCTGAGGAGATTTCCAAATTAAATGTGGTGAGTGTGGCCTGGCTTCTCCTTGCAGCTTATAGTAGAATGCAAGAGGAAAGGAATAAGCTAAAAACTGAATTCCTGGACACAAAGAAACTAGAAATTGATGGTATGAAAAATTCAGAGCTTCTGGAAAGCAAGTCCCCAGAGAATAGTGCTCCATGTTAGGGTTTAACTGAACATGGAAACAGTCAGCCATGTCAGTTCAAGTCAGAATTAGAAATGGAGTTATCCAGAAAGGATTTGTGGAAAGTTCTTTTGTCTGATAGTTTGGACCCCTGTGTACTACATGTGAAACAACAAGTTTTCTGAACAATCTGTACGAACAGAACCATTGCCAGCCTGGTCTAAAATGGACATAAAAGGGACAGATTTAAGGAAAGATGACTTCATAGGCAGAACCATGGAAGCTGAGGTCTGGACCAAAGACATCTTCTCAGGCCAAGAGAGCTGAGGACCCACCCATTATGTGGAAAGTGTGAGTATTCCCTGGAGCTGTCTGTTGCATTGTTCAGGAGGAGTGTTACCACCCCAGTTTTCTCAGGTGCCTGGGGGATGTGGAGAGTCTAGCCAACCCCCTCCATGCTTGAAAGGGACAGAGCCTAGAGCCTGACCATCACCTCAATGCTTGAAGATGTTAGAGCCTTCACCCCAGTGTTTGCAGAGAGTATGGCTTCTACTCAAGCACTTGGAAAGGGTGGGGCTCCCCCTCCCTCAGGCCTGGAGGACAAGACATCATTCTATAGAAGACTTTCAGACCTTGAAATCTAATGGAATATGCCCTGTGAGGTTTCAGAATTATTTGGAAGCCGTGAGCCCTGGTCTTCTTCCAATTTCTCCCTTCTGGTATGGGAACATTTACTCTGTGATGGTCCCTCCTTTGTATATTGTAAGAAGATAGCTTGTTCTCTTATGTTTCATAGGCCTTCATACCCCAGGACAGAGCACACCTAGAACTGATTTTAATGAGCCTTCGTACTTACCATTGTTACTGAAATAATTTAAGGCTTTGGGGATATTGTCATGGAATGAGCATATTTTGCATATGGAAAGAATATGTCTGTTTTGCATCTAGAGGTGGTGGAGTATGGTGGATTGGAACTGTGTGTAACCCAGAAAATCATGTCCTTAAAGCTAATCCATTCCTGTGGTTGTAATCCTATTGTATGTGGGATTTTTTTATTAGGTTACTTCAGTTAAGGCATGGCCTGGGGTGGGACTTAATCCTCTTACTGGAGTCCTTTATAAACGGGGTGAGTACAGAGAGAAAGAGGGAGAAAGCCATGAAAGCAAGAAGCTAAAAGCAATGAAACCCAGAAGCGAATGGAGAGATCAGCAGACACTGCCATGCACCTTGACATGTGACAAAAAGGTCCAGAATCGCCAGCAGCCAGTCTTCAGGAAGAAAGCATCACCTGATGGATATTTTTCTCAGCCTCAAAACTGTAAGCTTGTTAATTAATAAATTCCCGTTGTTAAAGCCAATGCATTTCATGGTATCTGCTTGAGCAGCTTAGCAAATGAAAAGAACTACTTAAGGATTTTTAATGTGAGAAATGAAGTGATTAGATTTTCATTTTTAAAGGAACACTCCTATCATAGAATGGCGTAAGGAATAGAAAGGAGATAAGATTGAGGCAAGAAGACTATTGCAACTGTTCTTACAAGAGAGAGACAATGGTGGCCTGAACTAGTGCTATCCCAAGTGTGGTCAGCAGGCTGAGGCTGGTTTATGAGGTACTTACTGCACTACATAAAAAGGTAAGGATAGACATTAAGTGTCAGCATTTATAAATTTTCATAGCATTTCAATGGAGAAAGCATATCTGTTGAATGTAATACTGTAATATTTTTCAAAATATCAATCTGTGTTAGATAAAGAAGAAAACATTCTTTTTGTTTCATCACAGACGGTTTGGGAAGCATTGTTCTACGCCATGTGGGTGGTAGCAGCTATTTGGAGAAGTAGGCAGATTCAAGAGGTTTTCAGAGAAACAAGAAGTCTTAACATTTGACTTGATGAGGATAGTGAGGGAGGGAAACACTTTGTTCAAAGCTGATACCTCTGGTAAAGAATTTTTTTTTTTTTAACAATATTTTTATCTCTAGTATCCATTCTGTCTTCTAGTAACTGGCCTAGTTTTCCTTTAGGGATCTACCATTGCCCCACAATCAGCCCACAGAGCCCAGGAATTTGCAGTATTATAAGGGCTACGTCAATCATTTCATCCATTTTTTCATAGAAATTGGTCTAGGAGCACATGATCCATATCAAGCCTCTCAGGGCCTGGAAGCCTTGTCTTCTGAAGATATGCTTTTGTTATTAGAGAAATAGGTCTGGGGTTTGTGATGATATAAAACTGAAGCTGACAGGGGCCATCAAGCAGAGTCTGAGAACTGAGGCAACACAATGAAACCAGAGGCGAGGACTTATCCTGACATCAGTTGAACCCTAAATCAAGCTTCCCTAGTAACAGTCTTCCCTGTAGGTTTTCTTTTATGTAAATCAATACATTTACTTTCTTGCCTAAGCTACATTGAATCAGGAGCTCTGTCACTTGAAACCAAAGAGACCTAAACGGTGCCACTGGCTGAGATGGAGAACAATAGAAGAGAAGCAGGTTACTAAAGAATGTCACAAACCTGGTTTGGGATGTGCCATTATGTTATGCTCAACATCTTCAGAAATGGCATGTCCACTGGTGTGGGTCTGGCATTTAGGAGCAAGATGTAGTCCAGAGAATCATTAAGAGGTGGGTGGCAGTTTAAATCTTGGATTTGAAAGAGACTTTCCAGGAGGAATTTAAGATGGGAAGAGGTCCAAGGATAGAACTCAGAGCAACTGTGCAATTTAGGAGATGATTTGAGAGAGAAACCAACAAAGGCAAATGAAAAGTAGTCAGCAGAGAGGTAGGAGGAAACAAGGAGAATGCAGAGTTTGGAAAGCCAAAATTTCTCTTTTGCAGACCTACAGCCACATAGCAGCTTCTCTCCTATTTTTCCATATTTAAAACATGCATGCAGAACCTCTGAGTTTTTCCAGGGGCTGGTTCTGTCAACGACATAGAAGACTATTAAAGGAATAACAGTTACTCCTTAACTACCTTTATAACTCCAACTTCTCTTTTATACCTAGATTCTATAACTACAACTTGGCTGCACAATTATTATTATCTTGAAAAAATGATAGTGTGTAATTGTGATTTCCTTTTAGAGGATTATATACAAAATGCAGACAGTCTGTGGTTCACTCTATTATCTGTATCTGACTACATTTCTACAGTGTTTAGGAAGATGATGGGGTTATTGGAGTTGGAGTTGGAGGGTGTCTTTGAGAACCAGAGACTTGCTTGGAGTTAGGGGATGGCACTTGTGCTAGGGAAGGAAGAAGTAAACAAGTTCTTTTCCACTTCCCATTTTGTCACACCAATAGACTAAAACCTGGCACTAGAGAAGTGGGAAGTTGGATTATCTTTGAAGAGAGGTGTACCAGGTAATGAAACCCTTGGGAGATGGAGCAAGGTGGGAAGGCCAAAGGGGGATAGGAAGGAGATTTACTGTAATTTCTCAGCTGCTTTTCATGTTGCTGGCCTTAAAGTTCTTTATGAGCAGGGTTTCACATGTGTATTGAATATTCTTAATGCCTACAAGACTGACTGGCTCAAAGAAGGTGCACAATAAAAGAAGGAATGAAGTTTGCTGGACTGTGGCTGACAACAGCTTAGGTTAACTACACATTGTTCAAAATACTTTGTAGGACTTTAGAATAACAGGGGAAGAGTCACGTTGGGGTAACAAATCTCTCTTACCCCTAAACTAAAAAATAATTGACTGAAACAGTGAAAAGAAGGGTTAGGGGAGGAAAGAGAGAAGAAAGAGAAGAGGGAGAAAGCAATAATGACAACATTTTACCCAGTAGCCACTAAATATAGAATGAAAAAAAATTAAAAATTAGTAAAATTCCTATACAATGAATGGAGAAAAAAGATACATATCTAAATTCATTAACTCCTTTGATTTCTTTTTTTTTTTTCTTAGATTCAAGTAAAGGGTGATGTTTTTTATTTTAAAAGAACATGCATGTCATAATTTCCTTCTAATACAATTTATTCTTCCTATCTATCCATCTGCTGGCCTCATTTTCCTTAACTAGTCCAGTTTAATGTTACAGTTCAACTATTTAATAGGGAATATCAATAGTCCCAATATCACTGAGCTTTTGCAAGGAATATGTGAGATAATACATGCAATGTGCCTAGAAATTTATTGGTATAGCATTGTTTATAAAATGTCAAATATTTTTTATCTATATGTCTATTTTACATTTGTATTTATGCAGAGAGATGCCTGGAAAACTGTTAACCAAAAGTTAACACTGGGTATTTCTTTCTTGTGAGCGATTTGTTGATTTCTCTATTTTTGTGCTTTTCCGTGCTGCTTAAATTTCAATTAGTTTAAATAATCAGTATGAATTTGTAAAAGCATCATTCTTAGAAAACATATCACAGACCTGTTGTGATATGCTTCTTCAATTCCTTACCCTGTGCTCTCTATACTTTGAGCTACATCTTTTCTCAGGCTATGGTTCCATAAATTACATCAAATCTTTAACTCCACAGCTACCTTCTTTTTACTGCTTTGCTATCACATTGTGCAAGGTAAAGAGAGAGGAGGTGTGATACTATCTAACTATCTGATCTAAAGACTGGCACTGGATTCCACTTTTATGTTTTAGAATATGATTTTTAAAGTTCAGAAAAATTAACCATTTAGTTCCAGCAAGTAGGAAAAATAGAATATGATAAACACTGTCCTGAAAACTAAAGAAATAGGCACACAAGAGGAGGCTGTTCTTAAACGGAAAAATATGCAAAACTGCCTTGGAAATGAGGAGAGGTTTACCAGGTAGTTTGTAACATTAAAGAAAAGAGAAAAATCATTTGAGTTTGATTTAAAATGTATGTGTAAATGTATATATTTCCTATGGGATGGAAGATAATTTCCTTTAAATTGTCTCTTAAATTGCAAGAACACAGTGACCTGGGACCTTGACTTGTCCTCAGAAGACTTTCTCGTCCTGGTGTGAGCCTGCTGCCTTCCTTATCTCACCAACATTTGAATAAAATGATAAAAGGAGAGAACCCTGGGGGTACCTTTCTTCTACCTAATATCTTTCTAATAAATATTCAAAATGCAACTATATAATCCATTGATAACTGCTAATTCATTGCTCACACCTTAATCATTTCCAAAGCCACGCTCTTCCTGTCACATTTCACTACCCATGGCTATCCTTTCCTCTCAATTCCCATTTTTCAGTTTTTCTAGGTACTGTGTTCAGAAAATGCTCACATCTTTGCGAATTTTCTGATATTTAGCATATCCTTATTTTAGTCACTCTTCAAAATCTCTACAAAAATGATCCTGTTAAAATACCACTTTACCTTTAAGCATGTCCCATGCCCCACCCCTCCACCTCCTACACATCTCCTTTCTGCACAGATCTCTAAATTTAGCATTAGTCTTCAGAATGCTTCTGCTTCAACTTCTTGAAGAGTAGAACGACCTTTCCTTTTCCAATTCTTCATCTATGTATGAACAGGTTTTCTAGTTATTTCACATACTGCCATATACATCCATATAGAAATATGAAGTGAATGGTAAATGAATACAACATTCTGAAATATCCCCATTTATAAATAGGTGCTCTCAAGTTATAAGAAGCATTTAAGGACATAACTAAAAACAAGGAACTTTTATCCAGGGATTATACTAATGCAAATATTATTAAGCAAATCATAATAAGGGAAATAAAATATTTTATATGAGTCTAGAGTTTGTGGCTTCTATGGTAGGGAGGCAACTATACAGACTTTACTTAATCTTCTTATCTCACATCTCTGCCAATCCCTGGCCAATCCTTGGCTGGTTTTAAATGATCTCCAAAGCCTGGATTATAGACAGGGCTACATACACAGAATGATTTTACACACAGCATATGCAAAGGGTGGTGTACCTAAAATATATAAATTATATATATATATTTGTCCTTGGTTTCATTCATCTGCTGGTTAAGTAAGTTAATCTCTTTATAATTGAGAATAGTCTATTGCAATGGAAAGAAAAATGGGTATTGAGTAGGAGACTTGATTCCTAGACCTAATTTTGCTACTGCCTTGCTGCATACGCTTCAGCAAATCATTTAGCCATTCTAGGCTTCAATTTACTTCATCAAGAAAGTGATAGAGGTGGAATAAATGATACCTGAAGTCCTTTTTCAACATTAAAGATCTTTGAATCTGTAACCCACATAATGTCTTAAAGAAACAACATCAAAACAAAACAAAACAAAACAATGTAGTCCACAGTGAAATGTTATAAGGAATACTTAATATGGAGTTTAATTTCTATTCAGTAATTTCCAGCAGCTATATTGCATGTTTTTAGAAGAATCTCATATGTAAAGTATTATTTTTACAGTGATAATGATCTCCAAATTTATGTTCAATAACATAGTTCAGTTATTGGAGAAAACGTAGCATAAAACAGAAAAAGAGACACAAAAATAATCAACGTTTTGTGTTTTTCAGAAGTTAAATTGGTTTTATAAATTCATTTCAAGAATTGAGAAGTCACATAATGTTAAGTGTTTGCCACTCCTCTTTTTCCATTTATTCTTGTATTTTATAAAAGTCGCAAGGCAGCAGAGTTCCAATTATTTCCATGTTCTTCTAATTTGTTTTCACATTGCTAAGTATGAAAAATACGTATAGCTTCCCACTGTAAAGAAGGCAATGGAAAGTTAACATTTTATAGTATTCTAATTTCCTTTTAAATATATATCAGAGTTGTTTGGGCACATAAAGGGACATATTCAAAACGGTTACAGATGCAAAATTACATCAATACATATGAGGTAGATTTTTTTTAAATGGGAGGAAATAACAGTTAAGGTTCAATTTATATGCTTTTTTCTCTTTTAATGTGTTTAGACTGAATATAAATTGTACATGTTAGCATCATTAAAGCCAAGTTCTAAATGCTAAGAAATCTTTTCTAAAGGTTTTTTTTAAATAAAATTGAGTATTTGAAATGGTTTCTATGCTTTGAGATGAACTAAAAGTCATTTTTTTAAACAAATGAAACAGATCACATGAAATATAGTTGAGCTCCTCATGTATTTGTTTACATTCCCTCCTGTGTCTACAACCAGCAAAATTGGCTATGTATGTTTGCTTCTTTTACAAGCCTACTCTAAAGAATTTTATGAATTTGGAATTCTAAACCACTTTGGATGTTTTTAGCATCTCATTGATTACAGAGATGTATCATTTGCCTGTCTTTCCACATTTCCAGAGGTTTAAAATTGATTTTTTCTTTTCAGATTTCCTTTTTTTTTACCACTGAAATAGATACCATTTATTTCTAAGACCCAAATTTTCTTCAGTTGTCATAAACCAATATTAACATTCCATTATGGGTAATTTATCATATATTCATCAGAATAATTAAAGAAACATTAGTAAAATGATTTAATTATATTAAAACCTTTCTTTACCATGACTCATTAGGCCACATAATGTTGTAACTTTCTCTCTTCATTTACTTCCTACTTGCAAAACCCCATAGCACAGTTTAAAAAGGTTTGAATGGACTTTCTTATATTTCTGGATTTGATTTTAGGACTAGGATAATCTTTGTATGAACATTTTGCTCTAGAATGCAGTTGTTGTGAACTATAGGTAATAGAAAACATGATCACAATGTTATTTTTCTTTACTGATCCATGCATTTCCTTGTATATAAATGCACAAGGTTGACAGTATTGAGTTTCCTTCATGTCTGAAGGTTTAAAACAACAGGTAAGTTGCTTTACCTGATAAGGAGGTTAGAAGCTGAAATCTTGGTCACCAGGGCCACAAGATCCCTCTAAAACCCATAGGGGAGAATCCTCCCTTGCCACTTCCTAGGTTTTGGTGTTTGCCAGCAATCCTGGGTGTTCCTTGGCTGGCAGTGGCTGCACTTCAATCTCTGCCTCCATCGTCACATGGCCATCTTTCTTGTGTCTGTCCCTGTCTCTTCTCCCATTCTTATAAGGACACTAGTCATATTGGATTAGGGGCCTGCTCTGCTCCAGTATGACTTCATCTTAATTTAACTAATTCCATCTTCAACAACCCTTTTTTCTAAATTAGGTCACATTCTGAGGTACTTGGGGTTAGAAATTCAAAGTATCTTTTGGGGGGCATAATTTAGCTCATAACAACCGCTGGCCCCTCAAGAGATTCTGTCCTTATTCCCATTTACATAAATATTGCCATGGAGCCAAATCCAATGAACAATTCAATTGTCCTAATTTTACTTATCAGCAGTATTCATCGCAGCTGATCATTATTTCCTTCTTGAAATACTTT
The DNA here is from genome assembly GCA_026826555.1 of Tolypeutes matacus. NCBI lineage: Eukaryota > Metazoa > Chordata > Mammalia > Cingulata > Chlamyphoridae > Tolypeutes > Tolypeutes matacus. Next base: position 50,087,447 of record JAKSZT010053929.1, read on the forward strand.
CTTCACTGGGTTTCAGGATGCATCTCTCTCTTAGGTTTCCTCTTACCCCACAGGTAGTTCCTTGTTGGTCTCCTTTGCTGATACTTCCTTATTCTCCCTGACCTCAGTCCTTGGAACTCTTCTTTATTTTTCTATATGTGATCCCCAATATTCTCCAATTTCATGTCTTTAAATATCATCTATTTGCTTATGATACCAAAACTACCATATTTTCATTAACTCTATTACTGCTTTGATTATAAGATAAGCACTATTTTTGTATCACTAAGGAAAAAACAACTGCCAATTATCATTTTAAGACACTATCAAGGGAAACGGATGTGGCTCAAGCAATTGGGCTCCTGTCTACCATATAGGAGGCCCAGGGTTTGATTCTCGGGGCCTTCTGGTGAAAGTTAAGCTGGCCTATGTGGCGAACTGGCCTGATTGGAGAGCTGGCCCTGCGGAGTGCTGGTCCACGCAGGAATGCTGGCCAGCACAGAGAGCTGGCGCAGCAAGATGACGCAACAAAAAAAGACACAGAGGAGAGACAATAAGAGACACAGCAGACCAGGGACCTGAGGTGGCGCAAGAGATTGAGCACCTCTCTCCCACTCCAGGATCCCAGGATCGATTCCCGGTGCCGCCTAAAGAGAAGACAAGCAGACACAGAAGAACACACAGAGAGCAGACAGCGAGTACAAAACAACAAGGGGGAGGGGTAGGGAATTAAATAAACAAAAATAAATCTTAAAAAAAAAAGAAGACGCTATCAAATTTAAGATACCTCCTTTCTTCCAATCTGCTTCTTTCCGAAAGGTCCAGACATATTCTGTTCTAGTCACTGCAGTCAGTGACAAATTCTATTGTTCCTATTGCTCAGTGAAAACATTTAGAAATCACCCTCAGTGTTTTTCTCACTCCTTCCAACTAATCTGTAGTAGGCAGAATAATGACCTCCCAAAGATGTTCACATCTTAATTCCCAGAACTTGTGAATATTTCACCTTACATGGTTCACAATGCTTTGCAGAGGTGATGAGGTTAAGGATTTTGAAAGAGGAGAGTATCCTGGGTTACCCAGGTGGCCAAATGTAATCACAAGGGTCCATATCGATGAAAGATGCAGGAAGGAAAGTCAGAGTCAGGAAAGGAGATGTGACAGATGTTGGAGGAAAGTGGAGCCATAAGCCAAGAAATGCAAGCAGCCTCTAGAAACTGAAAAGGCAAAGGAACAGGTTTTCCCATAAAACATGTCGAATGAAAGCAGCCCTGAAGACACCTTGGTTTTAGCCCTGTGAGACTCATTTTGAACTTGTGACCTCCAGAACTGTAAGATGATAAATTTTTGTTGTTTTAAGGCACTAAATTTGTGGTAATTTTTCACAGCAGCGATAGGAAACTAATACACAACCTGTCTATAAATCCTGTCGTTTTAGTCTTCAAACTACATTCAGATTCTAACTGCTTTTCCTCGGCTCTAACTCTGCTTTCAACCACAATCACCCTCTTGCCTGGTCTCCTGCACTAGACTCCTGGTGAGTGTCACTGCTTCCATCCTTGCTTGCCTACAGCCAATTCCTATTAAAAACTTGTCTCAGATCTTGTCACTCTTTCTCTCAAAACTCTTCATTAGGACTTCTCGAATTTTACAGTGGTTCACAGGGCCCTACAAGAAGTACAAGAGACCCTATGCTCCACTTCACATGTGCCTTGCAGATTCCATTTATTACTGCCTCCCTGTCACACTGCATTCCAGCCACCATGGCCTCACTAGTCCTTGAATGGCCAAGTATGGACCCCCCTGGCACTCAGTAGCCCTGTCTGGATGCTCTTCTCCCATAGAGTCAAGTGTTTTACTCTTTTACTTTCTTTCGGTCTCTGCTCTCCTCAGAGAGATCTTCCCTGGCCACTTTATTATAAAATAACACCTCTCCATCCCTATTATCCTGACTTTTTTTCAATAGCAATTACTGACACATGGCATACAATATATTCACTATTTTCTCATTGGAAAGCTTCCAAATTCAAAAAATATATTATATTTAGCTTCTTGAATGTATGCTCCAGGAGGGAAGGGACTTTATCTATTCTGTCCACTAATCAAGCCCCATTGACTATATCAGGACCTCACTTATAGGGAACTCAATTTGAAGGAATAAATAATAAATAAATATATGTATGAATGAATGAATGCACAGATGAATGTATATTTACTTTTATACTATATTTCTCTTCACTCCTATCATGTTTATGTGCATATGTGAGAAATCAATTTAAGATGTTATATTCAATAATGACATATAATCAAACCTATATGCTGATCATTTCTATTAAAAACGTATGCTCCTTTAAGCAGCCCGTCCTTCATTATTTTATGTTTTAAATTTTAAATCTGGTGAAGTTTTTGATAGTGTTTAAAAATAGGTTACTGTTTAAAGGCAGTGGCTTTCAAAGTTTTTGACTGTGAACCACAATTTTATGGAATAAGTTGATGTTTACCATATGCATTCTAAAAATGTATCTTCCCTTTCTCTTCTGTTATAGTCCATCTTTAAGTATATGCCTGTCATGACCTACTACCTTGATTTCAGGATCCCTTTTTTATGCATCATAACCTGCAGTTTTAAAAACACCAAAACAGAGTATACAGAAGATAAAGTGCTGGATTCCCAATGCAATAGTTTTAATGCCGTTATTGCCTACTAAAAAACACATGCAAAAAAACCCAAAAAAAACAAAACTAATTAAACCTACATAGTATGATACTTCTTAGAAATAAACTATGATTTTATATCTGCATATAACCTGAAATAGCCACATTATGAATATTAAATGAATTTGTGAAAGAGAATGTTCCATAAAATGAAAGAATGCATAGGTAAAATGTGTTTTAAAAAAGAAAGTAAATGAATTAGAACATTAAGGCAGAAAACTATTACTTTAAAACTAAGCACACTTCAACATAAATATTATTAAATATTTCTCCAGGGAGAACTGTAATTCTTAAACAGTTCTGTTAAATTTATCAGCTCAATTTTTAACCAATGCATGTCAAAATTTAGTAAAGTGATGGGAATCTTCTAATGGTAAAATAATCCTCCTATTTAGCCAGGAAGAAAATAGATATTTTTCCTGGTCCCCACATAGAAACTGTGCCTATATTGCATCAATTCTTCCTCAGGACTTTCTGACACATCTTAATTTTCTGCTACCCTCTCTTCTATCCTATGAAACATATCCACTACCCTCCAGTAAACTTATTACCACACACTTGTCCCATCAAAATAACTCCCTATGATGTTTAATATCATCCTATCTCTCCTGATCCAAAATCAAATATAATATCACTGAAGGTTTATCTTTTTAAAAATCTTATTTGATTAGTTCACAACTCAAACTGCTACTCCTGCTATGCAATACCCTCCAAATTTATCTTTTAAGTCTTATCCATCATGAGTACTTGTGATGATCAGTTTTAAGCATCAACTAACTCTGCAAGGCTAGTGCACCCAGCACTCTATTACTCAAACACTAACATAGGTATTCCTGGTGAAGGCATTTTGCAGATTTGATTAACATCTACAATCAGTTGACCCCATGCAAGGGGGGAGATTGCTGTATCATCTGGGTGGACCTGATACTATCAGTTGAAAGGCCTTAAGAACAGAACTGAGGTTTCTGGAGGAAGAGAAAATTCAACCTTTGAACTGCAGTATCAGCTCCCGACCAAGAGGTTCAATTCTGCACTCCTGACAGCTTGCTCTATGATTTCAGACTTGCCTAGGCAGCCCACACAATCGCATATCCCGACTCCTTGCAATAAATATGTATCTATATCCACACCTACATCATCTATATCTGTATCTATCTATCTATCTATCTATCTATCTATCTATCTATCTATCTATCTATCTATCTATCTATCTATCTATCTACCTATCTATCTATATCTCCAACTGGCTCATTTTCCTGGTGGAACCCTGACTCATACAGTATTTTATCATGTTCATACTATACTCTCCAGCCCAACTCTTGTCATATTCAGTTTGTGCCTTATAACTTACTGACTGTGAGCTCATATTTCTCCAAACCTCTCAGACTGAAATTGTCACTCCACCCTTGTTTTGACCCTTGGAAATCCTGCCTCACCCCCATGTTCATAAAATGGTAGTAACTCACCATTCTCTGAATCATTAAAGATTTTGTGAAAGCCGTTTGAAACGCACTGAACATGATCTTCTTTTTATGTTAGTAATTTTTGTGTGGTTTTTCCTGAATTATATTAAGCTTCATGAGAGGGCAAGCCTTGCCTCACATAGGTCTGAAGTTTCAGCAACATTCAGCAAAGCCTCAGCAACAGTGCCTTATACCAAACAGCCATTTAATTTTTGCTGAATGAATAAATAATCAAGCATTATTACATAGAGAAGGAAAAAAAGCAAATCCTTGAAGTCATATAGACTACAGTTTTTTTAGTCTGGCTCTTACTAACTTTGTGACAGTAGACAAATTACTTAATTTTTCAGCCTCGGTTTTCTTATCTGCAAAGTGGTGATAACATTAATTTTCACTGCACTGGACCATGACAAAGACTAAATGAGATATTATAAAACACACCAGTACAATACCTGGCATTTATTGGGGCTCGATGAAATGTAACAATTTTGTAATTACTTTGGCAATGTAATTATGCATTAATTCATCAAATATATATTGAACAACTCCTATGAGACAGGCAATAGGTAAGTCCTATGAAAAATAAAAAAAGATAAATTACTAATGGCTAACATTTATTGAGTAGCTATTTTATCCCAAACTCTCTTCTAAGCACTTCATCTAACTCCTTTATTTCTATAACTACTCTATTGGGAAAGTGCTATTAATATCCCTATTTATAGATGATTAATATTAGGCACAGAAAGTTTAACTAATTTTCCAAAAGGCACATAGCTAATAAGTATTGAAATAGGGATATGAACCAAGACAATGTAGTTCGAAAGGCTGTATCTCTTTCCATTGTACTAAGCTACTTGTGGATATAAACTTAGTTCCTCAAATGTCATAGGTTGGGGAAGTGAAGGCCCTCTCTCAGCCCTCACCTATCCCCTCCTTTTCCCTCCGTGCTTGTTTGTGTGCAGGTGTTTGTTATGTTCCATTTGTACTTGTTTGCATACGTTTCTACTTTGCAAGAGATTGCAGGCAGCTGGGGGAGCCATTGAATCTTAACCAGCCCCAGCTGCTGGGCAGGGCACAATGATTGCTCTGTGGCAGAGCCCATCCCACTGGAGCATGTAAGAGCTTAGCACTCAGTCAGTGCAGGTATCCCTCGATGCTAAGAGAGGCATGTGGAGCTGCCATTCATTGACCCTGACCTGAGCAGTTGGCCACCCTGGGGGACCGGCCAACTGAGTCTTTTCCTCTGCTTTTTTGGGGCCTTTGTGCTGTGCAAGCAGTCATTTGATGGGAGCCTCTGTTGTTCCTGAGCCTGTGTTCCAAAGACATACTGTATTGCAACTCGCTCCACAGCATATAGTCTAATAAGAGATATAGAACATTATTCAAACATAACCCTACTAAAGAGTCAATACAAAAAATGCCATAAAAAAGGGAATTCAGAAAAAATAATTTTCTTCAAATAGGTTTAAAAATACTTGGTACACACATGTTATATATTATTAGTCAGGAGACCACATTAGAATGGACAAAAATAATCTGCCCTTCCAAATTCTACTGACCCAAGTTTGGAAGTTATTTCTGTGTCCGCTACTTGATGTAGGATTTCTTAAGGTTGTTACAATGCACCTTTAGTAAGCACAGGTAATTGTTTCATGTATATAAGGAGATCTCCATTGTCACACTAACTCACATAGTTAAAGGTAGTTCTAATTATAATCTTTCAATCATTGATAAATCAGTTTTTCAATACTAGACTTTTCAATCATACATAAAAAATAAATAATCCTTTGTGGTTTTACTTGAAATATAAAATTCTCTTGTGATTAATAAATATATATAAAAAAATTGAACATAAGCCTTAAAATAATAGCAATTTTTGAGATTAAAATTCCATTTTACATACAGCTTATCAATAGCTAACATAAGGAGCATCTGTCTACAGAGGAGATGGGTAATATCTCAGTTTTTCTCATTCAGTTAATTAAACTTTGCATGCAAAATCATGACAATCAATTTTCAAGTTAACTTCATAAGGGGATTCATAAGTATTGTGGCAATGTCAAGTATATTATTTTTACAGAGCAAACATTTTATAGTACCTTGTAGGAAGAAAACATAGTTGCTGCACTCTACAAATTTCACTGATGAGCACCAACTCTAGAACGATTTCTAGATGTCTCTTTGAATGTTTCTTCCTACTGTTCAGACTTGGACTAGCGCTCCTAGAGGTTCTCTCACCACCACTGATTTTCTGTTCAGAAAATGTTCTATTTCTCTTCATACCTAATCTCATTATGACCCAGATAATTTACTAATCCATCAGCCTTTCCATTCTTTCATTAAAAACAGTATATTCATTTTCTATCTTTGTTCCCATGCTGTCTCCAAATTTCAGTCCCTTAAACTCAACCCACTGTCATATTCCCAAATCTAACTGACAATTCCCTTCTTTCAAATTTAGATTTGGATTTCTTGGAAAATTCTTTGTTTCAGTGCTCACAAACTACAAAATAACACCTTTCCTTAGAGACTGTTTTGTAAATTTCACTCATTTGTTTTGTCCAATTTTCTAATAACAACAACAAAAAATCAAATCTTTGAGAATATACATAGATTGATGTTTCTACTTCTCCATTAAAATGAAACTATATGAACAAAAGAATAATAAAAAATGTGCCCTTTTTCTGTGCTTTCTTAGTAATTGCATTTTTTTGTCTCTTGTTTTGGATGATAATTACACCCATTAAAATTGCAGCTTATTCCTCTCATTTCCAGATTAACTTTGTATATTTATTCAGAGTAATATAACATTAAAGTGTTTTTAAAGGAAGCTAATATATTGGTTGTTTTCCTATGGGCCATGACATTGCAACTAATTTTAACAACAGCCAAAATCACTTGAAGAAAATGCATGTATGACTTAAATACAAATGATAGAGGATATATCTTTTATAAAGAAAGCACTTGTTTTGGGAAAAATAACTTTACCTGATTGCTATGCATTTAAAAATTATTTTAAGTAACTTTTTGTCTCAGGAATAGTTTACCAGGAATTCTAATATATAAGCAATAGCTCTAAGGCCAACAATAATTTAGTAATAATACTAAAGTAGTAATAATAATACTATAACAAAATAAAGTATCATGTAAGCTCTTTTTTACCTTTGCATTATAGGGAATGTAATGTTTTGATAAAGCTTCAGGCATATGCATCCATGTTTTATCTGCAATGAGAAATACACAGTGTTAAATAAAATTATAAGTTGTTATGGTGTCATATTCATAAATTAGCACTTATAGAGGGTGTCAGATAGGTGGGGACATTTCTTATTCTGAGGCTATTACTTATTTGAGAAAGAACAACTAATCATATAAGAACAATGCAGCTGGACAGTGATTATAGGATGAGTCCTTTGATATAACAGTCTAGGTTTTCTCTTTTAAAGTTTTCAAATAATATAAACAACACTGAGTTTTTTTAGAATATATGAAAATGACATCTGTTGAGCTATGAGTAATTATATCAATTATATGATTAAAAATAAATATCTCTGTTTTATACATTGGGAAATTTTAGCAATCAGATAAATTTCACAGAACTCAAGGAAGTATTAAAAAAAGCAGTGAAATTGGTTGTTAATCTTATTAAAGGAAGCTCACTGAATAAACAACTTCTTAAAGCATTTTGTTCAAAAACTGGAACTAATCATATCCACTTACCGTATCACACTGAATTTCCTTGGTTGTCTAAAGGGAAAATACTAAACCGGGTTTATGAACTCAGGAATGAGATTCATTTTTTGTGTGTGGAAAAAATATCATTAGGCAAATATTTTCAGATGGCATTTGGATCACAAAATTGTCATATATAACTGATATTTTTGACACTCTTAATGAAGTAAGTTTAAAACTACAGGAGGAAAAACAGTGATATATTCCAAAATGTCAATTGTATTCAAGGATTCCGAACCGACATTACTGCCATGGCCAGTGAGACTTAAAAGTAATCTCAAACTTTTAACTATTTCTTTGCAGAATAAAAATTTGAAACATTAAGGGAAAATTAATTGGGTAAAAGATCCATTTGCTTTACAAAACCCTAAATCAATAGCTGAGTTAATTGGTGCCCGAAGAAGAGACTAAGCTATTGCAGTTTAGCTCTTCATATATATTGAAAAATGATTATGAAATACTGTTTAACATGATTTTGGATTAAGGTAACAGGCTCTCTATAACTAAGTAGAAGGAGTGTGCTGCTATTATACCATAGTAGTTTATACAAATCAAATTGAATGTTTTTTTTTTGAAGCTGCACTTATTTGGAATAAGACTTCTCAATCTTAAAATATGTCCTGTCTGTTTTACTGGAGTTATGTGTTTATTTTCTTTCCCATGGAAGTTTAAAAATTTAGAATCAAAATGACAAACAATAGAATCAAAGATTGATTTTACCAACAAACACATTCAGTAAGTAAACACTGAAATGAAATGTTGGATAAGCAACAATTTATCATTCAATTAAAATAATTTTTAAATGATATAACAGAATTAATTTGATTTCACTAATATGTGCTTCTCAAAATGGTAGAATGTGAAGGCACAGAGAAAATGGCATCTATTTCTGGAATGTTATTTTACAGTTTGAAGGATGGCACTATATTTATGTGAAACATGTTTATAGAGCACAATGCAAAATTCGCAAGAATGTCGAAGACAAAATATGAAGGATCAATGAAATCCCATGTTCATGTTGCCTTTAGAGGTGATTTGTGTCTACTAGCTGTAATAGCTGTACTTTTGCAAAATATTTTGAAAAGCAATAAATTCTGAGCACCAAAAGTAATATTAACATTGACATTAATGTGCAAATTTTTATTTCTTGTATGAATTTCATCTTAATATAGAGTTCCCTTTTTGACTCCTAAAGGATCATGATATGATTAATTCAAGAATAGCTTGTGTTTCGATTTGGGATACAGATTTGCCCTTGTATATTAGAAGGAGTAAATCACAATACTGTACAACAAAACAATAAAAACACCAAAGACTTGCCTTAAGAAAACCTAAAAAGATATCCAATTTCTTTTACCTCTTAAATCAACTCTTCTCATGTTTTCTTTTCCATAATATATAATCACTTCTCAGGAGTATGTAGTCTGACTAAATCTGAATATGATGGTTCAAAGCAGTCCTGAGGCAGAGATCAATGGCTTTCTCCTAAAAGCCACTATTATTTCAAAACTGATGATACTGCCTCTGTTATAACGTGTCAGATGGTAGTGACCTAGAAAGAGGGTGGGTATACTCACAGCTGTTCTTGGTGATGGACTGAAATAATCATACTAAATTACCAGCAGATGAGCTGCAGTTTCTACAATGACAAGATCTATATCCACATTACTTTATTAGGGGATGATGTTTTAGTGGTTGTTCACTGCACAGTCTAGTACATGCAGTGCACTTATAAATCCTGAAGGATTTCCAAAATGAGTCTTTGCTGTCATCTTAATTTTTACAAAAAAAAAAAAAAAAAAAAAAAAAAAAAAGTCAGAATAAAACCCTTTATATTAACAGATACAGATATAGATGTGGTTGAATCTTGAGGAGGGAATACTATTGATGGTCTGTAGCCACTATATTTGCCTACAGAAACAAACAGATATATGGAACTAGAACAGAAATGGGAACATAAACATACGAGAATGTGTTCCCCTTCCTTGAAATTAATCTGTAATCATCAACTCAATATTGAACACCCATATGAAAGGACATGAAAATATTTCAAAATATTTGACTGCTGGATCAATAAATGCAGGTTTTAAAAATGCATTTAGGTGGAGTTCATCAAGAAAGATGCATTAAATTCATTATTCTTTCATCATCAGAACTTAAGATAGGGGAAGCACCTCCTTTGAGTATATAAAATTTAAAACTAAATGCTTTTGAATGATTGGGTGCATTTGAATAAAAATCCATAAAAAGGAAAATAATATTTAAATATTGAATTTTCAGTGTTGAATATTATGATATCTACTCATCAGTATATCAATGGTAAGTTGAATAAAATAATGTGTACTTAGTTGAATTATATTAATCACATTTATTCACATCCTATGCTTTTATATTAAATGATTTTTTTTTGATGAATGAATAGAATACAGGATTTAAAAAATTCGGTGAGAAAAGTAATGCAGAAAAAGAAGCTATAAAATAAATACATTCATTGAAATTTAATCTATGGTTATATCATGTTAAACCAATTTTTATAGAGCTTAATAGCTCAAACTGATGCAATTCTAATTCAGTCTTTATCAGAATCTGAGAAACTCCATTACAATTAGAACATTTGCAAAGTAAATCAGAGAATTAATTGAATCAAAGAATACTAGACAGATTATCAACTGGGAGAGTTACTAAAAAGGACAAGTATGTTTAGGTTTAAGATGACAATCTTTTTTCCTTAGGCTTCAGAGTTCTAGGATCATTTAGTAAGAGTGCACGTGATGACCAAATAAATTGGAAATCTATAAAATAAGAGGTAAATTTTTAATGATAGGAGACTGTCTTGCTTTGTTGGGAATATTCCACCTAGTGAATTTGATTCCAGTTATTGGAAATATGACTTGAGTTATATATTTTCTGTGATATAAGTACAGCTTCAGATTATCAGGCTATATGAATTCTCTGGTAAAATTCAAGTTTTCCAACTCAGATTAAAATCCAGTCATATTGTGCTATTGGTTGAAATCAGAAGCCGAGGCTCTAAGAATTTTCCTTTAACAACCTGACTTCACTAAATGAGAGAATCAGAATTGGGTCATGAACTAAAGTAGAACTCCGGGAATCAAGTTTTAACTTACTGGAATAAAATAATGTTCATTAATTTCCTGATAAGGATACTTAATCATTAGACTTGAAAAAATAAGAAGTCAAAACAAATTTAAAGAGAATGAAACAGAGAAGGAAATAAGTACTTCTTTTTTTTTTGAATCTCCAAATCACCCCCAGTTTGCACCATAGTTCTATTTCCATTGTGCTCTCAAATATACAATCGCTAATTATTTATATTATAACCCAACCCTTGAGATTTCTCAATGAAAAACTGTTCTGAATCCCTTTCAAACAAGTAGTAAAATAGAAATGGAGAGTTTCAACTTTAAAATGCAGGGAAGTCTAAGCATGTGGAAAAAAAAGGGAGGGCCTAGAAGTTTTTTAAAAATGTGAGATAGTATGACTAAAGTGATGACTTGTGATGTGTGGTTTCTGCTAACTTAAATATACTTAAATATATCACAAATTATTTCTAGACCTATGTTATGAGAAAAAGGAATATAAAGGGACATTATTTTACTTTTGGTATATATTTTAAATCAGAAGCAAACTACTAATCTCAATAAATATTTTGCCTTCCCCTTATAAAAAAAATAAGTAAAATAATAAATTCTTAGTTTTCCAGGTTTGAAAAATGCCTTAAATGTCACATTAACTAAATCAATATGGAATATTAATCCTCTGTACCACATTCAAATGTTTGAACATCTTTCACTAGAGTGACAAAAAACGTTTCTTTAACTCCATTATATTTTTGCACAACTTTGTTGGAAATATTTTTCCCACATTAGGTCAATGACATTATAATTTACATCTATTTGTGCTTTAATAACTGAGTCCTACAGCCAAATAACAGCCCTTCAAATATTGAAGAAAGTTCTCATTACCCCATCAAGGGTTCTTAGCCATGCTATCTCTTGCATGGTTGACAGTCTTGTCATCCTCTAGCCTTTCCCACATGGAAATGTTTCAATGTGTCAACCATTGTAACCGTTGGCCAATTTGATTTAATTATGAATTCCAAAAATATAAGTGGATCATGATTGTAAACTGATCTGTTAATCTGGGCATGATTAGTTTATGATTAGGGCATTAAGCCCCACCCCTTGGTGGGTGGGGAATCGAATATAAAAGACAAGGCAAAGAACAGAGTTGAAGCCATTTTTGAGAAACAGTTTTGATGTTGGAAAGAAGGCCCCAGGAGAAGAGAAGTGAGCCATTCGCCTGATTGCCTATAGCTGACCTTGTGTAGGAAACAGGAGCTAAGCCCGGAGAGAAAAGCAGTGCCGGGAAGAGAGGAACCCTAGAAGCCTGAACCCTGGCAAACACCAGCAGCGGTCTTGCTCTAACATGTGGCACTGGACTGTGGTAAGAGAAGAAACTTACAGCCTTATGGCCTGGTAACTGTGGACTTCTACCCCAAATAAATACCCTTTATAAAGACCAACCCATTTTTGGTATTTCACATTAGCACCCCTTTGACTGACTAATACAACCATTTAAAGAGAAACAACACTGCCCTTAACTGAATGGAATAGAACAGCCTACTCCTTGGTTCCAGACTATACATTACTTAAGTCTTAGAGAATGAACTTGAACCTGATAATCACACTGTTGGCTTTATTCTTCAGCATTTTTTTTTTCCCCTCACACAGCACTTAATGTTTATCTTCATAGTAACAGTTTATAAATAACAAAATGGCTTTATTTTCTGGCTCCAAGTTTGGTACTTGACAATATTTTATTAATTTTATAATGTGGAAGAGACCTATCTAACGAGTCAGCCCCCCATATCTATAATCCAACCATATCAGCTATCTCCTCCTCTTTCAATCACCTAGGAACTTGATTAGCATTGTTTAATTATTCTCTCCCAATTTATTGATAGAATATTAAACAGGAGAGAATCCTGTACCTGTTAGTAGAGAATACCTTTCAGTATGACAAGGTACATTATTTTAACTCCATTGAACTGAAAAAAAAAAAAAACTATCAATTTTCTATCTTTCCTATCAGTCTCTCATGATATATTTGTCAAATGCCTTGTTTTCCTGGCCCATAAAAAAATAACATGTAGCTAGCTCTTTTACTCCTATATATAATTGATATATTACCTTCCTTTTAAATTTCTACATGAAAATTAATACAAAATTTATTTTAGCCTCATTCCTAGCATTCAACTACCACTAATTCTTACATATTATTTTATAAAATATGAAACCCCATAAACCCACATGTACAACACTCATGAATGTACATCACTCTAAGCTTAAGTAAGGCCCAAGAAATTTTTTTTATAAGATCACATAAGGTGAATTAGACTAGATCTCAGATCACCCTGTTCTTAGCAATCTCACTTCACAGCATAAAAATACCAGAGAATATGTTGTCACATATGTACTGTGAACTAAGTGTATTAAACAACTCTGCTCTTTCATTTGCGTGATAACCAAAGAAGGTCATTTAGCAATGCTTACAGTTTGTGTTGTTCTATTCCAAATTCATTCCTGAATAATCTGGATTGATATTAGGAAAAATTAATTTCTTAATTTCACTGCTTGATTTTTGTGGTAATATTTAATTGAGCCCAGGTCCTTTAAAATGGGCATACTTACCTTTCTTCCTGCTAAAAGCACGATTCATGATGAGGCTCAGCTAAACTGGTGTTCAGTTCAATTACACTTTTTATCCTAAAAAAATGACAAAATATTAAAACATAAATGAAGGATTATAATGAACCCTCTTTTGTCTAATCTATTTTTAGGCACAAAGCCTTTATTATCTCTATAATATATACTTACAATATTCTAAAATGTCCCAAAGGATACTGGGTAAGGATAATCATAAGTATTCAATATTATGAGAGGCACACGCAGATAAGAACAATATTGCAAAGGCTATTCCTCTAAAGTTTCTTAATTTTCCTGTCTATTTCCTATGATACATTCATCATCAATTATTTTTATTTATAAATTTAAAGATAAAAATCAATACTTCTACCTGAGCTTATTGATAAGAAGCACAGTAAAGTTTTGGATTATCATTAACAGCCTAGGTGGATAAACAGAAGTCTTTTGATTATGACTTTGAGGATAAAATCACTTTTATAAAGTCTCTCACACATATTAACATGTTATTTTATATTTAACTGAGGTCCAGAAAGGTTGCATTATTATTATCACAAAGTCAAAACCAGCAGCTTGGTAAAAAGAACTTTATGTTCTTTAAGATGGCTGTCCAATGAGACATTTCAATTTTATTTACCTTATGTGTCGATGTAAAAAGAAAACCAAAATATTTCTAAAGCTTTCCCTCAAAGACTCAGATAACATTCACATAAAGGTCTTAGGAGGAAATGGATTTTAAATTTACACTGGAACCATATTATACTCTATATTTTGTGCCCATAGAAGAGTTTATCATACAGATGAAATTGGCAGAAGTAATTTCTTTGCTGCTCTGGCAACTGAGCACTCTTAAATTGATATTAAGATAGATGTATAGGCATTAAGATTGACTGCATGGTTTTATACAGAACATTACATTATTAATAAATGAACCTCACAATATCAATTTTATACATTCAACACAAGGTTGAGTGTTGAGTGTTAAAGTTTGAAGCATATCAACCTATGCTTCAAACTCATTCATCTCAACATCAAATCCAACAAGCCTTTGATTCCTTTGAAATCTATATCCATATATCTTATCCAGTATCTAGCATCTGTTAGTATCTATAGTCACATTCCTTCCACTTGTTCTTAAGGAATAACTGAAGACAATTTCCTTCCACCTGCATATCTGAAAATGGAAGGCTAAGACACACAATCAAGCTGAATGATTTCCCTTAAAACCGTGGTCATTGGAAACCATACTACGTTGCTCTAACTCACCATTCTCACAGTCTTTTTATCAAACTTTATTGTGCTATAGAATCATCTGGAGGGCTTGTTAAAACACAGATTTCTGGACCCCATCACAGTTTCTGATTCAAAAGGTCTACTAGGGTGGGGTCAGATCATTTGAATTTCTAACAAGTTCCCAGGTAATACTGATACTGTTGGTTCAAGGAACAGACTTTGAGAATCTCTTCCCAGCACATTTCAACACTTCCGTTCCCATTCTCACTTTCAGATAATGACAATGTTCTCTATTTCAATGAGAAAAGAGAAATAATTAGAAAATAATTTATAAGCCTGGTCTCAATCTCATCCACACACACATATCTGCACCTATCCTTACACCTATGCATTAGATTTCTTCTCTGCTCTACTCAGGTATGCTCTAATCAAAGCCCCATTTCTCTTCCCTTTTAAACAAAGCTGCTTGAAAGAGCTTCTCTATTTATTCTTCCTTATTTCTCTTCTCATGATCCCTTGGGAAACTTCATAAATCAGATGTTTGCCCTCACCCCATGAAAACAATTCTTATCAAAGACAACACTAACATTCAGTTTGCATAATCAAATGCCAATTTTCACACCAATCTTACACAATCTATCAGCAGCATTTCTACATTTGTTCACTCTCTTTCTTAAAACACTTTTGTTACTCAACTTTTGAGACAACATAACCTCTACCATCCTCTTACCTCTAGCCATGTTTTCTGTCTGTCCTTTGCTGGCTCATGCTCACCAACCTGACCTCTAGTTGTCCAGCTCTTGGGCTAAAAACTTGTTTACTTTTCTATTGTTCACAGTCTTATGGTCTTAAATACCACTGTTATGCTGATGATTCATAAATTTATATCTTGGGCTCAGACACCCCCTAGGACAGATTTGTACATCGAACTTTCAACACATCTCAATCCCTAACCCTTTGTTTGCCAAATCCAGTCCTTTTGCAGATTCCCCCTTCTATTAAATGCCAACTCCAGTTACTTAGAACAAAGCCTTAGAGATATTCTTGATACTTCTTTCATGGTCTGCATAACCTCCATCATCTATCTGACATCCTAGTCTATCACTATTCCCCTTACACACACAGATTTAGTCATACCACCCATTATTGGGAAAACTCCCTATAATCTCCCATTTCATTACTTTTGTATCCCTCTGTCCAAAATGCTCTGCTCTGTCACATTTAGGTCTTTTCTCAGTTATTACATTCTCAGTGAGGCATCCCACTGGGAAGTCTTCCCTATCTAAAATTACAGCACCTCCACTGAAACAGTTCCTCTTCTTTTTCCTGTTTCTCCAGTCTCCTGACTACTTATCACTAATAAATGTATGCATATATCACCAATACATATATATATTCACATATACATACACATATATAATATATTGCTAGTTTATTCATGATTACATATATAAGTATATACTTATATAAATTTATATATACGATATATAATTTTTATCTAGTCTGTTTTCTGTTCTACAAGTACTACTATGGATTTTTGTTTTTAACTGTTTTGTTCATGGTTATGTCTTCAGTACCTCAAAAATTCCGTGACAAATATTAGAAATTCAATAAATATTTGTTGAATGAGTGATTGTGAGTTACAAGATTTTGTTTATGATATCACCTTTGTATTTAATTGTATTCTTATGGTCTATGCCAATTTTCAATCTTTATATAGCTTCTGAAAATAATTATCATGATACAGCTCTATTCTTCCCATGTTTGTCACCAACTTACTCAGTTCTGCAGGCTTTTCAAGTTCAATGATTGAAATCTACAGTCCATTAAGATTCAAAGTAATGAGTTAAAAGTGTTTCCTCAGTAATACATTCAGATTTATATAAAGATAAAGAGACAACATAACAACTTTGAATAGACTAGATAGATAGCATTCAAAATGCATCTTGTTCAATTAACCTATTTTCCTTCATTAAATGCATGTTTATTTCATAAATTTATTAACATGATAAAATAAAATACAATGACTATTTAAAAACTAAGTTCTAAATACAATGTGAAATGTCAAACCAACAAAATTTAAATTTAAATTCTTTCATCAATTTCATAGATGGCTGTCATATTTTCCTCTAAACTGAAGGGAATAATGCTCTTTTCCACAATTTATTCCATTCATTCAGAAATTGTTTATTGATTACCAGTGCTAGGCACTGCACAATATTGCAGGAAATACAATAGTGAGAAAATATATTCTGTATTCCCCAAAAGTTACATTTTCACCTGTAACCTAAAATCCATAGTTATTTACTGGTCATATTCCTGGAGAAACAAATGAAGATCAAACACAACTAGCAGAATATAATCATAATGTACCCAAATGTAAGAATCAAATCCCTTGGAAAAATAACCAAATACCATTAAGTCTATTAATCAGCAGAACAAATCCAGCCTCTTCACCACCCAAACTGCATCACCAGGCAGAAATTCAATAGTAACAGGTTGCAAAATATAAAGGAGGATTTTAATAACATGATCAAAATAATTCATATAATTAAAAATAATAGGACTTTTAAAAGCAATATCATAATACAAACTTTTGGGGGGTATATATAAGCAGAAAGGTAAGCATTAACATTATTATATAAATTTCAATTGGGAAAGCAGATGTGGCTCAAGCAATTGGGCTCCCATCTACCACATAGGAGGTCGAGGGTTTGGTTCCATTCCTGGGGTCTCCTGGTAAAGGCAAGCTGGCCCAAGTGGAAAGCTGGCCCAAGCGGAGAGCTGGCCAGCATGCAGTACTGGCCCATGCAGGAGTGCTGGACCGTGCAGCAGTGCTGGCCCAAGTGGAGAGCTGGTGCAGCAAGATGATGCAACAAAAAGAGACACAGAGGAGAGACAATAAGAGATGCAGCAGACCAGGGAGCTGAGGGGGCACAAGAGATTGAGCAACTCTCTCCCACTCTGGAAGGTCCCAGAATCGGATCCTGGTGCTGCCTAAAGAAAAGACAAACAGGCACAGAAGAACACACAGCGAATGGACACAGAGAGCAGACTGTGAGATCAAAAACAACGGGGGAGGGGGAGGGGGGAGGGAGATAAATAAATAAATAAATCTTAAAATAAAAAAATTCAATTGGCCAAATGAAGAGTTAATAAAATGACACCATGACACTGACTTTTTTAATTAAACATGAAGGGCTCATAACAATTTACATGGTCATAAATTATGTGTGAGAAAACTCATTTATCTCAACACACTCCAGGATTTAAAATTGAATAGTGTGTATGTGTGTGTGTGTGTGTGCATGTGTGCACAAGTGCTACAATTTTTATGGTGTTTTATATAAAATGTTTAGATTAATAGTGCTGTATGATATGACATCGAAACTTACACTGGTTTCCCCAATAGTACAAAAACATGAGCCACTATCATTCAATGAATAATCCAAACTTTCCTTAGAAATTTATATTGTCATTTTTTCATATATTAAATGCAGCTATGTAGACCAGTTTAGGCATTTCTCCTTCCAGGAAAGATGGACTAAGAAAGGTTAGATTTATCCTACAACCTGAAACAACCAACAAAGGGACAAAATGTATGAAGCAATGACGCTTAAGACATTGGACACTCAGGCAATGAACTACAGTGATCTGTGAGAGCTGAGAAACAAATAAAACAAATCCTTTCATTTCCCTAGTTTATTCACTGTGGTCTCAGGAGGGGAACCCAGCAGTCATTCTCAATTGAGGAAATAGAACTGATAATTTGGTGAAACAAAAGTGTCTAGTGGTCTGAGGGAAGAGTCCCAGAGTGGAGATAGCTACATAGAAAGAACTGAGAATATATGCACAGGATTTTCCTTTATAATTTAGCTGAGTACTGATCAACTACCTATCACTGAGAAAATAGCCACCCAAAAAGTTTAGGGACAACGGGGCCTATGGCTCACAACAGGGCCTATGGCTCACACAGGGATAGAAGTAGTGTCTGTTCCCAACAGCCAGGATGGAGAACTTCATAATTCACAGGTCATCTATTAGATTACTAAGAAGTATCTTTCCATATTAGTGGGGGAAAGTTAACCCTAGAATAAATGCTGCTCTAGGCCCATTTAACAAAGCATAAAAACAAGATACAAAAGAATCAAACTGTTTCCATGTAACTTAACTGTACTCCAGGGCAATGCTTGACAATATTTTAAGGAATAAAAAAATATCCAGCACCTAGCATGGTAAAATTCACAAAGTCTGGAGTCAGATAAAAAATTATCAGGCATGCAAGGAAGAAGGAAAATGTAATCCTTAATGAGGAGAAAAGTGAATCAAAACTAACCAAAGAAATGATAAAATTGGCAAGCAAGACCATTAAAAAATATTCCTTATGTTCAAGAAACTAGAAGATAGTTAAGCAATTATTAAATAGACACATGGAAAATATTTTAAAATATCCAAATCAAAATTCTAGAAATGAGAATGAGAACGTATGAGGTAACAAATACATTAGATGGGATTAATGTCAGCTAAGACATTGTAGAAGAATAGTACAATTGAAGACACAGCCATAGAAACTATCTAAAATGCAATACAAAGAGAAAGGGAAGGAGGGAAGGAAGGAAGGAAGGAAGGGAGGGAGGGAGGGAGGATGGACATTAGTGAACTGGAGAAAAACTTCAAGTGGTCAAATAGTCCCTGAAGAAGAGAGAGAAGAGGGGCACAAAAAATATTTGAAGAAATAAGCCAAGTATTTTCCAGATTTGATCAAAAGTATAAACCCACAGGTCCAAGAATTTCAACAAACCCCAAGTACATTAAAGGATAAGGAAATGACACCTTGACACATCATAATTGAATCGCTTAAATCCAGTGATAAAAAGAAAATCATAAAAGCAGCCAGAGAAAAATGTCATGTTACATACAGAGGAACAAAGATGAGGACGGCAGCACTTTTCACATTTGAAACTACGCAAACTAGAAACCGTTGGAGTAACAACTTTAAAAAACTGGAAGTACCAAATGTAATCAAGAAGGAAAGATAATCTGATTATATGTGGGAGAGTAAGAGTGATTTTAAACTTTGACTTTCTTTATAAAACACACACACACATATAAAGAAAAAGCTTTTCTCTTTCTTAAGCATCCAGAGGCACTATCTTATATTAAATACTTATAGCATGTTATAAATATTATTAATCAGCTTTGTGTCACCATAACCAAAAGAGTGCAAGCTCCAGAGAAAGGGAATTCCAATAATTCTCCAAGTGTCTGGAAAATCCCTTTTCTATTGGGGAAAGTATCCCAGAATACTTCTTAATTGTCAATAGCTGCTGTAAGATTCTGAGCTAAACTTTTGCAGGATTCTAGTAATCTGTTTTATTAGATTTTTCATTACAACTCCATCCAATGATCAATTAACTTTTTCTCTCCCTGGGTTTTCTTCATAGTGGAAAGGAAAGTTTAATGGAAGGAAAGTTGCCTTTCTCTATAATGAGAAGATTACATAGCAAATAAATTGTGCTAAGAGAAAAATTCCTAAAGACAAAACGATTCTGTAAGCAGCAAAACTCCGTATGTTGAAATAAACATTAGTCACAATAGAATACAAATCTCTCATAAGTAACCTAAAGGTAACCTATGTTTAGTTTCATTTTGAACCTTAGACTTTCAAGTTCTTTAAAGAAGTCCTACTCAATGTTTTCTCCATTTTTTAATAACGGAAACTGTTGTATAAGAGTAGTATATTCTCTCCTTTTTATCTTGATTGTTCTCATCAACACCATGTCTTTTTAGACCTGCTATTTGCTCATTTCACCACTTTTATAGCCATATCCTAACTGTGAATGAGAACTTGTAGGATTCAATTACTGAAGTAATATTATGTTGGGCCAAAAAGGCTAGAATGAAACAATTTGACAGCTCAATTAATGCTATTTGAGTCTAAGACTCAACAATTCTACGGATTTTAGGACTAGAATTTGTAAGGTATTTATGTTTTAAGATTCAGTTGATGTCTACAGGCAAAGCAATAATATAAATACTGATTTCAGTTTCAAATGTTCTGCCTTTTATTAAGTTATTTCACTTGAAAGGATCTACTCATTTAAATCTCTCACTTTAATGTAAATTATTTATAGATTGATATTTTATACTGCAAACAGTTTTTATTTATACATTATGTTCAAACAATCAATAATTATAAAAATGCACAGAGGCTTACCATTTTAATCATTTTCTAGAGTTCTGTTTTAAAAGAGAAAGTTTATTCCTTTCACCACTTTTAAGGTAGCTCTCAGAGGAAACTTCTAGTATCTTTTCACTTTGGGGAAGATGGTGAGGCAGAGAGAATGAATTCTAATTCTTCAAAGTAGAGTCCTCAAATATTTACACTAGAAAAACATGCTTTATTTACTGTTAGAGACAATGCTGTATATTACCACTCTACTTTTGCTTGTACACAATACTTCTTGGCCATAAGTAATAATGTTTCCTGCCTTTGCCACTACAGTCGTGCATGTCCTATTTTTAACTTCAGCAGGACTTTAGTAATCTTAAATTTCATGGCCTACTTCCTTTGGGTTTTCTACCATTCTTTCACATATCGCTGCCAAAATATTTCTCCTTAGAAATCTCATTGTCTTCATCACTTGCCAGAGAATGTTGAACTTTAACCAAGCCCTGTGATCCAGGAAAAGAGCTAAGGTTAAATAAATCCCTTCACCCTTTTTGTTCTGGAAATGGCTTACTGCAAAGAAACGCCCTTCCTTATAGGACTTAGATAAGAGTCACAGATGCCCCCCTTGCTTACTTATGTCAAGGCCAGACAAAGACCCTCAAAAGTCCCATTCTTTGCTTCCTAAATGAGTCCCTGAACTCTTTGTGCCCTCTGAGCAATGTGGACAAAACACCTGCTAAATTGACTTGACCAACCTTTATTTAAGCTTCTCTCCTTCCTTCAGGCCCCAACTCACCTTCAGCCTGGACCAGCATCCAGCCCTTCCTTAAGGCCCCACTCCCAAGGATAGGCTGACGTTAGAGTAAAACATTCTCTGACCTGGCCAAGCACCACCCTTGCTTATCTCACTCCACCACACTAAAGTCTTTCTACCCTTCTTTACTTCTCTCCAGAAAAGTAAAACCCTGTTCTGCCTAATCTCTGAGATGCTTGCAGAGCTTATGGTTGGTGCATTTTCCCTATTGCAAAAGTCACCCTTCCTTGCAATAATCCTTTTGAATAAAGTTTCTCCTTAACTAGGTCCAGATTTTTTTTATCTTTGGCAAACTATTTGATCATATTTATAAATATTAATACCAACTAACCCGACCTATTTCACTGAACTGGTATGCAAATTTCCCTTTCAAAATATTCACCCAAAAGGGGCTAGTCCTTCCATTTCTCATATGCTAGTAATGAGTACTTTAATTTCACTATCCATGCCACTTTCTCAAATTAATTGCAAAATGAAGTCCTCAAAAAGTAAATGAAACTATTTTTGTAATTTTTAAAATCATTGCATCCATAGCTTCTGGGACATATGTATAGTCCATATTGTTGAACTACACGCCTAATTAACAAATTATATTTTCTAAAACAATATGTATTTTATTAATATACAAACACATACCTTAACCCCTAAAACCTGTTGAAAATGTATAATAATAAAAGAACAACTTAAATTATTTTAAAGATATTTTCAGAAAAGATAAATCTAAGGCTCTTTTGTAATCTTATCGAAATTAGTGCTCTTGCTTAATTATACATATTGTACAGGATTATGATAAACCATGCAAATAAAGACAATGTACTTTTTCATCAAAGAAATTGTTATAAACAAGCCAATAATGATAATAATAATGATCATTCTCTGATATAAAAAATATTTTTTCTTCAAATCTGCTGAAACCATGCAAATTAATGAGCAATTTGATAAAGCTATGCATGTTTTCAGACAAAAGTTTCACTGAGTCAAGTAAACACCATGATTGTTCCAATACAAAACATTGAGGAGAAATTGGCTCCAATAAGGAAATATGACATTATCTTTTTGTAGGTTAATCTTTTCATAGAAACATAAATCCTAAGAATAGAAATAATTTAAGATAGTATCTAATTCAATCTATCACAAATGAGATATTTCTTTATAGCATGCCTGATAGCTTCTGATAAACTTATAAAAGGGAGCCCTAGGCCAGCTGTGATGGAGTGATTGTTTGATTGCTTTATTCATTTATTTATTCATATCTTTGAAAATATTTATTTAGTACCTAATGTGTCACTATACCTAAAGACAAAAGGAGGCATATTTGTAATTAAGAAAATAAAAAGAAATCACTATAAAATGAACCAAATGGAAAATATAAGTATAAAAATATTTTGGTTGAAAAAAAAAAAAAACACTAAATAGGTGAAATAGCAGAATGGATACAGCTTGTAGAGGAATTATTGAGTTCAAAATTAGAACCAGAAACTCTCCCACACTACTACAGAGAGGCATATCAAAATAATATTAAGATATATTAATTTAAATAAAAGTACCAAAATCTAGATATTGAGAATAGCATAAAGAGAGAAAAATAAAAACAGAGAGAAGGAAATGGTTGAGAAATTATGCAGAGAAATTTCCTAGAATTAAAAACGAACATGAAAAATCTCAAATTGTAAAAGGTGAATAAATGTCAGACCAAGACATGTTAGAGTGAAAAATTAATAATATTAAAAGCAAAAAGAAATGATCAACACTTCCAGGGAAAAGAACAAGTTTGCACAGAAAAGAACATTATATTAACAATAAACTGCACAACAGTTAACACCAATATAAAAATTCAATGAAGCAATATTTTCAAGTTATTCTGAAAGAAAATAACTTTGCAACTTGAATGTTTTAAGGATAAAATATAAGAAAATGTAAAAAAAATAATACATTCCAAGACATAAAAGGCCTCAGAATTTCTGCCACTCAAAAACCCACACTGAAAATATGCTTGTGACTATTCAAATAAGAAGCTAAATACAAATACAAATTTTGTAAAGGTCAGGAAAACTAAAGATATTATCATAAATTTTACCAAGGTATTTTATCTTATGTACAACACCAAAAATAAGAAAAAAGATGATTGATTGATAGACGCTACAGATATGCACGTAGGTATACACATTTGCATGCATGCACACATACATACTACCACATATCCATAACAGCCAAAAACAGAATATCTAAACATTTGCAACGTGATGGAGCATAGGGGAAAAACAAGAGAGAGGAAGGCATGCTTAATGCTGACTTGTTGGTGGGAAGTTACAGATTTTAAGTATAAGAAATTAATGTGAGAATAGAAAATGCATCTTAAAGCACAATCAGGACAAAAGGCAATGTATACCTTTTAAATCAGTCAAAAAAACAATCTATCTAATGGACAGCAGGAAATAAAAATATGCAAAAACAAAGCACATTAAGTAGAAAATAGGAAATAAGGTGGCAAAAATAAAAGTCTACTATGTTTTCCAATATATTTTACTAGATTAAATACAAGAGATTCTCTTAAAACAAACCAAAAGAAAATCAAAGAAAAAATAATTAAAAGAAAAGACCATATCTGGCAAATATAAACCAAATGAATTTTATGACAAGATGGAATTTAAGGCAAAACATATTTTGAAGACTAGAAAGAAATTTGTAAAAAAAGGGTACAAAATAACAGGGTCATAACAAGAAATAGGCATCATACACATACACAGTACACATCCAACAATATAGTGTCAAGATATATCATGTAACAACTGGCAGAACTGCAGATTAAAATGTATCAATAACTTTAGCTGGAGAGTCCAACATACGCCTTTCAGAAACTGATGGCTTACATAGAAAAGCATAATCAGAGACATAAAAGATATGAATATCATCACTAGTAACTTTGCAAAATTTCATCATTTATAATATTCACAAAACAGAAAATTTGCATTGTTTTAGAGCACACACAGGCACTCACAAAAATAAAACATTTTTTCAAGAAATGATTCCCTTGTCCCAGGCTCCAAATGCCTTAAACTCTTTATGAGTAGGGAAAAAAAAGTATAAAGCTAATTGAAGAAAATACAGATGAATACCTTTGTGACCTGGGGCAAGGGAATAATTTCTTTTCAAAATAGGCAAAAAAATTTTAATTATATTTATATATATATATAAATCTGATTACATCAAAATTAGAGATTTTTTTTTTCAAAAAAAGTAATTATAGAAAAAGTAAAAGACAAATGATACATCTGAGAAAACATATTTGCTCAATCTGATTTTGACAAAGAAGTGATATCTAGAATATACAAGGAAGTCCCTAAAAATCAATAAGAAAATACGTAAAAATCCAAAAATGGACAAATGATAATTGTCAATTTACAGAACAGTCAAACCAAAAGGCTAATATGTTATAGTATGCTCAGGCTAATTAGTAATCAATAAATGCAAATTTAACACATATTACTTTGCATCAATTTGACTAAAGTTAGAAAATGGGATAATGCCTAGTATTGGTGATGATATGAAGTTCCAGTAATAATTTTCACCTTTGAGAGAATAGAATAACCTGGAAGAGATTAAAAACTGTTTAATTTCAAGAATTTCCTTCAGTCCATTTAAATAAGAATGCTGGGCCCTGGCTTTCACATATCAAGTAATTCTACTGCCAGAGTTGAAGACCACTGGGATATAGGTACTTTCAAGCACTATTGTGACAATTTATAACTAGAGTAGCTTATTTGAAGAACAACCCACAGTGCTTAAACAAAGTGAGTGCCCATATAACCTAGCAATTCCATTACTGGGTATATCCCAAAGAAATTCTCACAGGTCCATGTGGGGACTTGTATGTAAATGCTTATTACAGTGTTATTTATTGTGGTGAGGAGCTAGAGGCAACCTGATTGCCCATCAGCAGTAGAGAGGCTAGGCAAATATGGTACAGCATGGAGTATTAGACAGGATGATCAACTTAAAATAATGATTAAATGTTCACATCACAACATGAATGTATCTTAGAAACAATGTGACTGCAGCAAATATGAATCAGATATGTGACCCCAAAATACATAAACTAAAACAATGCATACATGTATGACAATACTTATTTTAAAAGAACAAATACAAACACAAGTATACATTAAATAATTGGGTGAGTGAACAGTGGCATAAAAGGGAATAAAATAGAGGAAAGCATGACCGACTTTTTATAGCCCTAAACAATGATGATAGTGTCTCATGACCTAAGGTGTATGGTCAATTCAACACTTGTGGTCAATATATAAACCTAGGCATAAGGTTGTCATCAGGGTACACAGAGTCTTGTGATGAATTTATGAGATCGTGTTAGTGCCTCTGCCCTTAAGGATAAAAACAGGAGAAAGCAGACTCATTTGAGATTGGGAGAGTCTCATTTTCCACACAACTGATATATCTAGACTAGGCTCTCTCTGCTATTCAACATTTACTTTTATTGGCTACTCTTTGAACACCTCCTAGCAGTTATTTCAACTGCTTTCCACCATTAAATGTACAAACCTTACTCCTAGCAGATAAGCTTCCCTTCCACTTTATTGAGAAGATTGATGTCAGTCCGTTCAAATTCCATCCATTTTTCCCATTTCCACTAGTCAAGTGAGCAATGGAGATTTCCTACTTGAAGACTGCAATCCAAACATCCAGTCATTAATCCCTTTACCTAGTCTCTTCATTTTTGTGTGTCTCAGAGAAACCTTCCTCCTCCCTATATCTTTGCTATTTGTTCTAAGTTACTCAGTTCTTTCCATCTCCTGAGAATTTGCGTCATTATCATCCTCACTCCATCTTTTGAAAATCACTAGAGCTATACACTTCCCTCTAACTGTTGCCACCAAACATCTTGAAATTGTGGTTACTTTAGGAACTGATTCATGTCGTCCGATCCTTTGCAGTCTTGTTTGATTTATATTTTAAAGCAAGAGCTGACATGCTTAAAGATGGATGGATATTGAAGGTAAGAGAAAGAAAACTCAAGGATAATTACTACTTTTTTCCCCTTTAAATTGAGTGAATAGTAGTGTCATTTATTGAGAAGAGGATACTTGGGAAAAACAAAGTTTTAAAGTGGGAATTCAAGACTTCTCTGCAGATATATTAATTCTGAGCTACCTATTAGACATCTAATTAGAAATGTTGAGCCAGTGTCTGGGACTAGAGGCAGCATAAAAATAGAGCTATAATTTGTGAAATAATAAGCTTATAGATGATAAAATCAGCAAGAAAGTTGATGGAAAACAGGAAATAACAATTTACCCAAGTGCATGTTGGATTTTATAAATTAGACAGAATTAGAAGAACAAGCTAGGAGATGAATAAGGAACAGACATTGAAGTCAAATGAGAAACAGGAAAGTGTGTTTCCCTGGCATCCAACTGAAGAATGTTTTTCTTAAGAGACTAAATTATTCAAATGTTGAGAGCTCTACAAAGAGGAAGTCTCCAAAACATGGAGGTTATCAGTGATCTGAAGCATGTAGTTTCAGGGGAAAAGGGCTGCAGCATGAAAGTGTCAGTTCATGAGAGAATTAAAAGTGAATAAATGGAGACAGGAAATGTCTCAAGGCATTTTGTTATAAGGCAACAAAATAAGGAATAGCTAGAGGAAGACATAAACACAAGGAATAGACTTTTTAGGAGCTATTTATACCGAAGGGAAAAGTAAGTTAGCCAAAGAAAATTGATGATTCAGAACAAGAGGATAAATGCAGGAAAAATTCCTTGAATAGGCATTGAAGGGATATGGTCAAATCCACAAGTAAAGTGACAGTCCTAAGATAAATGAAGGGACAACTCATTATAACAGAAGAAAGGCTGAGTTGTGGGAACATAAAAATTCTCGGTAGTTTGGTAATCTTGGTAGTGGGAAAATGTGGAATTTTCCTTCTATTTACATATATATTTTTTCAGTTACAGAAGTAGGTCATCAACTCTGAGGAAAATGACAGGATGTAAGGATTTAGGGAAGAGAAAAGGAAAGGAGGGAAGGGAAAGATAGATGAAGGAAGGGGAGCAGAAGGAAAAGGAGGGGGTATGGAGAGGAGAGAGTGAGAAAATAATCATCTCAATGGGAGAAGAGGTAGTAGAAGAGGTTGAGTTTCTGGGCAATTTTAATGACCCAATGAGGTCTGCAATCTAAATATAAGGTTAGACTAGTTCACATGGTCATATGTGTTTGTGAGTGTGCATGTGTGTGTGTGTGTGTGTTTGTTCCAGCCACATTACCTGCTTAAGTGTAAAGGAGTACATAGTCATTAACAGGGGGTGGTATTTTTCCAGGCAAGTAAGACACAGAGAAAAAGGGACAATGGTTTCCTGGTAAATTATCATCCATATATTGAAACAAAATTTGTCACTGAAATCGGTCCAGCCTTAGCAAATACACTGAACAATTATTTTTCTTATTATTATTATATCACTTTACTGTAGTGAACATGAATATTCAGTTATAATTTATTGTTTCAGAAATATTTTAAATTATTATAATTAAATATTTATTTACAATGTAATAACCAAAGGAGAAAAATACACACATAGGTATATAACAACACACATTGTGTTGGTCATACAACACATTTATACCTTACAAAGGTTTTTCTAAAGGTGTCTTCTAACAGGATAGCACAAGTAAAAATCAGAAGGGAAAATATATTATATTATCCCTACACTTAATGTGGCTCTCAATGCAAATAAGGATGGGTAAGTAAAATTACTTTACTGATTATTTTCTATATTAATACCATGGGTTTTAAGGTTTGAACTTTACATCTTTTTCACCAGTTAGTACTCTTCTCATATTTCAGTTAGACCTCATTGACCATGACCTACCAGATGAATTGAGCATGTCTGGGATGAGGAGCTAGGAATGCAGTGGCATCTGCAGTAACAAAGAAAAAAAAAGAGTGAGCTAAGAGGTTACATACTGAAGATTGAAAGACAGAAGGCATTTGAATCTGTAACTGGCAAATCTCACACCTTCAAACTAGAAGATCTTTTCCTCCTGGATACCTTGACATATGTTCTTTCATATTTCTGGTTTCCATCCCATTTAGTGGAGTAATTTCCTTTTTTATCTTGGACAACACAGGAAGTGAAATGATATCACATTAACTAAGGGCAATCTTTTCCTATGAGCAAGTTATTCACAGGAAAAGAGAAATACAAACCACATATAGACCCTTGCTTTCTACGTCTTGGAATATGACAATAATTGCTATTGAGAATTTACTCACTAAGAAACAAAATAAACAAAGCCCCCAAGTACTATGGGATGTGTGATAAATAAATATTTCTGCCTTTGCTTAATGTAGGTTTTGTCCTCAAATTCTCAAGAGATAGGAGTACTTAGTCACATCTACCACCCTATGTAGATGCTGATTCCTATAAAAGAAATGATCTAATGTGCTACTATAAAGATGTTCATGTAAATAGTTCTTTGAAGGGCTAAAGGTGGCAAAAAATCTAGAATAGCAAATAATTTTAGGGTCGAATAATTTTATAGAACAATGGTTTGAATATTTATAAACATTCACATTTCTAAATATATCAATATTTTCAAAGTTACCCCATTCAATTTTGTGTACTCACACACAAAATTAAAAGAATAATTATTAACTACTCTTTTAATTAAAATTGGGTAAAATTAACATATAAACAGATATTTGTTATGACAAATGAAAGACAAAAGTGAGTAATTCTAACTTGAAGAGAACAAACACATATTTTAGATAGATATTCGACTTTACCTTTTTACAGACAATCCTCCACAAAGGTGTATTTGATATTTCCATTGTGTTATTTACTCCTTTAGGCTGTAACCTCTAATATTTTTTATATTTTTCTGCTTTTGAAATATTCCACATCACTATTTTAATAGTATATTAAAATTACCTCTGTGGAAACAAGAATAATTTATAAAGAGGGGTTGGAGGACATGTACCACAATATCAGGAGAGGGGGCAGGGCAGTAGACCTAGCATTTCTTGTTTTGAAAAACATAAAAACAGTATATTTATTACATTCATAACAGAAAATACAGCAATGAAGCTCCAAAAAAATCTTGGTTGGTGAGAATATGCAGAAGATAAAGCAAGAAAATATGATTAAATGACATTAGTTTGAAAAGGCCATAAATACATCAGCAGAAAAACTCAGTCTCATAATCCTTGGCATTTTCCATGTTTAAAAAGGAGACTTGAGCCATGCAAGCTGAGTCCCTCTCCTTACTTTGCATTTTTATATCATAAACCTGCTGTCAGGCAAAATCCCAGTAGGTCTGCTTTGCTTTTGGGCCAGTGACCTAGAGATGAAAAGTCTCCGCATTCTGTGATTCATCTGCTGAAAGACATACTTGCTTCTGAATCTAGTGCTTTCTTTCCTTTCATTATTCTCAACACATAAAAAGAGGAGTCACAAAAGCATAATCTTCAGATTTAGTGACACCCAGACAGAAAAGGAACAAGTCTGTCTGGGTATAACAAGATGGGTTGTTCCCTAGCCAACTTCAGTTTAGAAAGTCAAGTGTGTGTATTAGAAAGTATTAAATTTTTCAGTGTGTATACTTTTAATTATCCAAAATTACCAAAACATGCAGAAGGCTTATAAAACAATTCATCTTACCTCTACACATCTTTATTTTAAAGTTTACTTCAATTAAACAACTATTGCATTTTAAACATATTTAAACCATAAATCGAGGTCCAGATATCTTTGCTTTTAAATTAAAACTTTTGTTTACTCTATGTAAATGCAGATACATTTCTGTCATGCATAGAAACCAGGTGCTTCAATGTATTTGAATTGCATCAACGCGGTTTAAAATATATTTGTATTTCTCCTAGTATGCCCTAGCAGTGATCTCAAAGAGAAGAATTAACGGTAAAGAGAGTTAAGATGTAAATTTCCCAGTGATCTTCTTTCCAAAGAGTAGACCAAGGCACACTTTAAAAACACTGCATTTTCGATTATAAGATTAATATTGAGAATTACAATGGCAAGAAACCTAAATAAAATTAAGCATTTCATTTTAAATTATGAGAATACTGGTAAGGCAAAAACATTTCAAATGCTGGAAACTATTCAGTTAATTTATCTTGTAGAATCGTCAAGGGATAATCATTATTTAATTGTAAAAATACAGTCATATGCACCATTACAACAAAATCTCGTCTCGGCAGAGGTGAAATCAAAACTTTCTTTTAAAAAGAAACAAATCTGGAATTTTCTCATGTTTCCCAATGCTTTTTTTTTTTCCTATTAAAATTCTGTTCTCCTAATGCAAACCGTATGTGACAAAATGCAGCCAGACCTCATTCCTTTAACATTACACAAACGTGCTCACTCAGCAGTCAAACAAAAGATAGTGCCTGAATTGTTGTGAATGTCCTTCATCATTTCTATGCCAATTTCTAATCCAGTAAAGTACAGCAATAACATGTCTTTCCCTGGAATACATCACTTTTTTTTTTTAGATCATAAACTTTTCAGTAGAAAATGGTTCTTTAAAAAAGTAAATTCAGTAATCATTAATCCAAATACAACGTTAATTGGTTAGAAGCCAATTCAGCTTTATTTTAGACTAAAAGGGATCGTTAGACTTTGAAGATTACAGGAAAGCACACACTCACTAAGTAATTTGGCCAAAAGGTAGGAGTAAAAGCTCCTGCTTGTTTGAGAAAAGTCAAGAATTGGGGGGGGGGGGGGGGCGGGGGGGATAGTGTTGCTAGAGTTTAATAATTTTCAGCTGTGAGACAGATGCTGCTTCAGCCTGAACTGAAAACCTTATTGTATAGTGAAGCAGAGGCTCCTGAAACAAGTAGTAATCCTACCCTTGCTTCTGTCGGGTATCCTGCTTTGGAGTGTCAAAGAGCAATTCCTTTTAAAAGTTTATTAAGTCCAAATGTGCTTACTAAACAGAAAATATCTTTGGCTTAGAAAAGATACCTCATGTCCTAATAGTCTTCTATTCCTTTTGTACTAAGTAAAGCGTCCTAAATTGAAGAGAGTTAAGGTGCAGTGATTTTAGCAGTTGAGGAAAATATATAATTATACAGATATGCATACTTACCATACATACATATTTATACAGTGATTATAAAAACACTATTATTTAATATTTAATGAATCTCTTTGAAATTGTATATTCAACTAGTATCTTCAGTTATTCCAGGGCGCTATTATTGCCCTCATTCAAAATATTGACTACAAATAGTTCAAAAAGAATGTTGATAATTCTAAAATAATTTAACTGCAATACACACACTCAACACTTAAACATTATTTATCAAAAAACATTAAGCAGGGTGAGCAGATGTGGCTCAAGCAGTTGGGCGCCTGCCTCCCACATGGGAGGTCCTGGGTTCGGTTCCCAGTGCCTCCTAAAGAAAACAAGCAAGACAGCGAGCTGATGCAAAGGGCTGGAGCAGCGAGAAGCCACAATGGGGAGACACAACAAGCAGGGAGCAGATGTGGACCAAGTGATTGGGCACTTCCCTCCCACATGGGAGGTCCTAGGTTCGCTTCCCAGTGCCTCCTAAAAGAAGATGAGCAGTCACAGAGAGCAGACAGTGAGTGCCAACAACCGGGGTGGTGGTAGGGGGGGCAGGTAATACATAAATATATATTTTTTAAATTAAGCATTTGTACATTTTAAAGATAATAAAAACAATAATTAGACAAAAATAAATGTGAATATGAGAGAATGTTCCTACTTTCGCTACTGAAAGGAAAAGAACTTTTTTGGTCATATTCTGTAAATCTCTTGGTATCATGCCAGTAATATAGTAGATCACCAAATTATTTTTCTTAATGGTGTTGGTGATGATAACATCATACATATTTTTGGCATTTTCTTCATATAATGTACATTCATATTATTTTGGGTATTCATCAATTTGTATGTATTAACATGTAAGTCATGCATATTGCAAGCTTGGTGAGATTTAGAAAAAGTGAGTTAGCTGAGATTTAAATTTATATTATCAGAAAAGGAGGAAGAAAAGAAAATAGAAAGAAAATCAGAGGTGGAGAACATCTTTCTAAATACCTGAATGAATAAAAAATGAATAAATTCCATAAAGGTCATTGTAACTATTATACTCTGCCCTCTTTAAAGTTCAAACAAAACCAATTTTTCATTGAATTTTCCAATAATGTGGCAATAATTCATTTTGGCCATAATCTCCTCCAATCCTTCCAATGCATTATTTCCAGGCATGATTCCAAGACTGAATCCTAAAGTAGTGATGGGAATTGCTTTGCAATCCTTTGCATTAGCAGAAATGTATTCTCATTTGAAAAATCTATTGCAGAAATACACATTTTTAATTTTCTAGCTGCATACCCTATGCTGCCCACACCAACACATGGAAGCAATGTTAGCTCACAATGCTCATGCCATCCATATTCTGATACATTGAGTTGCATAATGCTGTTACTGGAAAAAATATATTTACTACCTAATTAGCATTCATTCTAAATAATTTCTTATTAAAAATAAATAGATGTATAGTAGGCAGGCCAAAGCTGAGAACCATAGAGAGGTATTACATGGAGGAGAGAAGGAATAAAAGAACAGGTATGGAAAAAGTGAGGAGGGAAAAATAGTGTAATAGAACCCACTGAAACACATTCTCTACCTTTTACTACATGACGATATAAATAAAAGTAGAGTACTGTAGGACTGATACATTTTTGGGAGACGAATATTCAGATACTAAGCAAGGCGGGGGGAAATGCAGGAAACAGAGGGGACAAATTTAGATTTAAGAATAATGTATTCATACTGAACAAACCTCTAGTGTGTGGCTACTTTGTGCCAGGCTCTGTATAATTAGGAGCTTTCACATATGTTCTTATTTAACAAAGACATTCTCTGAAGCAGGTAATACTATATTAATTTTTAGATGGGAATATGGAAGTCCATATAAGTTATAAATATTCCCAAGAGCACACAGCTGGTAAGAGACACAGTAAATCTCTAACCCCAGTTCAAGTGGAAAGTTCAGGAAACCTTTTTACTATATTACAAATACCATACAAATTTGATTCTCATAATTTCTTTTCTAGAGGAAGGCAATTGTCTTTAAGGATAATATTTCCTTTTTTTCAATGATGAGGTAGAATAGTATTTTGGATAGTATAATGGAAGTAAATTGGGTATGAAAAGAAAGGAAAAACATGTGTTCTGATTGATTGTAATTATGTAAAACAAAGAGTTAAATAAACATATCCTAAAACAAGGTAAGTTAGAGTTAACCAGGCTACTTTTACACATGCTGTCCTTTACCCAAATCTTATGTCATGTCATACATTTTCTGGGATGTTTCTAATTTTCTCTTTCCCCCATAAGTGATCAAAACATCCCCAAAATGCCAATATCACAGAATCCAAACCATATCTCTCCGACTTTACCTATTATTTTGGAACCTGACACAGACTATGTATTCTAATGTTTCAAACTATGTGTTCAACCTAGGTGTCTGATTTTTGCATTGTCTAACATGAGATCCACATTCTATAGTAGGATCAATTACTATTATTTTGTGTTATGCTTTACCCTGAAAAGAATGGATTTCAACTCTTATTCCCAAAGAATCTCTGTGACCGGAGGTGAACCTCTGTAAGAAAGTAAGGCACATTCAGAGTTTGAGTATGTACTAAATAAAATCAGCAGCTTCAAAGGGTAGCTAAATTCCTTGCCTCAATCTTATTTTCAGGGAGCTCTGTAGAGTTGATATATAATATATATTTGGCACATAGTGTATACCTGGCAATGAGCCAATACTTTAAATATAGCATCTTATTTACTTCTCAAAATAATACTCTCAATGTGGCAGCAATTCAATTCAGATTGCATCTGGACCAATGCAATAAAATGATTTGCCCAAGTCTATGCATCAGTCAAGTGGTGGAGTAAATTTTATTGTAACTCTAAGGTATATGTTGAACTCTCACTATAACAGTCTGGCTCCCATTTTAGAATTATGATTGTAAAGCAAATTCCTTCTAAAATACCACTCTTTACAAGGAGACCAACCATGGTAACTCTTATCCCCAAATCTGCCAAACATCTAGCAAGAAATACCAGTACATCATTAATTAAAATCATGCTTCATTCATACAAGTACAAACACAGACTTTCTTTGTATATAAATGGAAATTTAACGTTTTTAAACTTTCCCTGGTTATCATGTAGAGGGATGAGAAAATCCTAGTAGATATAAGAACTAATACTGAAGAGATTTAGAACAGACAAGTCAATTGTGCAAAGAAGGATAGAAAAGCAACCTAAACCCAGTCAGGGTAGCAGAATCCAAACACAAAAACCCAGTAAGCAAGTTTGAACCCAGAATCCAGAATGTTAGAAGTGTTGTGCCCTATGCACAATTTTATGCTGCCATTTAAGAGTAGCCAAACTTGGATTCAGTTTGTCTTACTGGGATGCTTTAGGCATGCAACTAACAGAATTGACTAAATGTGGCTTGCCTAATAGGGGCTTATCTCACATACCAAGAAGTCTGGAAGTAAACCCAACACTGTCATCAAAGACCCTAGTGCTCTCAACTCCTTTGCTCTCCCATCCTCAGCATGATGGCTTCTGTTTTTGGTTGTCCCTTCAACAGCAACAAAATGGCTGCCCTATATACCATACAGGATCCCCATATGTCACCTCACCATCAACACCTTTCACTGTCATGACACATTTGTTACAAATGATGAAGGAACATCATCATAATATTACTGTTATCTATAGCCCATAGCTTATATTTGGTGTATTTTTCACACAAATTATCCTATTACTAATACCATGTAATGGTACTGTATATTTGTTATAGTTTCTGAGAGAACATTCTCATAACTACAGTCTATCCACCACGGGGTACACTGTGTTATATGGTCCCCTCCTTGTACAATCCACCAAAAAGTGTACACTCAGTGGCTCTCAGTTTCATCACAGAGTTGGAATGTCATCACCTCAGACCATTTCAGAAAGTTTTCATTGCTCCAAAAGGAAAGATCCTGTACCCCTTTATACCCGCATTGTTGACCCTTAGAATTGATATAGTACCTTATTTGCCATTGCTGCAAAAATATTACAATATTACTGTTAACTATAGCTTATAAGTTTCATTAGTTGTATTTTCCCATGTATCACCATATTCTTAACACCTTGTAATAGAGGAACATGCTTGTATTTGTACTATTAACCACAATCCTCATGCACCACCAAAATCACTATGTTGTACATTCCCTAGATTATCCTCTAGCTTTCTAAAATCATAAATGATTTTAAAGACTTTAAATGATAATTCCATGCAATAGACGCTGAAGATACAACTTAAAATTAAATGGCAGGTGGACTTCCTGGAAGATGGCGGACTAGTAAGACACGGGAATCTCTTCTCCAGAAAAATAGCTAGAGGACAAGCTGAAACAGCCCCGAAAAAGATCTTCTAGGGTTTAGGTCACCAGGTGAAGGCTGCACACCACCGAGAGGAGAGAGGGACAGAAGAGGGAAATCGCGACTACAGAACTGTGAGTTGCAAGTAGCAGCTTCTGCTGCTGCCGGCACTCTCCCCCACACTCTTCAGAATTCTCGGGCCCCTGGGCCTGCGACCACAGACAAAGGGGGCTTCAGGGATCTGCCACTCCCAGAAAGGGGAGAGAGAGGGACACAGCCTTAGGCTGACTCAGGTTCAGACCTGAAATTTGGGCTGCAGAGCCCCACAGACCCTTCCACACGGCAGTTTGCCCTGGGAGCACAGAAAGGACTGGAGAAATCCTATCCTCGCAACCTCCCTCTCTTCTAGCCTGGACTAATTGTTGAGGACACCACGGGAGAGGGGAGAGAGAGCCTGGGGCTGACCCTGCTTTGGACTCCCAGGTTTGGTCTGCCCTGTCCCGAGAGCCCTTCCAGGCTGGGTGGGGCTGCACCATTGTTTGCCTTGGAGTCTGCAAGGGGCTAAAGATATACAAACCTCCCAATCTCATCCTCTACTAACAGGGACTGATTGTTGAGGATTCAGAAGGGAGAGGAAATATTTCCTAGCTGGGAAAAGGGGGGCGCTACAGAGAAGTCTGGAGAACTGTCTCAGAAAGTTTGAATCACAGGGCTCCTACCCCCAGACAGGAAGCTCTATCACATTGATCTAGTCTGTGTCACAACAAACACGCTCCGACCAGGCATTGAATTGAGAGCAGGCAACAAGCGCCATCTCCTGGCAGACCAAGGAAGTACACATAAGAAAATTAATAAGTAAGAGAGTCTTTTCCTGGCCTCTATACCCTCCCCGCCCAAGGCCCTAGGAAAAGACTCTACAACCAATTACTGGGTCCAGTGCCCAGTTTTGAGCAAGCAGCAGAACAATCCTAACAATCAAGGTTGAGCCAAAAATCAAAGAGCGGTGGTAACTCACAGCCGCCTGCCACTAAAACCCCATAAAAGAGAAAGAGATAGAGCATCTAAGTAAAATACAAACTAACCAGATGCCTAAGCACCAACAAAAAATTACGGGCCATACTAAGAAAATAGAAGACATGGCCCAAGAAAAGGAATTCAGCAAAGTCCCAGAAGAGATGCAGAATTTGAGAGAACTAATCAGTGAGATGAGCATACATTTCCAAAATCAAATTAATGAGATGAAAGAGAATATAGTTAAAGAGATCAATGTCATTGCGCGAACGTAAAGAAGAATTTGAAATCATGAACAGAAAAGTCACGGAGTTCATGGGAATGAAAGATACAATAGGTGAAGTAAAAAATACATTTGAAGCATACAACAGCAGACTCGAAATGATAGAAGAAAGAATAAGTGATACTGAAGACAGAGCAGCTAAAATTGAAGAGAGAAAAGAATGGAAAAAATTGAGCAGGGGCTCAGAGAGTTGAATGACAACACCAAACGCAAGAATATATGTGTCATTGGAGTTCCAGAAGGAGAAGAGAAAGGAAAAGGGGCAGAAAGAGTATTTGAGGAAATAATAGCTGAAAATTTCCCAACTCTCACGAAAGAAATGAACTTTCATGTCCAAGAAGCACACCGTACCCCAATAAGAATAAATCCAAATAGACCTACGCCAAGACACATATTATTCAGAATGTCAAATGTAAAAGATAAAGAGAAAATGCTCAGAGCAGCAAGAGAGAAGCAAACAATCACGTACAAAGGACATCCAGTAAGACTTTGTGCAGATTTCTCTTCAGAAACCATGGAGGCGAGAAGACAGTGGTATGATACAATTAGGAAACTGAAAGAGAAAAACTGCCAGCCGAGAATTCTTTACCCAGCAAAACTGTCCTTCAAATATGAAGGTGAATATAAAGTATTCACAAACAAACAGAAACTAAGAGAGTTTGCAAAAAAGAATCCACCTTTGCAGGAAATATTAAAGGAAGCCTTAGAACCTGAAAGAAAAAGACAGGAGAGAGGATTTGAGGAGAGTATAGAAGAAAGAAAAGCAGAAAGGATAACCAAAAGAGTAAAAAGAAAGACAAAAATAAGATGACATGTGAAAACCAAAGAATAAAATGGAGGAAATAAATAGTGCATTTTCAGTAATATCATTGAATGTGAATGGATTAAATTCCCCAATCAAAAGATACAGGCTGACAGAATGGATAAAAAAACATGAGCCATCCATATGCTGCTTACAAGAAACTCATCTCAGACACAAGGATACAAGCCGGCTGAAAGTAAAAGGTTGGAAAAAGATACTCCATGCGAATAGTAAACAGAAAAGAGTAGGGGTAGCTATACTAATATCAGACAAAACAGACTTCAAATGCAAGAAAGTGATAAGAGATGCAGAAGGCCATTATATATTAATAAAAGGGACGATCCTCCAGGAAGATATAACAGTCATAAATATCTACGCACCTAACCAGGGTGCCCCAAAATATATGAGACAAACTCTGGCAAAACTGAAGGGAGAAATAGACTTTTCTACAATAATCATCGGGGACTTCAACACCCCTCTCACATCATTAGATAGAACAACTAGACAGAAGATCAACAAGGAAACAGAGAACTTGAACAATATGATAAAAATGATAGACCTAACAGACATATACAGAACACTGCATCCAAACTCAGAGGATTATACATTCTTCTCAAGTGCCCATGGATCTTTCTCCAGGATAGACCACATGTTAGGTCACAATACAGCTCTGAATAAATATAAAAAGATTGAAATTATAAAAAGCACCTTCTCAGATCATAATGGAATGAAATTAGAAATCAATAACAGACAGGAAAAAAGTAAATTTGCAAATGTGTGCAGACTGAACAACACATTCCTAAATATTCGGTGGGTCAAAGAAGTAATTGCAAGTGAAATCAGTAAATATATTGAGACAAATGAAAATGAGAACACAACATATCAAAACTTATGGGATACAGCAAAGGCAGTCTTGAGAGGGAAATTTATAGCCCTAAATGCCTATATTAAGAAACAAGAAAGAGCTAAACTCAAAGATTTAACTGAACAACTTGAGAAACTAGAGAAAGAACAGCAAACCAATCCCAAAGCAAAAAGAAGGAAAGAAATAATAAAGATGAGAGCGGAAATAAATGAAAATGAGAACAAAAAAGCAATAGGGAAAATCAACAAAACCAAAAGCTGGTTCTTTGAGAAGATCAATAAAATTGACAAACCCCTCGCTAGACTAACAAAGAAAAAAAGAGAGAAGATGCAAATAAATATAATCAGAAATGAAAGGGGGGAAATTACAAATGACCTCACAGAAATAAAAAGAATCATAAGAGGATATTATGAGAAACTATATGCCAACAAACTAGACAACCTGGATGAAATGGACAAATTTCTAGAAACTCATAACCAACCTTCACTGACACAACAAGAAATACAAGAACTTAACAAACCAATCACAATTAAGGAGATTGAATCCGTCATCAAAAATCTCCCAGCAAAGAAAAGTCCAGGACCAGATGGCTTCACAGGTGAGTTCTACCAAGCATTTCTAAAAGAATTAACACCAATCCTGTTTAAACTCTTCCAAAAAATTGAAGAGGACGGAAAATTACCCAACACATTTTATGAAGCCAACATCACCCTAATACCAAAGCCAGATAAAGATTCCACAAGAAAAGAAAATTACAGACCAATCTCTCTCATGAACATAGATGCAAAAATTCTCAACAAAATACTTGCAAATCGAATCCAACAGCATATTAAAAGACTTACACATCACGACCAAGTGGGATTTATTCCTGGTATGCAAGGCTGGTTCAACATAAGAAAATCAATCAATGTAATACACCACATTAACAAATTGAAGGAAAAAAACCACATGATCATCTCAATAGATGCAGAAAAGGCATTTGACAAAATCCAAAATCCTTTTTTGACAAAAATACTTCAAAAGATAGGAATAAAAGGAAAATTCCTCAATATGATAAAAGGCATTCATAAAACCCACAGCCAACATCATACTCAATTGGGAAAGGTTGAAAGCTTTCCCCCTAAGATCAGGAACAAGACAAGGATGCCCACTGTCACCATTGTTATTCAACATTGTACTAGAAGTTCTAGCTAGGGCAATTAGACAAGACAAAAAAATTAAAGGCATCCAAATAGGAAAAGAGGAAGTAAAACTCTCACTGTTTGCGGATGACATGATCCTGTATTTAGAAAATCCTGAAGTATCCACAACAAAGCTACTTGAACTAATAATTGAGTTCAGCAAAGTGGCAGGATATAAGATCAACACACAAAAATCAGTAATGTTTTTGTACACTAGTACTGA
This sequence comes from Tolypeutes matacus, assembly GCA_026826555.1. Lineage (NCBI taxonomy): Eukaryota > Metazoa > Chordata > Mammalia > Cingulata > Chlamyphoridae > Tolypeutes > Tolypeutes matacus. Next base: position 50,128,103 of record JAKSZT010053929.1, read on the forward strand.
ACAATCTGAGGAGGAAATCAGGAAGAAAATTCAATTTTCAATAGCAACAAAAAGACTCAAATACCTAGGAGTTAATTTAACCAAGGAAGTGCAGGACCTATATGCAGAAAACTACAAAACAATGCTAAAAGAAATTAAAAAAGACCTAAACAAATGGAAAGACATTCCGTGTTCATGGATTGGAAGAATAAATATCGTGAAGATGTCAATCTTGCCCAAACTGATTTATAGGTTCAATGCAATACCAATCAAAATCCCAACAGCTTACTTTACAGAATTAGAGAAGGCAATTACCAAATTCATCTGGAAGGGTAAGTGCACCCGAATAGCCAAAAACATTCTAAAAAAGAAGAGCAATGTGGGAGGAATTTCACTGCCTGACCTTGAAACATATTACAAAGCTACAGTAGTCAAAACAGCATGGTACTGGCATAAAGATAGACATATCGATCAGTGGAATAGAATTGAGAATCCAGAAATAAACCCTCACCTATACAGTCAACTGGTTTTTGACAAACCTACCAAGCCCACACTGATGGGAAAAAACAGTCTCTTCAACAAATGGTGTTGGGAGAACTGGATATCTATAACCAAAAGAATGAAAGAGGACCCCTATCTCACCCCCTATTCAAGAATCAACTCAAAATGGATCAAAGATCTAAATATAAAAGCCAGGACCATAAAACTACTAGGTAGGGAAACATCTTCAAGACCTTGTAGTAGGTGATGGTTTCTTGGACTTCACACCCAAAGCACGTGCGACAAAAGAAAAAGTAGATAAATGGGACCTCCTCAAAATTCAACACTTTTGCACCTCATAGGACTTTGTCAGAAGGGTGAAAAGGCAGCCGACTCAATGGGAAAAAATATTTGGAAATCACATATCTGATAAGGGTTTAATATCCAGGATATATAAAGAGATGTTTCAGCTCAACAATAAAAAGACAAATGACCCAATTAAAAAATGGGCCAAAGATTTGAATAGACATTTCTCCGAAGAAATACAAATGGCAAGAAAACACATGAAGAAATGCTCAACATCACTCATGATTAGGGAAATGCAAATCAAAACTACAATGAGATATTATTTCACACCTATCAGAATGGCCACTATTAAAAAGACAGAGAACTACAAGTGTTGGAGAGGATGTGGAGAGATAGGAACACTTCTTCACTGTTGGTGGGAATGCAGGATGGTACAACCACTATGGAGGACTGTTTGGCAGTTCCTAAAGAAGTTGTATATAGACTTGCCACGTGACCCTGCAATACCACTACTGGGTATATACCCAGAAGAACTGAGAGCAGTGACACGAACAGACATCTGCACATCAATGTTCATAGCCACATTATTCATCATTGCCAAAAGTTGGAAACAACCCAGGTGTCCATCAACAGATGAATGGATAAACAAACTGTGGTCTATTCACACGATGGAATATTATGCAGCTATAAGAAGAAATGAAGTCATAAAACATATGGCAACATGGATGAACCTGGAGGACATTATGTTGAGTGAAGCAAGCCAGACACAAAAGGACAAATACTGTATGAATGCATTACTATGAACCAAATATATTGTGTAATATATTGTTTGATTCACACACACAAAAAAACAAAAAAACAAACAAAAAACAAAACAACAAAAAAAATTTACATGTATCCATTACATTTAATTGAGAAATGTATATATTTATTCATCTGTGTTTACTTTTTAGTTTTTTATTGCTTATGTTTTCAGTTATTAAATGTACAAAATAAAGTTAAAAAAAAAAAAGTAAGTCAAAAAAAAAAAAGATGGAATTCTTAAAAAAAAAAAAAAAAAAAATTACATGGCAGGTACAGTTTTGCTTTACTGCTTTTCCCCACCAGTCTATAAAAGGAATCGGAAAGCTAAGAAACTTACTTCAACTCCTAGATTAGTAATAATTTAGAATGGAAAAAAATCTAAGGATGGAACATAAATGAAGTTAAAATATCCTTTGTATTGACAAACAATACTGTCCTAAATGCTCTGAAATCCAGGGACTTCTATTAAAAAGTGGGCAGTAATATGTGCACATGGAGGGTCATAACAAACCTGCAGAGCACTATGTGGGGAGCTGTATGAAGTTAAAAGAGATATAGAGAGGTCTGAAACATGCCTTTCCCATTGCTAACATCTGTCTTTCAAAAACTTTATGTTTATTTTTATTAAAGATGATCAGTAAAGCATTTGGTATCTAATTGTTTTTGTAACAGACTGAATTAGCATACTCCTTGCTTCATAAATTAGACTCCTCCTGAGTCCCTTACATCTACTGTCTCTGAATCACTCTTCCAATTATTCACAATGAAATGCATGCTCTATACCTTTGTCTTCCTTGCCTGTTTTCAGTATCTTTTTAACAACTCTTCTTCTCCATAGCGGACAACAGAGGGGGTCAGCAGTCTGAGGAGGGACCCTAGAATTGAGATAAGGCTGAATAGGATCCACTTTAAGGTTTATGTACCAGCCATAGCAAGAAACACAATGGGTCCTGTAACCCAAAAACTCAGAATATGAAGTGACTTGGAATTCTGTCTCTTTATGACTTCGCAAAGTAGAAACTTTTCCCTCTTTGACAATTAGAAAGTTATATTTTATTATGTTTGGCAAAACAAGGAGGATGTCAACATTTAAAAAACATAAGTGGCTTAAGTTGGAGGTCTGTTTTGAAATTCCTTCATATTTCTTACAATTCTATCATTCAAAAGCCATTATTTATTACACAAGATTCTTAAAAGAAATATTTTGTAGAATCATGCCAATTTTAGTAGGAAGGAACAGAATGTTTTTGTTAGAATCTATCTATATCCCAGCAGGCAACTTGAGGAATATTTGCTTTTCTGGAATACACAAACTCAGAATTTTAATAAACATTAACTGCATATTATTTATCCATCATTGACTTCAGCATTTTCTAGCATACCAGCTCAATAAGTGCTGATGACTGAAAGGAATATTGTGTATACACAAATCACTATGGTGCAATGCAGAGATGGATAATTGCCATGTGGCTGCTAGAAAAGGAAGTGATCCAGAAGTTGAGTGAAGGCAGAAATCACATTTGGCTGGCTTTATGGAGCAGACACCTTTCTCCAATTAAATTTAGAGTAGGAAAAATTCTTTGATGGCTGGAAACAGAGTTGAGGGAAGAGGGCACTCAAGCTGAACAAAGATTTACAGTTAGGCAGATAATGTGGCACGGGTGAGGCATGTTTAGTAGATGAGTTTGCTGTAGTATCAAAGGGAGCTCTGATAGTGATATGTGGAAACCAGACTTTTATGAGCATGAATGCTAGATTACCATTCTGGAAGTTACTCAGTATGTACAGAGGCTTTGAACGTTTTTGAGCAGCATAGTGGCAAGATACCAAGAATGTTTTCATTTCAACAAACATGCACTGGCTATCTACTATATCTAAAGCCTTATGGACTAAGAAGGTAGGGAAAATATTTTAGACAAGTTCTGTCCAAAAAAATTTTGTGCATTGATAGCAAAATTCTGTATCTGCACTGTCTAATATGTTAGCAACTGTCACGTTGTTGAGCATTTCAAATGTGGTTAGTGTCACTAAAGAACTGTGGTTACCATACCGGACAATGCAAATATAAACCTTACCTTCCCTGGGGTGGGCATCCATTAATATGAGTAATGCAAGGTTAAAAAGGATAAATTCCATAAGAGAAGCATAGATACCACTCTATGGAATCTCAGGGAGAAAGTAATCATTTCCATTTTGTAGAAAGATACTGATCAAGTAAAATATCTTACCAATATTATTCTGGCAGCAGAGAACAGGATAGTTTGATTACAGAGAGTTTGCAAGGCAGGGAGTTTTGCTAAGAAGGCACTGTGCATACCTGGGCAGGAGGTACTAAAGGCCTACAGGCAGACCTGGAAAGGGTGGAAGGATGCCAGAAACTGGCCCTGGGCACTAGGTGGTGGGGAAATTGCAGGCATTGTTAATGGGCCATTGCCAAGACCTCACTTTCCCCCACTTCCTTCCCTGGGAAGTCACACACATAGCTAGGTGGCCTTTTCTATTTTGTGCCATTTCACAACCTGGGGGAGAGGGTAAGTCTAATGAAAAGGCCTGGCCAGAACTTAAACCCAGAAACTGGGAACAAGCAGTCCTAGATGCTTATAGAACTGGCATTCTCAGTGGCAAGGCCTCCCCCCTCCCACCCCCACCCCCAGTATATAAAAACCATTCGCAAACGGTATTGATTTGTCTCTTTTTCCTGTGAGAAGTGGGGCATGCAGAGCTGCCATCTTTGGACCCCAAACCCATACAGTGTTCTGCCATTTAAGAGTAGCCAAACTTGGCGAGATTGGCCATGATGGGATTTCTTCCTCTGCTCTTTTGCTCTCTTCGTGCTGTGTAAATGACAAGGAAATTTGCTCTTTCTGAATTCTTTATTCTGTGCAATAAAGGGATGATTTGCTGAAAGTTTCTGTTGTGCCCTGAACTTGTGTTCCCATGACTCACCATATTGGCAACTTGCTCCACACTAGGACAGAAAATAATATGCCACAGTGGCTATTTCAAGATCTTCCTAGGAGTATCTTTTTGAATAAGAAAAGAAAATATGCACAATTGACTTTCCCTTTCATAAAAAAGAGAAATATTATTAGGATTATTACTTTATTATTGATATACTTTCAATTCCATTCTCAGCTAAAATTAGAATTAGAAATTCATATCTTTTCTTAGTTTAAGCTATTTATCACTTTTAACCAAAGAGACTTTTTAAAGAACTGTATACAGTTTTGCAATCTAATCTTGCAATAATAAAAAACAAATGAAATACTTTTCTAAGTGGGAAAAACTCCATTTTACTGTATATTTGCTTTAGTGCTTAGGTTGTAGAGCTGCAAAGCATTACAACTTTTTTCTTTCTGATGGTGAAAAGGTAGCCATTGAATTTAACATTGATTAAAATACCACAGAGAGTTTCCACTTAACTTCTACAATGTGATGTGGCTTTGGATCAGATGTTGAACATTCAGGGACCTTCAAGAATGAGGAGGTAAAATAAACATGCAAATCATGCCAGCTGCAACACAATAGGGGTGCTGAGGCCTATAAGGAACTGGAAGCACATGGCTGGTTTAAAGGCATTTGGCTAACCACTGTATTAGCAAGTAAATGTAAATTGGGACTGTGTGGAGAACCCTGTTTTAAGGAAATCTTTACCATATCTCTGGGTACTTGCTAATTCTTATTTCCTTGGTTCCTCTTCCCTTCAAGACCCTTATACAAACCCAACAGGGATTCTATATTGTTAAAACTATGAATAGTTGAACCTGTGTGTTGTGTGTGTGTGTGTGTGTGTGTGAGTGTGTTTGGTCATACTAGATCTTTCTCAAGCAGCGGTTCTTAACCATTTTTGGTCCATGGATCCCTTTGCCAGTCAGATGAAAACCATGGACCCCTTACTAAGTCAACGCCGTACTGTGTATTATTTAATAAATATATCACACCCGCACCAACACATCCCCACAAGAATGTTTTTTTGAATTTCAGTTCAAGCTCATGGACCCCTTGTTAAAAACCCCTGCTCTAGAGCACCCAGAATTCCAGCCCCCTAAGATTATCTACCTATAAATTTTGTTTCCTTGACACTCCTCCCCTGATACAGAATTTAAAGACAGGTTGTTTTTCTGAGGATGACGTGGGAGAAATTGGGAGTAGAAACAAAATCTGATCTTTCAAATAAAATTTGGAACCTAAAAAGTAATGAATTTTATAGTCCCACTACCCAATTAGCAAAGCACTTACAAGCTATTGTAATTCACCTGTGTCATATTATAATAATAAACAGCTATTAGGTTTTACTATAAGCCAAACAGTGTTTCATATACCTACCTTATAAATATTACCTCAGTAATTCTCACAATAGTGCTATAAGCTAGGTACTACTATTAACACAGATGAAGAATCGGAGAGGTTGAGTGACTTGTCCAGCATCATTTAATTAATAAGCGGGAGATTCAGACCCAGGCTGTCTGGTCTATCCTATTTTCCCAAAAGCATCTCAGCACTTATCTAGGAAGGAAAATTATAAAAGACTTCCAGGTATGTTTCATACTTTCTCTGAAAAAAAGTCATTTAGAAAGTGTTTTTTTATTATTTTTATAAAGATAACATCTAAATACATTTTTACAAATTAGTTGTCAGCATTACAACTTTATTAATTCCTTAACTTTCCATTTTGTTAAATGCACATAATATGGCAATTAATGTTAATGACCTTATATATAAACCAGAGACTCAAATACCCTAATTTATCAGATGTGACTAAAAGCCATAAGCAAAGACCAATATAAGAATGAAAATAAACCTAATTACTTCACTGACTGAATGTTGCATTTGCATACTAGGTCTCTATATTTAATTAAAAACATCATTGAAGAAATTAATTTTGACATTTTCATATAAATTTTAAATGCTAGCAACCATTGTTTTAAATACAAATATCTATTATTTTAGCTCTCACACAAAGAATTTAATCTCTGTAATTATTATTTGAAGAATAACTTTCTGGCATTCTAAAAATAAGAGAAGATTTTTATTAGATGAGATTTGTCATTTTTCACTTAATTTTTTAAAAGGCTATTTTCTATGTTTTTGAAAAACAATGGTCTTCAGACGTTAACATATCATTGTAAAGTAGAATTCAAATGCTTACTTATTCAGTAAACAGAAGCCATTTTAGATCTCTTGCTCTAGTGGTTAAGGATTTTTTCAGTTCCAAATAAAGAAAAAACATTTCTAACTTAAACAAGAAAAGGAGGGGCTTTACTAACTCATTTAAGCAAAGTAACACTTTGGAATATTGAAAGGAGCACTCACTGGATTTGGAGAAGGGCAAAACTCAGTTTAAATCCCACTGCCACAATTTAGTGGATGATTTAGGTTAAATATCAATCTCTATGAACCTCAGTTTCTTAAACTTTAAAGATGATAGTAGTCACTTAGTTTTGTAATGAGGATAAAATGAAAGATTATGTAGAAGAGCTCATAGAGTACCTGATACATAGCTACCATTTATTATATGTATTATGAGACATGAAAGTAAGAGGAAACATGGTTTCCTCTAAAGTGATAGATTCTGGGAGGATCAAACACGTGGGCAAATATTTTGGAAACATTAGAGCACTGAGTAGATGTCGGTGATTATTATATCTGTCGACATACCTTGATTTATGAGGTGCCAAACCTATGTTCCACCTGTCCCAGTGGAGCAAACAATGCTATTAGAATGCCTTTGCCCTCTATGTTAGCTCCAAAAGGATAGGGGCCATTTCTTACATTCTCCCTTTCCCTGCCCCTCTTCTTACAGTTCCCAGCACCATGCTGAGTACAGAATAGAATTCCCGAATACAGTGAAGGACTGATTAATAGAATTTATTCCATCATCTTGCCATTGGCAGAAATGAAAATTCCCAATGATGGTATAGTAAGTGGAATCTCCTCTTTATTTTGGTAACAACAACAACAACAACAAAAAATCCATATAGTAAAGTATTGAGTAATGATTATTTCAAGTTCTACCTTAAAGTTGACAACAAAATAACTAGGTCTGGATGTTTTGATTACCTTATATTTCTTACAAGATAATACTAAATGGCCAATCAAAATTTCCAGCCTTAACACACAACTAACATTGGTGGTAAATTGAAGACAGGAGTCATTACAAAGTTTAAATTCTACAATATGAAAATAAATTCTTATGTGAGTATGATTCTTCATGAAATATCTTAGTTCTCCATTTAGCTTTGAGAACTGAGGTATTCAGATAGCTTATATATTTAGATAACCTGACTTTTAACTTAATTTCAGAGTAGGACCTTTCTATAATCAACTTTAGCATCTGAGTGAGATCTTCCACTCTGCCCTCAACCTGATTCAAAAATGACTTCAGTGTAATGGACCCTGAATCATGTTTCTTTGTCTATTCTGGCTTTAGAAATCATAGAAACATTTTCGTGGCCCAAGTTTAGCAAGGGTGCTTGTCCTCAAGGATACACATTTCATATACCAGCTTACCTTAGTTTTACTTTTTAAAAAATTATCTCATCTGTTATTTTTCCATTTTTGAATTCTATTAGATTTTATGTTTTTGCCAGCAACTTTACTCTTTATTTTGAAAAATATAGGATATTCATAAATGAATATGGATATGACTTCCTTCTGTATCCTCTGATACTACTGGTAGCAAGACAATCATTTATGTTGTTTATTTAATTATGTTTTCCCTGTATCAACTTCTTCATAAAAAAATGCTTGATATAGCATCATATTTTGCTTACCACTCTTACTCTATTGATTTTTTTTTTTCATGACAAGAGGCACATCTATTACAAAATTTTGAAAAATAGGGAGCCACAGAAAGGAAAAACTAAAGCTTCCTCTGCCCCATTTAACCACTTTCCCCTCTTCCTCCTAGTAGTTGCCCCCTCCCCCTAGAGTGGTTCTCTAAAGCTTACACAGACACTGATAATAATTTGGAGTATATTCTTACAGAATACACACACACACTAATAGGAAGCATATTTTATCTTTTGTGTTGTATATTTACAGCTTTTTTTTTTTTTTTTCACTTCTCACATCTTTAAAGGTCATTTACCAATCCATTATGTGGATAAACTATAATTTATTTAACCTAACTCCAATTAAAAGATATTTTCTCCTTTGGGGATAAAAAAAGATTGCTGCAAAGAACATTTTTATATCCACTTATGCATTTCTCTAGGATAGAATTATTTTTTATTTCTAACTTTAATTCAATGGTTCTAATTTGCTACCAGATGATAAATATTCTTTGAATGAGGGGCTGAAGGTTTCTCCCTTAGTAAATATCATGAGCTTTAGCTTGTAATCTTCATCGCTTCTCAGTAAAATCCAAGTGTAGATTATAATCTTCATGAACTCTATCCCTTCCTATCCCCAAAGTCTTTTACTTTTTCTGAATTTCCTTACCCTCTGGAAAGTTGAGGTTATCAGCTTATCATCAATTCCAAACATTTATTGAACACCAAATTGTTGGTAGGGCTACTAAGATATGGTTTCTAAAGGAGAATTCCTAGAGGAAATAATTCACAGAAAAGCACCTTTTAAGAAAAAGCACTTCTGTAACATATCTACTATGTCCATGGAGAATTTTTTAAACTAGATTTCTATTTTATATTATGCAAAAGGGTTTAATCTGTGGGCATATGAAAACAATAGCATATGATTTTAAGCATTGTGCAACATTTAGGTAGGACTTTCCTAACCAGCATATAACTGGGTATATATTTATTTAATTCAGAGAACTTGTCTTTTCACTAATTTTATCTAGTTTGATTACTGATATATTTGATTTTGTTTATACCATTTTATTTTGTACATTTTCTTTACCATACATCTTTTGTTGCCTTTTTCTGCCCTTTCCTACTTCCTATTTCACACTTTCCTGTTACAGAATTATATGTCTATACCCTTGACATGATCTCACAGTGGCTGGTTTTAGACTTGGCCATGTGATCTGGACTAGCCAATGAGGGGTTGGAAGATGTAACACAAGCAGGGTCCTGAAATGTGCTTGCACAGTTGGTGTGAGACTCTGTCTTGTCCTAAGTAAGATCTTATTTCTAACGAAGACCAGGTCTCTTGTATTACAGTGGTTGCATGTATTGCTAGAATTCTCATCACTGCACTTTCAATCCTGAAATTTGAATTGCTAGGTGATTTTTCACCCATTCAAGTCCCTGGACAGATGCAAGTTTCTAAACTGCTTCATTGGGTTGCAGACAGTTTTTCCTTTTTCTTTTTTCCTTTTTTCCCTCCCCTCCCCTCCCCTCCCCTCCCTTTCCCTCTCCTCCCCTTTTTCATGTGTCTTCCTTCCATACATAGTGGGCGCAAAACTTAAATTTTATATATGCAGTTGGATACTGATACCCCAAGGCCTTATCTTCTATCCTTCTATCCCAGCATGAGTATTACCTTTCTTTCTTTTGAGTTTGGCTGTGCACTTAAACATTTTTTGGTATTTACTAAGCACTTCCATCTATATGTAATAGGAGGTTCAGTCAGTTCACATTATTTTCTCTTTGCCCAAAGTCACTCAAATAGTCTGTATCTGATTAGTTCATTTGAACATAGTACAAGTAAATAAAAATTATTGGAAGAAACTGAGAAGAAAGAGAGGGTGAATGATAGTATCAACACAACTCATTCTCAGTCTTAGAAAGTACTCATACCAAAATCCTGCCAGGCGTGGGTGAGTGGTATCACCTGTTCATTAAACAATGATTTATAAGGATCTTATGATTCTGTATACTTTAGTGAATCAGAGCAGCACCTGACTTTAAAGAAATGACAGATATGATTTGATAGGGGTACACATATAAATAAATTATGAAAGTGAAAGTATCAAAAGAGACAGATAAAATGATAGGAGAGTAGAGAGAGATCATTTCAGCTGAGGAGGACATCGAAATAGGCCTGGAAGAAACCAACTTCTCTCCCTCCCCTCCTTTTCTTCCTTCCTTCCTTCATCCCTTTTTTGTTTAAAAAGTATTTATTGAGCACCTTCTCTGTTTCCAGGCATCAATCTAAGTGCTGTGGATATAGCACTGAACTAGACAAACTCCTTGCTCTCATGGAGATGACATTCTAGTGGAAGGCAGGGCAAAGCAAAAATAAAATTAATATATAACAATTTCAGGCTCTGAAAAGTACTATAAAAATAAAGCAGGGTGAAGAGTTAGAAAGTAATATGGTAGGACACAATTTTAAAGGGGAGTTGGGTAGTGATTAGAGAAGATTAGATGACTGTTCAATAGATACCTGAGTAAGAAGAAGCAATAAGTGATCACTTTTCTGACAAGATCAAAAGGAGAGTGCAAGCCTGGCATCTTGAAAAATAGCAAGGAGGAGAGTGTGGTTTGGAGTGCAGGCAAGAGGAAAAGTGGTAAAAATAGTGAGCAGGGCCAGGTCCTGAAGGCCTTGTGTGCATGGTGAGGAGCACAGGGTCTGTGCTCAGTATAATGGAAGGACAATAGAGAGATTTGAGCAAAAAGATGATAGGGCCTGATTTTTTTTTAATTTAAAAATATAACTGACAAATGGAAATAGACCATTGAGGGGGATAGGACAGTTCAAAAGTAGAAGGAGGGAGGCCAAGTAGGGAGCCTGGTAGAAATGAGAAATGAAGGTAGCTTGGTCTAGGGTGTTGGCAATGTAGAAGTGAATATTGGTCAAATTGACATATATTATGAAAGTCGACCCCATGGATATATGGTAGGGTTTGAGAAATGTGAGAGAAGCTAAACTATTAATGATGATCTCTTGGTTCTTAACTGGGAAGAATGAGTGAGGAGCACACTTGGGGACAAATTTTGGATCAGAGTTCTCTTTTGGACACTTTCTAAACACTTACATTTTATAGTTCTGTACTGGAATATTTCAGTTATTATTTTAAAAAATAATTTTAAAGCAAAAGCCTCTGTATCTTGTCTTTCCTTTCATGCCTGAGGCTGGTTTCAATTAGAACAAAGGAAAGAGATGGGGGGATAGCAGTGCAGCTCAAATCCCACTTTGCTTTTGTCCAACCAGAAAAACCAGAGAATGTGACATGTTAAATATGCATTCTACTTACTTCTCATGCACTAACATCTCATTCTACATACTTCTTATCCTCTTTGGTCTTGGTCTACGAAAAGTCCAATTACTGCAATGTTCAAAAACATTTGTCAGTATTAAAGTTAGAAAGATTTTGTGCTTGATTGGATGTAGCTTAGTGTAGGTATCAGACACAGATCAGCCATAGTTTTGTTAACCAGGTCTAATTTATAGAATGACCTAAAAATCCTTTTATATTATTCAGTGTTTAAATTGTTAGGATTGTAGTGTTTTCCTATTTTACATGATTTTACATTCCTCAGATAAGAGTTAACTTGTTAATATGGAAATACTTAGCTTGCAGCATCAGTTTATAATCTCTTTGCTTTCAATCAAAATCATTTCATTTTCTTGAAATAAAATGAATTCAATGTAATTGTGATAAAATCATGCTAAAGAAAATCATCAAAAAATGTCATATAAATTGATGCTGCAGTTTAAATCTTTAACTGGGGATCGGTAAAAAAAAAAAAAAAAAACACAAAATAGGGGGGAGAAACACTTCCTGGCAGCTAGAAAGTGTACATGTCTAAGAAGCAGGTGCTCAACCACTGAGAGACACCCACTCCCCAGGTATCCTCTTATTAGGAAGTATTTGAAGCTCGGCCTCAAGAGTGTATACTTAATTAGTGATTAGTACTTTGCTTAATCCTGGCGATATAGAGAAGAAGTGGCTCATGGTACAGTGGGTGTGACAAGTATATAAACTTTATAATACAATGTGTGGACTAAGGCAGAGGTTTGCTCAGGATACAGATACCTAATCCAGGCTGAAGAAGTGGAATGAGGAGGGAGAAGACTAGAGTAGGAGATACTCCAAGAAGCTTTTTTGGATAAATGAGACTGCTTGAAGAAATTTGACAACTGAGCTTAGCTTTTTAAAAATCAATATTTGCTTTTTTTTTTCTGATTTCAGAAGTGGTGCATGTTAGCTCTAGAGTATTTTAGAACCACAATTGTACATATCAAGGATGTATACTTTCAAGATTTTTGTACAGATTTTGTTGTCTTTTTATGTCTTTAATAAATATTAAGAATGAAAAAAAAAAAAAAGAAAGTGTACATGTCTAAAGGGAGATCTGTATGTAGAGCAGCACAGTTCCAGGTGCATCTGGGGAATTAATACCTGTGTTTGGATGACGCAACATACTAGTAGGTGGCCTTTGTTTGGTCTCAAAACTGCTAAAGATTATTTTGAAGAGTTCATTTTAAAAACATCTTGTTCTTTTTATGATGATCTAAATTATAATTTCAAGTTCTTTGACTGTCAGGCAAATACTGAAGCAAAAGTGGGAAAAGAAATGCTACTTCACGTCTAAATACAACAAACAGATGATACCAATGTATAATCAATTATAACTTCAACTTGATATGTGCAACTGCCAATTAGATCCTGTGAGCTCTGAATTTGAAAGAGGCCTGAAGAATCAGTATATTTATTATTTCTTAATGTTCTTCATTGCTGGGGAACAAAACATAACCTAGAAGGAATAAGTTCTACATTTTTATAAAAGATTCATGGTATTTTCTCATAATATTCATCCTATAAATTAACAAAGATTCATGCATATTATGAAAAATATAATTCTATAGTTTACATGTATTAAAAACAGAAACATCTTTGGAGGGTCATTCTATAAACAGCTAATTTCTAGCAGAATATTATGGCCAAGCTAACTGAAGAAAGTAAAAATATGATGGATAATGCTGTGGTCCATGTACATAATAAGACATGTCATTTACTGTAGAACAGCCAGATTTCATTGTGCTCTTATTTGCATGCCAAGTGCTAACAATATGCAGATAGAGATAGAGATGATAGAGATCCAGATGAGAGGTAGGGGGTGGGGTAGAGGTAGAGGTAGAGGTAGAGGTGGTAGAGGTGGTAGAGGAGGTAGAGATAGAGATAGAGATAGAGATAGAGATAGAGATAGAAATAAAAGTCCCTTCTTAATACAGGGAAGGGAGAAGAGGTAGGGATAGGGGTAGGGGTAGGGGTAGGAGTAGAGGTAGAGGTAGAAATAAAAGTCCTTTCCGAATACAAGGAAGGGGAGGAGGAAAGGCCTACCCTGAGGCCACACATTGTGAGTCTCACCCTGTAGCAGGCCTACACCCAAGTCTCAGGTATGTACTTTTTTTTTCTTGTTTCTCAATAAACCCTTTTACTTACCTAAAAAAAAAAAAAGAAAAAAAGAAATATATAGTCCCTCTTAAGGTAGTTCACCATCTACAAAGAAGTTTGCAACATAATTTTTCATGTAGACTACATATAAAGCATATTTGACCATATGACTCAACACAAATACATATTAATATATACATATATAATATATTAAAATATATAAAAAATATAATCAAAGTAATATGTACCTACTACTTTATTAATATGTTAATATGAAGTACATATAATATGACACATAACCAAATATAGAAATTAACAGGTATGAGACAAAATTAATTTTGAGTAAAAATTCTAAATTTTAATATTTTTTTTCCTCTAAAGTTCCCTAATAGGGGTGCATATGTCCCAATTTGGACACCACTGGTAAAAAAAAACCATGATAAAATGTATTAATTGTTGTGATAAGAGACAAGAATAGGTTTCTGTGATGAGAACTTGAGAGGAGAATCTAAATCAATTAGGAGGGTAAGCCCAAAACCAGATGAGTGTCTAAGGGCCTACACTTTGATGAGATAAGAGCATACCTACGGGATGCAATGCTTTAATGTGTTTTCTTATTATAATATCCCCTGTTAAATTCTGTTAATGGAAAAAAAAAAAATTAATCATAAGATTTTCGAGGAAGGTGATGATAATGCCATAGTTGTGAATTCTTCTATAACGAGAAAGATAAAACTCAGTAGAGCAAAACAAAAACCCAGGAACAAAATCTACAATACTAGGTGACAAGGTGTGATAGGCAGAATTTTAAGATTGTCACACAAAGTCCTGCCCTCTGGGGTACTTGCCCTATATAATCTCTCCTCTTGCGTGTAGGCAGGAACTGTGAATATAATGGAATATCACTCCTGTGATTACATTGAATTATATGGTAAAGATGAAGAGATTCTAAAGGTGTAATTAAGGTCCTAAATCAGTTGATTTAAGTTAATCAAAAGGGAGGTTATCTTGGGTATTCCCGGTTTAATCAAGTGAGAGCCCTTCAAAGAGGCACTGGACCCTTTCTGAAGAGAGACTCTTATCGCCCTGGCCTGGAAGAAGCAGGGAGCCATATTGTGATCTGCTTGTTGAGAGGGTCCAGGCAGTTCCCTGAAAACAAACTTGATCTCTCCTTTGCTGGTTTTGAAGGAGCAAACTGTCCAGAATTGTACAGCTCCAAGAAATCCCTTCCGAGCAGAGGTTATCGATGAGAATGTACCCTGGCTGACATTTTAATTTTCTCCTTGTGGTGCCCCTGAGAAAAGGATCCAACTAAGCTGTTTATGGAACTTGTGACCCACAAAAATTGTGAGATGATAAGTGGCTGTTGTTTTAAGCCACTAAGTGTATTATTCAGCATAGAACTTGTTATATACCACAGAAAAATATCCCTCAATATCCCATAATTCATTTTGTGAAGCCAAACCTCTGACAGCCACAATACCTTCATGGTATCAGTGTGGTTGCTGGAGAAACGAGAGGAATTCCACAGGCCATTTAACACACTGAAATAGCCAACAGGTTTTCAATGAGAACAGCAATAATTGGAAAGGCATTTTTCATTCCAACTCACTGGGGAATGGAAAGGGTTTGTTGCAAAACCCAAAAGGTTTAGGGCAGTCTGGGCCCTGGGAATAGAAATAAATTGAGCTGAACTGGAATAATAGTAAAGAAAGAGAAAATCCAGAAAAATGTAGGAGAGAGGGAAGGGCCAGGATAAATCTGTAAGTATGAAACCATACTTTTAACCATTCATGAAAACCATAGGAAAAAAAGAAATGGAAAAGGTTTGTGTTTGAATCTTGTATAAAATTGTAATTAAAAAAAGGAAAAGAAAATGAATAGAGAGTAACATCCATGCAGAAACTGAAAGCATTCCAAAAAACTTGCCCATAAAACAGATTAAAACTCTCTAGTTTTGTTTTGTTTTTTACAAGACGAGTTAAAAAAATAATGTATATATGAAAAATGTCAATAAAAAATTCAGAAGTTGGGAGATTAAACTCAATAAATTAATAAAAAGTAGCTTCAGAAAGGAAGAATAAACCAAAAAAGAACACAAACAGAATGGAGAATGTTATAAGTGAGCTAAAAGGTAAAAATAAGGAATTTTTTAATAAAAAAATGAAATGGTGATAGGAAAATGAAAGATTTGAGAGAAAATCACAAATATAGAAGCCAGATAAATAGATACAACTCATAATAAGAGTCTTCAAAGAAGAAAGCAGAAAACAATGGGACAGAACTAATACTAAAATTTAAAATTCAAAACAACTATCCTGAAATGAAAAAAAAAAAAAAAAAAAGAAAAACTTAAAAAAAATGTGCATATGAAGAGCATATTGCACAGCTGGGAAAATTTACCAGAATAACCAAAATTAAACATTCTAGTAAAACTCTAGTAAAAATATAAAGTGAAAAAAAAAAAAAAAAAAAAAAAAACCTTTGAGAATTTAGGCAAAAATCCAAGACACTTACAATAAAAGGTTTTGTTGTCATCAAAGTTTTGACAATAATACCTTACAGCAGGAGACACCTGAAGAAAAGGAAATATGAGCCAATGACTTAAGACCAAGCCAAACAACTCTGATGTTAAGGCACAGATAAGCATGTATCTGCATGTGAGAACTCAGGAAGTATTAACCCATCAGATATTCCTGAAGTATGATCTTTAGGCAACCAAAATGATTGGAAAATCAGTGTTATAGGCTGGTAGTAAATACTAAATATTTATTTGTATGTAAAACTAAGACAAAATGATGCTATAAGATAGAAAATATATAGAGAGATACAATAGAGTTATTAAACATTCATGTAATTGGGGAAATAAGATGAAAAGTGGAATGAGAGTGCTGATTACTTTATAAATATTAATGGCAAGATAAAGATATTACTTCAAGTCAAAAAGTCAGAGGCTAGAGTTAATGAAGGAGAGGGAAGAAAAGTAAGGGGATTAAATAAAGGTACTAGTATAAAGTTTACCATTAGAATAAAAACATAAGCTCAAAAATGTATTATTAAAAATTAAAACAAAAGTTGGTAGGACCAGGGACTCAGTATACCCAGGGACTTGGTAAAGACTTGTCTGACATGTTCACTGTGCTGGGTTGGGACAGAGAGGCTTGACTCGGGACTCCCTTTATGGCCAGGATATGAAACAACAGAGGTTGTAATCAGGAAGCCTAGAGCTGGCAGGCATTGGAGAAATTGCTGATTCCAGAGTTGAGATAGGGAAAATAAATGATGAGCTTGAACTTCTTAAGTGCCAGAAAGCAACAAAATGCTCAAAGAATAGTGTATGTATGACAAAGTGACACTGGACCTAACCTAAAGGTTCTCCCACTGGGGCAATTTGAACAACACAAAAAATTAAGATAGTAATGGGTTATAAACCATTGAATAGAAATAAGAATCCATAAGTCAATAGTGATATAAATAAATACATAATTTGGGGAGAAGGAAAAGCTATACATCAATTCTTTGGCATTCATCTAAAAAAATCCATGACCTAATCCAATCAAGGGGAAATATCAGGCAAAACTTTACTGATGAATATTCCACAAAATAGCCTGTATTCTTTCTTCAAAATGTCAAGGTCATGAAAGGAAAGACGGAGAGACTGTTCCAAATTGAAGCAGATTAGAGAGACATTACAACTGAAGGCAATATCGATTCTGGATCGGATCCTGTCCCTACAAAGGACACTATTAGGACAATGGGTAGAACATAGAGTTTATGGGTTAGATGGTGAAATTCAACGTTAACTTCAGAATTTTGATGACTGAATTGTGGTTACATAGGAGACTGTCTTTTTTTTTTTTTTTTTTAAGTAAACAGCCACTGAAATAGTAAGGGGTAATAGGACATCATGTCTGGTACTAATCTCAAATTGTTAAGAGAAAAAGATATACATATACAATGTGTTATTATGTATTTTATATATATATGGAGAAAGAGACAGACAGAAAAAGGGAGAGAAGAAATGATGTCTACTATGATAAAATGTTGGCAATTAGGAAGCTAGGTGAACAAAATATGATTCCTTTGTACTCTTCTTGAAAATTTTCTGTATGATACAAATTTCAAATAAAAAATAGAAGATTAAGCCATAATCACCACCAACCCTACTGGTTATGTACGATTTGAGGGGAATATAAGGTGGAGAGGGCTGGTGTTCGTTGACTATACATTGTTTTGTAGATTGAACTTTGGAGCAATGTAAATTTTTACTAAATTATAAAGCAAAAGTTAAAAAGGACAATTTCTAAAATTTGACAATAAAGTGAAACGTATAATCCTAAATAGGTATCCAGTTGGTAGTATAATCACACAGAAAGGACCTAATACTTGTGACTTTCAATCAAAATAATTTGAATGTATGGCCATAAGGGGATATAACAAGGACAGAAAAAAGTGCAAACAAATTTTAAACACATTTCAATAATTTTATAGGTGAAAGTGGCACTGGAATTTTTATTCTGCATCTATTTTGTATATAATTTTAGATAAATAATAATAAATTAATAATGTGATATTCTATCATCCCTGGTTTTCTTGAGAACTGGGATTCTTAATGTAGATGAAAGGAAATACTCTACATATGTGAAACAGAAATAAAAACCCAGCAGTACTGATTTTCAATTAGAACAATCAATATAACCCCATGACATATTTTATCTTAAAATATATTATATGGAAAGCCTGGAAACAATCAACGTAGGTAGCAATGAGCACCCTAGCATCCATATTTTGGTCTTGAAAATACTACTTACCACTAAAGAAATCAAAGTTTCTTGGACAAATAGCTAATTCCAAATCCAGGTCAGGAACTGCAGAAACTAAATCTAAAGATCATGTCATCCAAAATAGCAAGGCAGCCATCTAAGGATACTAGGGCTTAGCTTTGGGGCCAAATTGGATTGGTTCCCACTTAAAATAGAAAAAATGAGCATCAATTAGAATAGAAACTGCAGTAGACTGAAGCATGTCTAATATGCCTAAATCCGTGAGGTAATTATAATAGTAATAACTCACCATTGAAAGATACTATTGTGAACAAACTATTTGAAAACCAGCAAATAAAGAGAAAGAATCAACCAATTTTGAATTTCCTGTATAAATTATTTTACTGGCTAACCCAATACTAGATGATGGGCAGTTTTTCTTCTTTAGAAATATTCTCTTAATAAGTATAAAAGTATTGATAGAGTTGGGACATCCATTATTAATCCCTAGTAAATTAATGGAGACATTGAGCCTTAATGGCTACTAACATCAAACAAGAGAAACAAGCAGAAGTTATATAACTCCTGATGAAAACACAGCACCAAATATGAAATAGACTTACTAAAAGAACATCAAACCTGAGTCGGATCAATCCTCTATATCCAACTGATTTACAGATAATTCAAAGAACCAAAAAACCATTAAACTACTCCATGGGGATGTCATCATTAAAATACAGACTGGGAAACTCCACAACACAAATCACAAGACTTCTTCAATATTCATTTGTTGCAAGGGGAAAAAAAGATAGAAAGATGAAAAATAAATGTATTGATTAAAAAGAGACTGAACAGACATGTAAGTAACTGCAAATTGAGGACCTATTATGGAATATGGTTTATGTATAAAAAAGTAAATTGAAAACACTATAATACTTATAATAGCTGGAAAATTGAAAGCAGGCTAGATTTGATGCTATTAAATAATTTTTTATTGTGATAATGGCAAAATTACTATATTTTATCTCTTAGAAAATTCACACCGAAATTTTATGGATGAAATGATATGATGTTAGAATTTGGAAAAAAATAATACTGGGAGAGGGTAAAGTGTGAGCATGTAGATCAACCAAATAGCCAGAAATTGGTAATTGCGGAAGGTAGATGATGGAGACATGCAAATTCACTAGGCAACTCTGTGCACTTTTTAATATATTTGGAATTTTTCATAATAAAAATTAAAAAGCAATTTAAAACTATTATAGTGAACTCTATTCAATTCATATGAGTGAGTCTGATAAGATGTTTTGTGGATTACTATATTTACCTATACTATGTAAACCTTATAAAAGTTGCAATCTGCATATTCCATTTATTACTAATTAGTAGTTCTCTTGGCATAAATTCAAATCACATTCTCATGTATTTGAGTTCATATGTGATATTCTAATTGAACTGAAAGATTTATATCACAAATAAAAAGAAAGGTCCTTCCAATAGCTGCACATTTAAGAAAATACATTTTTAAAAATACTTAGAGTAAACAAAATACTCCAGAATCCTGAAGGGAAGCAGGGCTACACTTGCTTTTATATAAATATGTATTTATTTGAATATTGAAATAGAAACATTTTAGAAGTCTGAAAACAGGACCAAAAAAAAACAAAAAACAAACTTATGTACTATTTTAACTCATATCTATCCATTCTATAACTAACTACTCATGAAACATCTATATTTTTAACTCATCTGAAAATGATTTTTAACATGCTAAAATTTTCCCAATAAAACCTTTAATTGAGACTTCCAGGAAGATGGTGTCAGATTAGGGCAGCAAGGCTCAATTCTCTTACAAAAACAATGAAGGAAGGGCAAAAAGCTATCTGACGGAGCTGCTTTGGGGGTCTGCATACCAGGAGAGTGCTGTGCATAGTTCAGGAGAAAGAGGGACAGAGAGATGAAATAGCCAAAGAGAAAACCCTCTGGTCAGACTAGAATCACCAGCAAGTGGAAGTTGAAAGTGACACCTCAGTTGAAAGATTCACCGAAGAGTGCTATCTCCTGGCAGGATGGGAAGCTGCAAGGAAAAAAAAAAAAAAACGTGTTTTGGAGTCTCTCATGTCCAGGCACTATTAAGTCAGGTCTGTTTCCCATTAGCAGTTCCCTGACCCTGTTTTGATAACTTAAGTTGAAAATGTTAAAAGTTTAGAATAAGTTTGAACCAAAAATCAAAGAAGAGCCATGAAACAAAATCATTAGGCAAAAGAGAGAAATTGAACATCAGAGTAAATTCATCAACATAATCAGATGCCTGAACATCAGCAAAAAATTATAAGCCATACTAAGAATCAGGAAGATATGTCTAGCCAAAGGATCAAATAAAAAACTCTGATGAGACACAGGGTTGAAGACAAGTAATCAATGATAATCACACTAATCTCCTAAAAGAGATAAAGGATATTAAGAAGACACTGGGTGAGCATGAAGAACAATTTGAAAGCCTGCAAGGAAAAGGATCAGAGCTTAAGGGAGTGAAAGACACAATGGATAAGATTAAAATTAAATAAGAATCATATGGTAGTAGATTTGAATTCATGAAGACAGAATAAGTGAGTTGGAGAACAGAGCATTTGAACTTGAAGTGACAGGAAAACAGAAAGAGAAAAGAATGGAAAAAATGGAACAGAGTGTCAGGGAATTGAATGACAACACAAAACGCAGAAACATTCACATTATTGGTATCCCAGAAAGAGAAGAGAACAGAAAAGGGGCAGAAAAATATTTGAGGAAATAATGACACGAAAACTTCCCAACCCTTAGGAAAGACATAAATATAAATATCCAAGAAGGACAACACACCCCAAACAGAATAAATCTGAATAGACCTACTCTGAGACACCTACTATTCAGAACATCAAATGCCAAAGATAGAAAACATTCTGAATGCAGCAAGAGAAGAGCAATGTATCACATACAAGGGAAGCTCAATAGTGATCTCATGATACTGATCTCTCATGAGAAACCATGGAGGCGAGAAGGTAGTGGTATGATCTTTTTTAAGGTTCTGAAACAGAAGAACTGCCAGCCAAGAATTCTTTATCTGGTAAAACTGTGCTTCAAAAATGGGAGTAAGTGTAAAGTCTTCACAGGCAAACAAAAACTGAGAGAGTTTGTTATCAAAAGACTGGATTTACAAGAGATACTAAAGGGAGTTTTGCTGCAATCAAGAGAGTCCCCTCCATCGGCCCTAATGGATCACAGCCCCCTCTCAATTAGAGATGGAGTGGACATCACCCTCCCAGAATCCTCAGGATTGGGGAATGAACTGTGGACTAAAGTAGACTTACTGGTATTCTACTATAGACTTATTGTGATTCTAGCAATGGAAGAAATTATATTATTGATGTGGAGGCAGTGGCCTCTGGAGATTCTGAGGGCACAGAGAGGGAAAAACAGGTGTAATGCGAGGGCATTTTCGGGACTTGGGAATTGTACTGAATGACATTGCAACAACAGATATAGGCCATTATATATCTTGCCATAACCTACAGAATTGGGTGGGAAAGAGTGTAAATACAATGTAAACTGTAATCCATGCTTAGTGGCAATGCTCCAAAATGTGTTCATTAATGACAATGAATGTACCACCTAATGAAGGATGTTGTTAATGTGGAAAAATGTAGGTGTGAGGAGCGGGGCATATGGGAATCCCCTATATTTTTTATGTAACATTTATGTAACCTAAGTATCTTTAAAAAAAAAAAAGGTGCAATATGGTGGCATTTTTGGGACATTGGCATTGTCCTGAATGATGCTGCAGTGATGGATACAGGCCATCATATATCTTGTCATAACTTACAAAAATGTGTGGCAGAGAGTTTAAACTATAATGTAAACTACAATCCACACTTAGTGGCAATGCTCCAATATGTGTTCATCAATTTTAACAAATGTACCACACTAATGAAGGATGTTGTTAATGTGGGAAAGTGTGGGAGGGGAAGGGAGAAAAAAATTTTTAAAAAATGAAACATGGGACTGTATAACAGAGTGAAACCTCATGTAAAATATGAATAGGTTGATATTGTATATATAAGATTGTTTTTACAAAATATAAATACAAATTAATGAGAGAATTGGAATAGCATTCATGTATGGCAGGGGAAGCATAGATTGAGAGGTGATAAGTTTTTGTTTGTTTGTTTTTGTTTATTATTATTATTGGAATAATGAAAATGTTCTAAAAATGGTTGAAGTGAAGAATGCACAATTATGTGATTATACCAAATACCACTGATTGTACACTTAGGGTGGATTTATGCTTTGTAAATATGTATCAATAAAATTGACTTAAGTAAAAATAAATAAATAAATAAAGGGAGTTTTGTAGCCTGAAAGGAAAAGGCAAGGGCAAGAGACTTGGAGAAGAATGTAGAAATGAAGATTAGTTAGGGTAACTAGGAAAGTAAAATGACAATAGTAAGATATAACAACGGAAAGTCAAAGGATATAATGGATGAAAAAAGTAATGCCTTTACAGTAATAACATTGAACGTTAATGGATTGAACTCCCCAATCAAAAGACATAGACTGGAGGAATGGATAAATATATATATAAATAATCTGTATGCTGTTTACAAAAGACTCACATTAGACGCAAGGACACAATCAGGCTGAAAGTGAAATGCTGGAAAAAGGTATTCCAAGCAAATAGTAACAAAAAAATGAGCTGGAATAGTGATAGTAATATTGGACAAAATAGATTTTAAATGCAAAACTGTTAGATGAAGAAGGTATTATATATTAATAAAAAGGAAAATTCACCAAGAAGAAATAACAGTCATAAATATTTATGCACCTAACAGGGGTTCCATAAAATATATGAGACACTCACTGGCAAAACTGAAGGGAGAAATAGATGTCTCTACAATAATAGCTGGAGATTCCAACATACCACTATCACTATTGAATAGAACATCTGGAGAGAGGACAAATAAAGAAACATAGAGCTTGAATAGTATGATAAATGAGCTAGACCTAACAGACTAATTTATAGAGTATTACACCCCAAACAGCAGGATATACATTCTTATCAAGTGCTCATAAATCCTTCTCCAGAATAGACCATATGTTGGGTCACCACACCAGTATCAATAAATTTAAAAAGATTGAAATTATGTAAAACACTTTCTCTGATCATAGTGGAATGAAGCTGGAAATCAATAACAGGCAGGAAAAGGGAAAATTCAAAATAAATGGAGATTAAACAACACACTCTTAAATAAACAGTTGGTCAAAGAAGAAATAAAACCTTTAACTGAATTTTAGGTTACTAAAATTATAAGGATGTAGAAAATACTGATTCACACAGAAAATTTTATTTTAGATCACATTTATTAATTTAAAATAATGCTTTTCTCTCATAGTGTCTTTAAAGGATTATGTTATAAAGTGATTGTAACACACTCAAAATGCAGTTGAGGGGAGTGGGTGTAGCTCAGTTGTTGAACGTCTGCTTCCCATGTACGAGGTCCCGGGTTTAATGCCCCGTACCTCCTTAAAAAAAAACAAAACAAAACAAAAACAAAAAAATATATTTAAAATTATATATTAAAAACTGCAATTGAGTCATAATCATGGAATCTTTGGAAATTGTCATTGTTTCATTTCAAAATACTGAAAAAGACATACATATAAGTTTAACAGCATTGTTTAACAGAAAAATATTACCTTTGGAACAGAAAAATAGGTTCTATTTCTCACTAACAATACCTATATGACCTGGCGAAAAGCACATATTGTCTGGGATTTAAAATTTTTCTTAGTACCAAAGATGTTCAATTTAAAATACATTCAATTGTTTTAACAAATAAACATGTTTTCATGTCTTTAAAATGGGATGAGTAATACGAGTACTTTACTGGGCTCTTTTGAGTATGGTGCCATAGAAAAAGCAGTGTGCATTATTTAGGGAGCACAGAGATTCTGAACAATTCACCCTCAGCTGTTCACAATGGACTCTCCTTTCATTCCAGTGAGTGAACTGGAAACAGAACGGATACTGAGCTGACTTTTGAAAAGCAGACTATATATACAGTGCTAGAGATTAACTTTCTGAATATCTACCTGAGGATTTGGAAAAACTCATCTTTAAGTAGTACTTCTGAGATGGATATCAAGGAGATGTCTGAGGAATCGAAGGGTCTGAAAACTGAAGCAGCGGATAATTAAACAGAACCACAGAGTCAGTGCCTCTAGTTAACACAGCCACAGAAAATCTCCACCTCTCTCGTGTATGGTCACAAGCTAAGAGTTTTATTACAGCTCTTAATCTGGAAAGAAAAGGTAATTTTCTCAATAATAGCTGATAAATCAATTTCTTTTTAGTGTTCTTCAGAGATTTTTTAAATCAAAACTCCCCTCAGAAGTTAACATCAATATTAATAATATTCTATTAAAATGATCAATTTAATTTGAATGACAGGTTTGTTTAGATTCATTTCAAAGGTAAATGTGCACATATTTCTATTAAATCCAGACAACATATCAGAGTTTCATAATTTAGAGTGAAAAGCTATTCTGAAATAGGTTTCTATTATTAAATTTCATGCTTGTCAAATAACAAATAAAGCATCAAATTGACTAAGGCTATTTAAGTGTATGAAGAAGTTGGGAGAGTCCTATCACTTAGTTCCAAACATGAATTTCATATGTATATATATGAATGTATATACACATAACAGAGAAATCATGATATATATATACATATATATATTTTTATATATACATATGTAATGAAATATATTGTACAAGCATGACAACAACTGAATTTGTTCTTATGAATTAACCAATCAATGTGCCTAAATTTATTGTTTCAGAAAGCCTTTGATAGGAAGTAATTCTATGGTTAATTTAGTTCACTAATTAACACTTTAAAATAAAACTGATCTGGCTGAAATTCTAAAGGACTTTAGAGATTTTTAAGAGGAAGAAATACAATATTTAAAGGATATAGAACATGAGTGATGAAGTAAACTTAAAAAGAAAAGACAGATTAGGGAAAGAAAATAGTAGTTTGTCTAGAGGTTACTTAATGTTTATCCATGCTATGAATGAATTTTTTTAAAACAGAATTTTTGGCTAGCAGGAAATGTAAAGAAATATAAATAAACTATTAAAATGAGGTTGTAATTCAACATTTTTTTCCTGAGACTGAAAATGAAATAAAAAACAGTTTCTTTGCTGTGGTTCAAGTGTTTTTCCAAATGGAAGCAGAAAGAAGCTAGGATATATTTCTAAAAACGCAGTTCTGATTTTTCATTCTCCTGCTTTGAGTCCTTTGTGCTTCCACTCTTCACCTCTGCTTTTCCCTGCATTTCAAATGCTCTTGCCCATATTAAGCATGCCTTTGACAGCTTCGCTTTCCCACAAAATGGTTACTCCCATCTCAGATTCTCTCTATATTCTCTGTCACACAATTTGAAGTAAGAATCCTTTGAAATCTCATTTTAAACAATTGTTTCCATGGAGTCAAACTTTCATTATGGTTGGATACACTCGTCTTTTTAAGAGAACAGGGTTTTAAATAAAGAGAAAATAATATAATTATAACAAACGTATAGTTGAATAAATATGAACCAATTCTCTATAATGTTGTGCATTTTTTTTTTTTTTTTTTTTTTTCTGTTTTGAGCTATGTATTAGTCAGAGTTCTCTAGGGAAACAGAACCAACAGGAGATATTAGTAAATATTATGAGATAATTATAAGAATTTTCTCACACAACTGTGGGGATGAACAAGTCCAAATTCCATAGGGCAGGCCAGAAGCTGGGAATTCCGATGAAGGTTTTCAATGAATTCCCCAGGAGAGGCTCGCTGGCTGAAGTAGAGATGAAATTATCTCTTCTGACTGCTGAAATCATCACTTCTCCTTTTAAAGCCTTCAGCTGATAGGACAAGACTTCTCTCATTGTTGAAGGCAATTTCCTTATTGAATGTAGATGTAATCAGCCATAGATGCAATCAACTTACTGATGATTTAAGTTCATGAAATGTTCTCACAGTAACAATTAGTCTAGTGCTTGCTTGACCAAACAGCTAGACACCAAAATCTGGCCATGTTGACACATGAACTTAACTATCACAAACTAGCTGGAAAAAATTATACTATATTGTTTAACATTAGGAAAATTGTTAGAGTACATCTTTCTGAAAAAGCTCACCTGAGCTATTTCTATAATCTAGAGTGTGTAGACAATTTCTGGCACAGGAAGTCAGTGACAAAGAAACTATTGGATAATGCTAGCAAATAGCTAGCCTAAGCAAACATGAAACCAAACAACAATTCTTTACAATTCAGTGAGCCACGCATCTAGCATTACCTGATATTCACAGACAATTTAAAAAGCAGCCATGTCATGTCATAAGAGATAATGGAAAAAGGAATTTTTTGTTATCATGAGTGAGATGGGAAAAAATAACCGAATTGACACTGTTTTGACAGAATAATAAAAAACAATTTTGCATTTGTATAATGTTACATATATTCTGATTGCATGGGCATCCAATGTCCTGATTTTTCAGTTTTACAATGGTGTTAAACTTTTAAAAATTTTGAAAAATCTTCTCATGTAAACAAAAAGGCCTAGGTCCCCCAAAACATTTTCAAAAAAAGAATATATGCTTTTTCAAAAACTCAGCCTTCACCATTGTGACTTGACATTTACTTGAGAATGAATAAAGCCTACTAAACTTTAAAAACAGAGTTCAGACTATGTTTACCCATCTATAGCTGATTAAATGCAGTAAATAATGATCATGTGCTGTTTTTAGTCCTCTTTCTAACAAAAGCTTTATATTTAAGTGTTTGCTAGCCTGTGGTTTGTCTTCACATAGGGCAAATCCTGTCTCTGAATTATCACTGATAGTCTCCTTTCCTGAGATATAGAACACAAAGCCCACAAATTTGACACAGGGGAATCAAAGCAGCGACTGATGCCAATTTTCTGATTGTCGGTCTATCTCTTCCATCACAAGACTAAAAAGCACAAAATTGTTAAGAACAGAAAGGATATCAGTTGAGTCCAGAAACTGTCTAGCCCTGTGATTTGTTGTAATCAATAAGATGAGAATAGGCTGGTATCCTCTTACTTTACTTGTTCCAGTCACCTTAGTGAACCTCTGAGAGGCATTTCACATTTTTAAAAACAGCTCTCTTGATATATAATTTACACACCATAGATTTCCTCCATTTAAAGTGTATAATTCAGATTCTATGGTTTTATTTTCAAAATTGTGTAACCATCACCATAATCTAATAATTGTAGAACATTTTCATCACACCAAAATGGCCACATGTCCCCCACACAAAGGAAGAATAGAAAAAAGAAGGCAAGAAGGGCAGAGAGAATTTACTTTTAACTGAAAATGGTTGGACATTCCATCTTCAATGTTACCTTGGAGTATTTAGAAATAATAAAATATATTCTTTTAATACATACTCTTTTTTTCTAAGGGCATACTACAGGTTCTTCTAGTCTTTGATTCTCCATTGCAAACTCCTTTTCCTATGATTTGTTTTAAGTTCACAAAAGATTTGCATAGATGTTAATATTTCCCCCAAAGTTACTTTTCTTTCAAATTTGCTAGGGCAGCAGAATAGGACAGCCACACTGTCCAGATTATCACTGGACTCTTCAAAGAATCAATCTCAAGGAATTATCATTAAACTCTTCAGTATCTTGCACTACATTTCACTGACAGAACTATACAGCCTATAGTCATCTGAGATAAGTTGCTTTATTATTTAGATGAATTAGATTTCATCAGAGATCATTCCACCTAGTCTTGAGATAGAAACTATAGTAAATTTTATGCCATGGTCTTTATAAAAAGTCCCCCAGACGTGCCCTTTGTTTATGACTATGAAATATATAATTTCTTTAGGTTACTCCTCACTCCATCAGAGGCTCCAAGAGATTACCTGGTAAAATCCTCAGGAATCATATCTATAGTTAGGAATTTTAGTTATTTGTAAACTACTTCTGGTTCTGAGAAATAAAAAATAAATAAAATAAAGTGAACTTTGTCCAAGTTCTTAAGTTCTACCAGAAATCATCCTTTAAATGAATACATAACAAATCTTAAGATATGTATCACATGGTAACGTATTTACTCTTGATATAACATTATTCCATAGAGTCATAAATTAGAATTTGGGACAGAAGAGCTGGAAAGGATCCTCAGACATCACTGATTCACACTGTGGAATCCCACTGTATAATTATAAAACAGCCAGGAAAATTAGTTGCACTTAAGAAATAATAAATTACTCTAATTGTACAAAGTTGATTGTATGAAGAGACCAGAATTATTTCTGTCATTGTGTGATTTTACATAGATTAAATAACACAGAAATTAAATTCTAATTTTAAATTCTAGAAAAGAACAAAATTATAAGCCCTGATATATTTCAAAACCTTCTATTAATGATTAGTAATGTTGAATTCTCAGGGGATTTGCCAAGCTACTGACATATTTAGCCTTTCCAGCTTCAGCATTCCTTTAAGCACCCTGGGAGAGTAGGCATCTTATTTTTCAAATACTTCATTTAGTTCTTGCTAAATTAAGCTATAAACCCCCACAAGTTATGTTTTTTTTCCAGTGAAGATTACTGAAGTGTTATGATTAAGAATAAGTGTCTGCTGGCTAGAATCATACTAATAAATCATAAAAATGATTTGTTAAATGGTGACAGGGCTGTAGTCAATATTACAATTAAAAGTGCACTCGTGCAGCATCTTTGTAAGGAAAATGAGAAAATTTTCCTTACAAAAAAGCAGACATATAACAAAACATATAACAAAACCTGGTCACCAAATAGAAGTATCTAAAAACCAATCAATCATTTAATCACTCTATAAAAACATTTTCCTCATAAAACAACACCAATCCATTTTAACAGATTAAAATAAATTTAGTTTTTTAGTAACCAAATTGAAATAGGAACATTTGATCTAAATGCAATAACCCATTTGTAGAATAACCACTTGTCGCCAAAATATTTATTTTTAATTTTAACCATAATCATAAGGGAAGACACAGATTTAAATAATAGTATTAATCTTTTATGTGACAGAGAATTTGAAAATGCAAAGTAACATAAATTTTATAAGCTTAGCTCTCTCAATAAATAGCCTATCTTTAAAATTAGTAACAAATGAATCTTTCAATCATTCAGTCCCTTATTCAAACAATATTTGCTGAGAATTTTTATTGTGGCTAGCATTATAAAAGGAGTGAACAAGAGAGCTAGAACCTCTGCCCTGATGGAGCTTACATACAATCAGGGAAGAGAGATATTGGGAAAAATAACTGCACACATAATGACAATTTTTTTAAAGAAAAGATACAAAAAAAAAAAAAAAAAAACAGCTATGGGGACATATTATGAGAGAATCTAACCTAGTGTAGAAAATAAAGGAGAGCTTTTCTGAGGAAGTAATGTTTAAGCTACACCTTGAAAGATCTACATGAAAAAGCTTACCAAGCAGAAGAAACAAGGTATGCAAAGATCTGAATGTGTGAAAAACCTTTGGAAGTGTTCAAACCACTGAAAATTGATCAGTAAGAATGCGGCATGGTGAACAAAGGAAAGCAGGTGTGGCAGACTGAATTATGTACTGCAGGAAAAAACTTGTTCTTAATCTTAATCTTATTACTGGAAGTATTCTAGAGAAGACCGGGGATGAGGGGTGGGGGGCGGAGGGGGACAGGGGAAGAAGCATGAAGCCAAAAGTCAAAGGTCAACAGAACCCAGAGGAGAAAGAAGAGGACTTAGCCATGTGCATTGCTGTGGGACTGGAAACCAAAGAATGAAGGGATTGCAGGCAGCCAGCCTGAGAACACCACAGTCTTTGGGTGACACCTATATTTTAGACTTATGGCCTCAAAACCATGAGCCAATAAATTCCTATTGTTTAAGACAACCCATTGTGTGGTATTTATCATAGCAGCCTGGAAACTAAGACAGAGGGTTAGATAGATATGGCCAAAGGAGAATTGAGATCATAAATAAACTTGGCCACATTAGGCCTTGAAATGGGAAGCAACTGAGTTTGGCTGGCAAAGTAGTCCCAGAGTTATGACTTTCTCAGGAATGTAATGCCCTGGAAGTGGATGTAGATAGTGTGTAGAGTTCTAGAGAAGTCTTCCAGTATATGAAAAAATTCCTTAATTTGACAACGCAATTTTAGATACATCAAGTCAAATTTACCATTTAAGGAGTTTAAATTCTTTTGTAAGAATTCAAAGGTGGTTGGTAATCTACCCAAAGATTCAAAAGTGAAAGGAACAAGTGGTAATGCTCTAGCATTTAAATATAGAACTGGGTTAATCACAAGTAACAACTTTTTAATGTTTTAAAATATTTATTGAGGATGAAAAGGAAAACTTTAATAGTTAATTGAGTTTTACCATATCTTCATAGTTTTCTTGTCAAATTGAATTACACAAACCCCCCCTCCAACAATATGGAATTACTACAAAAGAAAGATCAATGATAAGCAAAGTGAGCTCTAAAAAGCAAATAGAAAAATGGGCAAAATTTGCATAGAAGGCTGATTGAAAATTTTGTCCAAACAACTTGTGAATATGAAATATTTAAACACCATAGGCTTTACCTGTTAGGTACTTGAGAAGGGGAGTACATATTCTAAGACAAAAAAAAAAAAAAAAAAAAAAAATACCTTGGGGGGAAAATGTCTCTCAGTATTAGAGTATTGGAGGAGAATCATTATGAAAAAATTAACCAATTTTCAGTCAAAAAGGCCTGAGTTGAACTATGAATTCAGTGTTGTATTTGCTGAACATTTTGGGGCAAGTTATTTAATCCTTCTTGACCTCAGTTTTCTCATCTGCACAATGAGAAGAATGATAACTTTCTCATAAAGTGAATTATTTTTAAGTATTAAATGAGCTCCTGGATACAGCCTATGAAAATACCAAGTACATTAGTACCAGGGACAAAGGAGAAATTAACTAAGGAGAGTTTTAAAATATATATTAAATAATTCATAGTATTTATTTATGTATCACACCAAGTCATACCTACTTGTTACGGAAATAGCTTAATTCTGTACTGCCAAAGACATTGATGAACTAGCCTAATTTGGCAAGTTGGGAAGAACAACGGAATCCAAAAGATTTTGAGTTTCCTCAGCATTACACTGATGCCTATCAATGGAGGAGGAAAAAAAGATGCCAAATACCCCTTCCAACACGAACTAAAGGGTTTTCTTTGGAATGAAACATTAAGAGTAGGGCTGGAAATCTGTCAGACTTGAGAATAATAGTTTAAATGCAAAAAAAAAAAAAAAAGAAACCCAAAAACATTTTATCTAAGTTTGGCAATAGAAAGAAACAAGCCGTGGAAAAAGCTAAAAGTCCGTGATATAACCTTGGAATAAAATCAGTGGAAATATTTGGTTACTGTATGAACATTTCCAAAGCTCAGAAAATAGGAAAGCATTCTTTATGCCCTGCCATACAAATAGACGCATATATCCTGCCCTCTATTTCCAGACTACATCTCAAGTCATTTAAAACCTGACAAACCAGAGTGCCATGTGCTACTTTTAAAAATGGATCCAATTTATTCCCTAAGTGAGGAGACGGCAGGGGATGAATAGGTACACTCTTCTCTTCTCCCTAGCATTCAAATGCTTTTTTTTTTTTTTCAGTCTGTTTTCTGTAGGATTGTTTATAGTCTCCTTGAGAAGTTAGGATAAACAATGTGTTCAAACTCTATATAGGAAAAAAAAACCTGTATTCCTGATGTAGAACTATGCTTATCAGAAAATAACTTGATGAAATTCTGGTTATGACACCAATTAAGTTTAAATATTTTCTCAGATTTTCGTGTTGAAACATTTGATCATGTTAGAGATACACAAATTAGACTATTGTAAATTTAGAAAGAATCAAAGGGCTAAAACAAAGAAGAGAGCATTCTCAAAAAAGTTGTTTTGTTTTGAAAACATATAATGACCTTTATCCTTTATCTTCATTCCTGATTTTAAACACTATTTCTAACTTTTTGAATGTATAGTGGAATTTTAGGTTAAATATTTCTCATTTATGCTTTGGTCTGGGTGAAATGGTACAAGAGAAAATTTTTTTTTCTTTTCCTTTTATATTTTAGTTTGCTAGGCTGCCGAAATGCAATATACCAGACATGGGTTGGCTTTTCCAATGTGGATTTATTAACTTATAATCTTACAGCTTTAAGGCCATGAAAATATCCAAATCAAGGCATCATCAGGCCATGCTTTCTCCTGGAAGACCAGCTGCCTGTGATCCTGGACTCCTCTGTTACATGGCAAGACACACGGCTGCATTTGCTGGTCCCTCCCTCCTTGCCGGGTTTCGGTACTTCAGCTTTTGGCTTCCAGGTTTCTCTCTCCTTCTGTGGCTTTTTCTGAATTTCATTCTCTTACAAAGGACTCTAGTAAGAGGATTAAGACCCACCCTGGGTCAGGCCTTACTGAAGTAGCCAAATCAAAAGGTCCCACCCTCAGTAAGTCTACACCCCCAGGAATGGACTAACTTTAAGACCATAATCTTCTCAGGTCCATCCAGCTTCAAATCATCACACTTTCATTTTGTTTCAATTTGAAAAGTATAACTTTGATTGAATTGATAGTTTATCCATATCTTTCTGAGTGTCTTGACACTTTTGCCACTTAAAGTCTTGCGCCATGCATCCCATATGCAAGACTGTTTTACCCTGGATTCAATTCCCACCTGTGTGACCTTAGGTAAATTGGTTAACCATTGCCTGTTTATTCCTGTGTAAAGTGAGGGTAATAATAGTAGCTACCTTGTAGAATTCCTGTGAAGATTAAATTAGAACATCAGTACAAAAGCTTTACAAACATTAGCAATTCTTATCGTAAATGGGTTAACTTTAGATGTTTCAAGCTGAAATACCTCCACTTCTCACTCATGCCAGTTTGCTGTAGTCATGGTATAATGCTTTTCTACGTGATGAAACATTAAGGTGGCATAGAACTTAATATGTGATTTTGTACTACAGTTATTATACATTTATTTTATATTTTCTATAGGGTGTAAGCCTTAGAAGGGATCATATTTTACTCATTTCATATCCCTTATAATGCATACTACATAAAACAGACATTACCTAAAGCATAGCTGTCCTTCCTCCCCTCTTATATCACAATTCTTGGTGAAATTTAGATGCGGGTTGCTTTTGTTTTTAAATTTACATTTAGTTACATTTACATTTGTTTACATTACATATATGTTCTATTTACATTATTGATACTATATCTATGCATTGTTGCATCATTATATCATATTATATTGCAACAGCCACATTTTTTCATTTTTATTTATATAGATATTATGTGTACATATAAAAATGTACTTTTTTCTTTTCCTTTTATTTTTGCTAATGGCTTAGAAATTACATGTTCTACACGTACATTATCATACCATCAAAGTACCCTTAAATGTTTAACACAACTACTTTTATTTTTTAACTGTCTACAGTTAATTAGCATATTTAAATGCTCTGAATAAGCTCTTACTCTATCCTGCAGATAATACTCTATTGCCTTGCCCAACTACTCACTCTCCCCTTCTCTAAAGACAATAAAGTCTGGAATTTAGTTGCTATTAGAATTTATTTTATAAATATTTTGTGTTTTATAATATTTGGATATTTCTAAATAACTAAAATTTAATGGTTTATTTTATGAATGTCTTTGTTCTTCTTTAATTCTTGGAATCCAATTCCTCTTGGATCCATTTATTTTATTCTGCTAGAGTGTTTTCTTTATTAATTAATTTCACAAAGACTCTTTAAGTGGTAAATTTTCTGAATTCTTGCAAGTCACCTTCAAAGATGATTGACAGTTTGGCTAAGTATAAAATTCTAAGTTCAGTTCCTTCCAACTTTAAAGATACCATTTCATTATCTTTTTACCACCAGTTCCAGAGTTACTTATGAAAATTCCACAGATTCTTGTTCCTTTAAAGGCTATCCTGAAAGCTTCTTAGACTTCTTTTTGCATTACTGGTATTCTCAATTTTTACTTAGTGATTAATGAGTTTGGATTTATATTTATGCATTCTGCTTAGCATTCGGTTGGATCTCTTAAGCAGGGCATTTAACTATTTTATGCCAATATCTGCTCTGTTATTTGTTTGAATATTGCACTTAAAAAAATCTCTCAAACTATATTCTTCCATATAATTTCATGCTAGAAGCATATTATACTTTCCAGATAAAGTCTCTTTGTTTTGTTTTGTTTTGTTTCAGAATTTTCAAAATTTTACGTTGTACACACTGTTAGGCAAATTACTCAGTTTTATCTTTCAGATAATTAAATTATAAGTTTTATTTTCATGACCATCATTTAAATTCACTTGATCTTGCCTGAATCTCTTATGCAAAAATAACTCTCACATCCTTCTGCTGTTATATTATGAATTGCATTCTGCTTATTTTATTAACTCTTGTTACTTCATTGCTATAGTCTGTCTTCAGTGAAAGTAGGAGAAGGGTGAGGCATGCTGAAGAAAGGGAAGCGTTGGTAGTTTGTGTCCTGAGTATGAGTTTCCCAATTGCCCTCAACATTGCTAATCATCTGAACACTTTCTTTTTTTTTTGAATCCTAACTCAAATCCTTATTCCTACCACCTAAAGCAGACACCCTTGTAGATGCTCCCAGACCACAAAAGATAAATGGGGTTTCTGCAGGTATGAGCTACTTGACAGCTGCTCTCTATACTTGTACTCATTACTTCTCAAGGAATCCTAAATAAGTCATGCCTGAGTATGGAGCAGTCTTGGCACCATGCCCACCTTTGGTTAATCATTCTTTCCTGTGCATATGGTAAGTGACACTGCAGCTGATATTGTAGCTGATACTATTTGCTTTTTGGATTTCTTATCATTTTTGGCCTACTGAGGTCTCTGTGTCTTGTTTCCTAGCACAGTTCTCAATTGAATTAGATATGACATATTCATTCCCTATTTGATCCAGGGATTTGAGTTGTATGTGGGAGATTACTGTGTGTGCTTGGACTATC
Source organism: Tolypeutes matacus (assembly GCA_026826555.1). Taxonomy (NCBI): domain Eukaryota; kingdom Metazoa; phylum Chordata; class Mammalia; order Cingulata; family Chlamyphoridae; genus Tolypeutes; species Tolypeutes matacus. Next base: position 50,163,804 of record JAKSZT010053929.1, read on the forward strand.
ATATAGAACAGAATATCTATAATTATCTTCTCAAAAAATAGTTTAATATAAAGTATAAGATTAAATTATAAAGAAGTATATTAAAAGCTCTTTTAATAACTGTATTACACTGAACTCTTTCTATTGCTATTTTTAATTAATGTTAGCTTAGTACACAAAACTAATGTATTTTCCCTCTGACTTTAAAGACAGTCTTCATTCTTTCTAATTAAACAAAATAAGATATTTAACTTGGAATCTCTTTCTGAAAAAACATTGATAAAAAACATGTAAATAAAACTGTAACACTGAAATTTAGGTGGGAGAAGAGCTAAGGGAACCAAAATGAATTAAATATGAGGATGGTGGAAGGAAAAAAGTTGTGGGAGATGAAATATAGAAAATGTCTAGCACAGAGCTGAATGTCAGATTGTCCCATGATAGGATGACAAAGGAATACTGACTAGGTATCTGATTTTTTTGGTTTGAAATACCTTTCTAATGTTAATATATGCTTTCTTCATGCAGGAGAGTGTAGTGGATAGAATAAGGACTCCACTCAGATTCTAATCCCAGTTCTGACATTTGACCTTGGGCAATTCATTTTACCTCTTTGTGCCTAAAGTTTATCATCTGTAAACTGAGTTCCAGCCCCAAAATTTCTCTGAGGATTAAGTATGTTAATCTGTACTGAAGACTTAAAACAATAACTTATATACCCTATACATTATGTAAGTGCCCATTATTATTAATGCTGCTAAGTATACTCTGGCAGGTTCTTTTTTTTTTTTTTTAATTTTTCTTTCTTTATTAGATAAGTTGTGAGTTTAGAGAACAATAATGCACAAAATACAGGATTCCCCATAAACCATCCCACCACCAGTGACTTACATTGTTGTGGAACATTTGTTAAAATTGATGATAGCACATTTTTATAAATGTACTATTAATTAAAGTCCATGGTTTAAATTAGGATTCACTGTTTGTGTAGTATAGTTCCAAGGATTTGTTTTTCATTTTTATTCTGTTCCCATATATACAATCTAACATGTCCCCTTTTTATCATATTCAGGTATATATTTCAGTACTGTTACTTGTGTTCACAATGTTGTGCTACCAACACCACCATCCATTACCAAAACGCTCCCATCATTACCAATAGGAAACCTGTATGTTTTAATCCTCAACTTCCCATCCCCTACCCCTATCCTGTCCCATGATTATCTATATTCTAATTCTGACCCTACGAACTGGCTTATTCTCATTGTTTCAAATCAGTGAGATCATGCAATGTTTGTCCTTTTGTGTCTCACTTATTTTACTCAACATGATGCCTTCAAAGATGTCTTCATTCCATTTGACACCTGAATAATAGTACATTGTGTGTATATGCCACATTTTATTTACCCATTCATCAGTTGATGGAATTTGGGTTGTTTCCATCTTTTGGCAATTGTGAATTATGCTGCTATGAACATCGATATGCAAATAATTGATCAACCCCTGCTTTCAATTCTTTTGGGTATACACATAGTGCTGGGATTGCTGGGTCATGTGGTAGTTCTATCATGTCCCATTTATGTGTTTTCCTCTTTTTTTTCTTGTGCTTTGAGCATAAAGTCTAAGAAACAATTACCTAACACAAGGGCCTGATGATGCTTCCCCATGTAGTCTTTAAGGAGTTTGATAGTTCTATCTCCTATATTTAGGTCTTCAATCCATTTTAAGTTGATTGTTGTATATGTTGTGAGTTGAAGTTCCTCCTTTTTTTTCCTTGCAAATGGAGATCCAGTTTCTCCAGAACCATTTGTTGAGGAGATTATTCTTTCCCAGTTGAGTGGTTTTCGCCACCTTGTCAAAAAATCAGTTAGCCATAAATGTGAGGATTTCTGAGCTCTCAATTCTATTCCAGTGTCTATATGTTTGTCCTAGTACCAGTACCTTGCTGTTTTGATTACTATGGCTTTGTAATAAGTTTTACGATCAGGAAGTATGAGTCCTCCAACTTCATTCTTCTTTTTCGAGATGACTTTAGCTATTCAAGGCCACTTATCCTTCCATATAAATTTGATGATTGGCTTTTCCATTTCTGCAAAAAAGGCTGCTGGAATTTTGATTGGGATTGCATTGAATCTATAAATTGCTTTGGGTAGTACTGACATCTTAATGATGTTTAGTCTTCCAATCCATGACTATGGAATATCCTTCCATTTAGTTCTTTAATTATTTTTAGCAATGTTTTTTAGTTTTCTGTGTACAAGTCCTTAACATGCTTGTTTATATTTATTCCTATATAATTGATACTTTTAGTTGCTATTGTGAATGGAATTTTTTTCTTGATTTCTTCTTCTGATTGTTCACTGCTTGTGTATAAAACACTTCTGATTGTTGTGTGTTGATCTTGTACCCCACCACTTTGCTGAATTCATTTATTAGCTCTAGGAACTTTGTTGTAGATATTTAAGGATTTCTGTATTGCAGATGATATGAATTTCCTATTCATATCATCTGCAAATAGGGAATGTTTTACTTCTACCTTTCCAATTTGGATGCTTTTATTTCTTTTTCTTCCCTAGTTGGTCTGCCAAGAACTTCCAATATAATGTTAAGTAACACTGGTGACTGAGCATCCTTGACTTGTTCCTAATCTTAGAGGGAAAGCTTTCAGTCTTTCACCATTAAATAGAATGTTAGCTGTGGACTCTTCATATATGCCCTTAATTATGTTGAAGAAGTTTCTGTTCCTGGAGTTCTAAGTGTTTTCATCCAGAAAGGGTGCTATATTTTGTGAAATGCCTTTCTGCATTGATTGAGATGCTCATGTGGTTTTTTCTTTCATTCTGTTAATGTGGTATGTCACATTGATTTTCTTATGTCGAACCAACCTTGCATACCAGGGCTAAATCCTACTATATCATGGTGTATATAAATCTTTTAATACTCTGTCATCGCCTTTGTCTGGGGTGGCTTGAAAAAATAGCTGCCCTCAAAGCCAAGACTCAGCGATCCAAATTCACTAATTAAAAGCTGTGATCAGTGATCAGCCATGCACACTGCTGTTCTTGGGGAAGAGGGTTTTTACCTCCCTTTCTTTCACCAGTCTCTAGCCCAGGAACTGGACCCTGCGGTGGCCTGCTGTGAGAGTGGGGGATGGGTGTCAGTAGCTGAGGTATGGAGACAGCAATTTACAATTCTCTACCATAATTTAGCAGCCTCTTCTTCTGGCTCTTCCCTGGATGCTGTACCATGTTATTCTGGCCTCTGGAGTTTAAAAATAGTTGTTTCACACAGTTCTGCCTGCTTAATAGTTATTTTGGTGGAAGGATTGAGTTCTGGTGCTCCCTACTCTGTCAACTTTTCCAGAAGTCCACCACTATGGCATAGTCTTAATTCTCACTCAAGAGTTTGGAAAATTCCACTCAAGGATGGGTAAAATGTACATAAACTCCAAGCAGATAGATTTTCCAGTTGAATTCTAGGTTTGTAGTACTAATTAAGAAAAAATTTTGCATAGGGCAAACCACTGAAAATATTCTTGGTATAGTCTAATTAAATGAAATAATAGGTGTAACTTTGCTTTGAAAAAGTTATAATTTCAATTGAAATATAAGTTTATATTTCTTTTCAATTATATCTATTATTATTGGCAATCTGTATTTTCTTATAAAATAATTTAACCAAGAGATATGTTTCTAGTATATGTCTTACTAGAATCTATTTAAGACTATTAATAAAGAAAGAGGGTCTGCTTATTACAGCAAGTAATAGTACAGCATGCTTGTATTTTTTTAACTATGCTCTAGCAGCAAAATTTTTATATTTCTTACCATGTTAAGATCAGCAAGTAATTTTATTGGCAAGTCAAAGCAGACAATATTCTTTAAGCAATTATTGAAACAAACACACAAACACACAAACAAACAAAACCTCCCACATAAATGTTAAATGTTTTCCAGCATTCAGCCTTTTATTAAAGCTTATAATAAGGCTTTAATTATCCTGCATTTTCCTTTGGTAACTCCAAAATAAGAGAATGGCCTAAAGCCTGATCTGAGAGTTTTAATTGTACCATGATATGATCCAGTATATTTTAATGGAATAGCTGTTTAATATTATGAAACTGAGTAGGGGGAAAGTATAAGAACATGCAAATACTTTCTGTTCCCACAGCATAATCCTTGGTTATATAAAGTAGATTTAATATTAAAGCTCTAACTCTGCATTCTGGAAATCTAAATACCACTTAATTCTTACAGAAATTAGTAAAATCTACACAGGAATGTTATGTCTAATCACCTTACATAAGGCAAACTGGCTTTACTGATGATACTTACATAAAAGGGTCTATTTCTGTGTTTTATTAAATTCCTTATTCACTGATACAGTTTTCAGGATCAAGTGAAAAATGCCTTCAATCTAAATTTATTCTCTACTTTGAGTCCCAAAATACTAATTTTTCCCTGATTTATCAAATAGCTATGCAACCAAACTGAGGAGGTCTAGCCCTATCTTCATATATATTTCAAGATACCTCATGGAATACCTGGCTCAGATGGAATATTCCATTGTTCTCCCACAACTCTTTTTCCTCCTAAGTCAAAAGATACCCAAGCTTTGAAATCAATTACTTACTTAAAAAATACTATTATGAAAAAATCTAATCAAAATTTATAAAAAAGCCAATGCATTAATTTTTCTAGTTATAAAAGCAGTATATGTTCATTGAACACACTGTAGTTTCAAAATAAGTGAAAAAGAAGAAAATCAAAATCACTCCAAAATAACCAATGCTAATAATTCAGTGTATTTGCTTATAATTTTTATTATTAAAGGTAGCCAGATACAAACATCTCCCACAAGTGTGGCCCACCATTTAGGTAATCTAAGCACCTCTTAAAATATATGTATGTATATATATAAATAACATTTTTGTAAGCAAATACACATATATGCATATATATTTATAAAAAAAAAAAAAAAAAAAAAAAGGTAGCCAGATATATTGTGTTGAAGTCCTACTGTAGAAACAGCAGCTCTGAGTAGTTTTGTACTTTGCACTTAGCATTTTATCATTGATATATCCTAGACCAATAGATTTATTTCTAAATATCATTATTTAATGCTGCATAGTATTCTTCTCTTGGCTGTATTAATAATATAAAATATTTGTCAAAACTCCCCAACAACTTCAAGTACCTTTTATATGCTAATATTTCCTTATTCAGCATTACCAGACCCATACACACATCTGCCTCTTGGACATATGCATTTGGAAGTCCCACAGCACTCAGAACCAAAAATGTCCACAACTGAATCCGTTGTTTTTCTCCCAGATTTATCTTCGCTCCCTTTGCTCTCCCTCACTCCCTTCTTTACTCCCTCTCTCTCTCTCCCTCCCTGTCTGTCTGCTATCTATCTTTCTATCTATCTATCTTTCTAACTATCTATCATCATCTCTTCCAATCTCAGAGCCTAGGACCATGATACATGAAGTTTCAGAAGTCAGCAACCTGCTCCATATACTTGATTCCTCTTTCATCAATCATCCTTTGCCTCTAAGTCACTTAAAGTAAATTCCATTTTTGTCAACATTTCAGAACTACAAGATTTATTTTTCTTCATTCTTACCAGTACCCTCTTCTCTAAGCCACTATCATATCAAACCTAGATTACTACAGAATCTCCTAGCTAGCTTGTTTTTTGAAATGTTGCTCAATCATGCCTTAACTCCACATTGCAGCCAATGTGATTTTTGTAAAATGCAAATCTGATGAGGTTGGCCATCTCCATAATTCCCTTCCGTGGTTTCCCACTACATTCAAGATAAAGCGAATATTCCTTACATGTTCCCTCATCATCTGTCCCATTAGCCTCTCTCTCCCCTCTACCTCTTATCCAGGCCTATGTACTCTTTGTTCCAGTCAGCCTGTACTGTTTTCAGTTCTTCCAATGAGCCATTGTTCCTGTTCATTGTGTGTGAAGGGTCCACTACACATCCTATTCCTTCTGACTGAAATACTCATCCTTAATTTCGATGTAATTTCCTTTAGGTCAGCCTTCTCTAAAATACCCCAAATGTAGGTACCCTCTCATCCTAGAAATGTTGCATTATAGTAATTATTTTATTCCAATTCCAATTAGACTATAAGCTCCAAGCAAAGCAGAGAATTTGTGTTGTTCAGAGTTTTATGCTTACTGCCAAGTACAGCAATTTGTACATGGAGCAAGGCTGGGAATTTAAGAGTATTATAAAGGCAAATATATGTTTAATGTGACTATGTAGAAGAGGTAGAAGGTCAGAAAAGTATGACATAAAGAGTAAGTTTTCCTTTGGGGAACCTAGTCTCTGCAATGCAGGCAGTATTGGGAGGGGGTGGTGGTGTCAATCAAGTGTCATGTTCCTGGGAGACAGCAAATGATTCAAACTCAGCCAAGCAGATTCTTTTGTGAATTTGGGAGGAATGATATGAGAATACACTATTGACCCAGATTTAGTTTTGTGGGAGAAGCCTCTCTCCACTTCCTACACCCTATTTCCCTGGAACATTTCTGTTCCTTGTCTTTTCTCAGAACTGTTTTGACAGGTTACCACCTCATTCAATGAGCTATCCCCTATCCTTTAGTCAAAACAACTTTGTTGCTTGTGACCCAGAACTAGTTTCTGTTCTGTGTAATCTAAGAAGAGTAACTGATAAGAGAGATTGCTTGTATAAATAGGTGTTTCACATCAAAAGTTTCCAGTTTATGTTGTGGAGCCACCTAATAGACCTTCAAAACTCATGATTTGCCAATTTCCTTCTCTGAGAAAAGCACTTCCATTTCTTCATGTACTGTAAATATTAAGGTAAACCCTATTATTCTCTCATTTCACTCTTCACCTTAAAAAAATTATCGTTTTAGGAATACATATTTTGTTTTTCACCAGAATAAATTTTCTCAATGTAAATCATGTTCTAAAGCAAATTAAACAACTTTAATAAGAGAGTTAGCTCTAAATAATTGGTATAATAAATTATACCCTCATAACATGAATGATTACTTTAGCCTAAAAGTGGCCCACAGTTTGACACTTTGCAACATAGAAACTAACATATCTGATGAGCAACCACTTTGCCAGGTTTTGATATTTCACTCAAAAAGCAGTTTATGAAGGACTTGTTTATTACCATTACATAGTACATAAATACACAGGACATTTTTTATTTAAACCTCTTCATTAAATGAAAACCAATGTTAATATTATACAAGTGAAGATCAATTTGAGTACCAGTAATTAGAACAGAAGTATGTTTTAAATATATAGATGTACTATATGTAAATTTTAAATGTTAAATAGTCAATAGTCAATAAAAACAAAAATAACATTTTCGTCATCCATTTATCCTACTCCTCCTTATCTTGAAGACTGCATCATCTTCCTCACATTCTTTCTGCCTAATATATTGTAGTGTTCATAAGGATGTTGTTTCAAGATTCCTAAGACCTTAAAGCCTCGTTAATGTCATATACAAATCCAAATTTCATTATTAGTTTCAAAACCAAAACTTGCTTTTTAAGTTACATTTTCCTGATCTCCTCCCTCTTCTACACATTTAGTTTAAGCATATATTTGCTTTCATCATACCCTTAAATTTCAGTCCTGCTCTACCACTATCAGTCCATTAATTGAATTTCGTTTGGTTTTCATTTGCTTCTTCCTTAGGCTAGTCTGCAAAGCTGGCCTTTTATTGATGTTTTAGGCCACCCCTCCCTTCTTCAGCTCTTTGACTTTGACATTAAAACAGAAGAAAATGTATTCTGTGTTGGTCATTCCATTAGACATTCTCCTAGGTATGGCCATAAAGAAATTTTCACCTATTTGATTAGTGACAATAGAGAAATTCAGGCAGAGACAAGAGCAAAATGTATCTAGAAAATTTTTATATAATTCTATAAATCTAAATTAAAGAATGATTAAGGATGATACTTGAATTTTAAGAAGTTAAAAGTCAGATAACAAGGGTCTTCTATTTCCTGCAAATGAATTTGGATGTGGCCAGTAGGATGTTAAATAAGGGAAATGACATGATCCTATCTGGGTATTTAAAAGCCACTTTGGAGGAGAAGAATTGAAAGCGAAAAGCCCAGAAACAGTTTAACCATTTTGGAGTTATTTTAATACTTTTGGAAAAGCCTGCAAAGAATAGGAGTGGGGATGAAAAGAAAGGGATAAACAATAGAAATTTAAAATATAGAATAAAAAAACTGGCTAATCAAGACAGCTTATTAGTAGTAAGAGAGAAGAAGGAATACAAACTGACTCCAAGTTTACCAACCTGTGTATCTGAGGGAATAGTAATTCCAATAAGAGTATAGGGAATGCAAATGAAAAATCATAGTTTTTAAGAATGTGAGATAATGATTCTCATCTCTGATCTGCTTAGTTAGATACATCTATGTAGATATATCATACAAATGGAGGTATCCTGCAATCAGATCGAATAGGCTTTCCTTAAAATGGCTCGCAATGAGCTCTGCCTCCTGGTTTCAGTGCCCTCATTTAATCATCTTCCGTTGAGGGAAGATAACAGTTAATAGTCAAGGTGTTGGGGCCTGAATAACAATGAAAATGAAATTGAGGGAGCTTGAGGGAGGGGACTGGCCTTGCACACCATTGTGCCCAATAAGTGTTTTTGGACTGAGCTGAAGTAGGTGCATTTTAGGCACAAGGATCTGGGCCAGAAGAAAGCAGAGGCTCTGAAGGGAAAAAAGCCTACTTTGTAAAACATATTTTTACTACTGTATGAAAAGCACATCCTCCCCACTTTTTGTACCCCCACCCCTCTTCAGAGAACAGTACATGGTGTGCATAGCTACAGAGAGCAGGATGGCTTTGCCCCACATCCTGCCCACAGGCTGGGGCATGGGGATCCCAGCTTATATGTACTCCTTGGCCGAGTTGGGTTTAGGGTAAGAGTGGGGTGGGGAGGGTGGTACATAGCTTTGCTCTCACTCCCAGGACAGGAGCAAGAGATCAGTGTACTGCCCAGGATCCTGCCCAGTCAATAAAGATGGCAAGACCAAATTCATACTTGTGGAGAGAGAAGATTGGGATGAGAAATAGTGTCACACTTCTGCCTTTCTCTCATTCCAGGACTTCAGACCTGCCTGTCCCCTAAGGAGGCAGGGCTTCAAGACTTAAATAATTAATATATATATATATAGCCGCGGCAGGCACAACAGAGTCCTTATGTCTGCTCCCTTGAATCCAGCTGGACCTGATGACTCACTTCTAACAAACAGAACATGCAGGAGTGAGTGATGGGAGGACACTTCCTAAAATTGGTTACAAAAGAGTATAGTTTCCATTATAGGTGCTCTTATTTGTACTTTTTTGGATTGTTTGTCCTGTGGGAACTCATCTGCCATGTCATGAATGAGGCAGCCCTGTGGAAAGAAGCCCCATGACTGAGTCTGGAATTGAACCTTAAGCTGTAGTTGAACTTTGAAATGACTGTAGCCCTGGCTGGCAACTTGACTGTAGCATCATGAGAGGCCTAGAGCCAGGGCACACAGCAAAGTTGTGCCCAGATTGCTGGTTCACATAAACTATGAGGTAATAAGTATTGTTTTAAGCCACTACATTTTTGAGTGATTTGCTATTCTGCAAAAGAAAACTAATATGGAGCTTACAAAATAAGTCTGGGCTATGTTAGCGATGATTAAGTTAATTACTCCATGGAAATGCATTCAGTTGTGCATTTTAGCAACATTTATGGAGAACTCCTTATGAGCCAAACATTGTCAAGATTTATATTCATATCTCAAAAGACAAATGTTGACTCAGCCTTCAAGAAGCTTCCAGTCTCATGAGATAGATAATTTAGCTTTAGATTTTCCAACAGCTATAAAAGTGAATACATGTTCTTGCCCTGAGAGCTTCGATGAACTTATTATATGAGCCTTTGTTTAATGGACAATGAAAAGGGTAGACAAAACCACAATACGTGTTATTACAGAGGAATGCACGCTTGGTAAAGTGGAGCACATAGGAAGAGGATCTGGTCCAGATTCCAGAAGTCAGGAAACACTTTCTAGAAAAGTTGAGTTCTGAACTTCAACAAATTTACTTCAACAAATGTACATACTTTTAACTATTTATTAACAATGTTAATTTTCCCTTTCAACAATACTATAAGGTACCTCCATATGGTAAGGACCCTTTTCATTGTCCATTAAACAAAGGCTCATATAATAAGTTCATCTAAGCTCTCAGGGCAAGAACATGTATTCACTTTTATAGCTGTTGGAAAATCTAAAGCTAAATTATATATATGGTGATTATAAATCAACTTGAGTCTTCTCATCATATTTCATACTTGTTTTTTTCTAAGTTGCCTTTACTCTTACTACACACTTTCCTTTTAATAGAACTCATCATTTTTTATCATAAATAGATGAATCCTTAAATACATTAGAATAGCAATGAAATAACAAAGTCTATGATAGCTCTAGCAAACATAGGAGCTGACAGAGGAGGGCAGGAAAATCTTCAGTGTTCCAAACCAAATGTATTATTTTATCAACACAAAAATCCAATGTTTGCTCTATTTCCTCAATTTCTGTTAATGCAAACAGCATGCTCCATTTAACTCAGTTAAAAGACTCTCTCCTTGATCCCCCACTGTCTCTACCACTGTCAAGCCTCATCTATACACAGCTTGCATTTTACTTACACTGCTCACACCATAGATAAAGCTTTCACTGTTTCTTGCCTAAATGCTTTCAAAGTTGAGAAACATTTTTACTGGGTAACAAACCCTAACCATTCTTCAAAACCTTGATCAGGCTCAAGAAGGTATACCTCTTTGGGAACACCGCATCTATTGATAAATAAATGCTGGCAACCCAACATAATTAATTACCCACTAGTCTTTCCTTGAATGTGATTCTACTGTTACCCTTGCTGTGATGTATTGTATTCCTGTCAGGGCGCACTGTATTCCTGTATTATATTCACATCTCATCCACTACACTATAAACTCTTCAGGAGTGGGGATTACGTCTTCATTTTTATTTTCCTACAGTTCCTAGCAAATGTTCAACAAATCCTGGTTAAAATGAAAGGAAAAGCCGATGTATTATTTTTCCTTCCTTTGGCTTGCTCTGTCTTCATTAGTCTAACACACCTATCACTTCTAGATTAAGCTTCGTAGAGGACTTCATGGATCATCTTATTCCACTGAAATTGTGCCTCACTATATAAAGCATGAAATAGAAATGCCTAAATATAGGAATCCAAGCCACAGAACATATTTCCCAATACTGTGCTATATCTACCAAATCTTTCCAATTTCCTGAACTTGCCTTATGCTTTCCCAGCCTGGTGCCTTTGCTTCATTTTTAGAATGCCCTCTCCCAAATATTCTCCAGCCAAAATCCTACCTACCCTAAAAAGCACAACTTAATTGGTCTCTCCTTGTGAAATGTTCCTCAGTTTCCCAGCTGGAGGTGTTATCAGCAACTACCCTTTCTTTCATTCTTTATTGGCACTTAATATAGCCGACCTTTTACCTAACAACCTGAAGTATATTTCTTATTTTATTGAAAGTTAGAAGAGTCAAGGAATTGTTTCCATGTTTTCCTATCTCTACTGTCTGCCATCTCCACCACCATCACTCAAATAACCACAGTGCTTAAGCTTAGCTCAAATATATTTTCAACAAATATTAGTTCGGTAAATGCATGCTTGCTATCATTCATAACTGGTATATTTTTAAACAGTATGGAAAGATTACATATAAACAATATTCACTTTTCTTCTAGGCTTAGTTATATAAGGGAATATATTTGCTGAATATATGCGAGTAAAGGAATATAATGCTTGCAGTCGAAATTTAGAATCCTAACTTTGTTGATTCTTTACTCAATCCAAACTAAGTTTTTTAGTGAAGTTCTTTGAATGAGAAACTATTAGTCAATAATTCAAAATGCATTTTCAAAAATGGCTAATGGAAACCCTAACTCATTACCACCTTCTGAAGGTAAATTCAGCAATGAGAACAAAAAGGCTTTAAACTCCATAGTCATAGACCCAGGGATGTTCATTTCTACTAATGTAAAATAATGAGAGATGTACAAATCAATTTACATATAAAGATATTCGCTGCACAATAATTAAAGACAGCCAAAATATGAATTATAGAAACTTTAAAAAATCATTTATTATATACACCAACAGAGAAATGGAAAAATAAAACATTAATTCATATTGACAAAGAATACATATAATTTTATCTCAACATTTTAAAAGAAAGAACACAATGAAACAAGTAAAACAAAAGGATATAGACCAAAACGATAATAGAGGTTATTATAAGAAAAGAAGCTCATTGGTGATTTTAATCTTATTTTACTTTTAAGTAATTTAACATTTTCTACAATAAAACTATATTGTTATATATTCAGTACAAAAGAAAAACATTTTTTATAGTTTCAAGTCTTTTTTGAAAATTGTGGAAAGTATAGAAAAACAAATAATCACTTATTCTTACCTGGGTATGCTCAAATATAGTTGATTGAATATAAAGACACTTGACTTTGTATAACTTCAATCATACAGTTGCCATCAGAATTCTCTTTCTATTACTTTCTCTTGTCTGTATATCAGATGGACTCACATATGACTAAAATAAAATAAAATTTGGACTTAGTAGAATTCATCAATAATTACATATACATATATATTAATTTAGAGGTTATAATACATATTTTAAAATTCTAATTATGGTTTTTTGAAAATTCAAGCAAATTAACAAGTAATAGGAAAACAAATTTTTAAAGGTAGAGTTTAAGATTTTTAGATGAGTTTAAGTGTTTTCACTCAAAAATATCTTATTATTAAAATGCAGTGATGGTTGGCGATATACCCCTTTTTCCCTTAGGCTATACCACATCTAGCTGCATCGCACCTAATTAGACTTGCCTCTTACCAACCAAGTACATACCCCATCCATTATGATTTAGAAGGTGTAACAGAATTTAAGAAAGCACTGATCTATTTTTTCAAACAAATCAATTGTATTGATACATTTTAATAAAGCATAAATCCATACAAAGTGTACAATAATGGTATTCAGTATAATCACATAGTTGTGCATTTATCACTTCAATCAATTTTACAGCATTTTCATTACTCCAGTAACAATAACAATTAAAAACAGAAAACAAACAAACAAAACCCATCACCACTCAATCTCTCTAAACTTCCCCTGCCATACATAGCTGCTATTCTGATTCTTTCTAATATATTTGTATTTACATTTTCTAAAAACAATCTCATATATGCAATATCACCCATATTCATATTTTATATGAGGTTTCACTATGTTATATAGTCCCATGTTACATTTTTTTAGCTTCTAGTAATATATATGTCCTTAGACTTTCTCTTTCAACCACTGTCATTCCCATATAATAGTTTTGCTAGTCACAAACAACATGATGTGCTCTCACCATTTCCATTCATTTCCAAAGATTTACAAATACCCTTTCAACAAATTCTGCACAGATTAACTCTCAGCTTTCCATTCTCTACCCTCATTCTATTTCCTGGTGATCTATATTCTAATTATTAATTCCGTGTGTTTACACAATATATTTAGTACATAATAGTGCAATCATACAATATTTTCCTTTGCATCTGGCTTGCTTCACTTAAAATAATGTTCTCAAAGTTCATCCAAGTTATCATATGCTTCACGACTTCATTTCTTCTTACTGCTGCATAATATGCCATCATAGGTATACACTACAATTTATTTATCCATTCATTGGTTGATGGACACCTGTGTTGTTTACAACTTTTTGCTATCGTGAATAACACCACTGTGGACATCAACTTGCAGATGTCTATTCATGTCCCTGCTCTCAGTTCTTCTGGGTATATAACTAGTAATGGTATTGCCAGGTCACATGGCAAGTCTATATTCAACTTTCTTAGGAACTGCCAAACAGTCTTCCACAGTGGCTGTACCATTCTACACTCCCAAAAACAGTAAATAAGTCTTCCAATCTCTCTATTTCCTTTCCAACATTTACCGTTTTTTGACTTTTTAACAGAGGCCCATCTAATAGGTGTGAAATGAAATCTAATTGTAGTTTTTATTTTATTTTATCTTTTCTTATCTTATTTTTGAAGTACCAGGGACTGTGGCTTGAACCCAGGACCTTGTATTTGGGAAGCCAGGGCTCAACCACTGAGCCACATCAGCTTCCCTGAGTTAGTTTTTTGTTTGTTTTACTTTTTTTTTTTTTTTTTCGGGAGGCACTGGAACTGAACCAAGGACCTCCCATGTGGGAGTCAGACGCTAAACTACTTGAGCCATATCCGCTCCCATATTTGTGGTTTTGATTTGCACTTCCCTAATTTTTTCATGTGTTTCCTCACCATTGTGTTTCTTCTTTAGATAATTGTCTTTGAAAAAATTTGAAACTTTTTGCCCATTTTTTAATTGGGTTGTTTGTCTTTTTATCATTGAGTTGTTTGTTCTCTTTATATGTCATAGATATTAAACCTTTATCAGATATATGATTGCCAAATATTTTCTCTCTTCGAGTTGTTTCCCTTTCCATCCTCTTGATAAAGTCCTTTGAGGTGCAAAAGTGATCAATTTTAGGAGGTCCCTTTTATCTATTTTTTTTTTCTTTTGTTGTTCATGCTTTAGGTACAAAGTTTAAGAAACTACCACCTATCCACAAGATCTTGAAAATGTTTTCCTACATTTTCTTCTAGGAGTTTTATGGTTGTTGCTTTTGTACTTAGGTCCTCGATGCATTTTGAATTAATTTTTATATAAGGTGTGATAGAGGGGCCCTCTTTCTTTCTTTTAGATATGGCTCTCCAGTACTCCCAGCACCCATTATTGAATAAACTGCTCTGGCTCAGCTGGGAGGGCTTGACTACCTTGTCAAAAATCACTTGATTGTAGATGTGACAGTCTATATCCGAGTTCTCAATTCAATTCCATTGTTTAACCTGTCTATCTTTATGCCAGTACCATGCTGGTTTTCCCACTGTAGCTAAGTAGTATGCTTTAAAGTCACAAACTGAGAGTCTTCCAACCTTGTTCTACTTTTTAAAGCCATTTTTCGGTATTCAGGGCCCCTTACCCTTCCAAATAAATTTGAAAATTGGCTTCTCCATTTCTGAAAAAAAAAAAAGGCCGTTGGGATTTTTAATGGGATTGTGTTGAATCTGTAAATGAGTCTGGGTAGAATTGACATCTTAATGACATTTACTCTTCCAATCCATGAACATGGAATGTCCTTCCATTTATTTAAGATTTCCTCAGTTTCTTGTAGCAATGTTTTGTAGTTTTCTGAATACAGGTCCTTTATGTCCTTGGTTAACTTTATTCCTTAATATTTGATTATTTTAGTAACTATTATAAATGGATTTTTTTCTGATTTCCTCCTCAGATTGCATAAAAGTAGTATATAGAAATATATTAATCTTGTACCCTACCACTTTGCTGAACTCATCTATTAGTTCTAGTAGCTTTGTTGTGGATTTCTTAGGATTTTCTATATATAAGATCATATTATCAGCAAATAGTGTGTTTTTACTTCTTCTTTTCCTATTTAGGTACCTTTTATTTCTTTAGCCTAATTATTCTAGCTAGAACCTCTAGCACAATATTGAATAACAAGTGTGAAAGTGGGCATACTTGTCTTGTTCCTGATCTCAGTGAGAAGGCTTTCGGTCTTTCACCAATGAGTAAAATGCTAGCTGTACGTTTTTCATAGATGCACTTTTCCATATTGAGAAAATTTCCTTCTATTCCTATCTTTTGGAGTGTTTTTATCAAGAAAGTGTGCTTGATATTATTTTGTCAAATGCCTTTTTGCATCAGTCGAGAGGATCATGTGTTTTTCTTCTTCAATTTATCAATTTGGTTTATTACACTAATTGATTTTCTTGTGTTGAACCACCTTGCATACCTGGGATAAAACCCACTTGATCACGGTGTATAATTCTTTTAACATGCTTTTGCATTTGTTTTGCAAGTATTTTGTTGAGGATTTTTGCATCTATATTCATTAGATATTGGTCTGTAATTTTCTTTTTTTGTAGTATCTTTATCTGGTTTCAGTATTAGGGTGATGTTGGCTTCTTAGGATGAGATTGGTAGTGTGCTTTCCTGTTCAATTTTTTTGGAAAAGCCTTAGCAAGATTGGTATTAGTTCATCTTTGAATGATTGATAGAATTCACGTGTGAAGCCATCTGATCCGGGGCTTTTCATTTTTTGGGAGTTTTTTGATGACTGTTTCAATCTCTTCACTTGTGTATAGTTTGTTGTGTTGTTCTATTTTTCCTAAGGTCAGTGTAGGTTGCTCGTGTGTTTCTAGGAATATGCCCATCTTGTCTACATTGTCTAATTTTTGTGTCATACGATTGTTCACAGTATCGTCTTATGATCTCTCTTATTTCTTTAGGGTCAGTGGCAATGTCCCTCTCTCATTTCTGATTTTATATATTTGTGTCTTCTCTCTTTTTTTCTTTGTCAGTCTAGCTAAGAATTTGTCAATTTTGTTGATTTCAAAGAACTAACTTTTGGTTTTCTTGATTCTATCTATTGTTTTTTTGTTCTCATTTTCATTTACTTCTGCTCTTATCTTTACTATTTCTTTCCTTTGGCTTGGTTTGGGATTAGTTTGCTGTTCTTTTTCTTATTCCACCAGGTGTGCAGTTGGATCATCAATTTTAGCTCTTTCTTCTTTTTTAATGTAAGCATTGAGGGCTATAAACTCCCCTCTCAGCACTGCCTTTGTGGTGTCTCATAGGCTTTGATATGTTGTATTCTCATTTTCATTTGTCTCAGGATATTTGCTGAATTCTCTTGGAATATCTCTTTGACCCACTGATTATTAAGAGTGTTTTGTTTAATCCCATATATTTATGAATTTTCCCATTTTCCATTCACAAAAATGAGGAGATATATATCTAACTCTTTTGTCCTACCTCACAACAGAACTTTGATAGAAACACACCTTGATACAGATGACCACTACTTATGATATATAATTTCAAAAATTCTTAGATATTTCAGCTTCATTTGTATTTCAACCTCAGGTACCAGGTTACTCATATTTGATTATAAATGGAAAAGAAATATTTCTGCAACTTATGATCAATACAATTTTCTACTCACTCATTGGTTAATGGATAATCTCACTGAGTTTTTCTCAGCAACCCAAGGGAAAAAAGATGTATTTGTTAGCTACTCAACCTTAAACAAAAGTGACTTATTCTCTGGAATTTCAACTTTTTTGTTTCCCCACAAGTATCCTAATTTCCTAAAAACTTATTTCCAATAGATCATTGTTCTGATTTTCCATAACAAAAAGGAAATTATTTCATAGCACTTTATATCAAACATTTTAGAACAACCTAAACATAGAGCAAGTACAATATTTACAATGTTAAAATATTTAGTAACGTTTAAAGTTATTTAAATATCCTTTAACTTAGAGTGAGACTATATTAATTTTAAAATGTGTGTAACTTTCTTCAAGTGTTGAGCATATACTAAAATGGATTTCAATACTTCGTAAAAGAATATGCTACTGGTTCAATATAATTATGAATCTAAAATATCAATAGCAAATATGTTTCTATCAGAATCCAGGTAATGGATCCTGGTGACTAGAAGTCCTTCAGTAACATGGACACTACCCTAGCTGCACACTAGCCTTCCAAGGAGTTCTTGTGAGGGAAGGAAGGGGTTTAAAGCTGAAATCTCCTGCCCTGGTCAGAGGATTCACCTCTACAAAAATCTGCCTCTCTGAACACCATGGCCAGGGAATTGGAGAAATAAAGAAGCTAACAAGGAGGCTGTGTGTATAACAAGCTCTGACTGCAACCAGGGATTACTTTTTTTATTGAAGAATTCATGTGGAAAACTTACCAGGGATAAGAAGAATACCACTACAAGTCTGGCATTTTAATTTGGTTTCACATTCATCACCTAATTTAATTTGACATGATTTGATTCTTAAACCAACCTTGTGAACTTGGCAGGGTTTTTTTCTTTTAAGTAACTAGGGAACCTAAGGCTCATAAAGAATAGAGATGTTTTTCTCAACTGTACAAAGTTAATACATGGTTGAGGCCAGATCTATATTTTTTACTTTCTCAAATTATAAAGATGGATATCAAATATTCCTTTATTTCTGTCTCTGTGTTTATATCTAAGTCATTTAAATATTCTAAAAACTATTTTTCCCATCTTAGCCACATTATTCTTCAAAAGCGTGTTAAACTATTTGTTCTACCTACTATTTCTCATTTTATAACATAAAGACAAAGAGAGAGAAAAAAGAGGAGGGGGTGGAAATGAAATCTAAAGTTTGGGTTGTCCCCAATGTAAACCCTGAGGCAATAATCCAAGTAAATTTATTTGGGAGGTGATCCCAGGAAACATCTAGTGGAGAAAAGAAGTGCGAAAGGAATGGAAGACTATCAATAGACCCTTATTAGACCTGTTAACACTGGTGGCAGCTGCACTTTAATCCAGCTGGAGAAAATCTGGTATCCAATGTACAGTGCACATTTGGAGATAGCTCACCTGAGCGATAAGAGAGTTGGGGTAGGTATACACCAGCTTAAATTAGTCAGTAGCTGAGGGCTGCTCCCAGAGGGGATTAATCCCTGGCCCTTCCAGCCTGCTTTGGTTGGTAAAGTGGTTTTTGTTTTGTTTTGTTTTGTTTTGTTTTTTTTTAAGATACTTAGATTGCATGAATGTTACATTAAAAATGTAGGGAATCTTCTGATTATATTTCCTAAAATTAGATGCAATTATTTAAAATAGATACTAAATTTAGAGTGTGTCTTAACAAAATTAAATTTGCTAATGACCTCTACCCCCATATTTTTATAAATATATTAGAATTTTTTTTTAAAAAAGTGGTTTCTAGTGGCCAAAGAATCCCTCAGGCAAAGAAATGCAGCTGCTGGCAGTTGGAAATTCAGCCAATGCAAACATAAGCTTTAAGGAAGAGGGGATATAGGCAGATAGGTAACAGCACCTACCACAGGAGATGGCAATTTAAAAATTTGTACCAAAGTATGAGTAGGAAGCAGGGTATATTTTAAAGTTGTTTATGGGTATTTTATTTTTAGTGAAAAAACAATGCTTAACCCACCTTATGCTATTATTTATTAAATTATATGGTATTGCCTTAGCACATATTGGGTCTCTTGGTAAAAGAAAGATAGGTAATTCATCTTATGTTTCCTCAAAATTTAAAGTATTATCACATACTTACAGCTCTAGAAATGGGTCTATTCATCCTGGACAGGAAATTTCAAACATGGCACATAGCTAAATCTAGGTCATGTTTTCCAGAATGATTTACCAGATTATTTTTTGTTTTGCTTTTGGTTTTTTTGCCTGTTTTCTAGGGTGTGGAGAAAAGGGAGCACGAAATAACAACATTTCTTTTTTAAGGACAACAATGATTTCTCTATTTTGTAGCAATATTGGTCTTACAAAAATAAAAGAGAAATCATCCAATATAACATGAGTAATTCCAATCACTAGAATATTCAATTAATCCTATTCCAAAAAATGATGGTTACAAAGTAAACCTTTTCCTTAAAATAGTCAATTCAGCCTTATATTCTATCTCAAATTTACTGAAATCCAATCTTACTACAGAAAATGCTTTTCAACCTAGAATATTTTATGCAAGGTGACAAATATAAAAGAGCATAAAAATACCCACATCAAAAAAACAAGAATGAACTTGTGCCTACTTCTATCTTCTTGCAAGAAAATTACATATACTCTGAAGTAGATATATTATTCCATGTCTAATATGATTGGATTTCTTCATATGAAAAAAATTTTGAATATTCTTACAAAAAAAAAATGAGATTGGCATGTGTGCTGCTCTTTAGAACATATTTTTATTTTAAAATATAAAATCCTGATTTCCAATTCAAATGAGGCTTAAAATTTTTGCACTAAAATAATTCACTCAATTTTATACTGTCATGCTACCATTAATAAAACATTCTTAAATGATTTGAAGATGTATATAAAATCAAGTGAAGTCAATCATTACTTAACTAAGACCTTCATTTTTCCCAACAGTATTAGTTTAAGAAAAACATTCACATTGCAACGTGACTAGATGTCTTAATTTGTTAATGTGACCACTTTAAATATTCCATATGCAATTAAACCAAGCTAAGCAAACAAGTAAGGCTAAAAGGTATTTCCACGTTATCAAATAAAGCACTTACCAACATTTATAATGATCTTAAGATTTTTCAGTATCATTTTACTAATTATTTTTCTTTTCTTAGCTACCTATAAGAATTTTTTTTTCTATCTGGTTGTATCTTCATCTTTTCGGTACACCTCTCCATGCCACTCAGGGGCCTGCGCCTCTCTGCACCGCACAGGTCTGGGACTCCTTTTTTCTTTTTTTTATCAAGAGGTCTGGGGATCAAACCTGGGTCCTCCATATGGTTAACAGGAGATCAATTGCTTGAGCCACAGCCACTTCCCTATAAGAATTTTAAAATAGTTAAATCTAATGAGCAAATGTTAAAGATAAAAGCTTTCCTGGATATTCACTTTTTATCTCCTACAGGCTCCTAAATTAAAAATATATAAAATCAGATCCTTTTATCATGATTTTCTTTTTTCCTTTTTTGTCCTGTGATTTTAACTCAGTAAATAATACAATCTTCACCTGAATTGTTAAGCCAGAAACCTCAAATTACTAAATCCTCTATTTCCTTTCCCACATACAATCATATTAGAATAAATTCAGTTCTACTTACAAGAACAGAATACATTTTGTTTTATCTCCAATCCTGCACACCCACCAGGCTATCACTAGCTAACCATAGTTTCTTTAACAAGTAAATCTGGCATTATCCCCCTGTGGACAAAATCCAAATTCCGTAGCATGCCTTTATATGTCTTTTCAAATGTCTCCATCCTAATGCTCTAGGAAAGAGTACACACATGGTGACTTGGGATGATTGCCATAAGTGGCTCGGGGCAATGGCTTTCTGTGTACTTCCTGTTGAGGCAGTGGCATACATATGCATGCCTAGGTTTTAAGGAAAGTAAATTTGGAAAGGCAATTTATTTCATTCAACAAATAATCATTGCGCACCTACTGAATGCCCAATTGTACCAGTATTCAGTGATAGGAAAATAAGTCTATATCCTCATTGCATTTGTCAATGTAATAAGGAATACATTAAGGGCAAGGTCAGGAGCTACAGAAACAGAGAAGGTTCTGGAAGATTCCTAAAAGAAATGGAACATGTGAACCTTTAGTTTAGGAGCTGTACAGTGAGGAAGCTGCGAAAAGCCACAGCTAGCAGAAGAAACATCCTAAGCAAAGGTGCATAAGAAATAACAGGCCACTTTCAATGAGAGGCAATTTGCAGGTATGTATGATTAGAAAATAAGATGTTTATAGGACACTGTTTTGCAGGAAATTTTAGCAGGAAGCTGAGGCCATATCATGAAGGCTCTTGAATGCAAGGCCATGAAATTTTTATTTTACTCTAAAGATTAGAGGAGTATGATAAACAGAGAAGTGGTACAATAAAATATGCCTTTTAGGAAGATCATGTTGCCAGTGTGGCTCTGAAGAAACCACCAAAGGGATGGGGTGAGACAAGCAAATTACTTCCTAGAAACATGTGCACAGTTGTTAAATAGTAATGCAAAATAGAAATAGACTTGGGACATTCATATTTGTAAGATGTAACCAGAGATGGTCCTAGTAATTTTATTTACATAGAAAGAAAGCAAGACAAATAAAACTCTGATCCTGGGCTTTCCTATTTATAGAGATGTCACTTTCGGCCAGGAATGGACATTGCCTATTATTTGTCCATATGCCTTCTAGGTTCTTTACCTTTATCAGTATGATAAAGAAAAAAGTGATAGTTGAAGAAACATGGTAAACTATTTCAGAATTAATTAAATATTTCAATTTACTAATTAAAAAGCATTCTGTCTGGTTCTTTCCTCTACATTTGATGTGAAACTTAGAAGTACTTTGAAGCTGTCACCAGCAGGAAATTTTCCTACTTAGAAGTAGGAGAACAATTATCAAGTCAGTCACTCTTGATGTGAATGTGGAAAACACAAGTCAGTTCCCATGAAACTTTTGGTTACTATTTTTCAGACTAAATAAGGGATTGTAAAGTCTTTGTTCTTTTTTAAGTTTAGATCTACACCAACTCTAACATCTAAAGAAATATTTATATCCTTTTATGGAGACACAATCTAGGCACTGAGATGAATCAAAAGTAGTGACTACTGGCCCCAGCTTAAAAACTTACTTGTGTTAATGAATGACATCTGTCAGAGTGAAATTCATAACAGGGTAGAGAAACTTTTTTAATGCAAAGGGAATTTAAGGAAGAAAATAAATCTAACTAGTGATAAGGATTGAAATTTCCAGGAAGGTTTCAAAAAATTGAAAAAATTAAGTGGTACCTTGAGTATTATTGTTGGACAGAGAAGTGGGGTGGGGTTGGACATTGGAGGGGGTAGGAAGCAGCAGTGACACAGACATCAGTGCACAGGGCAGCACTGGGGGAGAACAAGTCATCCAGAAGAATTGATGCTGGTTAGGATTGTTGGCATGAGTATAACAACTTTTTCCATGGGGAGAAAAAAGCATAAATGTATAAACCTTAAAAAAATAAACTACATAAATAAAATGAAAGTAATATTTAAATATAGAGAGCCATTATAGAAAAGTTGGACATACAGAAAACTAACTCTAAAGAAGAAAATAAAAATCATCTCTTTTTAGATCAACTAAAAGACAATATTTTGATATATTCCAAACAGTCTTTTTCTAAAACTGGACTTGTACTACACATGCAATTTTGTCTTCTACCTTTTCACTTGCATTGGAAGCATATCCTAATATCCTTCAATAAGTCTTCAAATGTACAACTTACATAAATATATAATGTAATATCTACATAACATGCCATTATATGGATGTAATGATTTGAGGAGGCCCATTATCACATTCCACTCAATTCCTTCATTAGATGAGAGAAGATTGGGTTTTATTTTAGAGTTTACTTTAACATCATTGTTATATCTTTTACCCACAAAATAATGTGAGTTGCTAATCCTTGCATTAGTACTTTAGCAATAAATTAACACAATGACATTAAAGCACTTAAGTCATTATCAAGATGTTAAAGGTATTATTTCATTAAAGGTGAGAATTTTACTTTGTCTAATGTTCCACAGTTGTAATTAGGTTTAATTTTTTTTATATAATTTATCTTTTTATTTAGTTTTTCATGTGGTTATAAGACTATTTTTAAAACACTCACGTATGTATTTCAGCAACAACTTCTTTAAAATCACATTTTTTTCAAATATTCCTCATGTTTTAAGCCCCTTCCTTCCTTCCTTCCTTCCTCCCTCCTCCTTCTCTTCCTTCCTTTCTTCCTTCCCTCCATTTCTCCTTCCTTCCTCATCTCAGAAGTAAAAATTATGAGGCACTTTCACCTTAAAGTAGTATTTTAATACAAAAAAAAATTCAGGTGATTAAAAAATAATTAGATAACATCTATGCTAAAAACCTCCCTTTATTTTTTTAAAATTTTATTTATTTATCCCACCCCCCTTGCCACTTGTGCTCCATGTGTCCATTTGCTGCATGTTTTCCTGTGTCTGCTTGTCTCCCTTTGTTGCGTCATCTTGCTGCACTAGCTCTCCGCACCACAATGGCCGTCAGCTCTCCACACCGTGCGGGCCAGCTTGCCTTTACCAGGAGGCCCTGGGAATCGAACCCAGGGCCTCCCATATAGTAGACAGGAGCCCAACCACTTGAGCCACATCCGCTTTCCTCCCTTTAATTTTAAAAACACTTCATATTACTTCCAAAAGCTATAAGACTATGTAAAAATATTTCAGTATTTATTGAAATAGGGCACTTACTCAATAAAGGCTCTTGTTCAGCATTTATGTAAATAGCCACACAACAGAAGCTATTCAAATGAAGAAAGTCAAGAAATTGTAAATAGGCACACAACAGAAGCTATTCAACTGACGAAAATCAAGAAATTGAGGTGGATTTCTTAATGAAAAAGTGTGCCAGAAAGTATTAATTAGAGTCGGATGTGGCTCAACTGGTTGGGCATCCGTCTCCCATATGGAGGGACCCGGGTTCGATCCTGGGGACCTCCCGGTAAAAAAAAAAAAAAGAAAGTATTAATTTGGATCACATAAGATATGATTAGCTTAATTTTTTTCAGTTCTATGGAGTTTAATTTAATTCATGTTAATATACATAAAGTGTGTAAAATATTTCAAATGCAAATTTCAGTGAGTTATAATTCAGTGCTCCAAATTCCCACTGTTTTAAGGGTAAGGAGAGAGCTTTATTAATCTATGTATCTATTCTAAATTAATTGCAATATCACATTATTGAATAAATTACACAATTTTAACTTAAATTATGCAAACACTGTTTAATAAAATCTATAATACTTTCTGTACCAATGTACATAAAAAGTATATAAATGTGTATAAAAGTCCACCAAATAATAACTATTATTTTACAGACAAGGAAACAGAAACTCAGAGATGCAAGCGTCAAATATGTTTTATGTGGTGGCTTTCTTTTGAATGCCTTCAACAACCAAACATTTTTCATAACAACATTTATCTATTATTCTTTATGTTACTCTAATTCCAAACATCTATAGATCATTTTAAGCTCCTGCTCTTTTCCCCATTGACCTTACTACATAATAGTATAAATTTACGCCTGGACAATGAGAACATGATCATCCCTAGTCATTAGCATTCATGAATGGAAATGTGGACTAGTTAAAACAAGAAAAATCAAACCAGCACATTTTGCTGAAACTATTTATGAAACACAACAACAACAACAACAAAAACTACAATCCCTTTTCATTTACATTGATAACCTGGAGGATTGAAAGACTGATGGCTATTTTTTCCCTAGGTTTATGGCCTTAAAATGAATCCAACTCAGTGGAAAATAGAGCTAAAAGAGAGAAACAAATCTCTAAGTGCATCGATTCAGCCATACATGAATTACCTCTCTAGAGCTTTCAATTATATTAATGAATATATATTTTGTTTTGTTTAACCAAGTAAGAATTGGTTTCCTGCCAAGTACAACCAATTACTCTCAAATATATGTTCTTTACTAATGTATTATATATATTTTATTGAATATTTTAACTGAGCTAACAGTTAAAATAAACACTATAAAATGATAATGGGGCAAATTGATATACTGATATGCTGAAGAAAATACGAGTTTTCTGCAAAATAGTTATTTAGCTACTCTTTCAGTGTTTTGGAAATGTTGGTGTTGTTAGAAGCTAAAAAATGATATGGACATTCAAATGGATGTTCAGTAGATTTTTCAGAATTAAGAGGGGAAATCCACTTATATACTTTTAAATGTTTGTGATTCCTTAAGAGTGATACAATACAGCCCTTCATCAAAGTTAGGTTGGAATATGATATTAAACATATCTTCACTTCTGTTGAAAACAGACAGAGGTGATAGGTTTACTAAACTGTAGATTAACAGATTTAATATAAATATGACTAATTTTATACATTTAATATACAATAGTTATTGAAGGATGAACAGTACATGACCTCACTGATATGAATTAAGGAAATTGAGCAGTCTCAGAGAGCTATTGTCTATCACATAGGTTTACAAGAAATAGAGAAGAGAAGGTTGTGAGCCATCACCCATATGGATGTAATCTATGGTAAAGTGATAGAGTGCAGTTGTGTATTGAAGGGATAGGACAGGAGGGTAGTGATATTATTGGGTTGGGTGGTGCAGGGTTGACAGGTGGGTAGATTGGGAAGGATGGGTTAGAAGGTCCAGGATACTGGGGAGAGGGTTGGGAGAGAGACCAGGTGAACACTGGGGATATGTGGGTATGAAGTTGAAAGTACAGAGGTGGGAATGCTCTTATGGCAGAATGACAAGGAAGGGTCACCGGTTTAGGGTGTTGGTTGGGGGGGCATTTGGGACAGGGTGCACCTAGAGCAGGCTTCCAGGGAGTGTGTGATTGTTCATTCTGTCATAATGTATTGTATCAGTGGGTGGAGATCCACATAATGAGCGGGAAGGAGTTGGACACCCATTTTTGGGAGGACAGATATGTTCAGAAATAGGCAGGCCGAAGTCTCTCAGGAGCAAAGGCGGTTCCTAATAAGGGAGGACAAACCAGTGTGTCAAGACCTTTTGTTGCATGTAACTTTGAATCTTGTCATTCAATGAGTCAAGCCAGGGGGTTGTCATGGGCCGTGGGGGGATGGGGTGGGAAGAACATAATAGATCAAACAGGGGGTATTTAGTGGTCAGTGGAAATGTTCTTCATTCCATACAGTGATAGACACAGGACATGGTAAATATCATCAAAATTTATAAAAGTGTACGGTCTAAAATGTAAAGCAGAGTGTAAACCATTGACAATGTTTAGTAGCTATGTTCCACTATTTGTATATCAGTTATAACAATGCTACCATCCACATATAAAAATGTATTAATATGGGGGGGGGAGGAAAGGGGGAGGAGGTTGGGTATATGAGAGTCTCCTGTATTGTGTGTGTGACTTTGCTGTGATCTAAAACTTCTTTGAAAACAAAATGAATAATAGTGAGACACTGGGGAATGAGAGAGGGAAGGTGCCACAGTACAGACTGGACACCAGATATTGCAGTGATGAAAGACAAAAGGTCCAAAAAATTTTTATATATATTTTTAATTTTTTAAATAGCCCAATCTTTTAATTTTATTTTTAGTTTTTTTTTTAACTTTTAAGTATTTTATCTCTTACATTTAAACTTATCATTATTACTTCATTTTCCTATTAATTGTATTCAGCTATTGTAATGGCTTCATCTTTGAAGAAGCTTTGGATCACAGAAGGGTTACAACTGGGGCGGGGGAGGATCATTGGTGTGGGATGTCAGGGATGGGGGATGCATGGGAGGGAGTTCACCCAAGCATAAATAGAAGGCATATAAAAATGTTCAAATGTTCACAGGGCACTGTCACAGTGGGTGGAGAATCATTCAATAAATGAGAGAATAGTAAATTCCCATCCTGGAGAGCTCTGCTACATTCTCTAAGGGAGCAGCAACAGTCCCCCAAGTGCAAGGACAGTGACTGGAGAGAGAGGATGATCCATTGATGGACCCTTGATATTGATGACTAGCCTTATGAGTCTTTGCTCTTGAAATTGAAACAGCCTATTGTTATGGGGTGCCTAAGGGTTGCCTCCTAAGAGCCTCCTTGTTGCTCAAATGTGGCCTCTCTAAGCCAAACTCAGCATATGAATGCATTACCTTCCTCCCATCATGGGACATGACTCCCAAGGATGAGCCTCCCTGGCACCAAGGGATTGCTACCAAGTGCCAACTGGCAATGCAACTGGAAAAAGACCTTGAATAAAAGGGGGAAAAGGTAAAGACAAATGAGTTTATATGGCTAAGAGACTTCAAAATGAGTCAGGAGGTCATCCCAGAGGTAACGCTTATGCACATTTCAGTAGGATCTCATAAAATTCCAAAGTGGATATCACCCCAAATAGTGGGGCTCCTGAGGGCTCTGGAGACATCCAGGTCCTATGGTCAGGGTGGAGAGCTCCAAAGTTTGGTGCCTTGCCAGTGGGTCCTACTTTGGAGTTTGTGCTCCTGAGAGTGACAGAGCTGGACTCAACTATGTCTTCCCTGCACATGGCTCATCTGTCCCTTCTATATGAACCTATACTTGGTACTGGAGTTTGTAGGTGTACGTCCAGGGACTTGAGTCTTTGGGCTGTCCATGTGCCAGCTGGCCCCAGAACCTTGGTGGAGCAGCAACTCCTACTCTACAGCTCATTGGACTCACCCAGGACAACTGGCGGGGAGATGATTATGGACAACGGCTGTCCCAGGGAATGGAGAGCATCTGCAGCTGCAGACAGGATAATTCCATCCATCTTCCCCATGGGATATAAGCCCCCTCTCATTGAAGAGTGTGGTTTACAATGTGAACTATGGTCCATGCTTAATGGCAAAGCCCAAAGATGTGTTTATCAATTGCAATTAATGTGCCACACTAATAAAGGATGTTTATGTGGGAGGTTGTGGGAGGTGGGGCGAATGGGAATCCCTATATTTTTTGTGTAGCATTTATGTAATCTAAGTATCTTTTTAAAAAAAAATTTTAATAAAATAATAAAATTGCAAAAAAAAATATGCAATAGTTAATATGTGGCATTTCCTAATTTAAAAATTACTCAAAGATGAATGATATATCACCATTCCTATTGATTTAATGTTATTTTTATATGCACGCAAATAAAGAACTCATTGACAGTTGAATAGAATTGTTCTGATCTGATTTTACTCTAATAATGTCTTTATTTCTGTGAATCTCCTCACAAAGACAATAGCTAAATAAATCTTTTTTGTTCTATGAACAGTTGTTCACAGAAGTTTCTAGAGCAACTATAGGCTTTGACACCCAAACTTTATAGGCTTTCACTGTCTGATAAAGATTTCATATTCACTATATGGTGTCCGAATGGCCTATCAAAAAAGTAAAATAAAATAAAAACTTGATCTATCAGATTATAGAACTGGAAAAAATAGATCCAGCTTTATTTTATAATAAACTTAAGGATATAGAAGATACTTGCCTCTACAATTTCACAATTTCAGTTTGACGACTGGATGCTAGCATATCACAGCATCACAAAATGTCATAAAGCACCAAAAAAGTTTTCCCAAAATATCAGCTGTAAATAAATAAATTTAGCTTATGGAAGCCCAGTTCTCTTTATTGTTTCTTTATAAAAGAGCGTGATGATTTTCCTTTTGTTTTAAGTGGGTTCAAATGTACTATTCCACCTCAAAATGTATTGTTCCCCAAAGGTACTTGATACTTTCCTAAGATTTATTTCTCGATTTTCCCCCCTGCCTGTTAGAACTTAGCCACACATCAAGTAGAATTCAATGTATTATAAGCACTGAAGGAAAAGGGCATGCATGCATTATAAATACATTTTTCAATCATTCCCTTTCATAACTACTAAGACATAATCTATGAGACAAGATGAATATATGAAATACTTATGATGGACAAGCATTGCATTTACCCAAACTACAAACATCTTTCTCTTCAGCTTTCTCTGTTACTCATATTACTTATGAAAAGGGAATCATTTCCATCTTGCCAGAACTTCAAACACATATTTAACTTTTCCAGTTTCTCTTGCTTCTTCTTCCATTCTTGCTTTCCATTCCTTTCCATATCCCAAATTCTTATCTATTACTTCTTGTTGGAACTACCCTGTTCAAGAATCTTTTGTTGATTAGGATGTATAGTACCAATACTATGCATACATTTTCCTATCACTAGTACCAAATAGAATCATCTTGTTTGAACCTAGTTTCCCAAGGTCATAATGATGTGGTTTAACTTAGATATAGCAAGTATCTCCCTTGGTCACCAATGTATCAGAGGAGTAAAAGATCGTGGAAATGTCAACATAATAAAATCAAGTCTAATTTCATGTAGCAATTATTTTATTAAGGAAATTGGGTCAAAAAACCTATGGAGCACTTGCAACAATATTCTAATAATATAAAAGTCCATATACAAAAGCCCTTTAATAACATTGAAATAATATACAAATGTTAGATAATGTTACCAGCCACAAAAGATACATTCCATGAGAAGCTAGTATCTTATGACTTGTGCTGGAAAGATAAAATCTACAACCAAATGTCCTTCTTCCAAAAATTGATGTCGGTACTAGCATGTAAATTTTTACAAAGATATTTCATAAGAACCCAACATTGAGGCATAGAAAATAGATCATGTTATTACAAGCATGTCTAATTTCCAAGCTGTGAGTAGTTAAAAATGTAAATGGTAGAAGCATAACCTTCTTAAATGCTCTAAATCTATTATTAAGGGGAAAGTACTTGTATGTCCATCAGAGTCACTCCTCTAGAGAACACATGACAAGAAAAACTGTAGAAAACAGTCTTCATTTCTTTGATATGAATGAAAACACTTAAATTAGATCAGCACATTTGTTCAGAAAATGAAAAGTTCACTTAATATCGTTAATGAAGATGATGTTACCAAGAGCACACCCTTCCTTATGTTTTGCTGTAATCTTTTACAGCAAAACCGCATGAAATGAGAGGAACTAAAAAAGCTCTCCAGTTTCATAGATTGAAGGAAGAGGAAATGATGCTCTATTTACCTGTCTAATGAATCTACCATCTCTCCTCAATATGACTGAAAGATAGGTCACTAGTTTATAATAATCTGTCTATGATATTGAAAAGATTTATCTTTCCTCATCTCCTCCCTGGTTTTATTCATCCAATGAACATTTATTGAACAGCTTGCTCCATGCTGGGCATTATACTGTGCACTAAGGATACAGATGAGAAAATGTAGCTCATAGTGTAGTCAAGGAGACAGTCCCAGAAACAAATTATAATAATGTGTTATTACAAATCCTAAAGAAGATATCAGGCTATTAAGACCTTGTATCTAACTTAATTCTTAATTTCTAAATAATGATCTACTCAACCTAGGTCAACCTCTCATGGCGATAAAGATGTAAAACTCTTTTTAACTGTTCACAGTATTTTCACTGTTGTATTGACATTTTATTTTCAAAAAAACCTTGTCCCATAAGTAGAGTTGTGTTTTTCTTCTTTTTTTTTTTTTTTTTTTTACCAAGAAGGAAATCAAATCATCCCTGAGAGATGAGTAACATCAGAGACAAGACTATAAACCAGACACCCGGACTCCTAACCACCTTTTCTTTCCTTTTTATCTTTTCATATACTGGAGGTAACACATCTAGTTTGCATGTTAAGATGTAATATACTACTTCTCACTTTTAGTTAATTGTATGCCTTTATTGATTTCATATTTTTTAGTTAATTGTATGGTTTTATAGATAATACTGGCAAAGAAAATCCCTCACCCACTGTAAAGCATGCTTTTAAGAGAAAACAATCTTAAGCTATGAATTCTTTATCACTAAATGAAATAATGCTGTTTATTTTTTTATTAGTACCTGCCAAGAAAATCTACCACAGAAGAAAACAGACACAGAATGAAGTTTGGAAGGATATATCACATCCTTGCATAAATGAGTGAACATTTCTGCCCAATCAAGGAAAACAGTACTATTCAACCTACTTGTATCATGCCAGTTGAATTTTAATTACAGCAATCATAGGCATATTGTATATCTGAATTAGATACAAATTGCATCACTTTTTTGTGCACAGTACATAGTAATTACTCAATAGATATTTGGAAAGGATTGTGGGAAGAAATGGAAAAGAGTGCAAGAAGAAATGAGAAAAATCTAATCAATAGATCACACAGAACTAGCTCACCAGGAAAACAAACAAAACAACAAAACACATGTGCACGCACACACAGTTAGTTAAACAGAAGTAGTAAATGCATTTGAAACTTTATAAATTTAAAGACAAATGTCTCTTATATTTTTTAACTACCTGCTTGTATACAATGTCACCTGTAAAGCTTCTCATTACCTGCTCAGGAACTTTGCAGAGAAGCAATTTATTTAAGACAGAGACAACACTCTGCATGCAATCTTCATCACTTAAAACTGAAATAGCCTTACAGATGTCACCGTTATCAAGTAAATTTAACTCTCTGTGGAAGCTATTTATGTATTTTTTAGCTCCTATCTCTGGGTTGAAAACACACATAACATGGTGAATGAAGATTAAATTGGGAGGAAAATTTGTGAATTATATAAAGGGGGTGATAGGTAAAATATGCAATGAGATCCTAAGGACATCAAAAACAAAGTGAAGAATGGTCATTTCTCATTCATAGATAGCTCACTCAAAACTAGAATACACAGAAGATTAACTATGAGTAACCCACTGGGCTAGGTGCTAAGGATCCTTCAACTACTGCACTCTGAGCCAAACGAATTTTTCACTATACTTAAACTAGCAAAATGCTTGCCATGACTCTAAATTCCGTTCAGGAAGGCCACCCCTTTTCCTTCTGCTGGAGAGATAGCCCTTCCTTGAAGTGCTCTGCATAAACCTTACCCCCTAAAGAGACCAGCTTGAGCATGTGAGCCAAGACTAGCTAATCTCTACGCCTTATGCTGGGACCTGGTATAAAAGTTCCACCGAAAAAAAGCAACAGTGAATCACCTGGACTAAGAACATGACCTTGAATCTGAACTATGACATGGGAAAAGAATCAGTCTCTTTGTAGCTGAAGTAGAAAACAAAAGAAACTCCGAGATAACATGCTTTACAGATGTTATGAAGCAGTAGAATCCATGAAGAATAACAACTGTGAATGATAACAAATCAAGTCAGAAGAAGGTAGAGAAACATTAGCCAGAGTAGAGTGGTTGGTGGCAGCAGGAAAAGCAAAGACAGAACGGAGCTGCGTCATTCCAGTGGCAGAGAATCAACTCTGTCACTAGGGGGCAGAAAGGGCATCTGCTCAGAATGGATGCCCTGATTGCTTCCCATTTCTGAATCTCAGTCGTTTTCCCTGGGTTCTCTTAGAGGTTGCTGCGTGGTTGGCATCCCTTCCTCTTCATTCCTAAACTGAAACTTCCTGAGGTAGCCTGAGTGAGCCTCTGTCCTCACAATCAAAAGAACCTGGAAGCATCTCTTCAGTCAGATCTCCTTCATACCATCTGAGGGACTAGCTTTAAAATGACAAATGAACAGAAGTTTCATCATATATAAATGTAAAAATAATTTCACACTTTTTATTCTATCAAATTGAAATACCCTCAAAGAATTATCCTAATACAGTAGGAAAAAAAAAAAAAAAAAGCCAAACAAATTCATTATATGTCTCAAGTCACTTAAAAAAAGTATATTCTCCAAAAAGAAATTAAGCTTTTCGTTTGTAGACATCTGTTCTTCTATAGCTAATTCAATAGCAAAAACAAAAAACAAACAACCCTGCTGTTTCATGATTTTTCTCTTCATTCCCAAGAACAATAAAGCAAACATAATTTATCTATGGCTTCTCTACTTTTTGTGTGCTTAAAACATTTTGTGTTATTTTAATTCAGGGCTAAGTTAAATGTATTCACAGAGTATAACAATATAAGAGAGAGAGAATGCATGCTTTCCCACTTTTGTGGATCCCTCAACTCAAACCCCAGATATATTCCTGAATTCCTGTATATATTAGAGTTTATTTTCCTACATTATAAAATATTAGGGGCAAATTTTTGCCATACTTACAAAATCATACCCTGCAGCTAGATGGAAGGAAGGGGGTGGCAAAAAAAAAAAAAGTAAAAAAGATTGAAAGGAAGAAGAGGCCAGGGCAGGAAGTAGAAAGGATGTGAAAGAGGAAGAAAGCAAAGGGAGAAAACAGAGAAGAAAGGAGGGGACGAATGGTTATATATGTGCTCATAGAGCATCACCACCATGTCCTAATTTCCCCTGCTTCTTAATTGGATTGCTGCTCTCTGCCCCAGAGTCAAAGTGCTTTGGAGGAGAGGGCACCTGGGCTTTACCATACCTCGTTGGATGCTGACAGCCACTCTTCTTATTGGCTGAAGGACAGTGCCAATGGCTGGGTCTGGAGTCACAGCCTCCTCCCTCCCAGCAGCCTTCCATCTGGGAAGAGGGCAGAGATGCCCAGGCTCCTAATCGGGCATCCCTCCTGGTGGGCCTCAGTTATGTAACTATCATTATCTTGCAACCTGTTTCTGAGTAATTAGGACCAGGTTGTACTTCAGTCACATCCTCCCTCCAGAAAGTGAAATTTGACATAAATCCCACTCACTGGCATAGGCAGACCTCAAAGAGAATGCCTGTTATGGCCCTGGGCGGCTGTGTATTAGATACCATCTGGATGTCCCATGGCTGTGTCCTATCCACAGGCTAAAACTCCCTGCCGCATCATATTGGACCCCTGGATCTAATCCATTTCCTGAAATGTTCCTGGAATCTAAGGCAGCACTGGACACCATGCTTCTGCCCATCCACTGGAACTTAATTGTGCCCTTCAACTGGAACTACTTTCCGTGCACCTGTCCTGCTCCTCTATCTTTCCCGGCCAGTGCACACAGGCATAGATAACTGCTAGGATAAGAGGAAATTTATTCACTTCACCAATATTTAATGAATGTCAGGAACATGTCCAGGCAGTAGTATCACAACAATGAGCAAGACATATTCTTCACTCTTATATTCTATTTACCTTCCTATCTAAACTAAAATTTATCTACATAGAAAGGTAAAAATTATAGTTTGTTATTACAGTGGATAAAGATATCTGAATAGAGTTTTACCTAATTTGGCGAAAATGGCTGGAATGTTATGCCAAAAGTAACCTAGGGAGCACAGATCAAATTATCTTAAGGGAAGGCAACAAGGGACACATTAAAAAAAAAAAAAAGAGGAAGTTACCCTAAAAACTAGATGAAACTTAAATACAAAGAAAAGCCCGTTCAATTGCAGAGTGAAAGAGACAAGCAAATAGATGAAAAGGTGATGGAGAAAGAAAGCAAATGTTTTAACACTCATATGCAAACATAAAGCTTGTTTTTTTGTTTTGAAGATGCATGTAACTTTCTTTGTTATGACCCCAATCTGCTTAGGGAAAATATTGCTGTCTCTCTGATATTCTCAGTCCAGGGATTTTGTTGTATAAATCATTTTGATTTTAGTTTTTGTTTTTGCAGCATTTTTTTTTTTTCAATTTATAATTTTCTTTGTTTTTTTAATTCTGATCACTGTTCAGTGTAAACTTTCTAATGCAGGGCTTCCTTAAACAAGCTTTCCTTCTGCCCCTCCTTCTTCCATGGCTTCTTTTCATAATTAGTCTGCTGCACCTGCTGGAATCAGAAGTCTGCTGTCCCCAGGGATGACCCTGAGTGGAGGAACAAAGTGGGGTAGGTGGTCTTGATCCTTTCTCTCCCTGTTGACCACTGATGTTCCCATCATCACTTGTGGCTCTGGCACTGGTCTGGCACTCTCATGCTAATATTCTGACCATTGCTCTCTCTGCTTCTACCCAGTTGACATCCCTTTGGTTCTGAAAAGCAGCACATTAGTGTTCTTCAGGAGTCCACACGACAATCCTTCCACAGTCTTCTGACAGCAGTGATCCTAGGAGCAGTGCTTCTTCCTTCCCCCTATGTCTGGCAGACAATCTCTGCATGTATAACTACAAAGGAAACAGATTCCTGGGGTGTCCAGCTGGACCCTGCTGCTTCCTTCACTGGCCAGGACCCTGATACACCAAATTACCAGACCTTCTCACCTGGTGAAGGCTAGTAAGAAATATAAGTGTTCTCACCATGCCTGCTGTGACTCCATTTCTTCTCTGAACTCACTCTCCTTACAGTCTTGGTGACCCTGGAACAATTCTGCAGATATCCAGTCTAGTGAACATGCAACAAGACCTACGCCAATTCAGCAATTATCAGGTTCCTCTTAGTAAATATCAGTAAATACCCCAACAATTTATGCCTCCTCAAACACCACGTGTAGTTTACAATGAAAAAAGTCTCAAACCAAATTCTTCAACTTGAGTGTATATTTATTAGCTGGCAGGCACAAACACAGGCATACATTTTGTTCCATTAAGTTCTGTGAACTCCCTGGTCTATCCTTTTACTCACTACAAAAGCACCTTGAAGAGAAGGTCATTTCCGAGGCACATAAAACAACATTCCTTCAAGAGGGTGGATTAACTAACCTTCCCAAAGACTCAGGAAAAGACCATAGGGTGGAATCTTCCTTTAAGGAAAGAGGGGAGCACAGGACCATGTAGAGTTCCAGACCCAGAGCACAACTGGCAGGGCCAAGGTCCCTGAACAATATTTTTAGCCAGCTGCATATCATGAACACCACTTTTTCATCAAAGAAAAATATTTCTAAAAGTTTTTTATGCCACTTACTCCTCTGGTGCAGATGTAAATGGCAATATTTAAACCTTTTTCTAGCTGCCTCTGGAACTTGCATAACTGATAAGAATCCCTTAACTAGTACCCAACATATCCAATGGTGGAGATTATATTATTTGGCAAAAGCATATATATCACATGCTCTATATTATAGCATATCAATATAAATTATCTATAATATTCAAATTCTAGTCTCCTCTTCGTGGAAAAAGCCCTAAAATTCATGGGCACAAGCCCAGCATCTCCCTCCAGAAGAGAAGGAGGGTGAAAGACAAGGTGCCAGTGTTCCACAGCTGCTTTCCTTTGATTTTTTTCTCTTCAAAGACTACCCCTACCTCTAGCTTCCTTTGTATCCTTTCCTGGAGATAGACCACTCCAAACTAGTTGGGATTCATTAAACAGGGAGAGATCCTAAAGGCCTAGTACCAGGAACCTGGTTCTCTGTGAAAAGGCTACTTAGAACTTAAAATCATTATTTTCTACTGTAAATTCCCTCTACAGACATCCTGTATCAGTAAGTAGCCCAGGAAACCCTGAGGAGCGGTAAATGGTTCTGTGGGCACTTCCCCTCCATGTTACAGAAATGCAAATCCCCACATGAAAAGCCAACAGATGCTGATTTCCAAAAGGGCTGCCATTACTTGAGTGTTGTGAAATGGATGCTCAGATGGGAAACAGCAAAAATTTATTTATTGAACTATAGTAAATTATTCTAATGAGCAATACGGGTCGGGGAGTTAGCTAGTTCTGAATAAAACTGATTATAAAATAACAATAGCAATACATTAATCCACCTGCATATAAATTTACTATGCCTTTATAAAAGATGCAATATTAGACTTAGTTTTAATAGGCTACAATCTATAAAATTTAGTATAACACAAGCACATGAAGTATGGTTAGCAGAGACCATTGTCAACTGGTCAGCTCCCAAAGGCACCACAAATTTGACATGTCCAGATAAGCCCTTATGTTCAAAACTGTCAAAACCGAGCCTCTTCCAAATTTTCACCTCAGAAAATATTGCCAGACCTTCAAGTTGCACCATATTTCTTCCCTGCCCTCGACCCCCATATCCTGTCTACTTCCAAAAGTGTTCTAGAATTGATTCCATTTTCTCCTTTCTGATGGTGAGAAACCCTTTGCCTTGAAAATTGGACTAATTCTCCTTACATACACTATTTTTTTCCAGTCCATGTGCTACCCTCTGGCAGTGATAGCACAGAAATGCAAATTTTGATTTTGTCACCCACCTAGTAAGCACCCTTCAATGCTTCTTTGGAACTTCCAGGATAAACATTATACTCTCTCTAATTTGGTCCATGTGAACCTCCCTAGAATCAACTCTAGCCAGCCACTCCTGGATATATACCTATTACTCAAGTTCTATAGTTCACATCCATTGGACTCA
The DNA here is from genome assembly GCA_026826555.1 of Tolypeutes matacus. Taxonomy (NCBI): domain Eukaryota; kingdom Metazoa; phylum Chordata; class Mammalia; order Cingulata; family Chlamyphoridae; genus Tolypeutes; species Tolypeutes matacus. The sequence continues at coordinate 50,201,223 of JAKSZT010053929.1, forward strand.
ATTCATGGAGGAACCAAAAAGTTACTGCAAAGTATTTACAAATCTACAGTTGTGCCTAATATCATCTGTAGACTAAATAAAATGTCACACACAGAGGCATAAAATAATTAATTGTTCAAAGTATAAAAATGAACCTTTGAAAGAAAAACAATGAAGGCACCAAAGGCAATTACACATTTTATAATTCTGGATTCTTACAGACATAAATAACTAAAGCAATGTTTTTTATAAGAAAAAGACAAGCATTGAAGTTAATGAAAAGGTATTGAGAATTGGGAAAGGAATAGTTTTTTGAAATTTTACATTTCTGTAACTCCTGGGAAATTAGGCATTGGAAAGGCTTTCAAATGACTTAGACAGCTACATTGTCCATCGGTCATTATAGTCTATATGCTTCTTTTTTAATTAAATATAACCTACCTCCTGTTAAGCCCATTTCCTTTTCTGTATACCCCTTTACTGGCTGAAGTGGTGATAATGCTCTAGATGACTCAATTTGTTAGTATTTGATGGAAAAAGCCACTGTGCACACTAAAAGCATCAAATAATGTTCTACTCTCTTGGTCAGAATTATCTACCAGCCTTCTAAATCAGATAACAGAGCAAGAAATAAAAAGAAAAGATCCACACTGCTTAATGTCCCGAGGTTTGCGAAAGGAACACTACCATCTAATATCTTGGCATATGGCTAGGAGTAGTGTAACTACTCTTATCGTGAAAAGGCCTTGAGTCACCTGTGAATTTATATTTAAGATTTTACAAGAACAAGCAAGAAACTACCAACAAGTTTATCTTTAAGTCTTGCAGGCACTAATCAGAGAATAAAGTTCACATCTACTCTATCAAAAAGAATCCTAAGCTTTCTACTGTTTTGTTTTATTTATTAACATATGCGGGTAAGCAAGGCATCATGATTATATACATTATATATATGGAACAATGTTTCTCACAATGAATTTTGAGAAACACTTGTTTTATGGAATGTGAGAGATTTTTTAAACACATACAAACACACAAATGGCAAATATGTTTCAAAACCACCTGGGGAACTAAATTTAAACAATTTTTTTTATTGTGGGATATCTCCTATTTTTAAGATATTAATTCATATTTTGAAGGTACAAAAGAATTTCATAACATGATTCCTTATTTTATTTAACCTGAAAAGCACTTTTTCTAAGGAGAATCTCCATGGTGTTTTTCATAATGCTCTCAGGAAAATGCTGAAATAGAAGTGGTTTCATGATTAACAATTTTATTTTCCAGAAGATGAGGCAATTACTACAACTAAACTCTTCACCACAATGCAGGATATGCATGCAAGTAATCATTAACATATAAAATCGGGTTCATGAAACTGCCATGAAAAATTTTTATTTTTTCAAAATTGAAGTGACAATATGTCAGTATTTATAAAGAGCACATTGTCATTAATAAGGAAATAGCATTAAATTTGGAAAGGCAAGCAATAGTTATTGAAACTAGATTTTAAGTCCCTTTGAATTAAGAAAAAAATTTATTGAACACAGACATCACCCATGGTTTCCTAAAAGAAAAGTGCCTTCTTCCCATTAGAACAGGATAATTATCACCATATACTTCAAAAGCATGGTGAGCACCAAGTTGCTTTCTAAACCAAGTCAATAAAAGCTTCATGGATAAGTGACAATTTGTCCCCAAACTTTTTTCTTCTCATATAATTAATCTGCACAAAATCGTTACCTAGATTTGCTGTAGTTGTGAACAACTGACAAATCAAGACAAATGTCAAATGTGAAATGCCTAAGGACATGTCCAAAAGTTTTTTGTTTCTCTTTTTTCTGTAATGATAACAATGATAAAAGCACCATGATCTTTTCAAACTGCAAATAAAATTACATCTTTCCCATATTCAAAAAAATTTGTTAGCTTCTGCTCTTACTTAATGTTCCTATGGGCCCTATAAGAGCTGGCCTGTGCTTACCTTGTCTGTCTCCCATTCCAGTCATATAAGTCATCTTGCTCTACCTTAAACAAGCCGAGGTCATTCCTGCCACAGGGATTTTACATGAGCCTTTTTCCTAGACCTCCACTGGGATCGAAAACCTTCCCACCATTCAAGTCTGCTTGAATGTCACCACATTTTCTGAGAGACTTTCCTTTCTTAATCTGTTTTATAACAAGTTCCACATGGTGCCATGCCCACTGCTCGTACTCTGTTCTATTTCATTTTATAGCACTTATCAGTAGCATTTTTATTTATTTGTTTGTTTATTGCCTGTTTCTTCCACTAAAGCTTTATGAGAATGATCTTCTATTTCCTCTTCATTACCAAAATCCTGGTCTTTTAAAAATCCAGCTGTATATTAGAAACATCCTAAGAGATCTGAAAAAAATACAAAACCTCAGGTCCTATGCCCGGAAATTTAAATAGTCTGAGGTCCAGTTTGGGCATAAGTACTTCGTAAGAATGACTAGAGAGAAAGATGCCTGGCACATAACAGGTACTAAATTACACATATTCAATGACTGAATTAATGAATGAATGACTGGAATAAATGAAGACACCTACTCCATATCAAAGATTCTTATACAAGACAATATATTTTGAATGCTGAGTATAACATTTAGCATGTTCTAATAATTTAGCATGTATTAGTAATTTAGCATTTAGCATGTATTACTTCATAGTCAAGATATCTGTAATTGTCATCTGCTCATTATTAAACAATGCAGTTATTTAGAAAGACAAAGAAAGAGTTTTAAATTACTAATATATTGGGATAATAATTAAGATTTCAGGTTTATGCCACCATTAAAGTGGAGCTATATCTATGACATTGATGTGGCCAAGGTCAACACACTGATCAGGCCTGATGGAGAGAAGAAGGCATATGCTAGTCTGGCACCTGACTATGATGCTTTGGATGTTGCCAACAAAATTGGGATCATCTAAACTGAGTCCAGCTGGCTAATTCTAAATATAAGGTTTTTGACCATAAAAAAAAATAAATAAAGTGGAGCTATACTCCATGATTGTGTTGAATGATAATAGCCTTTGTATGGTAACTAAACTATTAACGATATACAATATTGAGAATGTCATTTGGTCTATTTATTTTTCATTTTTAAATTTCAAACACTAAGTGGAGCAGATGTAGCTCAGTAGTTGAGCACTTGTATGAGGTTCTGGGCTCAATCCCTTGTACCTCCTAAAAAGATTTTTTTTTTTTTCAAACAATAAAATGAAGTAGCAACTTCCACAATAAAATTTCTAGAAGGCAGTTTGTGTTTTAATGACCTGCATTCAAGTAAGCATATCATGCCTTGTTCTTCCAAAAACAAGGCAAATGGTTTCCACTTAATCTCCTCCTCCAGTTGCTCATCAGACAAAAATCACTGCTATGGGTACAGGGATCGAAACTTGTGCATACCCTGACCTAATAAAAATCAAAACTAAACTAAAACATTCACCACTGACCTATTCAATATTAATAATTTAATTGATTCTTCCCCTTGAGAAATCAGAATAAAGGTTTCACAGGTGAAAGTAGCCCTACTTCCAAAGGGTTTCTCACAATTTGATACATCCAAAATTTGATGCCAGAAAAAGGGATGAAAACCTTGAAATGTTTCAAGTAGTTTTCAGCTAGTGGAGGAATTCTAATTGCTTGAAAGCCAGTGCTAAAATCAAACATGGTGCTAAATGGAGATCTTTTAAAAGCTATGGTAAAGAAGATCTTGCTTCTTGAAAGATAGAAGATCTTGCTGCTTGAAAATGATTAGTGGTTCAGAGTATAAGTGAAGCCTATGTTTATCAAAATACATTCTTTATAGTCATGAATGACACTGATGATAAGATCATAACCGGAGAATCTGAGAATGAATAAGGTAGAACCATCAAAGTAAACTATGGAGAAACTAACTACAGGGTGTCAATCAGAAAGAATTGGAGATCAAGAGACAACAGAGCATATTGCTGATGGGGAAACAGAAAATGCCCAACATTGAAGAGTTCACATTCAAGGTATAAAAATGTCAATAACTCTTGATAATCAAGATTTTTTAAAAAGCATCCATGGCCATAAAAGATGGAAAAATCACTAAATAAATGCTGATAGCCTCCAGACTGTTTCCGAATCCATTCTGATTCTTTCCACTCTATAATAATGGCTCTGATATATCATCTTTCACAATTTTGGAAGTTTACCAGTGTGCAAGCAACTTCTCAAATTGAGTTCAGCTTTTCTAAGTCCTATAGTATTGTTAATGTCATGTTGGAAACCAAAGTATTTTCCTTCTAAAACTGTAATAAAGAAAAGGAACAAAAAATTATTTTTCTTTAGGCTTTCACCCACCTCCCCCTTCTCCTCAGGGATGTTAAAGTTAATAGTAAATGACATCATCTTTGAATACAATTCAGCCTGTTCTTATGACTAACTATTAAGCCACCATTTTTATTTGAAACAATAAAATGATACAACTTTTTCCATAAGATGAACTTGATAACAGCTTAATTATAGGCTTTGATTGTGTCCATTGCAGATGCATGAGGCAAGAATGGAAATAGGCAATGCATCCAGTAACCTGCTAGAGGAGAAAATCATCACAAAATTTGACTATATGAGTTAGTAGATACTATCTTATGTTAGTGTTTTTGCTCTCATTTTAAGGACCATTAAACATAATCATAACACTATTTATTTCTCCTTATAGCATCTATCATTCTGGAACATAATTAATTAGCAGTAACTACATTTATTTGCTCGGGGCTGGATCTCCACCATTTGGTACAATGTTGTTACATAATTGTAACTCAGTACAGCTCTGTTGAAAGAACAAATTAATTCTGGAAAAAAGATAAGGAAATGAGGCCAGGATGGAGCAAATCAGCTTAGTTACTTTGAAATACATATGTGATACTTTTACATATTTCTTTTTTATCCAAATCCAACTACTTACCTGTAAAGAAATTATAATTGCTAAGGCTGGCTTCCAACAGTTCTTTTTAATTGTAATTATTTTAATATTTTTAAAACATGAAAAGAATCTAGAAACCTAAAGAAAAAGAATTGAATCCATTACCCCCTATGTAATTAAAATGTTGGACTGAGTACTTATTTTTAAATGTGTCAATTACTTAATGTTTTCTAATTAGAAATGGATGTCCAATGATTATGATTTTTATTAAATTAATGAGTATTACAACAGATAGTCTCAAACACAATAGACTAAGTTAGTTGATTTTTCTTTATTTATGTAAAACTTTGTGCAAGAATTGGGCAATCTTAAAAAATTATAGTATGCAAATCTTATTCAAGCATTATTAAGCAGGTCTCCTGAATAGTGTTCTTTTCTTTTTATCAGAGGTTATGAGATTTTTTAAATGGGAAAAATAGCCATAGTGTATATATACTTGCCCTCGAGGAATTTATTTATTTATTTGTCATTTAATACTGCATTGCTCACAGACTATTTATTTTTAGGATCCTATGATTATTTTTGAATAAAAGGATCATTTCTATCCTTTTCTCAATCACCTCATAAAATTTAACTAATATCCATTATCCCTAAATTTATTATTCAATGGGAAATGGTTTTTAGGTAATCAGAAAAATTTGGTGTTGGTTTATTTTTAAATTCCACATATTAATGCATGTTACTCAAACATTTTCCCAATGATTAAAAAAAAATTATAGATTTCTAATTCTAAATCTATTAATTTCTTATCTCTTGCTTCAATGACACCAATGTCTCAGATATGTTTATTTCCTAGCTATTCCACTTACTGCAACTTGCATTATGTTATCATTGTCACCAGGAAATATGTATCCTAGGCCACATCTACAAAAGGAAAAAATGTACAGAATGAAATACTTTTGATGCCAATTTGTTTGTTCTTTTTTATGGTACTTCAAAGCAGTAGCCTGCCTAAAATGCTAACCAGGAATGTGATCTGCCACAAAAATGGTCTCCAAAATATACACATTGATTAAATCTATTTCTAACCTAGGACCTATAACATGGAGCAACTTCTTGGCTGATCTTGCTAAGGGGATTTCTTTACTAATTAACAGTAAGAGAATTCTGATCAATAAAATTTACCAAGATAAAAAGTTAGAAAGTTTTGAATTTGATAAAAAGAAAAATTTTCTCCAAATTTAGAACCATTCTGTCCATGATCCCAAGCATGGTTACAGGATGAGAAATTTTATTCAAACCATACAATATATCAGCGGTACATAAATTTATATGTATTAATATAAGTTAATGATATAAGCATATGACACTAAAGAGACTATAATTCATCAGAGATATGCATATTTAGTCAAGTAATTTTACTGTAATTATTTTTATTTTAATTTATGGCAAATTGAAAATAAAATTGGCAGTAATTATTTAATGGAAAACTTTGGATAAAATTTTATGACTTCTGGGAAGATGGCATCAGAATAAGTAGGCAGGGCTCAACTCTCTCACAAAAACAATGAAGGAAGGGCAAAAACTGTCTGAGGGACTTGCTTTGGGGCTCTGCAGACCAAGAGGGTGCTACACACCCCTCAGAAGGGCAAGGGAGAAAGAGAAAGAGATAAAGGAGCCAAAATGGAAACCATGACAAACTAACCACCCATGTTGGAAACAGCACCCATTCCCCAACCCTCAAAGGCAAACAGCCTGGATGAAACCCATGGCTCACTGCAGCCACCTGAGAGGTAAACAGATGTCTTCCTCCCTGGGAAGAGGGAGGGTACGATGGAGAACATAAAGTGGTTTCTTTTCAGTGAATTTGGCCAGCAGAGTCCACTTTGAATGTCAGCTCTAGCCAGACAAGAACCATGGGTAAGAGGAGGTTGAAAGATTCAGCTATGTAGAAAGATTGGTCAACGAACACCTTCTGCTGGCCAGCTTAGAAACTACAAGGAGAAAAACTGCTTTTAGGCTTTCCTTGTCCCAAACTCATAGGAGTGGGTCTGTACCCCATTAGTGGGTCCCTGATCCTATTTTGATAACTGAAGCTGGGAAATTTTAAAGACTTAGAATAAGTTGAAACAAAAATCAAACAAGAGCCATGAAAGAAAACCACTAGGCAAGAGAGAAAAATTGGCCATCAGAGTAAATTCACCAACATATTCAGAGCCTAGACAGTAGCAAAAAATTACAAGCTATGTGAAGAAACAGGAAGATATGGCTCAACTATAGGAACAAACCAAAAATCGTGATCAGACACAGATTTTAAGACAACTAATTAATGATAATCACACAAATCTCCTAAACCAATTCAAGGAGGTGAAGGAAAATATGACTAAAGAGATAAAGGATATTATAAAGATACTAGGTGAACTTAAAGAACAACAGGAAAGTCTGCAAAGAAAAATAACAGATCTTATGGGAATGAAAGGTACAATGGATGAGATTAAAAATACATTAGATGTTCAAGCAAGTATAGCACAGTGGTTGAGAACATGCTTCACATGTATTAGGTCCCAGATTCAATCCCCGGTATCTCCTTGAAAAAAAAGGAAAAAATACATTAGATGCATTTAACATCAGATCTGATTTGATGGGGGACAGAATTAGTGAAATCGAGGACAGAACATCTGAACTTGAAAAGACAGAACATAAAGAGAGCAGAATGGAAAAAATGGACCAGGTTCTCAGGAAATTGAATGACAGTGTAAAACACACAAACATACACATTATTGGTGTCACAGAAGGGGAAAAGAAAGGAAAAGGGACAGAGGAAATATATGAGGAAATAATGACTGAAAACTTCCCAACCCTTATGAAAGACATAAATATCAATATTCAAGAAGGGCAAAGTACTTCAAACACAATAAATCAGAATAGACCTACTCCAAGAAGCCTATTATTCAGAATGTCAAATATTCAGAGGATTCTGAAAGCAGCAAGAGAAAGTCAATGCATCACATACAAGGGAAACTCAACAACACTAAGTGCCAATCTCTCATCAGAAACCATGGAGGCAAGAAGAAACTAGTATGATGTATTTAAGGTACTGAAAGAGAAACATTGCCAGCCAAGAATTCTTTATCCAATAAAATAATCCTTCAAAAATGAGGATGAGTTTAAAATATTCACAGACAAACAAAAACAAAAACTGAGGGAGTATTTTAACAAAAGACCAGATTTACAAGAGATACTAAAGGGAGTGCTACAGCCCGAAAGGGAGAAAAAAAGGGGGAGGGGGCAAGAAACTTGGAGAATATTGTAGAAATGAAGATTATTAGTTAGACTAACTTAAAAGATAAACTTCAGACAATAGTAAGATATGACAACAGAAAGCCAAAGAATAAAATGTGTGAAGTAAATAATGCCTTTACAGTAAAAACATTGAAGGGTAATGGCTTGAACTTCCCAATCAAAAGACATAGAATGGGGTAATGGATTAAAAAATATGAGCCATCTATATGCTGTCTACAAGACACTCACCTCAGATGTAAAGACACAACCAGGTTGAAAGTAAAAGTTTGGAAAAAGATATTCCATGCAAACAGTATACAACACAATCCCAATAAAAATCACAACTGCCTGTCTTACAGAAATCGGAAAATCTAATTATGAAATTTATTAGGAAGGGTAAAGGGCCCCTAATAGACAAAAATATTAAAAAATAAAAAATAAAACAAGAAGGAAGTTGAAGGACTCTCACTTCCTGACTTTAAAGCACATTACTTAGCAACAGTAGTTAAAAAAACAACAAAAAAAAAAAACAGCAAGGTACTGGCATAAAGATAGACAGATTGACCAATGGAACTGAAATGAGAATTCAGAAATAGGCCCTCACATCTGCAGTCAAGTGATTTTTGACAAGGCTGTCAAGCATACCCAAATGGGCCAAAACAGTCCATTCAACAAATGGTGCTGGGAGAATTGGATATGCATATCCAAAAGAATGAGAGAGGAACACCATCTCACACTTCATACAAAAATCAACTCAAGATGGATCAAAGATCTATTTCACATATTATACAAACATTAACTCAAAATGGACAAGGACCTAAATAAAAAAGCAACAACTATAAAACATCTAGAAGAAAATTTCAGGAAACAACTTCAAGATCTTGTTGAAGGAAGATGTTTCTTAAACCTGACACCCAAAGTGCAAGCAACAAAAGAAAAAATAGATCAGTGTGACCTCCTCAAAATTAAGCACTTTTGTTCTTCAAAAAACTTTGTGAAGAAAGTAAAAAGGCTGCTGCCTTTTTACTCTACTCAATGGCAGAAAATATTTGGGAACTAAATATCTGGCTAGGGTTGGATATCCATGTTATAGAAAGAGACCATTCATCTCAATGATAAAAAGACAAACAATCCAATTAAAGACTGGACAAAAGACTTGAATACACATTTTTCCAAAGAGGAAATAGGCCAAAAAGCACAAGAAAAAATGTTCAACATCACTAGCTATTAGGGAAATGCATATCAAAACTACACTGAGATATGATTTCATACCTTATAGAACGGCCATCACACACACACAAAAAAAAACTACAAGTGTTTCATAGGTTATGGAGAAATAAGAATACTCCTTCGCTGCTGGTGGAAATGTAGAATGGTGTAGCCTCTGTGGAAGTCAGAGTTTCACAGTACCCCAAGAAGCTGAATATAGAACTGCCATATGTTCCAGCATTCCCTCTACTAGGAATATATTCAGAAGAACCGAAAGCAAGGATGTGAACTGACATTTGCACACCAATGTTCATAGCATTATTCACAATTGCTAAAACATGGAACCAGCCCAAGTGTCCATCATCAGATGAATGGCAAACAAAATGTGGTATATGCATACAATGGAATATAATTCAGCTATAAGTAGACATGAAATCTGGATGCATATGACAACATGTATGAACTTTATGGATATTATGTTGAATGAAATAAGCCAGACACAAAAGAACAAATATTGTTTGGTCTCAGTAATATGAACTAAATACGATGAGTAAACTCATGGAGGTAAACTCTAGAGTACAAGTTACTAGGCGATAGAATGTGGGTTGAGAATGGGAGCTGATGCTCAATGTATGTAGAATTTTTAATATGGTTTTTTGTAAAAGTGCGGAAATGAATAGAGTTGATGATGACATTATAGTGAGTATAACTAATGCTGTTGATTTATAAATGAGACTGTGGCTGAAAGGAGTAGTCAATTGGAAAGGAAACTAGAGAATAATATAACAATGATTTTGGTGGTGGATGATGATTGTGATTAATAGTATTAATAAAAGAATGTTCTTTTACAAAGTGTTAAAAATATGGTGACACATGGGAAAATTACAACTAATGTAACTTGTTGATGATACTTAACAGTATCATTGTAATATTTTTACAGCAATGGCAAAGAAGATATATCAATTGTAAGAGACAACTATCCCCACATGCCCTGCTTCACAGGGTGTGTGTGTAGTGTAGCCTCTGGATCCACAGTGTCTGAATTTGAACCCCAGCTGAGTAGCTTTGCAAGTTATCTAACCTCTCTATATAGTATTTTCATCATCTTAATGTTAAAAATGTTATCATCATGGGTTGTTGTGAGGCTATATGAATTAGTACACATAAAGTTCTTAGAACAGTACCTGGCATACAGTGCGTAGTCAGTAAATGTTACCTTCCTAAAATTCCCATGCAGGATCTAGTAAAGCATTTGCCACTTAGTTAACACTCAAAGAATGTTTGTTTGACATTATGCTCCTGTTCATGTATTATCCCATGGATTTTGGCAGGTTAATGGCTTAGCATAGTCTTTGCACTCAAAAGTAACTTTTCTCATGCTTCTGTCAAAAACTTACCAATCAATTTCAAAAGAATAATAAAAAGATAGTATCCTATATTTACTGTCTTTATTTTTGGTTATATGGAATGGAAAATTAAACTGAAGACATCAATGAAAAAATTCATCCTTAATTTATAACTAAGATCATTGGTTATAAATAATTTGATTCAAACTTAAATCTACCATGAAATTAATTTCTGAAACATACATTACAATGAATTAAATACAAAATTAATCTCATTTTATTTACTTAAATAAGACTGTTATTCACAAATCATAAAGTTTTAATAATTAGAATACTATTTTGCCTGTTAGAGAACGTGAAAAATAAACAACATAAAATGGCCACTGTCAAGCTTTTAAAAACTACATTAGATCAATATCAAAGGCCAAAAAAAGCCTATTTTTAGAAATTCATTAGGCCTCACTATTCTGCAAGTACCAGAGTTCCTGATTTAAAATAACGAGTTAGTTAAAATAATCACTATCCATGGTAGGAGGAAAGGTAAAAAGAAATGGATGTGTTGATATAAGGCAATTTGATGGCAATTCGTCATTGTCCTTAGAAAATTTTCTAAGTCGCTTTGCATGTTGTGCCTGGGATCACTGAAATATTCTCATATTTTTAAAAGAACTATGAGGAGAGACCCCCTAGGGATATATTCAGCTGTTTTTTTTTTTTCTTATTTGTTTAAAAATACTTGTAGAAATATAAATGTAAATGGACAGAATTCTAATGCTGCAACCCACACAAAAGAATAAAAAGGAAAATGTTACATAAGTGTAACTTTGACCACAGCAGGTTTCAGCAAATTATAGCAACATTAATTTTCTAAGGTCTTCACAGAAAATACACACAATAGAGATAGAAAATTCAAAGCTAAATTAATATCCTGAATATTTTGAAATGATCCTTCATAACTTTATCAAAATCTGTTTTATAGCATCAATGTAGGATCAGACAATTCAGAAAGTAAAACTCTTTTCATTTGCCTGGGCTGTTTGATTAAAAAGATAGAAAATAGGTAAAGGAAAGAAAGTGTTGGAAACCATCAGGAAGACTGGAGCCCTAAATTATTACCTCAGCAAGAAAGTATCCAAACCTTAAGCAAAGCAGGTGAGCTCTTAGGACTCTCTGGGTTTACTTCCATAGGTCTTCAGTTACATGGCTTCTTCCAGACCAGAAAGAGGTACACAGTTATACAATGATATACTGTGTTATATTCAACCCAGATCTCTACTTCTTCCTTCTGACCCATCTTCCCACACTGTCCCTTCTCTTTATACTCCAATGTCCTTCCTAAAAGTCAAACCAATCAAGACTAACCAGTCCAGAAACTGTCAAAAGATTGGATGAGAAAACTTAGGCAAGAATAGTGGTTAACAGCTAACGAGGGTTTACTGCACATCAGAAAATGTTTTGAATGATTTACAAGTATTAACTCATTTAATCCTCACAAAATAACTTCAAAAAATGGAGTTATCTCTATTTTCTAGATGACTTCCCTGAAGTGAAGAAATGTGAGGGAAGCGGCTGTGGCTCAATCAGTAGGGCTCCCGTTTACCATATGGGAGGCCCCGGGTTCGGTTCCCGGGGCCTCCTGGTGAAGGCAAGCCCGCCCGCGCGGTGTGGTTAGCTGACTCAGCGAGCACAAGCAGCAAGGGGGGGATAAATGAATAAATAAATAAAATCTTAAAAAAAAAAAAAAGAAATGTGAAATAACATGCCTAAAGCTACAAGTCTCAGGTGTTAGAGCCAGGATCTGATCAGAGATAATCTGGTTTCAGAGTTCCTGTTTTAAATCTCTACTGTGTATGGCCTATACTTGAGATGCTTACCAACTAATATTTCTATATTCTTTAATGTAGAGGTCTCATACCAGGGGCTTAAAATAGAGGGCAAAAGCTTCATAAACACTGTGCAAATGCCGTCATAGAATGACAGCCAAAGAACATACCATCATTTTTTTTTACCTAAGAAAATGAACTTAAAGTCTTCCTGCTCAGGATATAGATGCCATTCTAGAGGCAAAGAAACCATTTTATGATCATGAGTACGAGAACCACACACTAAGGATGCCACAAAAGGAAAATTAAAAAGTCTGGGTCCATAAAGGTTTTATGGAGCTCCTGAATGCACCACCTCTGAATTCCTTAGGACCAGAATCATTATTACCTGAGAAAAACAAAATCCTACAATTGGCTAAGCCACCACGATAGGACTTCTGTTGCATGTGGCCCAATGCAATCTTTACGTAGAATCTCAAGTTTTAAATAAATAAATATGTAAACCTATCTTTAAAAGTTGTTAAAACTCTTAAAAGAGGAAATAAATGAATCACTGTTTCTGCCACATAAAAGATGTTCAAGTGCATATGTGTGAGTGTGTGAGAGCATATTTTTGTATTTGTGTGGTTTTTGTGTTTTTTTTTTAATAGTTTGGCTTAATTTATATTCAAGGCTTGAGCCACCTGCTTTTATTGTAGCATATGGCTTAGATATCAAAGTTGATCTTTTCCACGCTGGTATGCATTTCCTCTCAAATACTTCATTTTCTGTGTTCATTATTGTTTTGCTTTAAATACGTTAAACTGTTATAACAGAGCATCTTTGAGGAAGCTGGTAAAGGAGGTGAGTCTTTTGCCCAACTGAGAGATTTCTGCTTCCAGCTATATCAGTGTACCTTGTGTCTTACCAACTCTTGCGCCAATAACTACTATAAAAGCTGAATAAAATATAAAAAATAAAAATTAAAAGAAACAATCTGTTGTTTCAAGGCATTATAAAGCAAACAAGGCAGCCAGGAATTAAGTAGCCAAGCTTTCAGCAGTCTCTAGTACTGGAGAGGTGAAAACAAGAGGTTAGATCCTGGCAAATAGGAGGGTCCCTGGTACACACCCAGAGCTTTTAATTGGAACTCCCTAAAGGATATATCCTAAATTTAAGGGCAAACCAGAAATTACATCAAGCCTCCTTAATGCAAAAGCCCAGAATTACATCACCACAATCTGTGGTTGGACCAAGGTAATCTGTCCATACTCTGTCAACCAGATAAAAATTAATTCTTTATAGAAGAAATAATATAATCAAAAGCCTCAACTAAGCATGCTAGAAGACTACATCGAATACCAAAACCCAAGAGAAAAAGTAAATGCAAATAAGTCCACAGATGATCCAGATATTGGAATTATGAGACATGGACATTTAAAGAACTGTAATTCATACATTCAAGAAATCAGATGACTAAATGGAGAATTTCTCCAAATAAATGGAATCCATAAAAAAAAATTAAAATTTTAGAAATGATAAATTCCATAACTGAATTTAATGTTAGAGAACAGTATTATTTACAGCAGAAGAAAATGACAGCATTATTATTTTTTAAGAATATATATATATATATATTTTAAAGATACTTAGATTATATAAATGTTACACAAAAACTATAGGGATTCCCATATGCCCCCGTCCCCACACCTCCCACACCCTCCCACACAAACATCCTTCATTAGTGTGGCATATTCATTGCAATTGATAAATGCATCCTGGGGCTTTGCCGTTAAGCATGGACCATAGTCCATGACTACTTCACATTGTAGTCTACACTCTCCCCACCACAGTTCTGCATGTTATGTGATGATATAAAATGGCCTATATCTGTCGTTGCAGTGTCATTCAGGACGATTCCCAAGTCCTGAAAAAGCCCCTGTATTACAACTGTTTTTCCCTCTCCCTGCCCGCAAAGCCTCGAGTGGCCACTGACTCCACAACAATGTAGTAATTTCTTCCAATGCTAGAGTCACAATATGTCTATAGTAGAATACCAGTAAGTCCACTCTAGTCTGTAGTTCTTTCCCCAATCCTGAGGATTCTGGGATGGTGATATGACAGTATTATTTACAAATTAGAAGACCAGCAAACAATATCCAAAATGAAATAAAGAGAGGAAAAAGATGGGAAATATAGAAAAGAATGTAAAAGACATATGGGATATAGAAAATAAAATCCCTACATATAACTGGAATCCCAGAAGTGAAGAGAGAAACAATGGGACAGAAACACTAGTTGAAAAAAACTGTGAGAATTTTCCAAAGCCAACAAATGATTTAAAGCTACAGGTTCTAGAAGCTCACTAAATTGTAGAACTGAGGCAAAACAAAGACAAAGAGAAAGAAAATTTGAAAATAGAGAAAAAAGTCACATATATTCAAAACGTAACACAACTGACATCTGACTTGCCAAAAGTAATAAATGAAGGTGACAGAGTAATTCTAAAACACTGTAAGAATAACTGTCATTTTAGAATTCTATAGCTAGCAAATAGATACTTAAAAATAGAGTCAAAATAAAGACATTTCCAGATAAACAAAACGTGAGAGAGATTTTGTCACTGGCAGACCCACACAAAAATAAATATTTAATGGAATTCCTCAGACAAGGAAAATATGACCCAAATGGAAGCACAGAAATGGAGGAAGGAATACAGAGTACTGAAGTGGGAAAATATATGTATAAATATAAATGAACGTTTATTCTGTTGAAAAATAATGTCTTGTCCTTACATACAAGTAGAATTGAAACATCACAAGTGTGTGTATGGGGGGGGGGGGGATAGAACAAATTTCCCATTGTTCTCTTTCAATCCCTACTCCCTTATCCCAATTCAGTGTCCATACAAATTGAGACCCCATCAGCCTGTTTTTAACTGCCTAGTTTTTGTCTGCTTATAACTATTATATTTATTAAAAGTTTGTTCTTGTTATAATTGAAATCAGTTTGCAAAATACTTATTTCAGACTTGGGAAACAAGTTCTTAGTGAGTTGAGTATGAAAATACCCTTGCCTGGAAGTCTTCTTCCTTGAAAACTATCCATTTTTCAAGCCCCCAGTTTCCCTGCCTCAGGAGACAGATTTAACTTTTTTCCCCACTTCTAGTTTCTCACTGCTATTTCCAGAATAAATTCTTGGCTTCTGACACAAATCTCCTTCTTTTGTGAGTTCCACGACATCAGGCTATACCATTCTTTTCAAACCATTATCACAACATGAACTAACCACTAGGTCAATTCTAAAATTGATTTGTTCTTCCTTTCTCCATCCAGTAGTCCAATGACTTTTTTTATTTAAGTAAAACTGTCAAGATTCAAAATATCACTTCATATTTGTCAAGTAAAATCCAATATATAAATTGTCTATTTAGCTCATTTGTTCCTTCTAACAATCCAATAAAGTAGATATTTGATATTTTACAAATAACACTAATGAGATTAAGTTAACTTAAGCTATTAATAATAGATAATAAAGTGTTCAAGTAATAGATTCAGGAACTAACTCCTGATTCCAATTTTGATGCTCAGTCTACTACCACACACCCCATTTAAACACTAAGACTGTTGTTAATCTCGCTGAATTTCTATGTCTACTGCTTATATTTTTTTCTATGGATTATAAATAGCCATTCTTGTTAGTATGACCACCTGGTAACCTCTGGAACACCACTCCTGATAGCCTAAGGATCTAAAACAAAATAATGGTTTGAATGAGAGTTCTCAGATGAATAAAGAAGATAGTAGAGCTCATGACTATTGTGCTGTCTCTCAGAGCTGCTAAAGAGCTTTAATTTTCTTATGTCCTGCTGGTCAAATAGTATAGAGACTGAGGTTATTTGACAGGGTATCATAAGGCAAATTAAATGTTTGCTATTACAGGGAATCTGGTGGGTAGAGGGAGGGACAGTGGATATACCATCCCATACCTCCTACTTCCTTTTCTGTGGAGGGACTCTCATTAGTATAGTGTCTATGACATCCCTGGGCTTACCTTATTTCTGCACCTGGAGAAAAGGGAGTGATGAATTTGATTAGTGAATACAAAAGGAGAAATTAGGGAGTCAGCCTGGCTTAATTATGCTATTATATAATATATTAGTCAGCCAAGGGGGTGCTGATGCAAAATAACAGAAATTGGTCAGTTTTTATAAAGGTTATTTATTTGGGGTAGAAGCTTACAGTTACCAGGCCATAAAGCATAAGTTACTGCCCTCACCAGTCTATTGCCACATGTTGAAGCAAGATGACTGCCGACGTTCAGCCTTCCTCTTCCTCTTAAGGCTCCATGGTCAGACTCTCTAGGCTTTGTCTCTCCCCACAAGGCCAGTTTAGACTATCAGGCAAACGGCTGGTCTCTTTTCCTGGGGCCTTCTCTCCTTCCTCAAGACCAAGCTCCTCTGTGTGCTTACTTCCCAGGACTCCAACTCAAAAACTTCAAACTCCCTTCTCTGCAGTGCAGTTTCTCTGTGAGTCCCCACCCACCAAGGGGCAGGTATGCAACGTCCTACGGACGTGGCCCAATCAAAGCCTTAAATGTTATTTAATCAAGTAAAAGTAAAACCTCTGAATCCAATACACGGTAATACACCCGGAGGAAAAGACCAGTTTACAAACATAATCCAATATTTCTTTTTGGATTTCATCAATAATATCAAACTGCTACATATAAGTTTGCCTAATTCTGACATTCAGTATTATCAAGCCAACTCGATAAAGATAAAAGCCATATTCTCCAATATCAGCATTATTAGATACAAAAGTAATATATCACCCTCCATATGCTTACTCTTTTGGCTTATTTCTTGTTTTCAAAATTAACAGGGAAAGATGTATTTTTTTAAAAATGAATTAAGAAGTATTATTGGGATTACTGCACAGCCGCATGGAAAAAGATAAAATAAATTCATTTTCTTACACTGCAGAACAGGAGAAATTCCAAAAGGATCTGGGTTTTAATGTTTAAAAAACTCCTACAAGAATTATAAGGAAACATGAATGAGTTCCTTTATGCCTGTGGCTAGAAAAAATTCCTCTTAAATCCAAAAGCAAGATTGATAAATTGATATAGGGAAATTTTTTTAAAACTTGCATGGGAAAAACCAGAACAAGCCAAAAAAAGGACAAATGACAAATTAGAGAAAATATCTGGACCTTATGTCACAGACAAATGGATAATATTTCCAATATATATAAAATGCTTCTGATGATTGAGAATAAAAGGACCAACAATCCTATTTTAAAATGCAAAGACATGAAAGGACAGTCCACATAGAGATATGCAAATGGCCTTCAAACACATGAAATGATTTTCAATCTCCCCCACAATAAGAGAAATTCAGATTAAAATTATTCTGAGATACCATTTCTCATCTTTAGACTGGTAAAAATGCATAAGGAGCGAACACATATTCTCTTGGAACAAGCACTCTCATCCATTGCTGGACAGGAACACAAAATGTATATCCACTATAGAGGGGGATTTGGCAATATCTAGAAAAAATAATTAAACATTTTCCTTCGAGACAGCTCTTTTATTCCTAGAAATTAACTCTGAACTAAACCTCTAAAAAATGGGCCTGGAAATGCCATACTAATTATTGGTCCTCAAGACCCCAATAAATTCTAGGGTAAAAAGTCATTAAATTTTTTTTTTTTTTTACAGTTTACAAGTCTTAGTAAATAAAGTGTTTGGGTTTTTTGTTTGTTTGTTTTGTTTTTCCCAGGGCACTCTCCCTTTAAGACCATAGCTATTTTTCTATATTTGTTTTGTCTGTTTGTTTGTTTGTTTGTTTTCCCACAGTTGTCCTCATACTTGTGTATGAAGAGGCTCAAGAGGCACTTTAGAGCTCCCGGGATCCTTGAGTTGGTCACTTCACCTGGCTTTGAATCATGGCTCTGTCACTTGGATAAGTCATGTACTTATCATGTACACTTGGATAAGTTATTTAACTGTCCTCTTCTTAGTTTTCTCAAACACAAACTCTAGGTAAATACTAACCTCTATAGCATAGGGTAGTAGTATAGATAAAGTAACAAATTAAATGTAAATTTTTAACAAAATCCCTGGAGCATAATAAGCACTCAACCTGTCAGCTACTGTTACTAACTTTCCTTGGCCTCAATTTCTTATCTGTGATAAGACAATTAACAATATCTCCTCTACTCACAGATCAGTGATGTAGATCAAGAGCTGTAACGATTACATATAATTTACATATTTTATATGCTTATATATATACATACTTTTATGTACTATATAGAACAATGTACTCTGTAAATATAGATATTCTTTAATACTGTCATTTATCAAATACTGATTATGGATTATGAAAACTATTATTTCAATACCTACAAATCTGTTCTTACTTTTTGCAAAGATTCTGTTACTAGCCCCCAGTAGAATTTTGTGTATAGTTGAGTCAGCAGCCAGTAAATAACCACTTAGATAAACATTTGGAGCCATTAATTGACTCATCGGGAGGTCCCATTAACCTGGAGATTTCTGCAATGCCTTTGAAAGTTCATTTTGGACTCAAGCCGACCATCCAATTATAACAAAACTTATCATTACATGGATTTAACTCTATCCTGGATCAAACCATAGCATCTTAAACAATAAACATCTTATCAAATACTCCTAGACAAAGTCCTATAAGACATTGGTTACTTCTGTTTTCAGTGCCTTGGTCAAAATAAAAGGAAGTTCCACTCCATATGATTCATCCAGATAGGTATATTAAATCATAACTCTCAAATAAATAGGCCACATTAAACTCTGCTGAAAAAAAAAATGCTCAAAGCAGGAATGGCCCCTATTTGCTATGGCTTTAGACTGTAACATCTAAAGAGCAAGAATAAAACCTTACAGTTTTCTTCCTATAATTTCTGACAGAGTGACACATACAATTAAGCCCTTACTATGTAATATTAGAAAATTTTGTTAACAATAAGAGTTTGAAATAATAAGGAGAAACTCTGTCCTGGAAAGAGGATATAGGACCAACAAATATAAATCTTCCTCTCTTCTATAGCTTGTACTCCTTCTTTACTGGCTTCTTTATAAATATGTTCACATCTCGTCCATCTTAAATAAAATATTATCTCCACCCTTTCAACTCACAGCTAGCCTCTTTGAAATCGTGACCTATACGCACTATTTATATTTCTTCACTTCCTACATACTATTGAAACAACAGCAATTTAGTTTATCTCCACCATCCAACAAAATTATGCTCAATGGGCCAGAGGGACTTCTGAAATCTAAAATCCAAAGACCATATTTAGTTGCTACTTAACCTCTCGCAGCATTGGACCTTTGTGACTATTTCTTCCTTTCTAAAACTCTATTTCTTTGGCTTCCTAGGCACTATTTATAGTGCTTCTTGTCCTCTGAGACAGTTCCTCTTTACAATCTCTTGTTGCATCAAACAAATTAGCTAAGGTGCAGTAAAGTTTCTTGGAGGGATTTGAGAAGACCAATAAAGTAAAAAGTATAGTGAAAAACATTTTCAAGAGCTCTGTTATGACAGCAGGGACAAATGGCAGACAAAGCAAATACTTAGGAGAGTGGTGTGATGTTAATGATTTAGGAAAATGGTCTTGGGTAACTGAATGGAGAGAAGGGCATACAGCTGCTTCACAGCAACACTAATTGTTCATGAAAACAATAAAGTAGACAATTTTTCAAGCCTTATTTAGTAGGCAAAAAGTGTGTTTTTGGCAGAGTCTAAAGTACATACTCT
The DNA here is from genome assembly GCA_026826555.1 of Tolypeutes matacus. Lineage (NCBI taxonomy): Eukaryota > Metazoa > Chordata > Mammalia > Cingulata > Chlamyphoridae > Tolypeutes > Tolypeutes matacus. Next base: position 50,221,565 of record JAKSZT010053929.1, read on the forward strand.
GAGGTTTCAAAGAAGGCAAATATTTATAAGCATTGTTCAGAATTCTGTCATAAAGTTTACAATTCATGAAAATGAAATCTTAATTGCTTTTAAAAGTTATATTTTTAAAAATTAAAATTAACCTTATTTTGTTTAAGGAAGCTGATCCTAAACTATGTCTATATGCATATATACTATATATATAATATCATGCAATAAGCCAGCTTTTAAAAATTCAAGAATGTCATGTCTACATTTAGTCCCTGACTTAGCATGTTCAAGTGGGATGAGAATGGCCACCCAGGAAAGACCACCCAAGAACAGTTACACCCAGTGGCTAGCAGTGGTCACAGAAATGCTCTCTCACTCCCTGAAATCAATGCTGGAAATTTCTCTCCCTTCCACTCTTAGTCTGTGATGCAATTGTCAGGAATTAAGCATTTCTCAAAGCCCTCAAAACAAACACTTGGGTCCAGGGCTTGTTATCACAAATCCCTCTATTGTCTTGTCCTTCAAAGCTGACTGAAATCAAATTTTTTCTGCAAAGTCTTTGTTCCTTGAAAGGAAAACTGGGATTTTTATACTACTTCTAAAGCACAATTAGAAGAGTTGGGGTTTTTAAAATACTCAACCAGCTCATCAATCTCCAGATAAACTAACACTCTCCATTAAAGTGTAAATCATACAAACTGGTGTCCATAGCAAACTGAATTCTCATAGCTACTAGACTTTGCCCCCCAAGTCGTCCTCCCCACCATGGATATTTGGGCAGTTATGTTCTCATCAATTCTGTTGTATGTTTACTGTAATGAAAATTGTTTGCTGCCTAAAGAGCATCCATAACTCATTTCTCCTTCCTAATCAAATCACAGTTTGGTGAGGTATTCACTCACCCATCACATATGTATGGGCAACACAGCTCTAAAAGATTGAGAGGAAATCATTAAAGTTTAGGAGGAATTTGCGCTCAGATCACAGTATAGGTGTCCCTAAATTTCCCCTCCAATTTAAAGAAGGAAACCCCGGGATGACCTGTGTTGGGTACTAATGTAAGACAGCCTTTGTAGAACTCCAATTATCACCTGATCAACAATGGTCCCAAATCTTCCAGATAAGAAAGCTTCTACTCTAAGCATATAGTATTATCTTTTATTATTCAGTTAGTACCTCCTCCCTAATATGTCATTAAACTTTTAAAACGAAACCTAATATTTCTAAGTTTGTGTCAAAAATACTTACCGATTGCTTTAAACATGTATGTACCACCTATCATTCTTGGGTTTCCTTTCTTATCTCTAAATGACTTTCAAAACATGATGTCTGCATTTCTTCATGAATCATCATCACCATGCTCTTAGTAATCCTAATGCTGTAGTCACCTTCTATTCATTACATTCTCCAGAATTTTTTTGTGTTCCCCTCTTCAGAGGAGTAGGATTTTTAAAATGCTGAGAATGAAATCCAGATTTCTTAGTGCTCAGTATAGCACATCATTGGCTTTTCTCTCTTAAATGCCTCCCCATATTGGGTAAATCACTAAACATTATTACAGTGTCCTTGTCAAATCAATCTTTTGAATTCAATATCTCTTCACTAAATCCTGTGTTAACGTTCTATGTTATGTTGGTAAATACTTTGGAATGAGAATCAAGAGACCTCTTTGAAATATGTAATATCTTTTTTGAGAGACCATTTAAGGTCTCTCAAAAATAATTTCAAATATTAAAGTTTCAAGTAATAAGAAAATAAATATGTATATTTAAAAGTATATCCTGGGAATAATAACAAACTAATGATTAGTATATATTTTACTAGAGAAGCAGCAAAAAGAAAAATGAAATTTAAATCTAAAATCTTTAGAGGAAATCTCTGGCATTAAGATAATGTACATTAACATAATATTGTTATATAAAATATATTTAAAACTAAATCTGTGAATTGAGACAGTCTGAAACTAAATTTTGTATTGTAATTGCAGTATTCATTTTTTTATTTACTATAAATGTTCAATATATGTGATTAGTTAAATCATGTCTCCCAAAGAGATATGTACAAGTCCTAATGTCCTGTATCTGTGAATGTGATTTATTTGGAAATAAAGTATTTGCAGATGTAATTAAATTCAGGACATTTGGATGAAACCATCCTGATTTAGGATGGGCCTAAATTCAATGACTGGTACCCTTATAAGAGAAAGAAGACAGAGATTTGAGATGGAGGTGCCCAGGGGAAAGCCACATAAAGACGGAGGCAGAAATTGGAGTTGTGCAACTACAAGCCAAGGAAGGCCAAGGATTTCTGGCTATGGCCAGAACCTAGGAGAGAGGCATGGAATGGATTATCCCTCAGAGGCTTCATATGGAACTGACCTTGTCAGCACATTGACTTCAGACTTCTGGTCTCCCAAACCAGAAGGAAATTGATTTCTATTGTTTTAAGCCACTGAGTCTATGATAACTTGTTACAGCAACCCTAAGAAAGCTAATATATGATTACACACATATACTTATAATATTTTACTCATATTGTTTCTACTTCTAAAATGAAGTTTCTGGATGGTTAAAATATAAATATCATGTATATCTCATCATACAGTTGAATAAAGGAGGATGCAGAGAAAGGTAAGAAAATAACAAAGTTTAGAAAAATTCTTGTGTTGAAATAATTTCTGTAAAGAAGCAGAATGATGTAGTAAACGTCCTAGAGTTAGACTGGCAATTTCTATTTTAATTTTCCCACTTTCTAGTTGTATGAATTTGGACAAGGTATTTAATCTCTCTGAGCCACAATTCTCTATTTCAAACCATATCACAAAAGAAAATAATACCCCTTGATAGTGTGGTTGAAAGAGAAAAATGTGATTATCCATGTTAAGAACTTTACACATTGCCTGGCACATAGTAAACTTTGAATAAATGTTATCTAGTTTTAATTGTAATTAAATTTTCATAATGGGTTATCTAAAAATTTATTTTCTATAGTAGATATAAATTCTCAGGACACACCCTCACACCTAGAAGCCTGCACAGCCACCTTTCTCCATTGATAGTTATTCTACTTTTAGAGAATAACCTCTACCTAAAATATTAATTTAAGTGAAAAATATTAAGAATGTCACCCAATTAAGACACAATTATTCTCTATATTTTACTCAGGTTAGCAACTCACTTCATAATCACAGAAAATGAATAGTTGTTTACCCCAGCTTCTGCTTAATTTTGTTCCACCAGTTCTGAAGTGATCACCTCCTAAATGCAACACATCACCTCTTTGGCCTCCCTGACCTCACATTATATGGACATGAAAAACCATTATTCATTATTTCTGTCCAGTTCCTTTTAGGTCAATCAATATTGAGTGATATTTGCACAAAGTCTTTTTATAATTAATAATCAACGTTAACTGTATTTTAGAGTAAAATCCACACTGGGCACACTAGGGCATTCACTTCCTGTTATAATCCTAATCCTATAAATGAGGGCCTCATACCTATTTTATAAATGAAGACATTGAAGCTCAGAGAAGCCTAGGGAATTGTCCTAAGACATGAGGTTAAATTAGTATAGTATATAACGTTTTCTGTTTAGCTTTTTGTTATGAGTAAAACAACCATTTATAAAGTAAACAGAATAGTACTTTATACTAGTGATCTAGCTATGACGGTTACTTTGAATATTTATTTTCAATTTCTTAAAATTTCCCCAGTGAGAAAAAAAATGCACATATCCAGGCTTGGTCTTTGAATAATACATGATTTTAAATGTGTATCAGGTAAAAAAAAAAAAAAAAAAAAAAATGTGTATCATGTCATTAGACTAATGAGGGAAAAGAGACAACCACAAAAGACCTTATAGAATGAGAATTTCCCATCCAAAGCATTCCATTGCTAAAATCATGAAGACAAAGGGTTGACAACACTCAAATAGCCATAAAATTGTCACCAAAACTTACTGCCAAAGGATGAACTAAACAAGGGAGTCTCTCAAAATTCACAGGCACATCTTAAATATGCATAACCCTAATGATTATATCTCATGGAAACACACTTTGACTCAAAAACCTACTTTTTAAATGATATTCGAAAAAGCTGCTCTTAAAAGTGTATACTGGTATCATGGGATATAAGGCCTTTAAATAAGAAAAAATGAGGTACCACATTGCCCTCCTATGTATGTGTAACTATACGTAATTTCCATCAATGAGAACAACAAATGAAATATATACAGGAGTCACTATTTTCACCAACTTTACTAGTAGTCATCATGAAGAACATCACTTCCCACTGACATGGCCATGAAAAGAGAAAACAAATTCAGCTCTTATACAAACATAAGAGTAACTTCTAGGAAATAAAACTGGCAGGAGTTCATGAAGATTTAGAACTTCAATCCAGAGTGGAGAGATAGCCAGCGAGGTGGAAAACAGAAAGCCATTTAAGAGAAGTAGCTGCAGTTCTGACAACCCTCCCGAAAACAGCCTGGCACAAGCACTGTACAGATGGGCCAGGTGATACTATTAAACATGTTTTCATCTTACTTTTGTACAGCTCTTAGGAACCAGTTGAATTTTAAAACGCCTTTTCCCAGATACAACAGAGTAGTCCTCAAAAAGGCAGATTACATATTTTTTGAAAGGATGACTACTAAGAAGACACCAAAGTTTTCTTTAAAAATACATAAATGCTTAGGGTTGTAGTTAATAAATACTTTATTGATGATGGGGGCTATTAGTGAGAAAGTTTTTGTCCATTGGAATACATCCCTTTTCAGTGATGTATCTGGAAGCCTGGATAGATACTAAGTCTGAGGGAAGGTAGCACTTTTGTACAAGATCTTGCTCTTTAAATTGAGGTCAGCACAAGGCTTACAGAAGAATATAACTAATAATTAGTCTGCCTTCCTTTAAACACATACTGAAACAAGTTGCCAAATATTAATTTTGCAAATAAAAATATGGAAAATAGGAAGCGGATATGGCTCAAGCAGTTGAGCGCCTGCCTCCCACATGGGAAGTCCTAGGTTCGGTTTCTGATGCCTCCTAAGGAAAAAACAGAACAGACAAGGAGCAGACAATAAGAAAAAAAAATTGAAAATAGGGTTTTAAAATAAGCAGTATTTACATCTTGAGGTCACTTGTGGCCACTAATTAGCACAAGAACTTAGTTGGAAGGAATCTCATAGATCTAATTCTTCTCAGATAAGGGTTGTAAATCTCCCTGACCCTTATTATCAAGCTGAGGACATGACATAGGGTTCTTAATTACAATCAACAGCAGTACAGTCAAGTTAATTTAAGAAAAAAAAATTTATTAAAAGATATTATTAGGGACTCACAGAAACTCCAAGATGGCCAGATAATCAGGATATGCAGTCAGGAACAGTACTGAAATAACACCACGGAACCGGCTCAGCACTGCTGCCATCGCCAGGCATAGTTAAGGAAATCCACTTCACTTACTAGCATGTGGGCACCAGATGCCATAGTAGAACCTCTGCAGTGGCTGTCCCTGTAAACTGAATTTATCAGCCACCATCATTACTGTATAGATATTATGGTGCCAGTTTTTTGTCACTAATTTCCAATTTGAAGTCTGACTGTGTGTATCTGATTGTCAGAATCTGGGTCATAGGCCTGGTTCCTAGATGCAAAGAAGGCTGGGGAAGCAACTTTCTGGCCAGTACTCTGGAAATAACTCATAAGGAAAGATATTCCCAAACACATGAAAAGTATCAAAAATGTTGGGAGGCAGTTTCAAAGATATCAATGGTAATAAAGTTACTAAAATATGAGGACCTCATCCTAGATTTCCCTGGAAACTGGTATTGGAGAAACTATCTCTGCCATTGACTATAATCCATGAATTGGATCTGCCAGTCTCTCACTTCACCTCCTACCACTTTCTCCTTACCAGTCCCATGGGTCTTTTAGTGGTCCTCCAACATGCAGAACTTCTGCCACCCTAGGGTTTCTGCCCATGAGGCTCCCTCTGCCTAGAACACTATGGATCCAAATTTATTCATGGCTGACTCCTTCTTTGTTCTCAGGTCTCACTTTAAAATTTACTTCCTCAGAAGAGACTTCCAAGGCCACCCCATCCATGGACACCGCCCAGCCCACTCCAGCCACATTCCACTTTAACACTGTTCTATTTGTTTCATGACACTGATCACTATTTGATTTTGTTTTACTTGTGTGTTTATTTTCAGTCCCAGTTGCCATAACATAAGCTCCGTGGGGCCAGGGATTTTGTCTGCCCTTTTTCCTGGTGTATCTTCAGCACCTAGAACAGTGTCTAGTGCACAGAAACCTTTCAAATATTTGCCACCTAATGAATGAACTCCTGAAATAATGTAACAGGTCCATTTTATAAATGTGGAGACTGAAAAAGAGAAGCTCAGCAATTTGCATCAGATCACACAGTAAATTAGTCTTCAAAGGGCAAGTCCTTCATTCCCAGCCATGCAATTTCCACTGAGAGAGGCTCAAGTAGTTTCAGCTGTTTCGCCAAGCATGCCAGCAGCAGGGCAAAGCAGAAAGAATACCGTTTAGGAAAAAAAACATGAGCTCAATAACAAATATTTCTGAGTCCAAATCTGGGCCCCCAAAACTTCATAGGATTTTTCAGATAATTAAATGAGACCTTGAATGTACATAATCATGTAAAATGCTTAATATATATAGTGCTTAATAATTGGAAACTATAAAATGATTAATTGATGTGTAATGATAACAATGTCTGAATCCATATTCTCTTAATAATACATTGAGACATATCTTCATGTATAAATTGAGAGTGTTCATTTTTTTACTCAGTTGAAATTTACTGGGAATCTGCTATTTACCAGGCATGTCATACTTAGGTAGCATTTCCGTTTCTTATTGCCAGCTCAAAGAATATCTTGTCCCTATAAACTAGGGGCAAAAGATTGTCTATACTTTATTACTTCTTCTATTTATTTCAAAGCTTGTAATGAGTCAAAACTATGTTAAGTACTGGAGACACAAAAAGCCCGGCCTTTAAGGTGCTTATGTCTCATGAGAGAAATAGGAAAAAAAAAAAAAAAAAAGGGAAATTAGCAACAGTGTGACATAAACAAGATGCTATAGGAAACAAAGGAATGATAAGTGCAAATTATGAGAAAGGATATTTTTAAAGAGTGACTCTGAGTAAAATCTTAGCCACAGGATGAGAAGCTCTTAACCAGGAGTAGAAAAAGGAACTGGATATGCCAAGCAAAGGAAACAGCATCTGCAAACGCCCAGTGGAAAATTTAGTAGGGACATAAGAACCTCAAGAGAGAATTTCAAGAAAGGACCTGTCCCCAAGTCCCTGCAAGAGTGCTAATACTACAAATGATTGATTACCCTTAATTACTCTGCTCTCCTTGAAAAAGAAAAATGGTTCTCTTAATTATTATATTACCTTTCTAATCTGGCACCAGTCCTCAGTTTGGGGTAAGGATTTATTATATGCTTAAAATATATGCATATGTATTCAACATTTTATTTTCATCAAACCTCAGCCTAATGCTTCTTTGGATAATTCCATTTATATTAGAAACTTTTTAAACAAAAATGCAATATTATTAAAGGAATTGTCCTTTGTGTCTTTCCTTGTGCCTGGAATGCCTTCAAGTCACCTTCCTTTGGCAATTTCTCTAATTCTCCAAGCAGCATTTTTCATTTCCTCCTATAAAGTGACAGCACTTTCTGCATTACTTCCATTATAGCTCTTAGCAAATTGCTTTTTAATAAGTTTCTCTCTTGCTAGACTGAGCTTCTGGAAAGCAGGTTTTGATCTTTGTATCCCAAACATGATCTCTTTTTTTCCTAATAAATGTTTTTAATTTTAGAATAGTTTCAGATTTAGAGAAAGTTTGTAAAGGCAGTACAAATCATTCCCTAGGGAGATTTTCAAAATGGCAGATTTTGACAGAGTAAGTTCGGGAAAGGCCATATATTCTGAATTTCTAACAAGCTCCTAAATGATGCAAAGGCTGCTGTTCTGGGAGCACTGTTTTGATAAGGTATGTGCATCCAACAGAGGTTCTCAACCCGGGTTCCAAATTGAGATCGCCTGGAAAGTTTGTTTTTTAAAAATTCCAATGTCTGGGCCCTACCACCAGAGGTTCCAATCTAATTAGTTTGCCATGGACTCAGGGATCTGAATTTCATAAAAGCTTTTCAGGTGATTCCAACTGGCGCTGAGAACCAGTTGCCCTCATTGTTGGACACCCATATCCTAGCAGGCTTTCCCTCTCTTCCTGTGTTAAATGGGAATAATTCTAAGAATCTGATAATGTGTTATTGGAATTACATGACATAGTGAAAGTAAAGCACCAAATGCAGTCAGAGCCTAGTACATTCTAGGTGCTCTGAGATATTATTACAAATTATTATCATTATATGCAGTAAATTCTGACAGACAAAAGGACATGTAAATCCTTATGTCTCAACAAAAAAAAACTTTTGAGAACATCCTTCCTAAACTGTCTTCTTAGGGTTAAATTGCTCTCAGATCCCCAGCTGTTAGGAGAACATTTAAAAAGGGCAGGGAGTTCACAGTGTTAAGATGGAGTCATTATAGAAAACAGCTAGTCTTTAGGGAATGTGGTCTAAGCATCCTTTGATTAATTCAGAGGTCCTGAAGCTGATCCTTGAGTACAAGGAGTCCCTGCCTGTGTAGGACAGAAACATCTTTGTATGGGGACAGCCCAAAGGGCTGCTTATTGGGCCTGAGCTGCTTATTTCAGAACAGTGAGTGGTCACACCAGAATACAGCTGATCTAAAGGAGCAATCTTTGAGAATCATCAGGTTGCAAACTGTTGTTCATTGGCTTGAGGGCAAAACCCTTGACAAAATTCAAAGTCATTAAAATTCAGGTAAGACGACATAAGATAATTGTTCAAATTACACATTTAGGTTGACTTTTCTAAAATACAGTCCCTTCTCCAACCCTAAGGAATAGAGAAGTAGCTCAACTTTTAACAAATCCTGAAGTTTAAAGGGTTAGTTATACTTTATTTCTCTCAATCAATTGCTATTATCTGACTAAATTAAGATTAGTAGGCTGCTGGTTATGATTAGAAAAGGGAAGATAGAGTTTACAGATTAAGAGATGGCTTACACAATTACTATCCCTTTTAAGGTGGAAAAAAACAAATACTAAGATAATTAACCCTGGCTTGACCTAAACCAATTACTATTTAGTAATAGATAAGCATCTCTCCTCAAAATAATGTCACCTCCTTGAGCAGCCAAGAATCTGCTGACTTTTAAGACTTAAATTACATGATATTTTATATTGTCATCTTTATTATCATATCTCATACCCTTTGAAGCACATATTTTAGGAAATAATGAGTTACACATTTATACAGACACATATAAATATGGAAGAATACTCAACTTAGAGTAGTGGTAAATAAAGTAGCTTTCACACTTTATTTTCTTTCTGTAATTTAATTTTTTATGAAAGCATATATTAGTTTTATAAATATACGATAAATTTGCGTTAAATATATAGGGCATCTGGCAATAGTCTGTTTCTTATTCTAGGTACAAGAAAATTTACTTTTGTAAGCCAACTGTGGGTGCTTCTATTGCATTAGTATCTACCACTAGAAATATAAAATATAAAAGCCTTACCCTTTATTTAAAATTAATTAGATCAAAAGGTAAGAGGTAGAATGGTCCATAGAAATAATGTAAGTATCTTCTTCCTGTTTGGTAAATATGGATGAACTCCAGTCATTGAAGTCCAACAGCTGACTAACATGTCGTTAGATAATCTGCCATCACAATAAACACAACACTTCTTGAAACTTATCCTTATTCTCTAATCTCTCTCCTCTTTCCAGGTGGATCATTCTCAGGGTAAATTACTAATTCCTCTCAAATAAATCAGTAATCTCTAGATTTACTTAGACAAAGCAGGAAGTAGCATTCAAATGAAAAATTATGAAACCATATACAACCAAGATTTTTGGCCACAACAGATTTCTGAAACCTAGAAATGCTGAAATTAAATAGACATAGATCTAAGCATATGGAAAACAATGTCCAGATGGTGAAATCAGATATCATGTTGTTCTTGTTCATCCCTCAAGGCTGGACAGTCATAATATTCAAAATCAAATACAACCTTTATGACAGTTCTCCTCCTACCGTCAGCCTTACAGAAATGGTGATAGAACCCAGAATCCTTCTACAAGAAAAAAGCCATCCAAAACTCCTATCAGATATTCCCCTACACCCAGTCAGCATGTCCTGCTACTCCTATCTCCTTAACAACCCTTGCATCTAAAACTTTTTCTAGTATCAGTGTAATCTTCAAACTTGCCACACCATCTCCAGTCACCAACCTTCAATCTATCTGCCATACTGCTGCCAAAATATAATGTTGATCAAGTTACTCTGCTAAATTCCCAAATTCTTTAATGTGGCATACAAGGTGCTACAATATTGTGTTCCTGCTTACCTCTCCAAAGTTACCTCTTGCACTTCCCTCATGGGCATCTAGTCTTCTAGCCATCTCAAATTACTATCAGTTTCCCATTATAACACACAAGCTCACAATTCTATGGCTTTGAAAGTGCCTTTATCACAGGAAAAACCTTCCTGCCATCTGATGGCATAAGACTACCCCTCACTTTTTGTGAGGTATCGCAATAAACCATTCCAGAGTAAAAACTCCAGAGATACCCAAGCAGAGATAGCACTTCTGTTCTTTATGCCACGCCACCTTTGCCTCTACTGTATTGTAGGAATTTGGTACTCAAGTCTTTCTTTTTTAGCCCTAGTGACATGCCTAAATCCTAGAACATGAATGTTGGTTGAAAGAATAAATTAATGACTGAAGAAATGCCCTTGGACTGAAAAATGAGATGACTGCAATGCTGCCCATCATCCTTCCTTTAGAGGAGATCAGAAGAGTCAGTAATTTTTACCCAAGGACCCTTACTCTAATCTACTTTGAGAGGACTCAGCAGCAACAAAAATTTTTTGCCATACTAAGTATGTTTCTTTCATCCCTGCAAGTTTCCTCCATTTTCTATGACATGACATTTATGTTCAGTAGTGGGGTTATAAATTACTCCTTAAAATTTATCAAACTATAAAATAATATATATATATCATTGTAGAAGCATTAGAATATAAAGAAAGTAAAAATACAAGTTGTCCATAATCCTAACAAGCAGTTATAATCAACCATTAACATTTTGGGTATATATTCCTAAATGGAATTTTTATACATAGATTCTATCTATAAATGGAATCATATTATACAGCCTATTTTATAACTGAATTTTTCATTAAAAATATTTCCAGTGAGTTCTAATAACAATCCACATTTAAAATCACATGAAATGTTTCTAAAAAATGTAGATGGTTAAAAATGTATCTTTGGGTAGTGGGCCCTGAAATATTCCTCTTAACCCTCTAAGTGATTCTTATGTACAGTAAACTTTGAGAGTCACTAACCACAGATAATGCTTTCAAATCACTATGGCACAATGACCAAAAAAGTGGAGGTTTCAAAGATATTTATTTTGGCTGCACATAAGAAAGCGTAAGAGCTGTTACAAAATGAAATGGGTTACCATCCCAGATGATGAGCCCCTGGAACTCTGCAAATAGATTTTGAATAACTGGTCTCAAGGATGTGGTGGGCATTCTGCATCAGGAAAGAGGCTGAAAGAGATACTTTCTAAGGTTAGTCTCAACTTTAAGAATATAAGACTATATAATTAAAGAATGTTAAGACTAAATTACACTGCAGAACCAAAAGAGAACAGTTACCTGGGAAGACAGTTATGGCACTGACTGGATATATATTTTGGGGAGTGGTTTAGAGGAAGGCAGCTCTCAAAGTTAACACTTTGCACACAATTAATTGAAAATGTTTTTGGTTCTAGAAAGGATTAATAATGAACTATTTTTAACTAATGACCCAAAAGTGTCTTATTTGGTCACACTAACACAAACAATATAAGCTAAAGGCTCTGCCGTAACAGAGTGAAGGACCCCAGGCATCTTTGGCATACCTGACCCATTGTAACCAGTGTTGGGGCTGAGAGGGGGTCTGTAAAACTGTGGAAATACTAGTAATCTAATTTAACCTTTTCATTTTCAGATAAGGAACCTGAAGGCCAGGCAAGTTCAATGTAAACTCACATGTTCAAGATGGCAACAAAATAACTATTTTAGAACTCCACACTTCTGAAACAGTCTACTGATTTGGGTAAGAAAAATTTCTATACTATTGCAAATTGTCTTTTCTCAAAATGCTAAAAAGCTAGAGATAAATCTCAGAAGGTCCAACTGTATGAAATTTTATACATATAAAGATGCCATCTTGTAAACAAATGGCTTAAAAACAATTGCATTTTAAAAATATCTTGACATTTCAAAGATAGCTGCAATAATGTTCCTTATGTTGCTCTTCTCAGAGTTATAATTTAATTCCCTATTTGGCAGGGAAGTCAGTGATTACTCTCACTTTCTGACACAAATAAAAATGCCTTCCAAGAGACAACTAATATTTTCAAACATAGCCCTTGTGATAGACACACTCCATATGTGTACCTATGAGTTTACATACAAATGTCAGTATTTTAATGGATATGCATATTTATGGATGCTTATATAAGTTACATATATTTTAAATTATTGACTATATAAGTTCTTTTGATTTCTTATCAAATATTCTGCTTAATCTTTTGATAATATTGTTTTTAAGATTGACTGAAAGGACCATATATTTACAAACAGTCAATGAAAGAGTTTGAGAATCATCAGCCCAGATGGTTTCAATAAGCCTATGGCTCCAAATACTTTCTATATGCTTATGAATCCTAAATGCATATCTCTTACTGAGAAATTTCTCATGAACTATCTACTCAATGTATTTACTTTGATGTTTAAAAGACATCTCAGGGAAGCGGCTGTGGCTCAATCAGTAGGGCTCCCGTTTACCATATGGGAGGCCCCGGGTTCGGTTCCCGGGGCCTCCTGGTGAAGGCAAGCCCGCCCGCACGGCGTGGTTAGCTGACCCAGCGAGCACAAGCAGCAAGGGGTGGATAAATGAATGAATAAATAAAATAAAATCTTTAAAAAATAATAATAATAAAAAAAAAATAAAAGACATCTCAAACTTAGCAGGTCCAAAATAAAATTCCTAATCTTCCTCTCTAAACTCTTCCACCATTGGTCTTCCTCATTTCAGTAACGACAGATGCATCTTTCTAGTTGCCAAACTCAGCATTATCCTGGATTCCTCTCTTCACATCTGATATCCATCAGCAAATTCTGTCGCTGTACTGCCAAAACATATCAGAATCCCACCATCTCTCTTACCACTTTGCTACTAAATCAACATCCTATTTCTCAATCGTCTCATAACTGGTCTCTTTGCTTCTGCCTTTCCCCAGAACAGTCTATTCTCTAAGTGGCCAGAGTGACACATTGTAAGCCTGTTGTCACCTCCAGTGACTTCCAATCCCACAGGGAGTATAAACCCTATAAAGCTTTTTCCGGTATTTTCATTTCATTCTACTACTTCTCAAACTTAATTTTCTGATGCTTTTCCACTTGCTTACTTTGTTCCAGCCACCCTGGCCACCTTGCTCTCCATCCAATATTCCAAGAATACAGATGCTATTTCTCTAATCAGAAGTTTCTTTCCCCACAAACATCTCCATGGCTTGTTCCTGCTTGTCCTTCACATGTCTTCTCCTTCATAATGTCAAACCATCACTGAGATATTCCTAGAATTGGTATCAGCCAGTGTCCTAGAACACTATGGGGCCACACAAAAATTAAGAAAATTGGTGCAGAGCTTAATAAGGGACTATTTAAAAGCATGTGGGCAAGATATATAGGAAAACCAAAAGGGATAATGCAAAATTCCCATAACAAGAGAAAAGGAGGATACTGGAAATTACAAAAATGTCAAATAGAGAGGGCTTCCTTGAGAGAAAAACTAACAATTGGAAGATGATAGCAATCAGCCTGAGTTGCCTGCAAGAAAGAGCTGAAGAGCTGAGGGAATAAATAACCTGAATTCACAATTCTACTCCTCAAATCTCTTCCCAGGACACCTATTAATATAGTTCATAATTGTTTCCCTTCCAGGGCAGAAAAGGATGAAGAAGGGTGGCAAATGGATTTGGAAGAGATATCCAAAGATACCAAACCCATCACCTCATTCCAGTTCTCCTTAGCCCTTTGTCTTGCATTATTTTTTAAATAGCACATATCTGATTTGACATACTATATTTTTTATTTGTTTATTTGTTGTATCCCTTGTAGAATGTTAGCACTATAAGAGCATAGATTCTTGTCTGCTTGTGTACTGCCATTGCTTTAATACCAAGAACAGTACTTGATATATATTAGGCACTCAAGCAATATTTGCTGAATGAATCAATAAGATGCAAAAATAATTGTCCATTGTATATTGATTGTCTATTGACTATAGTGGATAGGCTAATTATATGGCCAGGCAGTCACTGAGGTTATCCAAAGAAAGACCAATATAGTTTGCAAAAGGTTGATATGGTGAATAAGTCACAAGTAGTCTTGGATGTTTTAGATTGTGCCTTGTAGAACTCAAGGTTGCATTCACCAACATGGGGAACAATAAATGAGTAGGAGGTAGGAACATACATGGTCATTGACAGTATCCCACCTGCCTCCTTGCAGGTGATTTTATCATGAGTTGAGTCATGATGTTTGATGTATGTCATAGATGTTCCCGATAAAAGAAACAACAAAATGGGAAGTTACATATATGTTACATTGCGAAGAGTAAATGAGCATTAAATGTTTAAATATTCATATTACATTTGCATATTTACCATGAATAAATTAAACAAGGTCACCCTCCTAGCAAGGGTCCATTAAAGAAAAGTCTTTGAGGAAAGGATATTAGAAGAATTCATTGGTTCTCTAAATTATGTGTAACAATTGGGGACTCGTGCAGCAATCAGAAAAACATTACTTCTTTTTTTACTGTTTTCCAGATTCACGAAAAGAAAAGATAAAACAATGGGGCAGAATAGCAAACATATGGGTTACTTTTAAAACTGAGGAGTTAATGTTGGTGGATAATTTATTAGGAAGTAATACAAGTACTTCCTAATAGTACTTCCAAGGCCACTCCAATTAGTAAAGGCAAAAAAGAAATCAAAGTAACATATCATCAGGAGACAAAGAAGTGGCAAATACTAGAATATTTCCTTAGAAAAGGTCTTTAACACCCACGCCCAGTTTCATTAAGAGAAGAATCCCATACTCTAATGATCCCTGTCTGCCTGCATTTCTCTGAAGAAGAAGAAGGTGGGGAGAAACAAAGTTGAAAGAAGAAAAAGAGAGATCAAATAGATTGAGTTGCTGTGAGATTTTTGAAATTTACTCTAACCCTAACACAAGAAACATAACTACACACACTCTAGTAGAAGACTTATTAATTTCATACTATAACCCCACTTTTTCCTCTGAAAGGAAATGAGTTATGTTACAATGATTACTCTCTGCCCTAGTTTCCCACCTGTTTTGACAAATATCATACAATGGGTTGGCTTAATAATGGGAATTTGTTGTCTCATGGTTTCAAAGGCTGGAAGGCTTGCTTCCTTGTGCAGTTAGTAGCATTCTGGTAGGCTGGCAATCCTCAGGATTCATTGGCTTTTCCATCAGTTGGTGATGTCCTCTCCTTTTTTCCCAGGTTCCAGCTGACTTGCAACTTTCTACATGGCTCTTCCTCAGCTCCTCCCCCTGGCTTTCTCTCTATAAGGCCCCCAGTAATAGGATTAAGACCCATACTGATTCAGCTGGCCACACCTTAAATAATAATAACATCTTCAAAGGTCCTATTTACTCATGGGTTCATACCCACAGGACTCACAGGAGTTGGGATCTGACCATGGCTTTCATGGGGAACATAATTCAAATCCTAATACTCTCCAATTTAAGAAGGTACAAAAATAGTCTGTGAAAAGGATCTTTGGGTTCCTGTGAGAAAGATATTTGCTATTGGAACACCATTCCATATGCCTCCATTGAGGGACAGATCCAGATACTAAAGCTTATACAAGGTAGGAACATTAATAAAATAAATTTCAAAATATTACAAACTAAAATAATATTAAAGTTATCATAAAAATCCTTTAAAATCTAGGAAAATCACATATGTTTTCAATTAATTACTAGACATGTTTCAGTATATGGTGTTTTGTTTTGTTTTGGCTCATATACTTTGATTACCTCTTCATATTTCAAAGATTTTATATTTTCTGTGGGGAGACTAGAAAGATAATCCAATCTTTATTCTATCAGGGTTGATCAAAGTTTTGTTATTCTTATTAATTCATAGTATATTTTGTTTTTAATCATTCATAGTTTAGAAAAATTTCTTTCAATTTCCAGCTTACTAATGTAAATGGCATGTACATGTTTAGAATGTGGTCAATTTGAGTAATCCTCTATCTAGTTTCTATCATACATAAACTTTAAGATTTAGAATAATTTTTCACAGACTAACTTCTGTCTTCTTACATGTGAAAACCTATTTTTTTCTCTACCCATATGCTTTGGTGCCAGGTTCTGTAGGACACGTGCATATCACAAAATGTATGTTCACTTATCCCACTGGGTGTGTAGGCTCAGAGAGCAATAGAAGGATTCCAGGAAGCCATTTCTGCACTGGGATGGCAGAATAACTTAATTATACATTGAAGCAACTATGAAACTGCATAAATATTAGGCTGAACCATATGGAATTGCCAATGTACAATCATTTTTGACCTCCAAAATTGGCAATTTTATATGGCTCACACTAATAAATGCCACAAAGCCAAAATAAGTGGATCCTCAACTCAGCATCCCCTCAGCCAGATTCCAAAATTGTCCATGGCCACTCTGACACCACTAATGGAAATATGACAAAGAGTAGAAGGGCAAAGAGTTCACAGTCTTACACAATTAAGTTTAAAACATCTTATTTTGGAAATTTTACATATGGTTGTGTGAATAAGGCATGGGACCTTGGAGAGAGTATGAGTAAGTAAGGGCCCCAAAGACTAAAATCCATTAATTTAATAGTAAATTGCTTCTATCATCCCAATCCTATTACTGAAAGATTTGTCATCTAGCTAGTCCCCAGGAAACCTGCAAGAGACATCAGAAAAGCAAATACATTTTTTTTTTACCCAAAGAAATAGTTCCCACTTGTTACAAAGAAATGATTCCCAATTTAGAGGCACAAGCAGATTCCAGTGGCCTCCATCCATCATGATATTCAAATAATCTTGTCCAAATTATGAAAATGTTCTGTGAAGTAGAGTCCTTATTGGCACAGGAATCTCATCTATCATTATTCCCTGGGTCACTCATCAATTGCATGTTCTGTACAATAAGCATCTTGTCCTCACAGGGGTACTTGTAAAACACAGCGCCCTCTGATGAAAATGGTCTCAATGCAAAATGTAAACTATGGTTTATCTGGAATTTGACACTAGGTTATTTACTAACTGACCTGACAATGAAACAATTCTCTGAACATATGCTTTTTAAATCTAACACAAATGCCACACAGAGAACAGAGTTTAGCAAGAGGCCTTAACCTATTTTAATAAGAATCTTTTCTTTTTTCTGGCTTTACACTTGTATCTCCTCTGCAGACTGATGGCTTATACAAACAGACTATTTATCTGCTGAATTCTGCTGTGTCAGCAGCACAGTGCAGGAGAACTATGCTGACTCTACACTAAGACCACTTTCTGCTACAGAGCTTCAAGGAATAGTGTCCTCATCATGAAACATAGTGTAAGCCCCAATAATTTTAGGACTGCTTTAGAAGTTAAAGCCATTGATGG
Organism: Tolypeutes matacus; assembly: GCA_026826555.1. Taxonomy (NCBI): domain Eukaryota; kingdom Metazoa; phylum Chordata; class Mammalia; order Cingulata; family Chlamyphoridae; genus Tolypeutes; species Tolypeutes matacus. The sequence goes on from JAKSZT010053929.1 coordinate 50,239,424, forward strand.
AGACTTATTCTAGAAGGTCACTGTATTGGTTAGTCAAAGGGATGCTGATGCAAATTACCAAAAATATGTTGGCATTTATAAAAAGGTATTTACTTGGGGTAGAAGCTTACAGTTACCAGGTCATAAAGCATAAGTTACTTCCCTCACCAAAGTTTGTTGCCACATGTTGGAGCAAGATGGCTGCTGACATCTGCCAAGAGTTCAGGCTTCCTGGGTTTCTCTCTTCCTGGAGCTTGTTTCTCTCTGGGCTCAGGCTTGCTTCTCTCCATAAGGCCAGCTGTAGACTATCAGGAGAATGGCTCGTCTTTTTTCCCAGGGCCTTCTCTCCTTCCTCACAACCAAGCTTCTCTGTGTGCTTACTTCCCGGGCTCCAGCATTAAGACTCAGCATCAGAACTCCAACTCTGTCCTTTGCCATGTCTTGATCTCCGAGTCCCCACCCACCAAGGGGCGGGGACTCAACGCCCTACTGATATGGTCCAATCAAAGCCCTAATCATAATTTAATCACGTCCAGAAGAACAGACCAGTTTACAAACATAATCCAATATCTATTTTTGGAATTCATAACTAATGCCAAACTGCTACAGTCACTAACACCACATCTGGCTTCTTTACAATAATTGGAATCATACCTACATAAGGATAATAAATAAAACTTAGTCAAATCTTCACTCCATTTATATTTCAAAAGGTACCAAACCTATTCAACATAACTTTAGATTCAGATTGTACAGTGTCTGAATTCAGCTATGCCACTAGGTGAAATTTGGCATTAATAATAGTAACAACAACAAGAAAATTTTCATTTATTGAGAAGTTACGATGTGTCGTGTTCTGTGTGAGCCACATTAGACATAGAGTCTCTTAAATTTCTCATCAACCCAATAAGGGAAGTGTTATATCTAAACTGCAAACTATTTTAACCTTCTAAGCCTCATTTTTCTCATCTGTAAAACAGATCATTTCATTTGTGTTTGCAGGACTTAAGCAAATATTAAAGATAATACAGGGAAGCGGCTGTGGCTCAATCAGTAGGGCTCCCGTTTACCATATGGGAGGCCCTGGGTTTGGTTCCCGGGGCCTCCTGGTGAAGGCAAGCCTGCCCGCATGGCGTGGTTAGCTGACCCAGCAAGCACAAGCAGCAAGGGGGGGATAAATGAATAAATAAATAAAATCTTTAAAAAAAAAAGATAATACAGGCAAAGTATTGAACATTTAATAGTAGAAGTACCATTGATGGAGTCTTATTCTAGAAGGTAACAGTAAAATAACAGTAAAATTACTGTTATTAAAATACAACTTCTTAAAACTTATCTAGATTGTATCTGTATATATGCCTTGTATATACAATTAAATATTAGATTTAGACTTGACATAAATAACATAAAGTATAAAAAATTTCAACCTTCCCACCAGGTGAGCTAGAACACAACCTTGCTGAATCCACAGATTTAAGGAATAAGCATTCTTGCTCTCATTAACAAACACAAAACAGAGCAGGGAGGTGGGCTGCATCATCATTTAAAGCAGTCAGCATGTCTTTAAAGTCCACTCCAGCATAATAGGAAACTGCAAAGAGAGTAATAAATACAGTCCTTCTGGTGCTGTATTTTAAGGACACAGAACACATATGGTATTACACTCTTCTGTTATTTGGAACAATGTGTATAAAAATAATAATGAAATAAGTGGCAAAACAAAGCATCAGGTCAGACACTCAGAAATCAAGGATCTATAAAGAGTAAGAGATGAGAAGCAAATTTTTGCTCATCATATAATTTGCAATTAAAAAATGACCTTAGGGAGCAGATGCAGCTCAAGTAGTTGAGCACTGCTTCCCATGTACGAGGTCCCAGATTCGTTCCCCAGTACCTCCAAAAAAAAAAAAAATTAACTTTAACCTGAAAATGGCTACTATGTGCCTAGTGATAAGACTAGCTAGTGGTTCTATTAGGAACAATCAATACTATCCCTATGATAGGTGAGTTATTGCCATCCTCTCCATATACCATCCTTACTTTTATCCTCTGCCCTCTGACTATTAGTCAATTCACCTTATAGGTGATAGGAGAAAGAGACAAAAGGAGCTTTAGATTATACTGGCTCTGCCAGCCTCCAAATTTTAATAGTGGGCCTATAAATTAGGCATAAAAATGGTACAAAGTAATAGTTTCTATTAATGAAAAAGTAAATTAACCAGAATGTTCTGTTTGGTTAGCACCTAAATCAGACTAAATTGTCTTGCATAAACCATGAACTTGAATACTCAGAAACAAAGAAGTTAAGAAAGCTCCCCGCTCAAAAAAAAAAAAAACTCACTTTCAAATGGTTTAGGAAAAAAATGTATAAATGTATATGTATTGGGGATAGAGTAAGAAACAGATAAAATGTAAATGATAAAGCAAATGAGGTAATATAAAAACAATAACTTAATGCACTAAAGGGTATATGAGTATCTTTCTATTACTATTACAAATGAATTCTAGGTTTGAAATTATTTACAAGTAAAGAGTTTTAAAAAGAAAGTTGACAAAAATATTTAATCATGAAAGAAAATGAAATGTGAGTGAAGTTTCATATTTCTTCCTCTTATAATTCAAGAAGGATTACTCTCATAACTATTATCATTATCTATAGGAGAATTCAAGAACTTAGCAAAGTTACAGTATATATTAAATGCTTGTTCAGGACAGAAAACTGGGGGTGGGGTGGGGTGGAAGTCCTTACATAATTCTTGTTTGTATAAAGAGTTTCTAACAAAAACAACAAAGAAAATCAAATGTAAAATAATTCTATTTGGCCAGACATTATAGGAGACTGAAAAAGGAATGAAGTGACAATAGTCATATGTGGTGGTTTGAAGCTATATGTACCCCAGAAAAGTATATTCTTAAAGTTAATCCATCCCCATGGGTATGGACCCATTGTAAGTAGGATCTTCTGGTGAGTAGGAGCTTAACATAAGTTAAGATGTGACCCACCTCATTCAGGGTGGGTCTTAATCCTCCTACTAGAGTCCTTTGTAAGAGAATAAAATTCATTCAGAGAGTGAGGAAGCCATGGAAGCAAGAAGCTGGAAGCAATGAAACCTGGAAGAGAAGGGAAAGACTAGCAGACACCATTATGTGCCTCGCCATTTGACAGAGAAGTTCAGGATTGCTTGCAGCAGGTCTGCAGGGAAAAGGTATTGTCTTGATGATGCCTTGATTTGGTCCATTTTCAAGGATTCAGAACTGTAAGCTTGTAATGTAATAAATTCCCATTGTGAAAGCCAACATATTTCATGGTATCTGCTTGAGTAGCTTAGCAAACTAGACCACCATACTTATTTTCTTTTTTCTCTTTTTTTTTTTTTTTGATTTTTTTTAGGAGGTACCAGGGATAGAATCCAGGTACATGGGAAGCAGGCACTCAACCACTCCCCTATTTTTTCTCTTTTTAATGCCACCATTATATTCAAAGCTTCTAGTCTTAAGAATAATCAGAAATTATACTGTTTTCTGTAAGGATTCCACCAACTACTATCATGGCCTCATAAATCTTGTGGAAATATGGATGCCCCAGATTCTCTCAAGTTAGAGAATATCAGAATGGTTCAGTATAATCTACTTTAGCGATATTGAAATAAATGATACTACACTGAGTTTTGGAAAATATATATTAATAATTTTCACATGCAAAACTTTTAGCATCAACACACTTGTCAATGATTACAGTAGATTAAAAATGAGCCAACACTTCTTAAGGAAATCGATTTTTGAGTTTGTTAAATAATTAAGTTGAGATACAAACTTAAAGTTTCTTAAGTTGTGATATTCAATGTCTTAAAAGTTCAAGTTATAGGCATCTGATGAGGGGGCAAATCCTAACGTGTCATTTAAAAGAAGGTTCTTTTGAATATCATTCTTCTCAAAGAGTGAGCATTAAAAAGTTGTCAGCATTTTATATATTCACTAAGCAATTATTGTTACAGGTTTAGTTTCAGAATGTTCCCAGGAAAATTATTCTGGGGTATTAGAGACTCTTCAACAAACTTAATTAATAGTGCTAACATTCAGTCATTTGCTCATTTAGCTCTGGGTAAATACAAAAAAGTGCTCAGAATAATCACGGATGCTTCTTCATTAGCAACATGAGGATTCAGTCTGAAAAATTAGGATGTCTTATAATTAAATCCCTTTTACTATTTCTGTCATTAGTCGTTTGAACTAAGTTTAAGATGAATACACTAGTACTAAATTTTGCTAAAGAATAAATACAAAAAAGAAAAAACAAAAAAAAAAAAGAATAAAAAAAAAAGAAAAAGAAAAAAAAATGAAGAAAAATAAACAAAAAATAGAAAAAAAAAAAAGAAAAAAAAAATAAATTTTGCTATGCAAGTGTGGTGCAATAGCAAGGTTCCAGTGAAGATACAGGAAAAATTTAAAAGCAAATTATTACCTTCAGGAGCCTAACTGCATGATTCAATTATATAAATTAATTGCATATTTGCAAACATGCTGCTTTTTTCCTCCTGTCTGGCAACTTTCACAGAAGGGATATCAAAAAGAAGTAAGAGATCAGGATGCCTTATCATTTCCTAATGCCATGCCACAGCAATCTCTGTCTGATTGTGACTTCCCCATTTAAAAAGTGGAAGCCAGCATTAGGAATCATGAATGACCACATCTGGCTCTAAAACCCAATGGGACTTACCATATTTAATAGATACATGTAGTCTTGATAAAAACGGAAAGGCAGTAAGTAAAAGCAACCTGCTCTTTCCTCAATATTGCACACACACATACACACACAGAGACACAAGCAATCTTCAGATATCTCAGTGGTGTGTTTTCATTCAATTCCCACACACAAACTCCTCAACTGTAGCCTTTTTTTGCAAAAGGAAGTGTATTCTCTGTAGGTGGCAAAAACATTGCGATTCTTCAGGATATTGTTTGAATAAACGTTAAAATAACATTCCTTTCATAAATAAATGGTTATTCAGCCTTAAAACACTTATTTATTGCCAAATGCAAATTTGCATACAAGGAATGGAGTCCCTAGAATGCAGAAAAATACACATCACAATACAATCCCTACTCAGAACAGTTCCACAGGTACCAGATCAGAAGCCAGTTCAACCTGACTCCAAATGCATGTCTTTCCTCTACACTGAGATTACAATCTAGCAAAACAACATACAACAAGTAAAATGTTGATTCAGGGAGAAAATAGACATTATATCCTGTTTGTGGGGGGTTAAAGAGACTGCAAAGAGGTTTAAGGTAAGAGGTAAAATGTGAGCTGAACCTGGAAAAGAATGTAAATATTAACAGACAAATGAATTTATACTGTTTTTCAGGAGGAGTCCATGAACAAGAAGAAAGGACAGCAAAAGAAAATGTAAGATCTCCTAAGGGCAATGATTGTCCAGTTTCTGTACAGCAAGGGAGTATCGCAATGTATAAGAATAGAGACAGATAGTAGCAGGAAGTGAAAGTAGAGATAAAAGGATCTTGGATTGCTCATTTTTGGCAGAGTTTGAATCTGAAGGCTTTGGGCCAGAGCAAAACCTGACAGATGTGCAAAGAATTAAAGTGGGAAAATACTAAAGGCTGAGAGAAAAGTAAAGAACTTCAATCATCCAGGCAAGATGTACTGACGGCCAAAACTAGGGCCTCTGGCCTAGTAGTGTAAATGGAAATTGGCTGGTTGTACCGTTCCTCTCAGCCATAAAGTCTACAATTTTAAATATATGTGACCTTTACTACAAAGAGGTAACTGAAGGTAGCATAAGAAACTTTAATCAATATACATTTCCAAAATAAACCTCAATGAAACAGCTGAAATAATAGAGGTAAGGAAGAAATGCAAAGTTTTGTGAGAAATTGAAGAGTAGCTAAAGAAATGCCTGGTAAAATAGCTACAAATTTGGAGTATAATAAACCACAGTGACCACTATACCCAAGCATGTTATAAACTCTTCTTAATGTCCTGAGGAAATCTAGACTTATACAAGCTGGGATCAGCTTCAACTCTCTCCTTTACTCTAAGTTGTTACTAATGTTTATACCGTGAGACTAGAGCAAACTGTGGAAGCCATATTGTCACTTCCTTTATAGCCCATCTAACAGCCAACACCCTCTTCCTCCCCCAAAAAACAAGACTTCTAAGATATAAATGTATTACTGAATCAGATTCTTTAATGATTAATATTGTATGGAAATCACTGTGTACAAAATTTTTAAATAATGAAGTATCAGATTTTTTGGTAATGTTCTCAAAAATTCCTACTTATAAACTGAAGCCTGTGCAAATCAAAGGGCACTTTTTATGATATGCAAATTCTTTTCCTCAGATTAGTTATTCCCAAAATGTAGTAGGTGGTATATTAGATGATTTTAAGTAATTTTGTTGTGTAATCTTTTCACATTGTAACCCTTTTTACTTTACTATTTTAATGTGCATTGAAAAAATATATGACCATAATATAATATTTACCTTTGAAAGACATTTCAGTTTAAAAAAATGATTATTTGAAGAAAAATACTAAAGAATCATGCAAGTGATATACCCAAATATTGCTAATGCTATAATAAAGATTTGAATATTAAAAACATTTTAAGCATGACACTGTACAGTTGGATTTTATTATCCACTAAACTTAATGGCACAGATATTTTATCAGAATATTAATTTTAATAATTTTTAACTGATCTCAAGTTTATAGAGAATCAAATCTAGTATTTTAATTAGTATTAATACTAAATATAATATTGTTATCTAGAATATGGAGTAAATTAATTTGAAAATGAAGAAAACACTTCATTTTTATTTTGTTTTTGTCATTTTCAAATTCTTTTGAAATTGAAGTAGGTAGGTAAGAACTATAAATTATAAAAGGAAAATTGAAAATTACAGATTTAAAAATCTGTGCATCGAAAACAAAAGAAACAAGTTAAAATTAATACAATACTTTAATTTCTCATTCAAATGTTAACTTCAAAAAACATTTGAGCTTTGTTTCTGTAAAGGAAGTGATTTAACTACATGTTGGGAAAAGCCTGAAATAGGTAATTCTTTTAAAATAGCCTATAGTACAAATTTAAAGTCAACAGGAAATTCATTAAATGTGAATATATACTAAAGGGTGGAAATAAGAATATTAAATCTAAAAATACAGGAGACATTGTTTGAAGTAATCTAAATTTCATTGTGAAGGTCATTTTGGTTGTTGTTGAGTCTTTTTTTGTTCTTTTTTGGGGGTGGGGCACCAAAATTTTAAGTTACAAAGATAAATGTGTCTGAAAACATTTCCTACATAGTACAGATATTTTTATTATTAAAACACTTTCACTGTTTTGCCAATTTTAAATAGAATATGAGAATTTTAGTTTATTTCCATTAATTTGAAGATTTCTGAAGACACATATTAAATGCTAAATGTTGGGTGTTTCTGTATGAAAAATCGCATACATATTTAGGCTTTACAATGCCACATCTGTTATGGGAGACTTAATTCTTTAGTTTTGATTTTTAAACACCTGTTTGAATAACATGTTTATATGCCACATGGTACTAGACCAAATGCATTTTTTTAAGTACCAAAGAGCTAATATGTTGAATGAGCTTTTGTTAAGACATAGGCTACCAATATTCATATAGATTTGAAAAACTTTTCTCTTAAGTTGGAAAGACCTTTTTCATCAGCAAATGTTTTCAAAGAGTTTTTTATTTTTCTAACTATGCAGCACACACATCTCTTACTAACATAATCACTTTTACATATATGGGATGAAGTTTTAACACTGCTGTATTTACCACAATTTTAATGACATTTCAAAACATGTTTTGAACTAATTTAGGAATAGTTATCTATCCCTGAAAAACATACCAGCAAAATATTATGAGTTTAAAGATGCCGCTAAACCATGGTTCTCAACGGGGCATGATTTTTTCTCCCTAGGGGACATTTGGCATCAACGGAAGGAAGGTGGCTTTTCCTTCCAGGGAACATTTGGCAAATTCTGGAGACATTTTTGTGGTCACTTCTAGGGCTATGTTGTTGGCATCTAGTGGACAGAGACCAGGGATGCTCCTAAACATCCTACAGCACACAGGACAGCTTCCAACAACAGATTATCTGCCTGAAATGTCAATATTGTTGAGGTTTAAGAAACCCTGCACTAAACTCATCACCAGCAGAAATGCTCCAAAGTATTAGAGTCAACTATAGGAAAAGATAGGAAAAGCACAAAAAGTCAAGTTAAGAGGAGAATGAGAAAAAGAAGACCAGAATGGAGTAAGGAAAAATCTAAAGTAAAAACTCTAATAAGCATTTTCTGTTTGGCTAGTATGAGAAATGTAATATGGGGTCATACTGTGGTAATGATCACAAACACACAAAGGAGAACGTAGGGCAAACCTGACAAAAAGTGTAAATATTTTTAAAGCCACACTTCTGGTCCATTGGTTTCACACAGTTATTTTAAACTTTCGTGGACATGAAAACACTAGGGAAGCTGTGGCGGGGTGGGGGAAACTCACTCTAAAGTAACTGGGGAGGACTCACATGGGGCAGCACTGGTAGATTTGTCCAAATAATAGAGTGGCTTGGACTGTACAAGCCAAATCTCTTTATTGACACTTACTTTGATACATGTGTGAAGCATAATCAGCTAATACCATTAGAGCATTTAGGGCATTTTGTAGGAACTTGGAAATTTTACTAGCAGTTATAGAAATTTAGAGCACCTGTGAAAAGAATTCCATAAATGTTTTACAATTTTATAAGTTATTCTCATTCGTGAATACAGCATATATAGTAATAGTCAATGAACAGTTAGAGCATTACTTTGAACTTTTCTGCTTTATTTAATTCTGAGCAGGAGTAAGTGTACTTTGCTAGGTTGTGATCGACTTTTCTCATCTATTAATATAATTTTATGGGACAAAAAGGAATTAGGAAAAAATCAGTTATTTCATCCAACTAACTGGTAGGTATCATTAAGCTTCCTCATTCATCAGTTAAGGTAATTTAAAATAAAACTCCACGTGAAAATTTGGCAGATGCTAAAGAAGGGTTAGATTGCCAATGTGTAAAAAAGGAATAATGAAAAACTAGAAATGAAAAAGCTGTGATGACAAAATCAATCTTCTAATGGAATTATAATGTTATTTCTCAAAAAAAAAAAACAAACACATTTCTTGTTCCATCTATTATCATCTTCTATGTAATATTCATATATGGCAATATAGAAAAGAATAACATAAGTCTGCTAATATGTTTAATAGGGTATTTGAAAAAATATTATACATAAACACATCACTATAAAAACATCTTCTACATTTATGCCATATAGTTAGATATATTATAAATAAAATTGTTCTCCTCAACTTTCCAAGGAGAGCTATTCATAATATGGCACCAACTAATAAATCAAAAACGTTTGCTCCTATTTCTCATACTCTATTAGCAATTGGCATTTTTCCACATAAACATTTTTACAAGTTCCATTCTAATATGGAGAAATAAACTTGAAGTAAATAATGTAAAAGAGATGTAAAATATATCCATATAATTATTTCAACATGCAAACAGATTTCTATTAAATTATGCTAAACATGTTTCTCTTCAGTTATCACCAATTCTTAGAATTTGCTCCCAAAATCATCATTCAAAACACCAGTTGACTACATGGCTTCCAGTATATTTGATTAAAAAAAAGTTTCATATTTCATTCAGCAGAATATTCCAATTTAATTTGAGAAGAAAACATATTTTTAGGTGTGAAGGGCTCACCTAGGTCTGTATATACGTAAAGTCTTAAATAACCATAGAATAAGAGGACCATGAAAATTATGTCATTAATTCATGTGGAAGGAGATGTAGAGAGTTGGCAGATGCCCAATTATGCAAGGCCATATGGGTGATGGTACAAAGTTTGAATTGTATTCTGCTAATGTCTCTGAGTTAAAAACTGACTTTTTCATGCACTGGCACTCAGGTAATGAAGAGGCTAAGGGTCAATATACAGGTATGTCCCTACTTCATTCCATTATCCAATATTTGATTCTTTCAAACAGCTCATCCCATAGGCTTCCAATAAAACTCAAGTCAATTTTTTAGTATAAGCACTTTGGATGAGGTATGCTTTCTGTAAAGAAACTAATATCTTGAATTCTTTGTTTTTTTATTCATTCATCAAATATTTGAATATCAGCTGTACTTGGCACAGTTATAGGTTCTGGGTCTGTTTTAGTTATCTCATTGCTACAGCAAATAGCACGCAATCGGTTGGCTTAAACAATGGGAACTTATCAGCTCACGGTTTTCAGGTTAGAAGTTCAAATCAAGGTTATTATCAAGGCTATGCTTTCTTCCTGAAGACTGGCATTCTGGGGCTGGCTGCTCATGATCCTTGGTCCTGGAATCCTCTGTCCATGGCAATGCACAAGGCAGGCTTTCCTGGCCTCTCTTTCCCTTCTCTTCTGGGTTCTGTTGACTTTCAGCTTCTGGATGCTCTCGCTGTGGCTGTCTCTCTCTTCTGTGACCTTGTCTAGAAGTCTTTCAGTAATAGTATTCAGACTCATCCTGGTCCACACCTTATCTGAAATAACTTCATCAAAAGTTCCTATTTACAATGGTTCACATCCCCAGGAATGGGTTAAGTTTAAGAACACATTTTTCTGGGGTGCATAGCTCCAAACCACCACAAAGTCCATCGGGATAAACAAACACACAGGAATCATAGTGGGGGAAGAAAGGCAAACATAATAAATAGTTACATTATATATTGGGTGCTGAATACCACTGAGAAAAATTAAAACACAATTGAATGGGAAGTATCATAGTGTTGTGATTTTAAATATGGTGTTAAGTGGAAGGCTGCCTGGGAAGGTGACTTCTGAGGAAAGAGTAGAAGGAGCTGAGCGAGGCCATAAGGACAACTAGGGCTGAGCATTGAGGAGAGAAGGATCAATAAAAGCAAAATCAATGTGCTGAAGTGTAGCAACAAGTTGTTGACTACTGAGTGATGAGATCAGAAAGAAACCAAAGGACCAAATCACATAGGGCTCTCTAGGTAATCTCTTTGTGTAAAATTTGAGACATTGGGAGGTTTTGAAAAAAGAAGTGACATAATACAGGACCTGGGACACAGTAAAATGCAGACTAAAATGCAGGAAGTGCTGCAATTTTAATTTAAAAAATCTACCAAAACCCAAACAAACTAGTAGACAAAAAGTCAAAAAGTCAAAAAGTCAAAAAGTCAAAAAAAAAAAAAAAAAAAAAAGAAACTTAAAAGGTCATAGAGAAGCTAGCTGCTAGCTAGAGTGACTAAAGTCTTTGTCATTTCACTACAAGTTTCTTGTCATTGAAAAAAATGCCAATTTTTTCTTCATTTATAAAAATGGGAAATGAGTTGTAAAAGAGAGGATTCCTAATTTCCTATGTTGCTTCAGGAATACAAATAAAAGGAGAACTATACCTTCTATTCGGAAAGGTAAATAAAATTTCTTTCTAACAGTAGATTGTCATCATGGCCTTTTCTACCTTCTCCCCTAAAAGGTAATTGTTCTTCCATAGCAACAGTTTACTTGAATCTTGCTCTTTCTTGGTAGTATTCCTTACATTCAATCATATACTTATTCATTAACCCAAGAAACCTTTATTTTACACACTTTTCCACCAGGTACTAAAAGTACTAGAAAAGCAATGATTAAAAAAAAAAAAATACTCTTAAAGAATGGCATCAGGAAACAGACCAAGATATGCCCAATGCAGAGAGAAAAACACCACAATAATAATGTGTTTAAGGTACATGAAAAAGGTTCAGTGGTACTGGCAACAGAATGCAGTATAATCTACTCTCCCTGTGGAGTCAAGGGAGGTTTCACAAAGCTAGTCCTGTGACACTAGCTGTTAAAAACACAAACTATGAAAGCAGTCTGAATGCAAATCCTGGCTGAGCCCTACATCTTAGCTGTGTAACATTGGGCAAGTTATGCAAACTTTCTGTGCCTCAACTCCTTTGTTCTGAATAAAGGAAATAATAAAAAGCACCTACCTCATATGTTTCTTGTGATTAAATGGCTTAATACATGGAAAAGGCAATTTAAACAGCATCTGAGACATTGCAGGCACTCAATAAATGGCCATTATAATAATTTTTCTAATTTTTAAATAATTGTTAGGATATTTTCAGAAAGCACATGGAAATTTTAGATGGAGAAGAAAGGATTTGCAAAGGTATAGAGATAATCTGTGAACTCAGGGTTTACCAGAGTACATGGTTTTATGGTCTTGGGGGGGACAGGAAAGAGTGGGGATAAAGTTGATTAAGTGTGCAGGAAACTAAATCATGATAAATGGAGAGGGAGAAGTTAAAGATATAGGACACAAGGACTTTTATTCTCTCTATAGAGTAACAAAAAAAAAAATTGCATAGGAGAAAGCATGACTATATGCAATATTATAGGCTTTTAAAAAATACTTCTCAAGTGCACAGAAATCCTACTATTATATGACTTTTAGTTCATTAAAGGATATGGGTGAAGAGATTATCTCACCTATGTCTTTCATTTCTACAGAGATATTAAGCAACTTGATGAAGGTTATCTAGTTGGTACCAAGTATCAGGAAGAAAATTCAAGAGAGTCCACAACTAAAAACACATAAAAATGATGCTGCAGAAATTGTTAAAAGACTCCATTCCAATACTATGCCTATAACAGTCTTATCAATTTGATTTGTAAAGATTCTTTTAAGCATTTTCAAAATTTTTCACTTGTATGAAATTAAGGAGAAAAATAAAAGCCTTAGGTATCTTCTAAAGTCCTGGCTTTTAAAGAAAAATCCATGACATAAAGGGAACACCAAATCTAGTGATGCTGTTTTTGAAATATATTTAAGGAGCTGAATAAAAAGACCTGAATAAAAGTAGAGTTTGAAGTGTAGTTCAATGCTCTATTTTTCTTGATTCTTTATTTCTCCAACAGAATTATTTTGTAAAAAGCACATCTGGTTTAAGAAGAAAAAACGTTTCACAATATAACTATATTCAAGACTTATATGCAGGTTTATAAAGTTTATCCTAAAAGAATGAAATGCTTTTCTAAGAGAATATTAATACAACCTTAAGGTAAATAGTTTTCCGTAATCTGAAAGATCCATTTTGTTAAAATTGGTTACATCCATCCAAATTTATTTCTAGATAGTGCTTCTTCCTTTGAATGATTGGTCAAATCCAAACCGGTTGTCGAATCAGCAAAGCTCAACCTCAAGTCACAAACAGGAAGAGATAACTCCACAATACAATTTTGGTCATCTTTAACAATGGCTTCTTGGAAACAAATTGCAAAGATAATCTTTGGGTAACTGGGGATAATTTAAGGAGGCTAGTAATTTCTCATCCTTTGACCAAGGATTGAGAATCATTTTACCAAGGTTGTGAAATCCCTAATCAGTGTCTGGGGTTAAACTCAGTGAATGTGGAAAGCTGTAACTCCAAAATGAACATGAAACCCTGGCCAGATAAATTGGCCAATTCTAGAAATACCTGTCTCAGATTCGCTACAATCTGGCCTTTACCTTAATACAACAAAATAGTTCTTTTAAAATATTTTTGTCAAGTCAGCCCTTTCTTTTCTACCCCCTCTAAAATGACTGTAGTTTAGATGTCTATCATCTCCCTCCCATACTGGATTAAGACTTCCTTTTGGCATGGGGACTTTGGGTTCAGATTTTCTCTTTCCATTTTCTCTCCTCTCTTAGCATATCAATTGTACTTCTTTCTTCAACTTGCTTAGGGGTTGCTTTAGAGTTTTCAATATACATTTACAAGTAATCTAAGTCCATTTTCAAATAACACTATACTGCTTCATGGGTAATACAGGTATCTTATACGGGAATAGTCCCACCATTTAAGAATAAGAAAAATAAAATACTTTATTTTGCCTTCATTTATTCCTTCATGAATGTTCACATATTTATTAGATCTGAGTTTCTCACCTACATCATTTTTCTTTGCTTTAAAATTTTTCCTTTAACATTTCTTATAAGGCAAGTCTACAATGACAAACTCTCTCAATTTTTGCATGTCTGGGAAAGTCTGTATTTCTCCTTCACATTTTTTAAACATTTCTTTATTAGAGAAGTTATGGGTTTATGGAATAATCATGCAAAAATACGTGATTCCCATTTACTACTCCACCACCATTTTGCATTAGTGTGGAACATTTGTTACAATTGATGATAGCACATTTTTATATTTATACTATCAATTACATTTTGGGTTTAAATTAGGTTTCACTGTTTGTTTAGTGTAGTTCTATGGGTTTTGCTTTTCATTTTTATTCTGTTACCATATTATAATCTAACATTTCCCCTTTTAATCATATTCAGATATATATTTCAGTGCTGTTAATTATGTTCATAATGTTGTGCTACCATCCCCACCATCCACAAGCAAAGCATTTCCATCATTCTAAATAGGAACCCTAGTTGCATTAACTTCCTATTCCCTATCCCTACCCTGTCCCTTGGAAACCGATTATCCCAGATTCTGATTCCATGAGTTTGCTTATTTTAACTGTTTCAAGTCACTGAGATCATACAATATTTGTCCTTTTGTGCCTGGCTTATTTCACTCAACACGTTATCTTGAAGGCTCATCTATGTTGTTGCATGAATCAGGACTTCATTTTCACAGCTGAATAATATTCCACTGTATGTTGCATTAGTCTGCCACAGGGGTGCCAATGCAAAGTACCAGAAATCTGTTGGCTTTTATAAAAGGGTATTTATTGGGGGTAAAAGCTTACAGTCCCAAGGCTGTGGAAAATCTAACTCAAGGTAACATAAGAGGTGCTTTCTCACCAAAGTCAGCTGCCATGTGTTGAATCAAGATGGCAGGCGATCTCTGTGAGGTTTCAGCCTTCCCCCCTGGGCTTCCTTTCTCAGGCTCAGCTTCTCCCCTTCCTCCCCATTTCAGCTACATGCTGGCATAGGGCTTGTCTCTTTGGGCCCTCAGCTATTTGAGCCTCATCCTTTCTGTCACATGGAGGATCAAACATAACAGAGCTCTCCCTTCTTGCGTGTCCGTCTTAGTGAGTGTCTGTTTATATTAGACCCCCCAAGGGGGTGGGGACTCAGATTGAGTCACGCCCACTGATGTGGTCTAATCAAAAGCCCTACTCTTAACAGCTAATCTAATAAAAGGCCCTTCAGCTGAATTTAATACAATCAAAGGGTATCACACCCAGAGGAATAGATTAGTTTACAAACATAATCTTTCTCTTTTGGGGATTCATAAATTTCAAACTGCCACATATGTGTATATCACACTTTATCCATTCATTAGTTAAAAGACACTTGGATTGATTCTATCTAGTGTCAACTGCAAATAATGACACTATGAACATTGGTATGCAAATATCTGTTTGACCCCCTGCTTTCAATTCTTTTGGGTATATACCTAGTAGTGGGATTGCCAGATTCTATACTTAGCTTTCTGAGAAACCGCCAAACTGCCTTCCACAGGAGCTACACCATTTTACATTGTCACCAACAATGAATAACTCTTCCTATTCTCTTCATCTTTTCCAACACTTGCTAATTTCCATTTTGTTAATAGCAGTCATTTCTAATGGGTGTGAAATGGTATTTTCATTGCGGTTTTTGCATTTCCATGATGGCTAATGATGTTGAACATCTTTTCATGTGCTTTCTGGTCATTTGTATATCTTCTTTGGAGAGAAGTCTATTCAAGTCTTTTGCCCATTTATTAATTGGGTTGTTTGTCTTTTTATTGTTAAGTTGGAGAATTTTTTTATATATTCAGGATATTAATCCTTTTTCAGATCTAAGGTTTTCAGATATTTTCTCCCATTGTATAGGTTGTCATTTTACTTTCATGATACAGTCCTTTCAGGCACAAAAGAGTTTTAAATTTTCATGAGGTCCTATTTATCATTTTTTTCTTTTGTTGCTTGTGTTTTGGGTGTAAAGTCTAAAAATCCATTTGCTAACACAAAGTTCTGTGGATGCTTCCCTAAGTTTTCTTCAAGGGGTATGGTCTATATTCATAAAAGATATTGGTCTGTTGTTTTCTTTTCTTGTGGTATCTTTTTCCATCTTTGGGATGAGGGTGATGTTGGCCTTGTAGAATGAGTTAGGGAGTGTACCCTCCTCTTCAATTTTTTGGAAGAGTTTGAGAGGAACTGGAGTTAAGTTTCTTTGCAATGTTTGCTAGAATTTCCCTGTGAAGCAATCTGGTAATGGGTTTTTATTTGTAGGGAGGTTGTTGGTTATTGATTCAATCTTTTTACTAGTAATTAGTTTGTTAAGAAATTCTATTACTTCTTGAGTCAATTGAGATAGTTTTGGGTGTTTTTAAGAACTTGTCCATTTCATCTAGTTTATCTAATTTTGGCATACAACTGTTCATAGTATCTACTAATGGTCCTTTTTATTTCAGCAACATTGGTAGTAATGTTCCCCTTTTCATTTTTGACTATTATTATTTTATATTTCTTTTTTTTCTTTGTAAATCCAGCTAAAAGTCTGTTGATTTTGTTAATCTTTTTTAAAAAAATGAATTTTTGGTTTTGTTGATTCTCTCTCCTTTTTTTTTTTTTTCTTTTGGTTTTCTATCTCATTTATCTCCACTCTAATCTTTGTTATTTCCTTCCTTCTGCTTGCTTTGGTTTGATATTTTTTCTAGTTCTTCCAGTTTTGAGGTTAGATCTCAGATTTGAAGTCTTTCTTCTTTTTTAATAGAGGTATTTAGACCTATAAATTTCCCTCCCAGCACTGCCTTCACTGAATCCCATACATTTTGGTATGTTGTATTTTCATATTCATTCACCTCAAGATATTTCCTAATTTCACTTCTGATTTCCTCTTTAATTCATTGGTTGTTTAAGACTATGTTGTTTAATTTCCATATATTTGTGAATTTTCCCATTCTCCCTCTGTTATTGATTTCTAGGTTCATTCCATTGTGGTCAGAGAATATACATTGTATGATTTCAATATTTTTTAATTTATTGAGACTTGTTTTGTGACCCATCTATCCTGGAAAAGGATCCGTGTGCACTCGAGAAGAGTGTGCATTCTGTTTCCATTGGGTACAGTATTCTATATGTGTCTATTTTTTTTTTTTAAAGATTTTATTTATTTATTCATTTATCCCCACCCTTGCTGCTTGTGCTCGCCGGGTCAGCCAACCACGCCGTGCGGGCGGGCCCGCCTTCACCGGGAGGCCCCGGGAACCGAACCCGGGGCCTCCCACATGGTAAACGGGAGCCCCACTGATTGAGCCACAGCCGCTTCCCAAAGATTTTATTTATTTGTTCATTTATCCCCCCCTTGCTGCTTGTGCTTGCTGGGTCAGCTAACCACGCCGTGCGGGCGGGCTTGCCTTCACCAGGAGGCCCCGGGAACCGAACCCGGGGCCTCCCATATGGTAAACGGGAGCCCTACTGATTGAGCCACAGCCGCTTCCCTATATGTGTCTATTAGGTCTAGTTAGTTTAGTGTATCATTCAAGTCTTGTACTTTGTCATTGATCTTCTGTCTAGATGTTCCATCCATTATTGAGAGTGGTGTGTTAAAAGTCTCCTAATATTAATGTAGAACTGTCAAGTTCTCCCTTCAAATCTGTCAGTATTTGCTTCATATATTCTAGGGCTCTGCTGCTAAGTGCATATATATTTATATTTGTTACATCTTCCTGTTGAATTGTCCCCTTTATTGTATGTAATGACCATTTTTGTCCCTCATTACTGTTTTTTACTTAAAGTCAATTTTATCTGATATTAGTATATGCATCCCAGTTCTGTTCTTGTTACTACCTGCATGGTATATTTTTTTCCATCCTTTCACCATCAAACTATTTGTATTTTTTAATTTAAGGTGGATCTCTTTGCAGACAGCATATAGTTGAATCCTGCTTTTTTTTTAATCCATTCTGTCAATCTCTGCCTTTTGGCTGGAAATTTTAATACATTTATATTTAAAGTCACTACTGATAATATAGGTCTTTCTTCTGCCATTTTGCTATTTAGTCTTTGTTAAGTCTTATACCTTTTTAGTCCCTGATTTCTGTGAAAGCCTACTTTTGTATTTATTTGCTTTCTTGTATTATACCATATTAAGTGCCTTTTTATTTCTATCTGGATATATTTTTCTTTTGTTTTCCTTGTGGTTACCATAAGGTTAAAATTTAACTTCCTCCATATATAACAATTGTATTTGGTTTAATACCAAATTTATTTCAATAGCATGCACATATACTTTTACTATATCCCACTGCTCCCCCACCATTTTTTGTAATTGTCACCGCTTATATCTTTGTATGTTGTAGGTCCAAAAACCTAGATTTATCATTACATTTTAGACATTTTAGCACCTGTAGGAAGAAAGAAGTGGAATTACACACCAAAAAATAATTCTGGCATTTATAATTACCCAAATGATCACCTTATTGAAGGTTTTTATTTCTTTATGCTGCTTTGAACCACTGTCTAGTGTCCTTTCCTTTTAGTATGAAAAAATCCCTTTAGCATTGCTTGTATGGAAGGTCTCTTTTGTTCTGTTTTGTTTTTAAGATTTATTTTATATATTTATTCCCCCACCCCACCCCACCCCACCCCTGCCCATTGTTGTTTTGCATTCGCTGTCTGCTCTCTGTGTCCATTCACTGTGTTCTCTCTATGTCTGCTTGTTTTCTCTTTTAGGAGGCACTGGGAACCGATCCTGGGACCTCTGGTGTGGGAGAGAGGCACTCAATCGTTTGAGCCACCTCAGCTCCCTGGTTTGTTGTGTCTCTCGTTGTCTCTCCACTTTGTCTCTTTCTGTCGCACCAGCTCTCCGCGGGCCAGCTCTCTGCCTGGGCCAGCACATGGTGCGGGCCAGCTCGCCTACACCAGGAGGCCCCAGGAAACAAACCCGGGACCTCCCATATAGTAGATGGGAAGCCACATCTGCTTCCCTGGAAGGCCTCTTTTTGAAAGAGAGTCTAGCCAGATATAAAATTCTTAGTTGGCAGTTGTTTTCCTACAGAACTTTAAGTATTTAAACTCACTGTCTTCTTGCCTCCATGGTTTCTAATAAGAAATCGGTCCTCAATCTTATTGGAACTCCCTGCCATGTAATGTTTCTTTTATCTTGCAACTTTCAGAACTATCTCTTTATCCTTTGTAGTGTAATCAATATATGCATCTGCCACAAGGACATTACTGTAATGTATCATTCTCTTCCTCCTGCTCTTCCCTGGATGCTGTACAGTGTTCTTCTGGCCTCTGGAATTTCAAGAGTTGTTTCAGACAGTTCCTTCCTGGTAAATATTTGTTTTGGTGGAAGGACCAAGCCTTAGAGTGCCCTACTCCTCCATCTTCTCCAGGAGTTCTTTCTCCTTCACTTTTGAAGGATAGTTTCACTAGATATAGAGTTCTAGGTGGTGGGTTTTTTCCTTCAACACTTTAAATATTTCTTGCTTGCATGGTTTCTGAAGAGTCCAAAGCAATTCTTATCCTCGTTCCTTTATAGAGAAGATGATTCTTTTTTCCCCTCAAGCTTCTCTCAAGATTTCTTCTGTCTTTAAGTTTCTGCAGTTAAAATAAAGATATGCCTAGGTGTAGATTTTTGGGTATATATCCTATGGTATTCTTTGAACTTCCTAGGTCTGTGGTTTGGTGTCTGGAATAATTTTGGAAAATTTTCAGTCATTATTATTTCAATATTTCCTCTGTTCCTTTCTTTCTTTCCTTCTGGTATTCAATAGCATGTATGTTACACCTTTTATAATTGTCCCACAGTTCTTGGATATTCTGTTCCCTTTTTCAGTAGTATTTTTTTCTCTTTCTTTTTCAGTTTGCAGTTTCTATTGACATATCTTCAAGCTTTCTGATTGTCTCCTTGGCTGTGTCAAGTTGACTAATGAGCTCATCATTTTTGCTATATTTTCATTCTTCGTTTTTTGTTAGTGTTTTTTTTTTTTTTATTTCTAGCATTTCTTTCTTTTCCTTTTTTAGCATTTCTATCTCTCTGCATATATTACTCATCTGATCTGGGATGTTGTCTACTTTCCATTAGTGCCCTTTTCATATTACTTAGTTATTTTAAATTCCCAGTCTGATAATTCCAACATCTAAGCCATATGCTTTCCCTATCTCTTCAGAGTGTGTTTTGCCTTTAGCATGCCTTGTAATTTTTTGTTGAAAGCCAGACATGATGTGTCAGGTAAAAGGAACTGACTGAGGTAAATAGGCTGTTAGTGTGAGGCTTTATATTTATCTGACTAGGAGTTGGATTGTGTTTATTTTATTGTAATTGTCAGTTTAATATTTGTTTTAAAATTTCCTCTGGTGTTCTTGTTTTTATCTCCCCTGTTGTCTTTGGGTTTCCCTAGAAACATTTTCTTAAATAGGATTTGAGCCTTCTAGTTCTTTTCATTTGTATTTCTTTGTTAATATACAGGAGACCTATTGATGGTATAGTATGATATGGGGGGGAGAGGAAGTACTCTATAATCTTATGATTAGGTTTCATCTTTTAGTGAGTCTGTGCCCTGGGCTCTGACCTTCACAAGTGACTCTCAGCTATTTCATTCTTGTTTTCCTCTTAGGAAAGAGAGGGAGGCTAGAGGTTGGGTTATTTCCCTTAAGGGAACACTGTTAAAGAGAACAGAGTGCTTAGGTCATATTTCCAAATGGTTACTTTTCTCTTCCCCTACCCAGAGCATGAAGATATTTTTCTCTGATCGTCACAGTGAGAACCTGGTAGGGTTCCTTGATATAAAACTCCAGAAGATGTAGGGATCCCCCATAAGGGCCTCTAGAATATTTTCTCTCTCAAACTAGCCCATCCACATTCACTCTCCACTACGTAATCAAATGTCTTTTAATTGTTGCTGGTTCTAGTGCTGAAATCTACTCCCTCTAAGCTGTAACTGCTTGACTGGCCAGTTTTCAAGATAGTGGTTTGCCCTATGACCTCAATTCTCTGATGAACCTGAGAAGAGTTACTTCTCAAGTTTTCAGTACTTTTTGCTTGTGAGATGGGAGTGATGATTTCCAAGCTCTTTATGTCGGACCAGAAATCAGAAATCCGTAACTTTTTGATATGCCCCTAGTCTTATACCTCTTCATTTTATATCATCCAATAATCCAGATGAGGTTTCATAAATGCAAAATTTATCGTGTTTTCTTCCTTCTCTGCTACCTTTATTCTGCTATAAATAAATAAATAAATACACCTTGAGTGGCTCCCCACAGCCATAGTATGCCATAGTACTCTAACAGAGGCACATGTATGCTTAGGGAAATGTGACATTGAGCTAAGGAGTAAATGTAATCAAAGGACTACTACCTTATATTCATGAAGGAATGACATTGCCTCACTGTAATAAAAACGCATTAGCTTTAGTTTAAAACAAATTTTTTGAAGAAGGCCAGATTCAAATAAGTTTAAGCCTTCAAAAGAATTACAATTCCAGCAGGCAGTTTAAGTGTTTGAGACCATGCTTCTCTATCATTAAGGATACTTAGAAAGATTCTAGCATAATACTTGGCACAGAGCAACAAATTTTAAAAAGCTTGTTGAATGAATGAAGGTCTGCATGAGTAATGTGGGAACCCCAGTAGCTTTAATCACCTTAGCACACAATCATTGTCTCTCCATTACCTTTCAAATATTATTCCAGGACATTATCATGCAATTTAAATTTTCAATTACTGTCATCATTGTTTCAAGTTACAAACAAATTGCACAGTACTCTTCTACAGTAGTCCTGGCCCATGGAGCTTTTATCCAAATAGGTTCAGTAATAGAACATCACTATTTAACAATCACGCTTGATTTTATGTCTCACACTGGAGTAATCTGAAGATAGCATAAATGAATTTCTTCCTAACATAGGGACCATCTGTGATGTGACATCTCCCATCATATGGGATTGAAAAAGAAAAACATCACTTCATACAAACTATGGAAAGGAACAATTTCAAAAACAGCAATGTAATGATAGGAAAGTTAACTACTTATTGATTCTCAGAAGTTTCGTGGTCATTTGTTGAGAGGTAGAACAAGGAAACCTAATGAAGCTTGCTCACCAAGCCCAACTAAGACGGCATGACATTAATACTTTTCTCCCAGGAAGGGAGCAAGCAAGAGAAAGCTACATGAAAATTCACTGACACCTATGTAGAGTCTCTATCCTTTAAACCTCACAATGATGTTTACAAGGTTCATTCCACTATCACCATTTTATATTCAAGAAAACAATTCCAAAGAAGCTAAATCTAGCTAATAAACCCACTGGCTAAAACAGAACAGAACCAGGAGCACATCTATACACAATGGAAAAATCTGGTTAAGGGGCAAGTTTATCTGTGTCTCAGTAAGCCTTCAATAACTCATCTTGGGCCTTCTATGCTACCCCACAGACTACAAACTTCGCTTCATCTTTTCTTACAAATATTCAGTGCATATGATATAGAGACGTTATATAAATAAAACAAAACCCCAGTGATTTCTACTTTGTAGGATTGTTCTACCTTTTCCTTCATACACTTATTTGTTTTTCAAAATTTTAACAGAATAATTACCCTAAAAAGTATTAGAAAAAAAAATGTTCAAAGACTGATTCTTATAAGGTTTTAATTTTGATACTGGGGAGAATTCGATTCTAGAAGACTTTTCTGTGATAATAGTTTTCCCAGACAAATTTACAAAACAAAATGCAACTTGCTCTTAACTCTGGATGGAAATGATGTATTTTAAATATGAAACATGAAAAAGAGATTCTATCCTTAAGGTCCAAGTTACTTTAATGCCTGTGCAGATGTCAGTAAGAAACTTACAGACATAGCTGCTTCCCAAAACAAAAATGAGCTGACTCCAGGTGCATGTGGTTGCTTAATGAATGCATTCAGAAACTATGGCCTAAATGATCCAGATCTTAGGCCTCTACTAATAATGAACATAGCTAAATGAATGGCAAAAGTGAACCAAGTACTCAGAGTGCTGAGAGAGAAAGCAGAGGGCACAGGCTGGCACTCATCATGCCCAGGTTACAATGCACGAATCCCTCCTGTTGTCTCAGTAATCTACTGGATAAAAATTGCCTGCCTCAGCATCCAACAGAAATCACTGCCAAATGATTTATGCTTTTGTCTTTTATTACTGATTTTCTATTTACATGTTATCAATCCATGGCATTCTATCTACATTTATTTTTAAAAGTAATATAAATTTGAAGTTTTGAATTTAGAACTCCAGGATTCTCTTTGTTATATTCTTCCTGTCCCCATACCAGTACATATACCTAATTCAGTTTCTGTACATCATTGCATGTTAAGTGAAAAAATCAAATTACAAACCAGTAAGTGGCACATAGTCCCAAATATGACTCAAAATAAAGAAAAATGTCATCAAAATTTACAAGGAGACTATTTTCATAAACTTGTTTCAACATCATGCATTAATTTGTACAATTAGGGAAAAAAGTGTTTTACACTGATTATCTTGTGTTGAACCACCCTTGCATGCCTGGGATAAAACCAATTTGATCATGATGAATAATTCTTTTAATGTGCTGTTGGATTCAATTAGTGAGTATTTTGTTGAGAATTTGTATATTCATTAGGGAAATGGGTCAGTAATTTTTTTTTTTTGGTAATATCTTTATCTGACTTTGGTATTAGGGTGATGATGCACACACCTACACTGCTGTAAGAAATGAAATTGGGACGCATATGATAACATGGGTAAACCTTGAGGACATTATGTTAAATGAAATTAGCCAGACATAAAAGATCAACTATTGTATGGTCTCACTAATATGAATTAAACACAATGAGTACGCATGGAGTTAAAATCTAGAGTACAGGTTATTAGGATATAAGAAGGGGTATTGATACTTTATGTCTGTAGAACTTTTAATTAGGTTGATTGTAAATTTGTGGAAATGGAGAGAGTTGATGATAACACATTATAGTGAGTATAATTAACACTGCTGATTTATAAACGTGATTGTGGCTAAAGGGGCAGTATAGTGACGTAAATATCAACTGAAAGAAACCTAGAGAATAATCTAGGGACTGTATAATATAGTGAACTTGGTGGTGGATGAGGATTGTGGTTAAGAGCACAAATACAAAAATGTTCTTCTATGAACTAGAACAAATGTACCCTATTATAAGGTGTTAAGAATGTGGTGATACATAAGAAAAATTCAATTAATCTATGGATTATAGTTAACAGCAATATTGTAATATTCTTGTATTAATGGCAAAGAAGGTACTATATCAATGCTAAGGGTCAATAATAGGTGCGTATGAGATTTTTTCTGTTGGAGTAAGGAAAATGTTCTAAAATTGACTGAGACAATGCCTGCACAACTCTGGGATTAAACTGAGAGCCACAGAGTACACACTTTGGATGCAGTGTACAAGGTATGGGACAGCATAATGAAGTGAACCATGTAGTAGATGACAGACTGGTTAACAGTACAAATATGAGAGCACTCTCTTATGAACTGTGAAAAATGTACAACACAACACATGGTGTTAATAACAGGGTGGTTAATGGAAAAAAATACACCAATTGTAAGCTTTGGATCATGGTTAGCAGTAATATTTTGATGCTGTTCTTTCATAATTGTTAACAAATATCCCACAATAATGTAAGGTGGTGTTGGTGGGGTGATGTATGGGAATTCTGCATGTTATGCACGATTGTTTTATAAGCTCACAACTTCCCTAATAAAATTTTGTTAAAGTGTTAATGGATATATACTCACAAAAAAACAGTAGTTTTCCCCTACATGATTTTAGGAATAAGGATTTCTTATTTTGTTTCATAATAATAATTTATATTACAAATTTCCTTCCATCATACTTCATTTGAAAGAAAAATAAATTTATAAAAGGAGAACATGCATCTTACTTCAAATTACACAATGTTTTAAAGTTGTGATTTTTTTCTAGAAAAATACAGCATTTTGATGGAGATATAGTTAAAATCAATCTCATTCGGTGTCCCTCTAACTTTCTATACTCTATAATTGCAAATGACAAAGTTTAGGATAAAATTATTTTTGTAAAATAGCATATTTGATAATCAGAATGAAAACAACATATAATTTTATTGTAAGGCTTAAAAAGTACAAAAATTATACTTTAACTATATAATTACACTACTATTTATTGGCTACCTACAATATGGCAGCCACTGTGCTACATGCTATTACTTCTTGCAACAACCCTGTCCCATTTTACAGGTTAAGGAAAGGAAGCATGTGTGTAATTAATTCACCTGCCAAAGAGCACACAGCTTGTAAATAGCAAATTCTGTTTTCATATCACATCTCACAGAAGTCAAAGTTTGATCTTTTTCCATTACAACCTAATTCCTTACACGGATATGCAGAACTATAAAGAATATTGTTGAATATATTTGGTTACCAAATATTATAAAATGTAAAGTATTAATTTAGTAGTACATTGAATATAAAAGTAGGTTTATAGTATAAAAGTATAATAAAAATATCAATCATCAATAAACCTACCTGTATAATAAGTAAAATCTTAATCACCCTCCCTAAGTGAACCCAATGTATTTTGGGATGTCCTCAAAAAGAAAAAAAGAAAAAAGAAAACGCAACTCTTGAGGTACTCACAGGCTAGTTGGACAGCTCTGATCATGATGGCATGTCTACCATGTTCTTTTCTGCTCTGCCTCCCTCATGCCCATGTATACAACTCAGGATGCATTAGTGAAGCCATTTAGGAAATTCATAAGAATTCTAAGATCCATTCCAAAGATGCATTCTCTCCATGCTCCCTAACCTACCCATCTTTGGGGATGTCTACTATCTTCACTAACACTGAGTTTATCTTATATTTTAATTGAAAAAGTACAATTAGGATTGACTTCCAAAATCCATGTGGATACACATCTAACATACCTAACTCTTAGTTCCTTTACTTTTTAAATCCAATCATCTTCCTTCCTCTCTATTCAGGCAAATGATTCATTGGTCTTATCACTTAGCACTAGTACACTTCTGAAATCAAATATTCTGACCACATCCTCCAACAATGCATAGTTCTCTCTCCTTTCCTTGGCCCCTTCCTCTTTCCTTGTTAATCTGTTCCCTCCTTTTTCCTGTGTACTCTTTCCAGCCATGGTCCATTGTTTTAGCCATCTTCTAGCATTCGATTTAAATTTCTTTCCTACATTAACCATCCATTGAATCCACTTTGGAAAAAGGCAGTTTTCCTCCTTGTACTTATCTATATCTAAGCAGAGTATGAGAAGAAAAATCACAGAGCAATAATATATGCAAGTCACCAATCTTAACTAGTCCTCAATATTGCTTAGAATTCTGATATGCTACCCTAGTTTGCATTTGTTCTTTTTCTCTACAATGACAGATGTGACAAGTTCACATTCCCACATATCTAGAGTTGTATGAAACTGATGAGTGGCTGCTCACTTTGGAGGGCATGAGGACTTCAGTTCATCACAGTACCAATCACCCAGCATGTTTTAATTGTATATGTACTTGCACAGTCTCTACAGGTGTTTTTGTTTTTGTTTTAGTCTTTATTTTTCCTTCATTGTTGAAGCCTGTTTTCATTGAATATAGAATTTTAGGTTGATGGCATTTTTTTTCTTTCATCTTTTTCTCTGGATAAAGAATTTTCAGTAATGGATTCTTAGATATGGCACAAGCAACAAAAGAAACAATAGATAAATTTAACTTCATAATTAAAAACTTTGGTGCATCAAAGGACATTATCAAAATTGAAAAGACACCTACAGAATGGGAGAAAATGGTTGCAAACTTTCTATCAGATAAGGGCTTAATATACAGAGTATATGAAGAACCTTTACAGTGCAGCAACAATAAGACAACCCTATTAAACAGTGGGCAAAGGAAATGTGTCAAAACGTTAATATGGGTGGATCTGGGTATTGGGTGGGTAGGGATATGTCGGAGTTCTCTGTATGTAGTTTCTACTATTTCTGTAAATGTCCTGTGTTTTGAAAGTATTTCAAAATAAAAAGATTTATTAAAAATGGGCAAAGGACTTAGACATTTTTCCAAAAAAGTTATACTAATGGTCAATAAGCATATGAAAAGATGCTCAACATCATTAGTCATTAGAGAAATGAAAACCCAAGCCACAGTGAGGTACCACTTCATACCCACAAGGATGGCTATTATTTTAAACAATAAAAAAAATTTTTTTTTTTTTAAGGAAAATAAGTATTGGAAAGGATTCAGAGAAATTGGGAACTCTAGTATTTTGTTGGTGGGGATGTAAAATGGTGCAGGCACCTTCGAAAGCAATATGGTGTTTCCTCATAAAAGTTAAATATAGTGTTGCCATATGACCCAGTAATTCCACTTTTAGGTAGATACTTTTAAAAACGTGAAAACAGTGTCTCAGACAAATACCTGTACACCAAACAAACTCAATGGTGAAAGACTGAAAGCTTTCCAGCTGAGATCAGGAACAAAACAAGGATGCCCAGTGTCACCGTTATTATTCAATATTGTGCTAGAAGTTGTAGCTAGAGCAATTAGGGTAGACAAAGATATAAAAATCACCCAGATAGGAAAGGAAGCAGTAAAAATCTCACTATTCACTGATGACATGATCTTATATCTAGAAAATCCTGAAAAATCCACAACAGAACTACTAGAATTAATAGAAAAGTTCAGCAAAGTGGTAGGATACAAAATTAATACTCATAAATCAATTGTGTTTCTAGACACTACTGATGTACAATCTGAGGAGGAAATCAGGAAAAAAGTTCCATTTAAAATAGTGGCTAAAACAATCAAATATTTAGGAATAAACTTAACCAAGGGCATAAAGGACCTGTATTCAGAAAACTACAAAACATTGCTAAAAGAAACTGAAGAAGACTTAAATAAATGGAAGGACATTCCATGTTCAAGGACTGGACGAATAAATATCATTAAGATGTCGAGTCTACCAAAACTGATTTACAGATTTAGGGCATTTCCAATAAAAATCCCAACAGTCTTTTTCGCAGAAATCAAAAAGCCAATAATCAAATTTATTTGGAAGGGTAAGGGGCCCTGAATAGCCAAAAATGTCTTAAAAAACGAAGTTGGAGAACTCTCACTTCCGGACTTTAAAGAATATTATCTATAATGGTAAAAAACAGCGTGGTACTGACATAGGACAGACAGATTGAACAAAGGAACACAATTTCTGAGAACTCAGAAATTGACCCCCACAACCACAGATAAGTGATTTTTGACAAGGCTGTTAAGCCCACCCAGCTGGGCCAGAACAGTTATTTAATAAATGGTGCTGAGAGAACTGGATAGCCACATCCGAAGGAGAGAAAGTAGATTATATCACACCTTATTCAAAAATTAACTCAAAATGGATCAAGGACCTAAATATAAAAATAACAACTATAAAACTAGAAGAAATGTAGTACATCTTCAAGATCTTGTGGTAGGCAATAGTTTCTTAAACCTTATACCCAAAGCACGAGCAACAAAAGAAAATAAAATAGATAAGTGGGATCTCCTCAAAATTCAACACTTTTGCACCTCAAAGGACTTTGTCAAAAGGGTGAGAAGGCAACTGACTCAATGGGAGAAAATATTTGGCAATCACATATCTGATAAGGGTTTAATATCCATGATATATAAGGAGATCATACAACTCAGCAATAAAAAGACAACCTATCTCATTAAAAAAATAGACAAAAGACTTGAAAAGACAACTGTCCAAAGAAGAAATACAAATGGTGAAGCAACACATGGAAAAATGTTCATCACTAGCTATTACGGAAATGCAAATCAAAATGACAATAAGATATCATTTCACACCTATTAGACTGGCCCCTATTAAAAAGTCAGAAAACTATAAATGTTGGAGAGATGTGGAGAGATAGGAACGCTTATTCACTGTTGGTGGGAATGTAAAATGGTACAGCCACTGTGGAAGACTGATTGGCAGTTTCTAAGGAAGTTGAATGTAGACTTGCTATAGGACCCAGCAATACTATTTCTACAGGCATTTTATTTACTATACCTGCTTTAAGTATAATCATTATTCTTAAGAAAAACCCCCAGTAGCGTGACCCAAGTCCCTGTTCAGTGTCCATACTATCTCTCCCCTTCCAAAAATAGACATGTACCATGAAAAAGTACTGTCTCAAATACTCAGTCTACCCCACAACTTACCACACACATAATTCTGCCAAAATTATTCTCATCACAGTCATCAATGACCTGCATATCAAGGACAGTAGACACTTTTTAATGTTTTTCTTATTCTTTTTATACTAGTTAACACTCTTAATCACCCTTTCCTTCTCAAAACACTCTTTTTTTAACAAATCAATTTTATTGATACATATTAATAAAGCATAAATCCATCCAAAGTGTACAATAAATGGTATTTGCTCTATTCACTTAGTTGTGCATTCATCACTTCAGTCATTCTTAAAGCACTTTCATTATTCCAATAATAAACAAAAAAACAAACAAAACTCATCACCTCTTAATTTCTCTATGCTCCCCCTGCCATATCAAAACACTCTTTTTAAACCTTGACCTCCCCAATACCATAGTCTCCTGGTTTTTCATCTTCTTCACTACCTATGCCTTCTCAGTGTTGTTTGCAGGCTCTGTTTTTTCTACCTGGGGAAAATATTAGTGTTCCTCTAGGCCATGTCATAAACTCTCTTCTCACTACTAAACCTTTCCTTTGGTCACCTTCTCTAGGCTAAAAAGTCATATATATAACCTGAAACCTGAAAACTTGTAAATATGTGCACATACACATATATCAGCAGTCCAGGCCAAACTTCTGACCTGTCTCTCTCTCCCTCCCTCTCTCTTTCTCTTTAGACAATGCCTCTGAACAACTACAATACGATGATTCACAGCCAAATAAACACGTGTCCAAAATGGAAATCATTTTTTTCCTTTAATAATTCTACCTCTATTTACTCTATATATACACAGTACAAACACCCAGTTGCTAAAGGTAGAAATATTAGAATCAACATTTATACTATCTTCCCTGTCTTCCTCCCAAAAATCATTAACAAATCCTCAAAATGTATTTTTTCTCCTAAATATCCCTGGATTAAACTAATTTCTCATCGCCCTAATCTAAGTTACTACCTTCTTCTGCCAGACATCCTTACTGTTGGCCGAGCATTTTCTGAGATATTTCTAAAATGCAGATGACACCTTGTTACCAACCTAGTTATAATTCTTCAGGGTCTTCCAACTGATCTTAGAATGAAGTGCAAACTCTGGCTTACAGAGTTCTACAAGATCTGGTCTCTGCCTCACTTGCTTTATCTCCAGTAATTCTTGTCCCCCTTCCTTTCCACTCTATTCTCTAGCTCTACTTTCAGTCTTCTAGATCTATGGCTAAACCATATATCCTCTCACTTCTAAGTCTTCCTACATGCTTGAAACAATCTCTTCACTCTCTCATTGCCTTTTACAGAGAAGTCTTCTCAAACAACTAGACTATGCCATATCTTGGACTCCAAAGGTAAAAGAGACCTTTCTTATAATGTCCAAGCTACAAATACAGGTTATTAAATGTCTAAATGTTTAACTTACCAAGAAAGAAAAAATCAAATACTAAATAGTAGGACAATTTTAAATATGAAGTTTTGTTTAAGATCTTTTTGATTTAAAAAATACTACATAAAACTAAAAACTTAAGACTACCCTGAAGGCTGAAAAAATTATCTGAGGTTATCCAGCCCATCCTCGCAGTGAAAGAAAATACTGTCAAATACTTAAGTAAAAAGTACTTCATGAAACACACAAGTATGTGATTATACAAAAATACCATTGATTGTACACTTTGGATGAATTGTATGCTTTATTAATATGTATCAATTAAATTGATTCGTTTAAAAAAAAAGTGTTCCATGTTACTAGTAACAATATCAATGATTTCACTTATCTAAGGCTATATTTGCCCAAACAAAAACCAGGAAATGAGGGGATTTTTTAAAAAGATTTTCTCACTTAACACTTTAACCCTCCTGACAAATCAAATCAGGCAAAAATTAAAGCAATATAGAGATGCAATTTTGAAAATGGGCTAATTTTTATGTTTTATCTGACTAAATAGGGTAAAATGAACAAATGCCTTGTCACATAGAAGTTCCAAGTTGCTCTCCTCTGAGGACAAAAGACAGGCAGCTCATCATACCATCAGAAGGGAAAACATTGAGAACGAAGCATCAGCCAGGTGGTAGTTATTCAAAGGTTTTGCACTTGCACTAGGTAAAGAGAACTATCAAAGCTAGCCTGACCCTCCAGAAAACTGCTGGCACTCTACTGCACACTTTCTTGGCTAACATGGTGGTTAAGATGCATTATTTCCTGTTCTGCTTCCTACCCTAGCTCCACTGTTTTCTAGCTGTAGCAACTTAGACAAGTTTCTTAAACATTTATAAGTTGGTTACTAGCTCATTTGCAAGCTCTCAATAAGATAACACATATAAATCATCTAGCAGAGTGCTTAGAACATAGTAGGCACTCTGAGTGCCATTGTTCTTATCTTTGCTAGCTCGTTCAAAAAATCCTTTTTTGGTTTGGATTCATAGGTATAAGAAAATAAGTTAACGAAAAGGGTGCAGGTGCCAGGGAAAATCTATAGATAGAGAGATAGAAAGATAGAGAGGCAGATAATTTAAGGGGAAAACTTATTTTCATTTCAATTACTTGAATGTGTTAGCACAGAGGGAGCTGGAATTGAATAATCTGGATACTTACCACCATCTTCATGTTATATCTTCTGAGAGCTTATGTGCTAAATTATATATCTATATATATTTTGGAGGTACCAGGGATTGATCCCGGGACCTCATATATGTGAAGCATGCATTCAAACACTGAGCTAACCTGCTCCATGCCAAGTTATATTTTCATCTAAGATTTCCGAAGTGGATAAGCATCATCCCTTTATAATCATTTCCACACCAAGAGGCACTTATTAAAACACACGCACACACACACACACATGTGCCCACACACATACACTCAAGAATGTGGCTCCCTTTTAAACAAAGAAAAGGTCACCAGGAGGGCAGTCCTATTCAGTAAGGGAAAATGGATGCCCCTGGACAATCCCTGAACAAGAGCTTCTAAAAGAACAATAATCCTCTGAGAATTGCAGCACTTTGCATTCTCTGGCCTCTCTTGCCTAGCTGTCCCTGTGTCATGACTTTCTTAATTGCTATGAATGAAGGTCATGATCTCACAGAGGAAGCATCTCAAGTATGTTTACTGTATTCTTAGGCAAAAAAATTTAATATCCACAGCTCAATCATAATAATGAGGTGTT
Organism: Tolypeutes matacus; assembly: GCA_026826555.1. Taxonomy (NCBI): domain Eukaryota; kingdom Metazoa; phylum Chordata; class Mammalia; order Cingulata; family Chlamyphoridae; genus Tolypeutes; species Tolypeutes matacus. The sequence goes on from JAKSZT010053929.1 coordinate 50,271,798, forward strand.
CTTGTTATTTCAGATGTCTCCATCAGTAACTGCCCCTGATGTCTCTTCCGCTTTCCTTTGGTGTTCAAGTTACTGGCTCTCTATGTCCCTCTCCAACCCAGTCTCCATGATTTCCACCATCCTCACTGATACCAATTCTAATTAGATTAGTCTCGCCTCATTCTTTCTTGACCAAAAACTCAGTTGCTACTCTGCTTTACTGCAGGCTTTTAACATTTGTAACATGTCCACCTCCAGTCTTACCAACAGCACTCCTGAATTCATCTGCACTACCTACACAACCTTCCAACTTTCTATTTCTCCCACGTTCTCATTCCCAACAAACCTGCCCATTGTAATTTATTGCCCTATATTCCCTTATCTGCACCTGTTAGATTATTCCCAGTTTTGTTTGCCTTCGACTCCTGCTTAGACCACTTTGTGAACCATTTCATCTAAGGAGTGCATTCATACCTAAAATATGTTTCACTCCTGCTTTTTAAACCTTCAGTTTGGGGCGGATGTGGCTCAAATGGTTGGGCGTCCGCTTCCCTTATGGAGGGACCTGGGTTCAATACCCGGGAACTCCCAGTAAAATAAAGAAAAATATAGAAGGCGCGCAGGCCGCCAGGCCCCGTGTGTGGGTACACCAGGCTCCACCGAGCCACGCAGCAGGATGATGACGTAACAAGAGAGTGACACAAGGGGAGAGCAAAGACTAGACATGCTGAAGAACCAGGAACTGGGGTGGTGCAGGTGGCAGAACGCTTCTCTCCCACATCGGAGGTTCCCAGGATCAAATCCTGGTGTGAAGACAGCAGGAGAAGGATGAGAGGAGAGGGCAGGAAATGGACACAGAGAGTTGCCCAGTGAATGGACGCAAAAACGGGATGGGGAAGGGGGGGTTAAAAATGGATAAAGTAAATAAATAAATCTTTAAAAAAAAAATGAGTAAAAGTAAAACAAATAAATAAATCTTAAAAAATAAAATAAAATCTTCAGTTTGGGTTAATTCCTACAACCTTTAGAGCAAGAAGACAAAGGGTCATGCTTTGCTTCCGTACATCACAAAAACCAATATGTATAAGACTAAGCCTCAAAAAAAAATCTAACACAAGTACTGCTAATGTTTACAGAGAACTAGGATTTTATAAAATTATCTCTTGGGGGGCGGATGTGGCTCAAATGGTTGGGCATCCGTCTCCCATACGTTGGGACCTGGGTTTAATCCCTGGGACCTCCCAGTAAAATAAAGAAAAATATAGAAGGCGCATGTGCCACCAGGCCCTGCAAGCAGAAGCGCTGTCAGGCCCCACCAAGCCACACAGCAAGATGATGACGTAACAGGAGAGCGACCCAAGGGAGAGCCAAGATGATCTCACAGAAAAACTAGGAACTAAGGTGGCACAGGTGGCAGAACGCCTCTCTCCAACATCGGAGTTTCCCAGAATCGAATCCCGGTGAAAACAGGAGGAGAAGGATGAGAAGAGGGGGCAAGAAACAGACACAGAGAATTGCCCAGCGAATAGACACAAAACACCAAAAAGGGAGGGGGCGGGGATGTTTAAAATAGATTTATCATTATGCAAATGTTTGTATGTATTGTGAGAATTTTGATTTTTACCCATAATAAAAATAAATAAATAAATAAATAAATAAATGAAAAAAGTAAATAAATAAAATAAATCTTTAATAATAAATAAAAACTATCTCTTACTTAAATGTTTACTTTTATACCTCTGTGAATGGAACTGCCTCTCACAATTTTAATTTCACTCTAATCAGATTGATTTTTTAAATAGTTTAGTACTATGTTAGTCTTAACATAAGACTATAGCTTTAAATTTGCTCAGACCAGGCATTGAGATTTCTTCAATATTTCTTTATCTTTTTTTTTTTTTTTTTAGGTACCAGGACCAAGGATTGAACCCAGGATCTCATATGTGGGAAGCTGGCACTCAACCACTGAGCCACAATCAACTCCCCTGAGTTGGTTTTTTTGTTTGTTTGCTTGTTGTTTGTTTTTTGTTTTGTTTTGTTTTTAGGAGGAGCCGGGAATCGAACCTGGAATCTCCCATGTGGGAAGCAGGTGCTCAACTGCTTGAGCCACATCCGCTCCCCCAATGTTTCTTAATGTACTTTTAATGTTTCAAATACATTAAAGATACTATACAAAGAAATAAATAATGCTCTAATGCTATGAATTGATTAGAATATGAATTCTATTGCAAATTGTTTTATTAATAGCATATTTCTGAAATAAATACAGTTATATCATCTCAGAATAAATTTACTTATTAAGATGATTGATCTACTTACTGTATTAAGAAGCATAATAAAATTTGTGGTTTGAGTAATAAAATATATTTTATAGAGTAATAGCACTAACCTTGTTCAAAATTTACAAAATCCACGTAGTCTATAAATTTTAATAATCTATACCATTACTTCTAAAATATTTATTTACAAAATTAAGATATCACTTAACTGTTCTAATTAGGATACCTTCCATTTTAAATAAATGTAAATTCTAAATAAAATTGGCTTGAACAATAAAGAAATCCATTATCTCATACAGCAGTAGATCCAGAAATATAGAAATAAGGCAGGCCAACAATGTCATCACACACCCAGGTTCTTTCCTTTTTTCTGTCATTTTAATGCATTTGTTTTAACCTCAAGCTGGATCCCCTTGTGGACAAATGATGCCCCTCTGTGGCAATTTCAAGCTGTACTCTCAAATAATTGACTGCAATTGCAACAAGTAACTCCTCAGCCACCAATCATTGGCAAGAGGAATAGCATCACCATCAATATTAGCTTGGACTAATCCGTATTTCACGTGAATCAAGAATGGGATTGTCTCCTCCTGAGTCATATGCAGAAGAGTGGCCATCTGAACAATGCTCAGAGGAAGGAGACAGAGAATTTGGGTGGCAACCGATAGTGCTGGCCACAATAATAAAGAAGGTGGTGTTACTCTTAGAAATGAAAATATGCTTGTGAATGGATGTGGGGAAAATGGGAAGGATAAATAACTTTAGTTAGAGAATCATACCTGACAATATTCAGTGTTATCCAGAGGGTACCTGGAGATCCAGGTTAGGGAGGCAAAGAAGCACTAACAATACTAGAGGCTTACCATTGCTGTTCTTTGTTTCTATGCATTGTGTTATTTATTAGATACTTGGTTATATGCAGCCAAGAATGAGAAACATACTGAGACAATTATCTCTAATTGTGACTGTGACAGTTTGAAGCTGGATGAAACCCCAAATGTTATGTTCTTAGAGTTAATCCATTCCTGTAGGTGTGAACCTATTGTGAGTGGGACCTTTTGATTAGGTTATTTCTGTTAATGATCTTTTGATTAGGTTACTTCAGTAGGGCATGACCAATGTGGGTCTTAATCTTTTTATTGAAGTCCTTTAAAAACCGAATGCATACAGAGAGGAAAAAAGCCACAGAAGGAGAGAGAAAGCCAGAAGAAGCCAGAGGCTGAAGCAACAAAACCTGGACAAGAAGGAAGAGACCAGCAGATGCCACCATGCGTCTTGCTATACGACAGAGGAGTCCAGGATCACAGGTAGCTGGTCTTCAGGGAGAAGACATCACCTGACGATGCCTTGATTTGGACATTGTCATGGCTTCAGAACTGTAAATTAGTAAGCTAATAAATACCCATTGTAAAAACCAACCCATCTCTGGTATATAGTGTTTTGGCAGTCTAGCAAACTAAAATAGTGACCTTGAAGGTACTGTCGATTTTCAAGTACAAGCCTAATACCTTGGAGCCATCCCTTAGAATTTTAAAGTGACACAGATCTACTTAAATTGCTCTATGAGAGCTAAGTTCCATATATTAGTTACCTCAAATTAATAAGTTCAAAGATATTGCTCTTGTTCTATATTTCAAAATAAAATTGTATTATTGGCTTCAAATAAATATCAATAAAATAAGAAATCTATATTAAAATGCATGTAATTTGTTCTGGAATTGCCAAGCCAAGGAAAAAGAAAAAAAGGGAATATAGGGCAATAAATTACATTATATATATTGTATTTACAGAACCCTTTTATAAACACAGTGGTTTTCTTTCTTTTTTTTTTTTAAAGATTTATTTATTTACTTTATCCATTTTAACCCCCGCCCCTTCCCCATTTGCTGTTTTGTGTCCATTCACTGGGCAGTTCTTTGTTTCTGTTTCCTGCCATCTCTTCTCATCCTTCTCCTCCATTCATCACCAGGATTAGATCCTGGAGACGTCCGATATAGGAAAGAGGTGTTTTGCCACCTGCGCCACCTCACTTCCTGGTTTTCGGAGCTTTCGGAGCAGCTCGTTTTGACTCTTCCCTGCATCTCTCTCCTGTTACATCATCATCTTGCTGCATGGCTCCCAGGGCCTGGTGGCTCACCAGCACACAGAGCTTAGCAGCCCATGCGCCTTCTATATATATATTTTTTATTTTACCGGGATGTCCCGGGGATCGAACCCAGGTCCCTCCATATGGCAGACGGACGCCCAACCACTTGAGCCACATCTGCCCCCAACACAGTGGTTTTCTGTACTGTATGTATTCTACATTCTTATTTTCACAATTCTGGTCACAGATTTAAATTTTTGTGAAAAAAATTGGTCAGTGAATAATACACATCATATAACCAAGTATCCAACAAATAACACAATGCATAGAAACAAATCAGGTTTCCACACATACAAAATTATTTTTCCAGAAGTTGGAGAGTCAATTTTTAATACTGACATGATTACATGTTACTAAATTAGAGATACAAAGAACTACTTAAAACATAATTCTCTCATTCAACTTTAGAATTGAGGATACAACACTTATATATGAAAAATAAACTATTATCCCAAGACAATATTCCTAGCCAAATTGTATCCCCTCCAACTATAGCTAATGCTGTGAAAAAGATCCATCCATTTTTAAATTTACATGTTATGAAATTAAATATAAATGTTTCTTTGTTGAATGGAGACAAGTAAAATAATCAAGAACTGCATCCTCCCCTATATATATATATAGTTTTTTTAAGATTTATTTTATTTATTTCTCCCCACCCCCTCGTTATTTGCACTCAATTCGTTGTGTGCTTATTTTCCTTTTTAGGAGGCACCAGGAACCGAACCAAGGACCTCCCATGTGGGAGGGAGACACCTAATCGCTTGAGCCACCTCCACTCCCTGCTTTGTTGTGTCTTTCATTATATTTTCCTCCTTGTGTCTCTTGTTGCATCATCTTTTTTTTTTTATTTTTTATAGAAACCGATGTTTATTTTCCGACACCCTCATTTCCACTTCCTGTTGGAGCCTGTGGAGCAGCTCAGGACCACTCGGTGGTGGTTCCCACCCATTCGGTGGCCTGAGCAGTGGGGGCTGCAGACCAGTCTTCAATTGCAGGCTGAGCACTCCAGTCTTCAGTAGGGAACTGCTGAATGGGCACGGAGGGCACCTGCACGCCTTCAAACCAGTCTGTGACCTCAGGCTGAGTAGCAGTGAATTCAGGAGCAGGAGCCATCCATTCACCCTGAAACTCCTCCTTGGTCACAGCCTTCTCGGCAGCGGCCTGCTCTTCCTTTTCAATCTCCTCAGGATCCCGAATGCACTCCTGGTCATTTTTCAAACATTTCCATCTTTCCCCAAGGCTCTCTTATACATTCAAATCAAACTTGTGGCAAGGATTACTATGAAACCCACTCATTGGGTCAGAGACCCTTGTGGTGTCAGTGAAAAGCTTGCCCATCATGTAGCACACTACCTACACTTGAGAGCTCACCGTGTTGCATCATCTTGTTGCATCAACTCGCCATGCCAGCCTGTCACACCAGCCTGCCGCACCAGCTCACTGTCTTGCTCATCTTCTTTAGGAGGCACTGGGAACCTAATCTGGGACCTCCCATGTGATAGGTGGGAGCTCAATTGCTTGAGCCACATACACTTCCCTCCCTTATATTTTTGATGTTAAATTTATGTAATCTAAAGCTTCTTTAAATTTATGTAATTTAAAGCTTCTTTAAAAATTAAAGAAAATTTTAAAAAAAGAACTGCAACCCTGTTTCTCAACAAAGTAAATAATCTGCAAAATAAGAATTATTTCCTGGGAATTTACTTCCTCCCAAAATTTAGGTTATCCTGACATAATTAAACGTTATCAGTTAAAACTGAATTAAATAACTTGAATTTTATTTAACCACCTTAAGTGTCAACACAACCCATTGGCACCTTTCAAGAAATCAGTTTAGATTTCCAGGGGTTCTTAATGTTTTTGAGCCATGAACCCATTTGGTACTTTAGTGAAATCTATGAACCTCTTCTCAAAATAATGTTTTAAATACATAAAATGTAAAAGACATTGAGTTAAGTACAGTTGATAAAATATACTAAAAAACAATTTGAGATAGTTACATATTTAGAGATATATCAACATATAAATAATAATATCAAGAAATAGGGTGAATGATTACCATAATTTCAAACTAGGGAAAAACATGAAAATATTTCTAAATATGTGCAGCCAGAGCAATGAGACATGACAATAAATATCTGCAACTTCTAGAAAGATACAAATGCTATTAAGACTACTGTGTGTATGTGTATGTGTTTTCTCAAATATAAAATTAAAGAAATGCTAAATTTCAGTCAGATGTTCATGAAATAATGATGACATTTTTCCCATCCAAGTCCCTGCATGCAATTACTACTGATTATGGTCATGAGCATGAAGACCTTTCAAAAGGAAAACTTCTCTGCAGTTTCAAAATTCACAAATTGCTGAGCTACTCCATGTACATGGTCCCATGCATTCTTGCCTTTGCCACTTGGTCTGTCTGGAACTGCCCTCCTTCATTGCCTACCAAACTCATCTTCATCCTTTTGGACTTGGTCAAATCATCTCCACACAGCCTTTCCAGACAACTGCAACTGAGTGGGCTGAAGACTGAAACCAAAGCATCAGTCTTCCTTTTTGTTGGGAACTCTGGCAGAGTTTATTAAGAACCCTGAAATTCTTGAGGGTCTGGATGCTGAAGTTTCAGGAAACGGGTAAACTATAACATCTCATCGTTATAAGGAAAAGCTGCAAAATACCATGAAAGCACTACATCACCACGCAATTCTCACTTCACAATACCTAACAAACTTGCCAGTAGTAATTACCTTCTAAAGCAGTGACTTTGTCTTCTTACAATGGCTAAATGCACATTTGCCTGTGCTCTACTTAAAAGCAGAAAGGGCCCCTGGAGTAAGTCATCATCAGAGCCAGTAACCAAGAAGGTGGGTAGCAGATCTTGCCAACTATTTTTATCTTCCTTTACAGAAATGAATGAAAGCCTGTAAACTCCTTTAGGATTTGAAAAGAAGATGTCAAGAATCTCTAGCAACAGTTATCTGGGAATATTTTAAATTAATTGTTAAAATTAGACTCAATAATACCAATTAACTGAACTTATTCATAATCCCTGTTCCCTATGAAAAATATATCTAGCACAAATTCAGAAACCTCAAAAATACATATGCCATGTATATATTAATCACCTAAGGCTTGGAAGTTCCTAAGTCTTGTCTGAACTTCCTCTTCAGAAGATATGTGATGAAGACATATGCAAGTATATTTGTATAATAAAAAAAAAAATGAGCATGCAATAAAGGCAGATGTCATGAGCTAGCTATATTTAGAGTTATTCATAATTCTTTTAAAAAGTCATATTAATCTTTGTTATACAGCACAAAATATAGTAGAAATCACAATTGCTACATGAGTTAATTCACTTATTCATATTATGTGATCAATCAGAGCTGCCTTTCCCAAACAATTCTTAAGTAGATAATATTGAAAGACAAAAACTAATTTCCAATTTACTGTAATGATACCACTTAATGAAAACAGACAAATAGCTCTTATTCTCTTTCCCAATATTTGAATCAAGTAACTATCTTCTGAGGAAAAATAATCATGCATTGTAAGCATCATGAGAATCGCTGAAAATATTTTCTTAGGATAAAACAAACACCCAACTAGCAAATAACTAGCTGAAAAACAGTATAAGCATTGTTCTCTAAACAAAGTCTAAAGTCTAAAGTCTTACTCTGGAACAATGCCTTTTAGCCATTCCCTTTTAAATAAAGGTCTGATATAAATTTCTTATCTCCAGTTTGGAAGTGAAGTGATTTCCCTGTTCAAAGTTTATACCATTTTTCTCCTTCCAATTTGAATATGTCTTAAAATCCCATAGGAACAAGCTTAAGTTTCCTGACTGCTGAATGCATTAAGGTAATGCTATTAGATCCACTGGCCTCTATATAGGCACCAGAGTTAATGGCAACCCCACAGTTGGCTCCTGTATCTACCTTTGAATGCATTAGGATATTCAAATAAAATAACCTAGTTTTGTTATCCTTTAAAGGTTTTAGAAAACAAACTTCAATATTGCTGAATGAGTCATAAACAAAGCACTATGCTAGGTGAAATGTGAATAAAAATAACTTAATATTCAGGAATTGAAATGAGGATTTTAAAGATTTTTAATATATCATATACAAAACTAGTTATTTTACATTAAAATTACCTTAATATATCCTTGAACGGTCACTTGCTCTTTAACAATTAAAAAAAAAAAGAACTATTTTGCTAATTTGACTACAGATTCAACCCAATAACTATTCCCTGTATGCTCCCATTTTTTTAGGGCTTCACTATTAACGATATAATTCAAAGACTTGAAAAAAAACTGTGATTAAGATTTTACCAAAAGATTTTATCCTTTAAACAGTTTATCCCTACTTATTCTATTTTCTTTCTCTAATAAAGTAACTTATTCACGTGAAAAAGTTACATTAACCATCTATGAGTGCTGAAAGGTACATTGAGCTATTTTTTAAAATGTATATTTTTTTCTACTTGACATATCAGACTAAAAAATTAAATATTTCATATTACCATTCAAGGGTCAACAAATAACAAGGTCATAAACTATAGGTATCAATATAGAAAATAAAGGCTATGTTGGTTAAATATTTAAGAAGCAAAATAACATGCATGAAGTCAGTGCTGAGAAGTTCAGGACTGGGATTTGAATCCAGGTCTGATGGTGCCTGGTCATAATAGGCACAAAACAAATATTATTTGAGTCCATGAATGAATCGCTCCAAAATCTATCCTCTACTTCTTCAGGAAACTGTTGTGGCCATTGGGAAAAGAAAATTTGCTTGTATATCATAGAATATTTTAGTTTCTCAAGTGCTATTTCAGAGAAGGGAACCAAATTATGCAAATATGTTTATTTGGTAACCTCTCATAAAGGTGAAATTGTGCTAGATTTTAAAAATTATAATAACTGGTCTGGTATATAAATATAAACTGCAATAAAAATGAATATGCTGATTGTTCTTTCCTGTTTCATAAATGACTCATCCTTACTCATAACAAAATCTCACCCAATATCCTCAGAAATTAAAATTTATGCTTAAATGGAAGCTGTAATTAAATATATCACTATTACATGTATATTCTAGACATAAATATTCCTATCTTACCTACTAGTCCTATCCATAGATCTCAAGGGAGTCAACTGAGTTAGAACAGTAAGACCTTTATGTTTAAAAGCTTGCAACATTATTTCATCTCCTTAAGGTTCACAGTAAGTTTGTAATTATGTAAAGGAAGGTTCGTTACCTTGCAAGTGGAAAAACTGAAATCGTATATGGAGAAAACACTGCCAAGGGTGATTCATAAAGTCAATCTCAGAGAGTAGGCTGTTATTTATAATCTCAAATTCACCAATCCAGATGAAATTCAGACCATATTATGCTTTTTTCCATTCAATCCCAAGCCCACAATAGTACACCTACCTCCCTGAAAATAAAAAAAAAGTATCAAAAAGTGCATAGATGAGAAAAGTACATTAATGATACATTAATATATAAAAGAAGTGTCTGTAGTGCAGATAAGAGTTTGCATTCCTGGCTGATCTAGAACTGAGAAGCAACAGGGTCTTAACTCTTGGGCAAATGTGTGAAATATTGAGTTTACTCCATCTTTTAACGGAGTGAAAGAGCAAGATTTATCAGGATCACTTCTGACAAACACAGGAAGACATGTTGGGCATGTTTTCCACTTTAATCCATGACCCACATCTGTGCCATTTGAGAATACCTAACTGACTTATTCAATTTTGGCGGAAAGCCATCTGCTCAAAACTCAAGTCTTCAGTTCTTACTACCTATGTAAAAAAAGAAGCAAGGTCAAGGGATAAAAACTGAGAGCATGCCTAGTCCAAGTAAGAAGACAAATAGCAAGAGAGTGTGGGCATTTGTGAAGTAGGATCATCACCAACAACATTAGGCCCCCAAGTATTTCACTGCAACACTTTTCAGTATAAAGAAGGTCAGACATCCTTCCTAGAGCATATCTTTTACTTTCCCTGGTCATATCCAACTGCACTCTATGCTTGATTTATTTTTTACCAAGAAGACTGATCTTAATCACCTAAAAATGCTCATTGCAAAAGAAACTCCTTGTTAAGCCCAAGTACAATCAACAGTCCCTTTCCAATTATCCTCTACAAATTCCCCCCAGTCTCTTTCATGCCTGGCTACTGAGCTCAGTCTAGTTTGGCTGCTGGCCAGTTGACTCTCTTTTTTCCTTGTCAGTCGTAAAAACTTGGAAAACACTCCTGGACAGCTCAAGGAGATCTTTTAATTATGCGGTGGGGCAGTACCTCAGCCTGTCCGCTGTTTCCAGCAGGGCTTGCAGTCGCCAGCAGCTGTACTATCCCAATCAGTGGGTTTTCTAGCAAGGCTTGTTTATGTGGGGAGAAGGAGAGAAAGACTGGCAGAGAAAAGGAGCGATTTGCAAATCTGAAAAATTTCCAACTCCACTCAAGAGTTTCCTACCTCCTAACACTCACTGTATTATTATTATTCCCCACCTCCAGTCCCCACCCCCGCCATCTCTCCTTTAACACCTAATCTCCCATTTGGTGTTATCAGACACAGAATCATCAGTATCCTGGTCTCCTGCTCATCCTAGATATTATCAAGTGCAGTCATATCTAGAATACTCTCCAAAAACTTTTTATTCGCAAATGTTGGCCCAACATTTTAAAAAACAAGTCTCAGAGTAAACGTATTAGATCTTACACTGTGCCAAACCTTCAGAATGAAACAGTGCATTTATATGTCTGAATGTAAGTGAAAGTAAGGCAAGCTCAGTTGAGAAAAACAGCTAGGACCCAGGGAGGGGTACTTTGCCAGCCTGCACTTAGCCGGGCTTCGCCCGCGGTACGAAGCCCGACCAATCGCAACACCAACTACGTCTGCCTTACTCTACTATGGCACGCTAGTTCCAGCTTCAGCGCCCAGCTTCCTGTTCAAGTCCCATTCAACATCGTAAACACATTCCAAAAAAATCAGAATGCCCAGAATTCCCTCCCGCACACAGAGATGTCAGCGCCGCGGCTTCAGGAGCCGCGGCATAGAGAACTGTCGGTGCCGGGTTCTGGTGCGTGTAGTGAGTCAGGCCACTGCGGAGGTAGATTCGCGCAAGAGGGCTTGGCCGGGGGGTCTAAAGCCCAGGGTTTTATCACCCCTCCCCGTCGTGCACCCCCTCCAACAGAGCGCCTGCCTGAAGGAACTTCGTGACCCACCCAGCCAAAGGGTAACCAACTGAACGCCGCCCCAGAGTCTGGGGCCCTCCCAGCTCTGGGCTTTAAAATATGCGCCGCTGGGCCTCCGGGCTGCGCGCCTCCCCGCCCCCATGCCCACACTCGCTCCCGGAGCCAACAAAAGGGAGGCTGCGCTGGAAGAAGTTTCGCTCTTGGGTCTTCTCGCTGTGACCCCTTGATGACTCCCCTGCTCTGACCCGTCCGGTTCATGCACCCTCGGCCCGTCAGATTTGTGGGCGCCCTGCCGCCTCCCTCCAGCTCCTTCCCACCGGCCCCGGCCACTAGGACCAAAGTTACCACAAAGGCTGGACAAGGCTTCAGGAGCCCGGTGACTGCTGCGCCCCCGACCTCGTAGGGCTCCCCTTTCAGATTCAAGCACTACCACAGCAGGAGTCAACAGGTTTTCTCCTCATTTCGTGCAGAACGACTTCTTGTCCTTTTCGCTGTCCTTAATCTCTGCAACCTGCCCGGCGGCGGCGCACAGCCCAGCGTCCTCCTCCCTAGGCACCCGCGATCGGGACTGACCACTGCCCTCCGACTCTTGGGACTTCAGTTTCTAAGAGATTACACGCTACCTGGCAGGAAACTTGGGCTTGCAGGCCGGGAACACCCCAGATAAATCGCGATCTCTCGGTACCTTATTGAGCGATGCGGTCCGGCCGGGCTTCGGGCAGGGGCGTGGAGAGCTGCTGGGTGCTCAGAGCCCGGCAATCTCAGCTCCGGGGCGCCGTTTCCGTGGCCGAGAGGGAAAGTTTCTTTCCGTCAATACCGCGCTGGACTCGGGACCCCTCGGCCCAGGTCCCCTCCCTCTTCGCGTTGTGTGCCCCCTCCCTCCTCTTCCTAATCGGCTAAACCAAAACTGGCGCTGGTGGTGGCTGGGCTCGGGACTCGGGACTCCGGGTCGCTCCCGGCAGGGAACGCCGGGCTCCCCCTCTTGGCCAGAAAGAGGCTCTCCCAGACTCCGGCTTGCGCACTTCTGGCGGTCTCCCTGGATACTTCTAAACGGGACGCCTGTGTTCAAGCTCGCAGACTTTATTTCTTTAATTTCTGATGCTAGTTTCCTGTGGGTCCACTGGGCTATCCCACATTTGCACACAAAACCGTGGGCGGGGGAAGAGGCGGGGGGAGGCGAGAGAAGCCCACTGTGGAAGGAGGAACCGGCCGTACCTTAGCCTGTCCTTAGCAGGGACAGAATGGAAAACACTGCTTCCCCCACCCCTCTTTTCCTTTTGAACCTCCTTGAGGCACTGAATAAGGACTACTTCGCCTTCCCTTTTCCTTATCTGTATGCGTTTCCTTACCTTAAATTTTAAAATACCCCTGCGGCTTAAAAAGGAAAAAAGAAAAAGTCACAAGATACACACACACACACACACACGCGCGCGCGCGCGCGCTTACACACACAAATGAGTAGAGCATGCTTTCTTCACAACGTTTTATAAGAAAGCATTGATAACCGCTGTTACTGCGGCTTGCTGTACCTCTACAGACTTTTTGCCTTGATTTTTCTCCTCGTTTTTAAAAAATCATCCTGAATCTCTGCACTTTATTACAGAAGCATCTTTTAAAAAACATCATTAAAATTGGCTTACCCACCAGATCATGCTCATTTGCTGCATTCAGATATTTGCTTCAGAATTCGGAACTTTTGTTCAAGGGAAAACACAACACACCATTCTTAATGACTGTGATAAAGTAATGTATGGTAGGAAGGGCAGTGGGGAGGATGAGTATCCTCATAGCATTTCTTAGAGGACGATAGAAACTTTACTAAAATTTTATGAGATACTGTTCAGATTTGTTTACTAAGTTTTAGTTTGAAGGGTAAAGGAAAGGCTAGCAGGTATTATGTGTTATAGTGGAATCCAGGGCTTAGGGTCAGACAGACCAGATTCCATTACAGACTCCATATTTACTCATTTTGTGTCCCAGGATACTCTACTCAATTACAACTGTCAAAAGAATTACATAAAGAAAAAAAAAAAAAAAAGAATTACATAACCTAACTCAGAGTCACACTCAAATTTACAGTTTAAATAGAGTACTGTCAGGCATAGAGAAGGTACTCAATAAATATTTACACCCCACTATATTTATCTGTAATTAGGAGACAATATTGCTAGAAATTTTCCCCAAAGATCTTGTTAACTGAATAATTATTTTCTCAATGATGCTTTTTCAATTAATTTTTAAAAAATCAGATCTATATAGCATGCCCTAGGAACTTGTGCCAATGTTAATAAATGTTGCATTTACTTTGTAACTTCCATCATTTTTACATCTTTCTAAAGTCATCTTTTCTTGGTTTTTCTTGATAGAGAATATGAAACATGCTCATTGCAAAAACTTTAATAGCCAGTGCTAAAAGGATATAATATCACCTGTATTCCTACCACCAAGAGTAGTTATTGCTAACATTTGCTATATACCCTCCAAGATTTGCTAAGGTCTCTGAGGAATTCTCCAATAAATAGCATCCCTTCTTAATGCCTGAATTGAGAAATGAAACAAAAATTTAAAGTAGAAGACAAAATATTACCTTTATTATTGACTGGGTCCTGGTTTCTGCTCAGTAAACAAGCACATGAGCAGCCTTGGTCACCTGGTTCTAGGCCTCCTTACCAGGAAGGAAACACTGGTTTTGAAAAGGGATTTAAAATCTGTTCCAGAGACCCATTCAAATGAAGAAAAAAAAGTGAAAGAGAGGAAGGGAGGGAGGGAGGGAAAAAAGAGGGAGAGGAGGGAAAGAGGACAGGAAAATAGAGTGAAAAAGATAAGAAAAATGAAGGATATTGCTGAACCCTAAATGCTCAGTAAATCTTTCCAAGTTTATAAGTTTACCTATCAAATAAGTTACATAGCAAAATGTTCTTTAAATTATCTTACTAGATTTAGGTTATTCATCTTTAGCTGATAAAACACAGAAGTGATGCTATGGCTTTTTGTTTGAATTCCCCTAAGTCACACCTGGTTTTGATTTGTCCCATTTTTTTATCTTCACTTTATTAACATGATGGTTATCTGCCAGGCTTTTCCTCTGTAATGGAAATCTCTTTTCCTTTGTAATTGTTAACTATTTTCTGAGGAGTTCCTTGGAAACTATATAAATATGTTGTTCCTTATCAAACTTTCAACTTATTCATGTTTTTATTTATATTACTATAGACACATCATTTCTTATTTTGTTCAAATGATTATAATCTATTACTATCATGATATATTTTAAGGCTCAAATTGTCTCAGATTTGGCCAGAGAAGTCCTTTCATGCCGACCTCTGTGTCCTTTTGCCATGTCTCCATTATTCTTTTTTCTTTTACCTTTTTTCTTTTTTTTTTTTTTGTTTTTCCTTTTTTTATTTTTTCATGTCTCCATCATTCTATGAGCACTTCCTCACTTTCTGCCACACACATAAACACACACACACACACACACACACAAAATGATCATCTTATATTATCTGGGCCCCAACCCTTGAACCAGCCATTTCTCTAAGGAACCCAGTCTCTTTTATTGAAGAATCTCAGCTCCAAGTGCTATATTCACTGCTATTGAGCTTTTGCTTCTTTTTAACCCTCCAGTAGCCAGAGCCAGGGAATATGTATATGTATATATATACACATATTTATATCATTCTGTCTATATCTCTATCATCTATCTATCTAATCTATCCATCAGCTATTATCTTTAAAGTCATGAATTTATATACTTGCCTACAATTCCAGTCCAATATCACTTTCCATATTTGTAACTCTCTTCTCCTCCAGTGAAATCTGGCATCAGCTCTCATTATCATTAATAGATGTTCTTATTTAATCAATCTCCTTGTCTATAAACCATCTCCTGTGACAGCCACAACCCCCCTCCCATGTAGATATCCTGCTGGCCCTACTCAGGCTCTGATACCCCATGCTGGGCTAATCCTCACTACTCTACTCAGGCTCAGGCTACTGGAGACAGCCAGCCTTTCTATGCTCTCTGCCAGACAGCCCTCCTGCCTGGACTACCTCTGCATCTTGCTTGGGCTCAGATTCATCCTGCTAGGCTGCTTCTCCAACAAGACACCATTTTCATCCCACTTGGGCTTCCTCACTATTCTTTGGGCCACTGCAATGCCTCCATTCCCACATGAATGCAGATACTTACCTTGCCTGGGCCCTTCTTATAGCTGAAATTCATATTGCCACACTAACTCTACAAAGTTTATAAATATGTATACTCCCATGAGCAATATATAAGTGAGTGCCCATTTTTTTTTCAACAAGTGGTGGCTCTCTTTTATTTATTACTTATGCAATCTCTGTACTTAGTAATGGAAAGCAGGTGCATGGCCATGTTAACCATGCTTCTCTGTATTTAGCACATTACTGTCCTGTAAGATTCCCACAAGTACCTTCTTGAATTTTATTTAATCATTTGCAATACTATCATCAAACTAGTCTGTCTTTATTAACTTTTTCTTCAAATGCATTTATTTATTTTTTTAAACACTTTATTGAAGTATATCATTCATACATGAACATGCATAAACTAAAACTGTTCAGTAAAAATCGTGATCTTACAAAACAAACATGTATAACATCATACAGGGCTCCCACACATCAACACTCCACAAACATCATGCATTGTTGTGAAACATTTGTTAACAAATCATGAAAGAGCATTGTCAAAGTGTTACCACTAACTATAGTCCAAATCTTCCTCCCCTATACATTAAGGATTTATTTATTTATTTATTTACTTTTATCTATTTTTACATACACACACCCGTCTTTGCTATTTCTGTGTCCATTTGCTGGGCAATTCTCTGTGTCCATTTCCTGCCCTCTCTTCTCATCCTTCTCCTCCTGTCTTCACTGGGATTTGATCCTCGGAACCTCCAATGTGGGAAAGAGGCATCCTACTACTGCCTGCGCCACCTTAGTTCCTGGTTTTTCGGTGTGTCTCATCTTGGCTCTCCCTTGTGTCACTCTCCTGTTACATCATCATCTTGCTGCGTGGCTTGTGGGGCCTGGCGGCTCACCTGCTCATGGGGCCACGCATCAGGTCTGGTGGCCCACACACCTTCTATATTTTTCTTTTTTTTCTTTTTACCAGGAAGTCCTGGGGGTCAAACCCAGGTCCCTCCATATGGGAGATGGATGTCCAGCCACCTGAGCCACATCTGTCCCCCTGCTATATCTCTTAAGGTTGACCAAAGATACCCAAAGTTACAGTCTTTTCCCATACAGGATGGTCATATAATAAATCAGGCTTAGTTTATCACCAGCATTGCAAAAACCAGACCTAGGGAGAAAAACTATGAGACTTAGGGAGACTTAGGGAGAAAAACACATGCATGGCTTCTAATACAGCGAATGTTTAGCCTACCCTGATTATCACAAAATCAGGACAGTGAGAATATTTGCATTCAAATGCATTTAAATTTTCAACTAATCTAATGAATAATGAGTAGCTTAATTGTTGCTTTAATTTTCATTACTTTAATGACTAAACTAAATGTTTTCATAAAGTTAGTAAGCGTTTATGTTTTATTTTGTTTATATATCTTGTCCATGTTTCTCTTTCCCTATTGATTTGTATATTTTCCTTTCCTTATTATTTGTAGGGTTTGTATATTAACCTCTAGCAAAAAAAAAATCATTATTAGTTTTCTCAAAACAATTATTAAATAAATTATTTTGTTGTTTCTGGACTGTGCAGAATTTCTTTAAATGCAATCTTTGATTGTTACTGGCTTTTCATTAACTTTTTTTGTAACTCTAACTAATCACCTATATTTTCTTCTGGTATTATTTTATTTTTTTCTTTCTAATGTATTTGAATGTGAAGTATAAGATAAAACTTTTTTCCAGAATAATTGCCTCTAAGTTTCTAACACTATTTATTGAATAATCCATCTTTTGTCCAGTGGTTTGAGAGATAATCTTAATGATATACTAGTTTAGAAATAAAATAGGGTCTGTTTGTGCAGAACTTCCAGGTTTGGCCAATGTGTTCACAGTGCAAGCAGATGCTGGAAAAGGGGCTGATGCAAACTGAAATCCACCTGAGCTTCTTTGCCAGGTAAACCAATAGAGCACATGAGCCTAGGGAAAGGAGTATCTTTCTTCCTACAGAGGCATTCTTAGCTCCTAGCCAAGCACCTGAAGAGCTTCCTTGGATCAGGGCATCTCTAATTTGCACAAAAGAACCATATGTGCTGGTAGCAACCCTTTCTCATTTATGTATCAGAACATTATTAATTACCTCAGCTTAATTTTTAAAAAATGAAGTCTGCCTTCATTATTTCTTCTCCCCTTCAAAAATTCCCTTACTATTCTCTCAAGCTTATTTTTCCAAATGAACTTTGGAATCTTTTTGTTTCCTTAACACACCCTTTCATTCCTACCGTTGACCCAAAACCCTTCTGTTAGAATTGTGTTAAACTTTTATGTTTATTTCCTTTAATTCACCTCATTATTCAATTTTTTTCTTCTGAACCTGGAATAGGGGATGTTTTAACAACTTGGAAAGACCCAACTTCTGCACCATTCACATTATAGCTTTAGCTTCCAACCCATTAAACTGCCACTTGTTGGGTTCTCTGTTTACTGTTAAGAGTGAAAGGGCCATTATTCTACAGAACTACAGAGCATAACACCTGGAATGCAACAGTCCTACTTTACAGTAGAAAGGGATGAAAACACAGATCTTAATCCAGCGTCAGGTTTCTACTTCTAGTTCCAGTTCATGTGCCCTCTAAATGAGTGTTTTTTATGAAGTCCTGACATGATCAAAAGAAACTCAGAAAAACTCCTGAGTTGGAGGTTAGAGAAGCATTTTCCTATTATCATTATTAGCTGATAAGACCTTGAGAGAATAATTAAAAGCTGATAGAACTCTACTACATCAACATTGTATTAGCTTCTTAGAAGGATATTTCTTTCCTCTAGTATTTAAAAGTCATAACCATACTAATATTGAGAAATAACCTTTCATTAGGTGATATACTTAGATAAATTGTTAGAAATAAAGGAGATACAGTATTAAAATAGATTAGGGGGGTTAATATATATAACATCCAGTATTTCATCAACAATATCTAGGAATTCCCTGCCTCACACCCCCACCAAGTGTTCTATGTCTAGCTCTACAAACCCAGGTTCATGGTAAGGCCTGGCCTAATAACTAGAGCAGTGATCTCATGCCACAGCATTTTCAGGTCTAAAGATTTTGCTCAGAGCAGTTTTATTGGCCTGAAAAGTTACTGAGTTCACAATGTATTGTACCCATTTGAAGACTAATATACTTAAAATATAAGAACAGAACAAATTTTATTACAAATAGAATATATTATTTTTTCCTCAATAAACTAGGCAATAAATCATACATCCTGAATTTCTAATAAATAATTTTTGTCAAAAGAAAACCTTTATTTGAAAGTCATGTTTTGTGACTTTTCACTAGAATGCTAAATTCTTAAATTCTCTTCAAAATCCTGTATCAGAATTTACCCAGACCTGACGATAGGGCCTCACAGAAAAGCAAAGCAAAAGGTCCTATATGCTTGGCCCTGATGTAATGTAATTTGGGAAACTGTCATCGTGCTTCAAAATTGCAAAGGGGACATTGGCTCCTATCAGAGCCTAACAACAAAAGACATCCTCTCACTGCATCTGCTTTTTGTTACAGGAATAAAATGATTCTAGCAGTGGTTCTTCTGCAAAATGCAATCTTGGGGCAAGAATTGCTGGAACAGAGACTTGTCATGTTGGTTCTGCGTCAACAGTCTCTCTAGCCCGGCAATCTGAGAATACACATTGATAAAGTGTTATCAGTTCAATGGGATCTGGCTGTTTTTCAAAGGTTGTGACTACACAAGCCCTTTGTGCAATTTCACAAGTGAAACCCTACAGAAGCAATTTCAAAATTAAAGTATATCTTTCACATATACTGATAGCGAAGGTGGGGAATCATCCATTTTCTATATAAAAATAAATTGCTAAGACTTCTAAATGAACACCACTATCAGAAAATACGTTATTCCATTAGAAAATTTGTGTGTTGTGAAAGTGAAGAATATAATAAACTAAAGTAACTAAGTAATAATTTGTTTCCATAGAACATTTTTGTACTGTGCCATGAGTTTGAGGGAGAATTAATGAAGTGTAAACTAATGATTGAATGGATTTATCTCATAGACAGTTATTAAAATTTCAAAAATGCTTCCACAGCTTAAATTATACTTTTTAAGTTTCAGATATTTCTTATAAATATATCACTTGGAGCTACTGATTGTTGAAGGAAGAAGTATAGTATAGAGTTTTAAAGCATGGACATTGGAATCATAAAGTCATGGGTTCAAATCTGTACTTTGCCATTTATTGACTGTAGAATCTTGTACAAATAATTTCCCCTCTTTAAATATCAGTTTCCCCATATCTGAAACAGAGTTGTTGTTAAGATTAGCTGAGTAAATAATAAATGAAAAGCACTGAGGTAGTATGACATGTATATGTAAAATAAATGATTGTTGTATAGGGAAATAGGTAAAACAATTTGAATTTTTTTATGCCTTAAATGGAAACTTATCTTGAAACTGAATCAATGTAGGTCAAAATAAAAGAAGGACAATAGCTTTGTTTAAAAATCAAACTATAGCTGTAGATTTTTTTACTTGGGAGGAGTAAAAGATATTCTGATGTTATTTTTTCCTCAACAAAGAATTATTTAATTAAATTAAATATATTTTTTTTAACTAATCTATAAACTATTCAAATATCACCAGTTTTTCTACCAATGTTTTTTTTTTTTTTTTTTTCTGCTCTAAGATCTCACATAATATTTATGTCTCCTTGGAGTCCCCTAATCTATGACAATTATTCAGTCATTCTTGTCTTTCATGACCTTAAAGTATGGATTGAATATTTTGTGGAATGTTCCTCAGTCTGGTTTTGTCTCATGTTTTCTCATGGTTACACTAGGGTCATGTGTTTTTAGGAAGACTATCACAGAGGTGAAGTGTTCATCACATAGCATCATATCAAGGTTTATGATAGTAATATGACTTCTCAATGGAGATATTAATTTGGTTAAAATGGTATCTGCCAAGTTTGTCCACTGCAAAGTTACTCTTTTTCTCTATGAAAATAATAAATATTTGGGAGAGATACTTTGAGACTATCCAAATATCCTATTTCTCCATAGACTTCTGCCCAATAATTTTAGCAGCATTCATGAATTTTACAATTATTACTGTATTGTTCTAATAATGATTTTTCTATTTCTCTCATGATTTTTAGATTTATTAATTGAAATTCTTTTGTAAGGAAGTATGGCTCCCTTTTCATCTAAAGTTACCTTTAAACTGATTTTATTTCCAGTAAAAAAAACCCTACTCAAAGAACCAGAGTAAGTGTACTGCTAGGAACAAGGATGATAGAGATCAGACTTGTTTTAGATCCATCAGCATTCATCAGCATTCAATATTGATTGCCTTTAATGTCAGGCATTGTGCTGGTACAGGAGAAATGGTGGAGAATAAGCATGGTCCATGCCCTTAAGGAGCTCACAGTTCAGTAGAGGGAAACTGATGTAATAAATAAGAGAAATAAATAAATGCAGGTTAGGCAGCAAAACAGAAATGTATCCCTTAGTGTTGGGAGCAGGAGGTATGGACAATTTAGAAACCAGGCACACTAAGAAGGTGTGCTGAGTTTTGAAAGGTGATTGGGGATGCAACATGCAGGCAAAATGGAGAAAAGCGTTTGTGGCAGAAAGAATGGCACAACAGAAAACCAAGCTTGAAACAGCAATACAAATATAAGGAATTTCAAATAGCTTAGTATGTTCCTGAGTGTTGGCTGAGGGTCTTGAACTTTATCTTATAGGGAATGGGAGCTACTGAAAGTCTTAGAGTAGAATAATTGTATTTTACAAAATGTGCTCTGGTGGCCCTTAAAAGCAGATATTGAAGTTGTGTGAGATTGGAGGTGGTAAGGTCGATTAAGGGACACTTAGGTCACTTTTTTAATCAAGTTTGATGTTATCAAGTACCTACGCTGCTAAATACGAGAGGCTGTAGAAGTGACAACTTTAGAGTGATGCGATTCTTTAGTTTGGGGAGCCATTACCTATCCTAGGCGTGAAGAGGCAAGGGGACCAAGAGGGAATGATTATCAGAACCCAGGAGGATAACCACATGGAGAAGAATATCTAATAGAAGCTGTGCCCTTCACTAAAGGGGCACAGTTAAGTGGTGACCTGGCAAAGTGGGAGCAGAGTGAATAAATGCAATGACATCACTCCCCTCCTACAGTCACATCTCCTGCTGGCTTCCCATTGGCCAATCTAAAGAGTAAAGAAAACATTTGGATACAGTCCTTATGGAACAGTCTTCAAGGAAGCAGAGCAGGGTGAAGAAGTGTGGGGAGTAAATCTAGAGACTTAAAGTAAAGATTTCCAAGACATTGTACCTAATAATTTGTAAGATGTCAGGAAAAGTTGGCTTTATTTAGATTGGACTTTATCTGAATGTGTCTCTCTTTAGTGACAGAGAGGTTTTAATCAATGTGAGTTTTCTGGTTTGGAATTTATTACATTTGAGGAAGCATAAGACTTAGCAAGTTGAACTTTTTTTATCATTTTAAAATGTATTTTATAGTTATTGGAAACAAGAAAAACATGCAAAAATATAGAAATCACACATATACCTGAGGAAGTGTTTGTAAATGTCAAGTTTATATAATAGAGCAGTGAAAAAATAAAAATGGGTAGAGTTTATAGGTTTAAAAACTTCTGAGCATCAAGAATCCAAATTTAGTGTTAAAATATATATGAAAATCTATAAAAGATATTTAGGAAATCTATAAAAGATATTTAGGAAAATCATTTACATAATGCCCAAACATTAGAAAATACTTAGATGCCTTTAGGTAAGGCATAATGTATTTTTATGACATTTAAAATTTCTTCTTCAAGTGAAGTATATCATGTCAGACTCTGAGCATGTGTGTGTCCATTAGTAGACTGCCTGAAATTTTACATGGATAATTGAAAGAGTATTATCTTATCATATACTTTAGATGTCTAAGAGTAATAGTAGATTACAATTTTAGTAGGTGAGAGTATTACAATTTATTATTTCAAGTAGCTTGGAAAAGCAATTTTCTTTTTATTGTAGCTTTAATATAATATAATATTTAAATAGCTACTTAAAATAAAAATTTTAAGGTAAATTATTTTCACAAGCCTTGTGTGTTCATTTTCAGAATATTTTGTCTTGTATCAGTTAAAATATTAGCTTCCAGTGGCCAATTGATTTTTAGCAGTGTGCTACATACATTAACTGGGGGAAAGAACAGCCTCTAATAAATGGTGCTGCAAAAACTTCAAGTCCACATGTAATAGAACAAAGTTGGACCACTATCTCACACTATATACAAAATTTAACTCTAAATGGATCAAGGACCTAAAATAAAGACTAAAATCATAAAAATCTTAAGAGGAAACATAGGGGAACACCTGTGCATTTGGTATAATTTTGTATTTGGTAGTGATTTCTTAGATATGCCCCTAAAAGCACAGTTAACAAAAGAAAGTGGAAATCATAAAAGTTCAAAAATTTATATGTTAAAAGACATTATTAAGAAAGTAGAAAGACAATCTATAGAATGGGAGAAAATAATTGCAAACCATGTATCGATAAGGGTTTAATATCCAGAATATATTAAAAAATCCTACAACTCAACAAACAAAAAGATAAATAACCCAATTAAAAATTTGTCAAAGGGGGTTGGATGTGGCTCAACTGTTTGGGCGTCCGTCTCCCATATGGAGGGACCCGGGTTCGATCCCTGGGACCTCCCGGTAAAAAAAAAAAAAAAAAAAAAAAAAATTTGTCAAAGGTTTATGCTTTCTTTGTAAATGTACTTCTCTAAAAAGGAAAAAAGTTTAAAAAATTAAAATTTTAAAATAGGCAAAGGACTTGAATAGCTATTTCTTCAAAGAAGATATAAAAATTGCCAACAAGCACAATAAAAGATGACTCCAAAATTATTGGTCACCAGGAAAATTCAAATCAAAACCAGAATGAGATATCACTTTACACCTGCTAAAATGGCTATTATTAAAAAAAAAAAAACTAGAGAGGAGACCCAAGATGGCAACAGAGTAAGAAGCTCTAACAATCAGCTTGCCCTGCAGGACAGCTAATAACCAGTCAGCATCTGTCTGGATCAACTGTTTGGGGGACTCCAGAGACCAGAAGAACACTATGCACCATCCAGGGAAGAACAGGAAGAGGAGACTGACCACCTGCGGTGAAGATTCCTGAGTAGATTCCTCCACAGTTGCAAAGGTGGTTGCCCAACCCCATTGTCGAGGCAGGCCACCTCCAGACCCACTCCCCAACTGGGAGCCGAAGCTCCCTGTCCCAAAAACAGGGGAGGGGAAGTGGCCTGGCACCAACTACAGCTGTTGATTGGCAAATTCGGTTACCTGGTGTAGTCGTTTGGCAATTTGATGTGATTATGAATTCCAAAAATAGATATTGGATTATATTTGTAAACTGGTCTGTTAATCTGGGCATGATTAAGTTATGATTAGGGCATTGACTGGGCCACATCAGTAGGGTGTTGAACCCCACTCCTTTGTGGGTGGATGGATCAAATATATAAGGCAAGGCAAAGGACAGAGGGAGCAGTTTTTTGAGAAGCAGTTTTGATGTTGCAGTTTTGATGCTGGAGACCAGGGAGGTGAGCAGACAGAGGAGCTTGGTTGTGAGGAAGGAGAGAAGGCCCCGGGATAGAGACAAGCCATTTACCTGAGAGTTCACAGCTGGCCTTGTGGAGAGAAGCAAAGCCTAAAGAGCCTCCTGTCTACAGTTGACCTTGTGGAGGAAACAGAGGAGATAAGCCCGGAGAAAAATGCCGCCCCAGGAAGAGAGGAACCCAAGAAGCCTGAACCCTGGCAAACGTCGGCAGCTGTCTTGCTCCAACACGTGGCAATGGATCTTGGTGAGGGAAGTAACTTAGGCTTTATGGCCTGGTAACTGTAGACTTCTACCCCAAATAAATACCCTTTATAAAGACCAACCAATTTCTGGTATTTTGCATCAGCACCCCTTTGGCTGACTAGTACACCTGGATTCCAATCTTGAGCACAGTTGTATAAACCTGCCCAAGCCACCAAGAAGCCAGCAGCATTTGTGCTGTCTCCATCCCCAGCAGGAGTAGAAGCACAGGGGTGATTGAAAAATACACCAGTCCTCTGGTGTGGTAGGGATCAGATTCGTCATGCCCAGTTTGGAAAGCCACTGCTTAGGTCCCCACACACAGCAGGAGTGGAACTGGGTGCAGTTTGAACACTTTCTCTGGGCAGAGCAGGCAGATTCACACTGAACCCCAATGCCCCCTGGAAGGAGGGGAATTATGTGCTTTCTCTTCAGGGCGGGGTGGGCAGATTCACCCAGCCTACCTTGAACAGCTGCCTTGAAGTGTCCAGGAAGGAGAGGAACCAAGATCCTTCTGATCAGTCTGTCTCAAGACAGGGCAGGCTGAGTCACTTCAACCACCTGGGGGGAGGGGCCCAGCATGGGGGGTGGCAGTTGATCAGAGAACTCAGATCTCAGGGGTTGGAAGCTGTGCAACAGTTTAATCCCCAATAGGTTAGAAACCTCAGCCTCAACCAGGCTTACCTCCACCAGGAGATAAGTCAGCTGAGAATTAAGGCACAGAATGACTTTAAAGTAGCAGGAAACAACTGGATAAACAGTGCTACCTGCTGGGTACTTTAGGAAAACCAAGATTGGGGGGTTGGGCATCAAAGAAAAGATTGGAGGTCTTTAGAGTCTCTTCTCCAGAGCACATTGGAATCTCCCTTCATAGGTTCCCTTAGTCTGTTTTGACTGGAAAACCTGTGCTCAAAAGTTTGTCTCCAGGGTTACACTTCTACCAAAATTAGCCCTCCAGTAAATAGAAGCAAGAGAAGACAAAAGGAGCATTAAACATATACAGAGGCAAATAAAAAACAAACAGGACAGACTAATATTCACAGAGGAGGAACAAAGGAAATTTTAGCAAAAAGCCAACCAATAAGAAAACCATAGGCTAAAGAGAGAAACTGAGCACAGAATGAATATTTAAAAAATCAGATGCTGAGATACCATAAAAAATTACAGGCCATACTAAGAAAGAGGAAGACATGGCCCAGCCAAAGGAACAAAGTAAACCTTCAGACAAAACACAGGATTTGAGATAACTAATCACAGATATCCAAACAAATCTCCTTAATAAATTCAATGAGATGGCTAAAGAGATTAAGGATATTAAGAAGATACTAGTTGAACATGAAGAAGAATTTAAAAGTTTGCAAAGAAAAGTAACAGATCTTATGGCAATGAAAGACACAATGGAAGAGATTAAAAATACATTGGAGGCATTTAATAGCATATTTGAATTGGTTGAGAACACTTAGTGAGTTAGAGGACAGAGCACCTGAATTTGAAAAGACAGGAGAACAGAAAGAGCAAAGAATGGAAAAAAAAATGGAACAGGGTCTCAGGAAATTGAATGACAAGGCAAAATGCACAAACATTATGTGTTATAGGTATCCCAGAAGGAGAAGAGAATGGAAAAGGGAGAGAAAAAATATTTGAGGAAATAATGACCAAAAATTTCCCAACCCTTATGAAAGACATAACTATCATATCCAAGAAGGACAATGCACCCCAAACAGATATAATCTGAATAGACCTACTCTGAGACACCTAATATTCAGAATGTCAAATGCCAGTGATAAAGAGAGAATTCTGAAAGCAGCAAGAGAAAACCAATTCATCACATACAAGGGACTCTCAATAAGAATAAGTACTGATTTTTTTCATCAGAAACCATGGAGGCGAGAAGGCAGTGATATCATATATTAAAGGTTCTGAAAGAGAAAATCTGTAATCCAAGAATTTTTTATCTAGCAAAACTGTCCTCCAAAAGTGAAGGTGAGTTTAAAATATTCACAGATAAACAAAAACTAAGAGTATGTCACCAAGAGACCAGATTTACAAGCAATGCTAAAGGGGGTGTTGCAACCTGAAAGAAAAAGAAAGGATAGAGAAGCCTGGAGAAGCATGTAGAAATGAAGATTATTAGGAAGGGTAGCAAAAAGGATAAAAAGGCAGATAATAGTAACATAGGCCAAAGGAAAGTCAAAAGACATAATGGATGAAGTAAATAATGTCTCTACAGCAATAACGTTAAATGTTAGTGGACTGAACTCATCAATCAAAAGACAAAGACTGGCAGAATGGATTAAAAAAATCAGCCATCTTTATACTGTCTGCAAGAGACTTATTTTATATTCAAGGACACAAATAGACTGAAAGTAAAAGATTGGGAAAAGATATCCCATGCAAGAGTAATCAAAAAAGAGCTAGAGTAGTGATACTAATATCAAACAAAATAGACTTTAAATACAAAACTGCTAAAGAGATAAAGAAGGACATTATGTAAGAATAAAAGAAGCAATTCACCAAAAAGAAATAACAAAAATAAATATTTATCCAGCTAAACTGGGTGCCCCAAAATACATGATGTACACACTTGCAAAACTGAAATAAGAAATAGATGTCGCTATAATAATAAAGACTTCAATACAACACTCTCATCTTTGGATAGAATAATTAGACAAAAATTCAATAAGGAAACAGAGAACTTGAATAATACGGTAAATGAACTAGACCTAACAGACATTTATAGAACATTGCACCCCAAAACAGCAGGATATACATTTTTTCAAGTGCTCATGGATCTTTCTCCAGGATAGACCACATGTGGCATCACAAAACAAATCTCAATAAATTTAAAAAGATTGAAATTATACAAAGCATTATTTCTGATCATAATGGGATGAAGCTGTATATCAACAACAGGTGGAGAAAGGGAAAACTCACAAATATATGGAGGTTAAACAACACACTCTTAAATAACCAGTGGGTCAAAGAAGAAATCACAAGAGAAATCAGTAAATGGCTTGAGACGAATGAAAACAAGAACCCAACATATGAAAACCTATGGGATGCAGTGAAGGCAGTGCTGAGAGGGAACTTTATAGCCCTCAATGCTTACTTTAAAAAAGAAGAGTTAAAACCAAGTAGCTAACTGAACACCTGTAAGAACGAAATAAAGAACAGCAAAATAATCTCAAAGAGAGCAGAAGGAAAGAAATAACAAAGATTAGAGCAGAAATAAATGAAATTGAGAACAACAACAACAATAAAAAACAATAGAGAGAATCAAGAAAACCAAAAGTTGTTTTTTGGAGAAGATAAAGTCAACAAGCTCTTAGCTAAGCTGACAAAAAAAAAAAAAGAGAGAAAAGATACAAATAAATAAAATCAGAAATGGGGGGGGGCATTAATACTGACCCCAGAGAAATAAAAGAGATTATAAGAGGATACTATAGACAACTGTATGCCAACAAACTAGACAATATAGATGAAATGGACAAATTTCTAGAAATACACATACAACTGACCCTAGAAGAAATAGAAGACCTCAACAAACCAATTACATGTAACAAGATTGAAATAGTCATCAAAAACCTCCCACAGATGAAAAGCCCAGAACCAGATGGCTTCACAATCATTCAAAGAAGAATTAATACCAATCTTGCTCTAACTCTTCTAAAAAACAAACAAACAAACAAAAAATAGAACAAGAGAGAACTTTACGAAACTCATTCTATGAAGCCAGCATCACCCTAATACCAAAGTCAGATAAAGATAAAATGAAAAAAGAAAATTATAGAACAATTTCTCTAATGAATATAGATGCATAGCTAGAGCAATTAGGCAAGAAAGAGAAATAAAAGACATCTAAATAGGAAAAGAAGTAAAACTTTCACTAGTTGCTAATGACATGATCCTATATCCAGAAAAATCCCCCAAAATTCACAACAAAGTTACAAGAACTAACAGATGTATTCAGCAAAGTGGCAGGGTACAAAATTAATGCACAAAAATCGGTAGCCTTCTATATACTATTAATGAGCAATCTGAGGAGGAAGTCAGGAAAAAAATTCCATGGACAATAAAGACTAAAAGAATAAAATATTTAGGAATAAATTTAATCAAGGACATAAAGGACTTGCATTCAGAAGACTAAAAAACATTACTAAAAGAATCCAAAGAAGAGCTCAATAAATGGAAGGACTTTCCATATTCATGGATTGGAAGTCTAAATATCGTTAAGATGTCAATTCTATCCATTTATTGACAGATTCAATGCAAACACAATAAAACTTCCAACAGCCTTTTTTAAACAATTGGAAAGACCAATAATCAAATTTACTTGGAAGGGTAATAGGTCCTGATTAACCAATAATATCTTTAAAAAGAAGAATGAAGTTGGAGGACTCTCACTTCCTGACTTTAAAGCATACTATGTAGCTACGGTGGTTAAAACAGCATGGTATTGGCATAAAGATAGACACATAGACCAATGGAACAGAATTGAGCATTCAGGTATAAATCCTAAAATTTATGGCAAAGTGATTTTTGACAAGGCTGTCAAGCCCAACTAGCTGGACCAGAAGAGTCTAGTCAATAAGTGGTATCAGGAGAAGTGGATATCCATATCCAAAAGAAAGAAGGGGGACCCCTATCACACACCTTACACAAAAATTAACTCCAAATGGATAAAAGACCTAAATATAAAAGCAACAACCTTAAAATTCCTGGAAGAAAATGTGGGGAAACATCTTCAAGATCTTGTGGTAGGCAGTGGTTTCTTAAACCTTACAACCAAAGCACAAGCAACAAAATTAAAAACAGATAAATGGAACCTCTTCAGACTTAAACACTTTTGTGTTTCAAAGGACTTTGTCAAGAAGTGAAAAGAAGCCTCCTCAATGGTAGAAAATGTTTGGAAACATGTCTGATAAGGTTTTGATATCCATGTTATATAAAGAGATCATACGACCCAACAATAAAAAAAGGCAAGCAGCTCAATTTAAAAATGTGCAAAAGACTTGAATAGACATTACTCCAAAGAGGAAATACAAATACAAACATTAAAAAATGTTCAACATCATTAGCTATTAGGGAAACGCAGATCAAAACCACACAGAGATATCATTTCACAACTTATAGAATGGCCATTATTACAAAAACAGAACATTGTAAGTGCTAGAGAGGATGTGGAGAAATAGGAACACTCCTTCACTGTTGGTGGGAATGTAGAATGATGCAACCTTTAGGGAAGACAGTTTCGTGGTTCCTCAAGAAGCTGAATATAGAATTGCTGTATGGTTCAGCAATCCCTTTACTAGGAATATATTCAGAAGAACTGAAAGCAAGGACACAAAGTGAGATTAGTACACCAATGTTCATAACAGCATTATTCACAAATGCTAAAATATAGAACCAGCCCAAGCGTCCTTCATCTGATGAATGGCTAAACAAAATGTGGTATATACATACAGTGAAATACTACTCAGCTGTAAGAAGAAGTGAAATCAGAATGCATATGACAACATGGATATACTTTGAGGACATTATGTTGAGTGAAATTAGCCAGACAGAAAAGGACAAATATTGTGTGGTTTCACTAATATGAACTAAATATGATAAGTAAACTCATGGAGATAAATTCTAGAGTACAAGTTACTAGGAAATTGAATGTGGGTTGAAAATGGGATCTGATACTTAATGTATGTAGAATTGATTGTGGCTGAAAGGGGTAGTCTGTGGATGTAATAGTTCAATTGAAAGAAAACTAGAGAATAATATAAGGACTGTACAATATAGTGATTTTGGTGGTTGATGAAAATTGTGGCTAATAGTAAAAGAATGTTCCTTTACAATGTGTTAAGAACATGCTGATATATGGGAGGATTACAACTGATGTAACATTGATTATAGTTAACAGTAATATTGTAATATTTTTGCAGTAATGACAGGGAAAATATTATATGTATAAGGGGGTATAAGAAGGTATGGGATTTTTCCTTTTGGAGTAATGAAAACATTCTAAAATTGACTGAGGGGGGAGTAATAAATAAATCTTTTAAAAAAATAAAATTGAGGTGATGATAACACAACTCTGTGATGAAAATGAGAGCCACTGAGTGTACACTTTGAATTGATTGTACAAAGTATGGGACTGTATAGCACAATGAATCCTGTGGTGGAAGATGGACTGTGGTTAACACAGCATATATGAGAACATACTCTCATGAACTATAACAAGTATATAATACTAATACATGGTGTCATTAACTGGGTTGGTTGTGTGAAAAATATACCAAATGCAAGATATTGGCTACAGTTAGTAGTAATGTATCAATGATGCTCTTTCATAGTTTGTAACAATTGTTTCACAACAATACAAGGTGTAGGTGGTGGGGTGATGAATGGGAGCCCTGTATGGTGATATGCATGCTTGTTTTGTAAGATCACAACTACACTACACACTTATTGTTTATGGATGTTCCTGTATGAATGGTAAACTTCAATTTAAAAAATTTAAAAAAATAATTTAAAAAATAGGAAATAGTGTTGGCGAGGACGCAGAGAAATTGGAACCATTATATATTGTTGGTAGGATTATAAAATATTGCAGCCACTGTGGAAATAAGTTTGGCAGTTCCTCAGAAAGCTAAACATAAAACTATGTTGTGACCTGGCAATTCCACTTCTAGGTATATACCCCCAAAAACTGAAAGCAGGGACTTGAACAGTTATTTGTACCCTGATGTTCATAGCACCATTATTCACAATAGTCAAAAGATGAAAGCAGCAGTCTGGCTCACGGGGCGCGGCGTCACCTAGGAGGGCGGGCTGCAGCAGGGGCGGCGGGTGAGCCCAGGTCCCCTGCCTTGGCCGCGGCCTCGCCCTGCGCTCCTCCGCTCGGTAGGGGCCATGGCTGCGGAGGCTTGACCCCCCGCTGGGCCCGAGCCGCTGCGGAAATGGAGGCTCCGGTTTCAAAATGCGGACGTTTCCCTCCATTTTGGACGTGGGGTGTAGGTGTAAAATGAGGTGGCGAGAGGGTTGTTTTGCTGGCCGGACCCAAGCCCCGGTCCCTTTGTCCCCGCCCTACAGGAGCCCCCAGCCTCTCCAGCGTTTTGACAGATAAATTTTTAAAATGCCAAGTAGGAAATTTGCCAATGGTGAAGTGGTGAGAGGTCGATGACCTGAGAGTTCACTTTATTATAAAGTAGAAATTCTGAGCCATGACAGCAACTCCTAGCTTTACACTGTGAAATAGAAAGATGGAACCGAACTTGAATTGAAAGAGAATGATATCAAGCCTTTAACTTCATTTAGGCAAAGTAAAAGTGGCCTTTCTTCAACTTCTCCCTCCAGGCGCCGAGGGAATCGGTCAAGGTCACGCTCTCCATCCCCTGGTCGGTCACCCAAAACCTCCGGCCGATCCGCCTCCACTTCCCACCAGGCAGACGCTAAGGAATCAAGGAAGGAAATATTGGAAGTTAAATTGACTCCACTGGTTTTGAAGCCCTTTGGAAATAGCATCAGTAGATATAATGGGGAGCCTGAACACATAGAAAGGAATGACATGCCTCACAAAAACATTCAGGAAAAACTACATTTTCCACAAGAAAGTAGTTATACTTTCTTATACTACACAGTATAGCCTTCGCCCAAGAAGAGAAGAGATCAAATTTAAAGAAATAGATTCTAAGGAAGAAAAAATTATTACAAAAGAACCTGCATCTGAGCACCTTTGAAGCAACAACCACAGAGACAAAGGATTTAGAGTTTGGAGGAGGACCTGGTGCATTTCTCATCATGCTTGGCCTGCTGTTTTCCTCTTCCTGTTGCTGTTGATGTGTAGACAGACAGACCCCAGTCTTCTGAATTTTCCTCCTCCTTTGCCAGCTTTGTATGATTTATGGGAAACCAGAGCATTGGGGTTCTACCTTCTCTGTTTTTTTCTTCAAGCTCTGTTCTACCTACTGCCAATTGGAAAGGTTGTAGAAGGAACACCTCTTATTAATGGAAGACGATTCAAGTATAGATTAAATGGATTCTATGCTTTTATCCTAACATCTGGAGCATCCTCCTTCTGGGGCATGGAGCTTTATTATGTGTACAATCATTTCCTTCAATTTGCACTGGCAGCTATTTTTTTTCTCTGTGGCCTTGAGCATTTACCTCTATGCATGGTCTTTGAAAGCACCCAGGGATGAACTGTCACCTGCCAATTCTGGAAATGATGTCTATGATTTCTTCATTGGCCGTGAATTAAATCCTCGAATTGGTACTTTTGATCTCAAATACTTTTGTGAATTGCACCCTGGATTGATTGGATGGGTGGTTATTAACTTGGCGATGCTTTTGGCTGAGATTAAATTACACAACCGTGCTGCTCCATCCTTAGCAATGGTTTTGGTTAATACTTTCCAGCTCTTATACGTGGTGGATGCTCTTTGGAATGAGGAAGCTTTATTGACCATCATGGACACTGTCCATCATGGATTTGGATTCATGCTGGCTTTTGGAGATTTAGTGTGAGTTCCATTTATCTACAGTGTCCAAGCCTTTTATTTAGTCAGTCATCCAAATGAAGTGTCTTGGCTAGTTGCTTCTCTAATTATTGCTCTGAAACTTTGTGGATATATTATCTTCTGATATGCACATTCTCAGAAAAATGCATTCTGGAAAAATCCCACTGCTCCAAAGCTTGCACATTTAAAAAACATTCCTACTTCAATGGGAAAAAGTCTTCTAGTTTCTGGATAGTGGGGCTTTGCTCGCCACCCTAATTACTTGGGTGATCTCATTATGGCTCTGGCTTGGTCCCTCCCGTGTGTTTTTAATCACATTTTGCCTTATTTCTATGTGATTTACACCATATTGCTTGTCCACCAAGAAACTCGTGATGAATATCATTGTAAAAAGAAATATAGCCTGGCTTGGGAAAAGTACTGTCAGCGTGTGCCATACTGTGTATTTCCATACATTTACTAATTCTCTTCTGGTGTATTTTTAAAATGCCTCTGCAATTCTAGCTTCCATTTGCAAAAGCAAAAACAAACAAATCCCAAACAAACCTTCTTACATTGCACTGACAGGATCTGAGAAATATAAAGATGTTAGAATTTGCATTTTAACGGGAAATGTTCAACCTAAAAATCTGAAAACAGGAGACAGTCTTATAAATGCACTGAAAAGAATATTTTTAATGTTTATGGTTTTAGATTACTTTTCCAACTTTGATTTTTTTTGGCCTGTTAGTTTTCCCTAAATGAAAACACTTTAAAAATACATTTGCTTTTACTGCATTAAGATAATCAAATATTTATTTCCCTTTAATTAAATAATTTGCTAGTCACATGATTTGAAAGTAAAAATTGGTCCTGTATATATGCTATATGTGAAAAGGGATAAGTGATTATTAATAGACACTGTCTAAAGCAGACCATTAATAGCAGTTGGCTTAACTTCAACTTCTAAAACTGCTTTTGAAAATATAAATGCATAGCTTATTTTTATGTAATATAGGGTGACTTCAGATTTTTCTGTACAGTATTTTGAATGTGAGATATTGTCAAGGCTAAGTGTCTTTTAACAGAAAAATTTTCAGTATTTTAAATTAAGTTTTGTAAAGTAATACATTTGTGAATGAAAAATTTTGGAACAATTAGAATTCATTTACTATTGTATAGAAGCTGCTATTAAAACATAGGAAGAGTATTTTTCTTAATCCAAAGTTTGTGAATTTGGGTTTGCTACCTCAATTGCAGGTGTTTGTTTGCCTTTATAAACTGTTGCAAATAGAAAAAAAAATAGAATATATACATATTTTTGGAGTAACATCTCTATTTAAACATTTTTACACAGATTGGTGTTTGAAAATTTGCCACTTCAAGCTAATATTTTTCTATGTTTTTGACTTTATAAATTAAATATGTTTTTGCTACTGTTTAGTTCATGCAGTTTTATACTGTAATTTATATATCCTTTATATTTAAAAACCTTTACCCCCTGTAAAGGAGTGTTCTGTTCATCTTTAGAAATATTCATCTAAAAACAATTCAAGGAAATAGTTTAAATTAGTTTCTGTCTTTTAGTTTAATACAGATACCTTTAGCCATTAAATTCTAGTGAAGTTGGTAGTCTCATTTATTAATTGTCCTATAATGAAACAGTAGCAAATTCATTAAGCTTTTGTATTAAAAGTTAAATTGTTCTCAGTACTTAAACATAGGGGAATCTAATAAATATAATTTATATGTTTGGGTTTTAATACATTTTACATATGAACCATTTAGATATGCAGTGTTCATTCCACATTGCAATTTGAAGTGTCTGTAATCTAGCGATTTGAAGTGTCTGTAATTTAGCATATTTAATGTGATCATGAAATAGGTTTGTTCTAGCATTCTGCAGCCTATAGCCTTTAAACTTTGTTTTGGTGAAATGTCAGTGTTGTATTAGTTCAGATGCATGTAAGCAGTAAAAGCTTTTCTTCTGGCCTCAGAAAGTACTGTCCCAGCATATTCTGCACTAGATCAACAAGGAAGCTTTGAGGGAGGAAGAAGGACATTTAATTCTTTTCCTGGTAACGAAAAGCCTTTTATCAACACAGTGCTGCAATTTTTGGCTAATATGAGTTACAACTTGTTTTTACTTTTGTTTTTGACATGATTATTTGTCAAGTAGTTGTTTTATAATGAAGTTTTAAGTTGGAAATAAAGTTGAAAATAAAAAAAAAAATAAAAATAAATAAAAAGATAAAAGCAACCAGGTTCATCAACTGATGAAAGGATAAACAAAACAGATTACAACACAATGGAATATTATTCAGCCTCAAAAAGAAATGAAGTTCTGATATATCCTATGACATGGATGAGACTTGAAGACACCATGTTGAGTAAAATAAGCCAAACACAAAAGGACAGACATTGTATGGCTCCATTTATATGTAAAACCTGGTATAAGCAAATTAATGGAGACAAAAAGGAGATTATAGGTTACCAGGAGCTAGGGAGGGGTTTGGGGGAGCAATGGAATGGGAGTTATTGCTTAATGGGTATTCAGTTTCTGTTTGAGATGCTTTTTTAAAAAAGGGAACTGGTGTTGCTAATAGTTGCACAACATTGTGAATGTAATTAATACCACTTAATTATCCACTTGAAAGCAGTTAAAATGAGATATTTTGAGTTGTATATATGTTACTACAAACACAAGTTTTAAAAATTTAGTTTTCATTAGCCAGGGATTGGTCAAAAGTACTTTAGAATCTTAATTATTTCAGGTAAGTATCATTATTTTCATTTTACTGAATGGAGGTCTTTTTCCCAGACCACACCACTAATGAAAGGCAAAGGAGAGTTTTAACTTATTTATTATTTTATTTCTTTATTGAAAGATTTCAGAGTTTTCAGTTGTATTGAGTAGATAAATTTATAGTTTTCAAGTTTAATATTTGTTTTTAGTAATGTGATGGTATTTAAAATTTTTTCTTAAAAAAAAACATATTTTAATTTGAACTGATATAATAGTTCTAATCATAAAATGAGTCCAAAAAGAAAAAAAGAAAAAGACCTGGCTTGAGGCATTCTGGTAACAACAGATCTAACTGCCTTATTTCCATAGATTAGCCATGGTACCCACCAGTTTACCAAAGTTAAGAGTAACTGCAGATGCTGAAGGGTGTCCCCACAAAGAGAGGAGTGCATTATCCTCTCAACAGGATGGGAAAAAATCTCTCCATGAACACTACACTCCCAAGGAGGTAGAGGACTACAACTCCACTTTCCCATTTCCCAATCCACTTCTTATCTGGACTTCCAAATCCAGGTTTGAAAAAAACTAGCAGCTTTCAATTGCTCTATTTTAAATACCAGGTATCTTGGTATATAGACACTTATTATGTATGATAAAATAGATAGGTAAGCATCAACATTAGAGACTACATGTGGGAATTCAGATAATTACAATAAATTCAGTAAGATACATGACTCTTTTACAAATGAAAATAAACAGAAATATTGCCATTTTGTTTCTGATAAGAAAACATTCTTGCATATTTGCAAATGTCAAAATATTAGGAGGAATTTTCATTCCTTCTAATTTATTTCACCTGGAGGTTTCAGTTAAACACATTCTTTTAAAATTTCACAATATAGTTATTATCTCAAATCAAAAAATATGTGACTAAATATACAAAAAATGACATTCTTGTGAAAAATGATATTATTACTTAGAGGAAATCAGAAAATTTGAAAGTTATTTTGGATGGATGTAATTTTACTTTTAATAGGTGTTAGCGTATAACATAACAAAATTGTTATTATAGTAGTTTGCTAATTCAAGTGCTATTCTAACAACAATTGCTCATTTTCTTTTTTCTTGGGAAATAGTTGTTCTTTTTAATATTATTTTGCAACTTTGACTTAACATTGGTATAAATAAAAATCTTATCCTTAAGTTCTATATTTAAAATTATTTTCATTTTAAATCATTTCTTATTTAAAATGATACCCTAATGGAAACTCTGAGCCTATTCAGTGTCTCTGAATCAAAAGATAAGAAGATATGTTATTCAAAATGTCCTTTGAGGAAATAGGAAATAGTTTAAAATAAAAATCATCAGGAATTATTTTAAAGGTACTTTCTAAACAATATATAAAAATTTCTATATGTAGAGGAAAAGATGCTAACATCAATCAGAGTCAGGAAAGAAATCTCTAACAATGGAGAAATCACACACACACACACACACTCATTTAATAGATGCTTTGGGGAATATTAAAATTTCCTGTATTTCTAGAAATACATTTCTTGTATTTCTAAAGTATCATTTTAAATATAACCAAAATGCAAACCAGCAACTTAGATCATTTCTTTAACCCCCTTAGTTTAAAGATTGCCCTTAAGAAATCTAATTTATTTGAAAACTCAGTTAGTTATTCAAGGAAATTCTTCCAAAATGGACTCCTCTGAACAAAAGTGAAAATAGAGAAGGTCATCATGTATTTTAGCAAAAAGTCATGTTATGGTATAGAGGTTAAAAATGTGGTTGACAAAATCATATTTTCCTTAATGTGATCAATTCCTCACTCTACCATTTAGGAGCACTGTGAGTTTAGGTGAGGAAAGAGTGCAATATTTGAAGAGATAATTGCTGACAATTTTCCAAATCTGATTTGAGAAGCATGCTAATCTCATTTAGGATAAATGCAAAGAAAACCACATCTAGGTGTATTATATCAAAACTAATGAAAACTAAATATAAAAGGAGATCTTAAAAGTAGACATAGGGGGCCAAAAAAATTCCAAACAAACAAAAAAACAAAGAAAAAAAATTACCTTTGAAAGAGCAATAGAAAGACTTACAGATGACTTCTTAACAAAAATGATGGAAGATATCATATAATGGAAAGATATCTAATAGTGATGAAAATAAGTATTTCCAACCTAGAATTCTATATCAGTAAAAATATCTTCTGAAAGTAAAGAACCAATAAAAATTTGTCCAAAAAGAAACTACAAGAAACTTTCATCAGAAGACCAATACTAAAAGCAACCAATGAATTGAGTTAGTTTTCTTCCTCTCTTAAGTAAACATTGACTTATATGATTTAGTCTATCAGTTATCTCATCTGAAGTTGTCCTAACCATTTTCTCTTCTTATCAGATAATAACATTTGCTTCTTTCTCTGTGATTCGTTTCTTTTACACAAAATGCAGTATATCTTTGATTACAGTGTAGTACTTTGTTCTAATCTGACTGCTCCTTTAGGATGAATTTATGGTAAAGAATAGTGTCAAACAGTTGAATTTAAATGTGTGATAAGGGATAACGTCTTATTCATCTTTCTATCTCTAGGAATTAGCACATTGTCTGGCACAGAGTATGTATATTGTGTCTATTTGATAAACAAATGGATGATTGAATAAATTAATGACTGTGTAGTAGATGCTGAGAAGATGGAAAAGAATAATTAGAAAACAAAACAAAACATAGCCTAGCTTTTAAATTTGTTTAAGCTAATCAATATGACAAGACTTTTACAAATGAAATAGCTTAGCAAATTTATAGACTTAAAATTTCAGTAATAAAATGTACAGTATAGATAATAACTCTTCAGGTTTCAGAAAAAAATACTCTAAAAAGAAGAAACTAGGTAGTCTTAACAAACTCTTTTTTTATGCATTCTAATTCATCTTTCTTCTGGGTCATATGGAAGGCTAAGAAATTTTGGACATTGTCCCTATCCTTAAGGCATTTACAGCCTACTACACAGAAAAAGTATTTAAACTCATGGTTGACTTGTGTTGTCTGCCTTCCTAACATGCTGTCTTTCTTCTGAGAATGGCATCCAGAAAATTGAGGAATGTATTAATACCACAGAGCACTGGCTTTGACATCTTGTGAAAAGGAGCACTTCACTGTGCACTCCAAATACTTTAGAAGGTAGGCTTTATAGCTGAAAGCTCAAAGACTATAAAGACATTACTGGAAAATGGAAGAAAAGGGACTAGTGTCTGTTCAGGGAGAATGGCTTCTCATTCTCCCGGGTTTCCTTACCAGCAACTATGCTCTTGTTGAGGCAATAGTATCCTCATAGTCTCTATGTCCTGTGTTGTCACAAGAAGCCAAGGGAGAAGATGACAAATCCTCTTAAATCCCTTAATACATCATCCTGAATCTCCAGCAAATTAATATAGTTGCTAAAATATAGATTTTAACAAATGATGTCATTTGAATCTAAGATCCAGATTCATTGTCTTGTGCTAGCACTGAATGTTTCAGTTACATGATGCAATAAATCCCCCTTTTATAGAAAGCAGATATGTCTGAGTTTCTGTTGCTTGAAACCAATAAAATCTTGTTTCAAAAAACAATAATGACACTATAGAAGTTCAAGCACTATCTTATTCTTCCTTCCTCATTATCCTCTCTTCTATTTTGGTTCAGAAATCACAAACTCCTTGCCTTGCCCAGACACTATTTGGTTACTTCACATATTTATACCCCTCAGATGCTCTCCCTGCCTTGTAAAATTCATAGTAAGTCCAGCACAAGGATACAGTTATGTTTTCTATGGAGGCTGAATTATGATGTTTATCTCCTTCTCCTTAACTCCCCCATGCAAACTGTCATTTGTTTCTGTACCAACACCTTACCTTTTACATACAACTATTTTTGCACATATCACACCATATTGTAATTATTTGTTAATTCCTGGTTTGCATCATGATTATGTGACTCTTGCAGGTAGTAATCATAATTGATACATTATTGTATCCAGTAGCACCTAATAAATAATAAGTTCACATAAAATAAATATTGAAAACATAAAAATATTAGAAAGGAAGAAAAATAAGCTAAACACAGAAATTGTACATTGTACATAACTACCCCAAAAATGTTTTCTCAACTAGATGGCTGCATCTTGAGGGACTTTTATTATTTTTGCTTTGGGTTTCCCTCATCAGACTGTATATAATGAAATCTGAAAATGTAAAGTGTTCCCACCTTAAAAATTTTCTTTATATCACTAGAGTATTAAAATAGAATGCAAACCTTGTCAAATATATTATCTCTTCTGAGCTATCACATTATTTCTATTTTGAAATTTACACATGGGGACCAAAAAATAAAGTGAATGTCCAATGGGGAAAAAAACACAATAACAATGTCATAGACAGATAATGAAATAGACCATATTCAAAGCTGAAAATTGTCTTTGTTTAAAATCTAGACCCAAATGAGTGAAGTAGTTTATATGACTAGCAGTACTAATAAGTAAGCCACATTATAAGAAAAACCACACAAACAAGTAAACAAAAACTGTAAATAAAAACCAACTGCTTGGATAAATGTAATTATATAAATACATAAATATAAAACATAATGTATAATATATTATACACATAATACATATTATACATATACAAATGCATATTATATGTGCATATATACAAATTATACTTGTATTAATTTATATGTAATTATCACCTGTTTTCTCTGGTAGCTCTAAATTGACATGACTATCTGGTTTTGAGATTCAATGTTACCTAATAAATCAATAGACTAGGGGTCATTCTATTGAAGGAACAAGGATGATATCATACTACCAAAAGGTTGGAGTCCTTTTGAGTGAACCGGAATTCTCTCTGAAGTCAACAAGTATGGAATTTAACTTTGTGCTTTTAGTGAAACAGCTCTTTAGTAATCTACTGCAATGTATTACCCTATATTAATGGAGAACTTACTGAAAAATGAAATGTTCCAGCTCTCTACTCCAAATAGGAAACGTCATTTTTAAATTTGAAATCCTTATTATAAAATATAAACATTTTTTGCTAAAATTCACCAGTGGGATAGCTATTGATAATTTGATTTTTTTTTAAATTTTATAATCAAATAAGAATTTTATTATTTTATTTTTTATAATGCTTTATGAAGATTGGCACTGTAAGTTCCTTGAAAACAGCAACTTTGTTTTATTCACTGCAATATCCTTAGTACCCAGAATGATGCATGAATGAATAGGTGCTCACAAATTATTTTGTCACATGAATGAATAATTGAGTGAAGGAGTGAATTAATAAATTTTACAATATTGTATAAATGCAGATCATGAGTGTCTGGGAAAGTTGGTTCCTCCCTTGACTTGAAGGGATCTTAAAGAAAGAGTTCTATGTTACACTGTCCATCTATTTTACACTTGCTGTTTATAGAGGTTCCAATAAGAGCAATGCAAGTTTCATTTTTGTTTTTGTTTTAACAGTGCTGATTATATGTCCAAATCAAGTCAAGAAAACAGAAACTGCTGCCAGATTTCAAACAGAGGGAATTTACTGTAGAAAATGTTTACACAAGTAAAAGAGTTACTGAAAAGTGAGACAAAGGAGAATGACACATTTCTGAAATTTGCAAAGCAGGAAGTTGCTACCTTTGCTAGGCAGGAAAGAGAAAGGAAGACACCGGGATACTAGGATTCAGGATCCCAGGGGGCAGGGCCATGTGGTGGAAGTTGGAAATGCAATGTATCTATATAGCAGGACATCAAACCAGGCACTAAGAGGCTTTCTGGTGGGAAATGGAACCAGGTAGAAAACCCAGCCACTGTTCCAAATGCCAGTAGAGGTACCGAGTTACGCTGAGAAAGTATAGGTAAAATACCCTAACTTCTCTCTTCTTCCTACCTTCCAATCTTATCAGAATGCTTCCATTGGTTAACCCAAGCTGGAAGTCAGTGAGCAAGGGATTCTAGGAAATGTAGATTTAAATCAGCACACACCACTCAGAACTGAGTGGGAGAGAGTGTGGTCTACAGTGTGAACTGTGGTCTATGGTTGGTGGCAAGGCTCCAGGATGTGTAAGTTCATTGGACCACACTGTGGGAGATGTTTGTGTGGGATGTGGTGGGAGGTGTGGGAGGTGGGCAACATGGGAATCCCAGTGGGTTCCGTGTAATATTTTGGGTAATCTAAGCACCTCTTAAAATATATGTATATATATATATATATAAATAACAATTTTGTAAGCAAATACACATATATGCATATATATTTATATATCATTTTGCAAATGTTTGTATGTATTGTGAGAATTTTGATTTTTACCCATAATAAATTAAAAAAAAAAAAAAAAAAAAAAAGAATAGGAGAAAAAATGGAAGAATGGAGCTGAGAGCATTCAGGCAAATGACCTGCACAGTGATTTAAAGTAGAATAATATTTTTTAAAAATTCTTTATATTGGCATCCATTATATCTTTTCTATTTCTAAATATTTTTTAAATTCTAATAAATCAAAATGTAAAACCTAGCACTTTGGAGCATAGATATGCTTTTTACTGAAGATGACACCATGTACCTGTAGTGTTTGATAGATATAAATTATCAGGTATTACTTTTTCTCAGTAATAATCTATTTTTGCTTGCATCTTAGAATAAATCGAAGCAACATAGATAGTATTTTATGCCACACAGTTAAAAAAAATCGTATTGTTTAATATTTAAGCATAGGGAAAGCGTTTTAATTGAGACTTGTCTCCTAGGTTTCACAGATGTTCACATTTGATTACATTTGCTTCAAATTTGTCACTAAAAAAGAAGCTATAAATAAAATGAAAGGCCCATTTCCCCAGACAATCCCTTCCTCCTCCCTCTTTGGAGGGACATGTTGTGTCTACATATATTT
Organism: Tolypeutes matacus; assembly: GCA_026826555.1. Taxonomy (NCBI): domain Eukaryota; kingdom Metazoa; phylum Chordata; class Mammalia; order Cingulata; family Chlamyphoridae; genus Tolypeutes; species Tolypeutes matacus. Next base: position 50,314,620 of record JAKSZT010053929.1, read on the forward strand.
ATATTGTTTTTTTTTTTCATTTAAAATTTTTCATAAATCATACTAAATATGAATAAACCCTTCAAACTTGCTTTTTTACTCAACATATTTAGATATTTATCCTTGTTCACTCTTTTATGTTATTGGTGCACAGTATCTTATTGTGTAGTATAATATTATTTATTATCTTTCTTATAGATTTATTGAAGTACATCTATTCTATGAACTTTTATTGATTACATTGCAGATACACACCCTCAGTCTGTGTTATGCTATTGGCTAAAAGTTTTGGTGGGAAAATTTTTACCTTTTTCTTACATATTATTTTATCTGTACTTAGAAAAAATAACATTAGGTTAGACCACTAAAACACTTTTTATAAGCTATATAGGTGATATTGCATGTAAACACAAATACATCTTTCCATTCAGAGACATGGCACAACAAAATCTTTGGGAAAAAATGCTTTAATTTGTATATATGACACATTTTCTTTCTTACTGGTTGATTAATGACTACAAAGGAACCTGAACTCATTTTTTTAAAGATATATTTTATTTATTTATTTATCCCCACCCACTTGTTGTTTGCCCTTGCTGCATCTGTTCATCTTCCTTGTTTTTCTAGGAGGCACCGGGAACTAAACCCGGGACCTCCAATGTGGGAGGGAGGTGCCTAATTGCTTGAGGCACCTCTGCTCCCTTATGTTTTCTTCCTTGTGTCTCTTGTTGCATCATCTTGTTGTGTCAGCTCGCTGCGCCTTCCAGTTGCATCAGCTTGCTGTCTTGCTCCTCTTCTTTAGGAAGCATGGGGAACTGAACCTGGGACCTCCCATGTGGTAGGCGGGAGATGAATTGCTTGAGCCAATCCACTTTCCCTGAATTCATTTTATATGGAGAACATTAGTAAAGGGAAAAGACAAAAGAAATTCTGCAAACGAAGTACCTTAAAATGGAGACTCTCAGAGTAAATTGGGTGTTATTTAAAAGCTGTTTCTCACAGCAACACTCAGATTATAGTTTGAGTAACTTTGAACAGTAGTCCAACTGAGCTGACACATCAAAAACCCTTTACACTATTAAATATATATTTAATATTATAATAATACAATATCACAAAACATTGTTATTTATTTTACTACTGCTACTTCTACTTTTACTATGATTTCCACCAGTAATTGTACTGGTTTCTAGGTGAGACACTTATTTTTCCTGGTATATATTTTTCCACATCTTTCTCCTTGTTCATGCAAGCATTTATACACATACGTAGAGTTTTGGCTCATTATTTTATATTTAAACTTTTATTCCCTCCAATGTAATTTTGTTTATTATTTTATTATTATTTACCCATGAAGCCTTGTTAATTTGGAATTCCATTTTCTTAGTGGTTAAAAATCCTGATTCTCATAGATTTGGAAGCTTTCTCTACATAATCCCTGCACTACTCCTAAAGATAACAAAGATAGTTTGATATTTTAATTCTCCGTGAGTTGTATAATTTCTCTTATAGCATATACATTCTGTTTTGAGAGTTTTTTTTAATTAGAAACATACATTCCACATACCTAGATAGTCTATCATTGTCCATCCTGATTTAACTTTCTATGTATTGCCAGGGCTATTCCTAACCTCTTGCTTCTTCTTTATTTTCCTTATCTTGAATTCTCAGCTCTGGTTAATCTGCTGCTTAATTATAATGTTTTTTTTTAAACTATAATTCTCAAAGGATCAATGTGGGTAATGCTAAACTTTCTGAATTCTTGAATATCTACAAATATCTTTCCTTCTCACTGCCAGGAGAATGTCATCTAATCTGACTAAAGAATTCTCAGGTTATCTTCTTTTTTTTTTCTTAATAGTCTGTGAGAATTAAGCCATTGTTTTCTAACAGAAGCAGTTGGGCATGAGATACTTTTCCTTTGTAAGGGACTTGTTCTAACTATCTAGAAGCTTGTAAAATTTTCTCATAATTTTTGGTGTTCAGTAGTATTTACCAGAATATGCCTCAGTATAAATCCTTTTCTCATTAACACTACTTGGAATTTGATAAGGCATTTTAATCTGCAAGCCTAAATATTCATTTAGCTTGGGGAAATTTTCTGTTACTATTTGTTTAATCATTTCCTCTTCTTCTTATATTCTTTTTCTCTTCTTCTGTAACTTATTTTTCAAAGGTACATAAATTGCCTCTATCTAGCCCCTAAGACTCTTATCTTCACTCACATTTTTCCATGTGTTAGCACTTTTGTGTTATGTTTTGAGCCATCACTTCCACTTGATCTTCTACTTGAGATTTCAACAGTGCCTATACTCTCCGCTAATTTATTTTCAGAGATTTTAGTACAAAGATATGTTTTTATTTCCAGAAATTCTTTTTGGCATATATGTGTTCCCTTAAGTGATCTTCTCAGAGTACTATTTTAATAATAAGGAACTCCACCAAATGTTTTGCTTCTCTTCTTTGTGCAGACTGACAGATCCTTCAGATTAGTTATGTCCTTGATCTGCTTGCTGCATGCCATACACAGTTGCTAGAGGGCTTTCATAGGTTAGGTGCCCCAGGAAACAGAACTGAAAAGGAGATTTGCATGCAGGACCTTTACTAGGGAATGATCTTTGGATCAATGCATAATGGAAGGGAGGACAAGGAAGCAGAATTGCACAAAAGTAGAAGCTGAGCTACAATTGCAGTCCCAATAAAGGCTTCAGCTTCAGCCAATCCTATGAGGAACTCTGGAATTGGGATGGTCCATCCTTAGTGGGCAAAAGAAGCTGGATGATTGTTCTCTTGCGATGATCAGTAATTGGATGGCTTATGCTCCTAAACAAAAGTATGACCCTGTGTAGGAAAGATTGCTCTCTAAAGAGAGCTAATATCTGAGGGTTTGCTTCTGGTACCGTTCTTGGCAGCTGGTGGAATAATTCTTTTATTCCTGAATACATCACAGAATTTACCCACTCTTTCTCCCTAGTAGGTTTTGGGAATGGCTCTTCCTGAGATCCCAGTGGGCATCTCTTCTGAAGGAAACTTACAGGAGAATGGTTAGTGGAACAAACTTTAGTTCCCAATATTGCCATTCATCTTGTGACCATAACTAATATTCATCTCCCTTCTCTACTATGCATTCAAGATATTCTTTACCCTCACATTAGCACCTTTTTTTTTTTTTTACCAGGAGGTCCCGGGGATCGAACCCGGGTCCCTCCATATGGGAGATGGATGCCCAACCAGTTGAGCTACACCCGACCCCCTACATTAGCACCTTAAATGGAATTGTTGTTTAACTCAAAGATGTGACATAGACTGTCATCCCTGAGAGTCCCTAGTCAGTATGTACTTCTCAGAATGATGGGGCCTCTAACTTGGCCTTATGCAGTCAAAGTTGGGTAGTAGGCACCCCAGTGTATTACAGGTATAGATGCCTGAACCCTTTGTGTAATACAAGCTCTATTTTCTCCAGATGATCAGGATCAATTACTCTTTTCAAGGAGGTAATTCTTTCCTCTTGGTCTCATGGCACAAGAATTGTTCACACAGAAGCTTTAGCTTGTATATTAACTGGGCACTTCCTATGTCTCCTGATGAAAGTGTGCCTCCCTGGAAACCAGGATATTTAGATCCACAGAGCCCAGAATTTTGAAGACAAAAAAGCACAAATTGTTCAAAGGGGTCATGAGAAGTGATAGGAAGTGATTCCACCCTTTTTTCCATCCCTTGGTTGCTGGTTTTATGTACTTATATCTATGTTCCTTTGTGATACAAATGTCTTTATACTTTATGCCCACTTCCAAAGGTGTCCAATCACATGCCTCTACCCCAGAACTTGTTGTAATCTGTCCTGTAATCTTTCTCTTTTCAGGCCCCTCACAGGCTAGAGCTAGGTGAGTCATCTGCACTTCCTATGAATCTGTATTTGTTACTCAAGTGCACAATTAAAAGCTCTGTGTACTGGGAAATTTTTACCATAGCACTGTCTTTCAAGGACATCTTTGAGTATGGCTACAATGCAGCCATCATTCACATTTGGATTTTTTTTTTAATGAGATTTTGGATTGTACAAAGTCATTCTTTTCTGGGGTAGTGACAATGCTGTCATCCATTGAAGTTATCCAGCATATCATTGTTGCTGCATTCCCAGTAATGGACTATGTTGTCTCTGGAACCAGGTATTGTGGCATCTACTTGTGGTGAGAAGTTCAAGAGATAATATTTGGGGAAGCAGATGTGGCTCAAGTGATTGGGCGCCCATCTATCATATAAGAGGTCCAGGGTTCGATTCCCAGGGCCTCCTGGTGAAGGCAAGCTGGCACGCACAGTGATCTGACCTGAGTGGAGAGCTTGCCCATGCAGAGTGCTGGCCAATGCAGAGCTCTGGCCTGTGCAGGAGTGCTGGCCAGCATGGAAAGCTGTTGTGGCTAAGATGATGCAACAAAAAGAGACACAGAGGAGAGACAATAAGAAACACAGCAGACCAGGGAGCTGAGCTGGTGCAAGAGATTGAGCACCTCTTTCCCACTCCAGAAGGTCCCAGGATTGGTTCCCTTGCTCCCTAAAGAGAAAACAAGCAGACACAGAAGAATACACAGCAAGTGGACACAGAAAGCAGACACCAAGGGGGAGGAGAGGAATAAATAAATAAATAAATAAATAAATAAATAAATAAATAAGTCTTTTTTAAAAAAGAGATAATATTCAGTTTTTCCTTTGTGGAAGGGTTGGGAAGATATGGGAAAAATTGAACATGTTCTCAGGGAACTAAATGATGGCAAGAAACATGCAAACATACATGTTGGGTGTCCCAGAAGGAGAAGAGAAGGGAAAGGGGGTAGAAGGAATATTTGAATAAATAATAGTAGAACATTTCCCAACCTTAGTGAAAGACATAGATATCTATGTCCAAGAAGCACAACGAACTCCCATATGAAAAAATCCTTATAGACCTACTCCAAGGCACATACTAATCAGGATGTCAAATGCCACATACAAAGAGAGAATTCTGAGAGCAGCAAGAGAAAACCAATACATCACATACAAGAAACACCTAATAAGATTAAGTGCTGACTTCCCATCAGAAATCATGGAGGGAAGAAGGCAGTGTTATGATACATTTAAGATACTGCAAGAGAACAACTTCCAGCCAAGAATCTTATATCTGGCAAGACTGTCTTTCAAAAATGAAGGTGAGTTTAGAATATTCACAGATAAACAGAAACTGAGAGAGTTTGTAACCAAGAGACAGGCTTTGCAGGAAACAATAAAGGTAGTGTTACAACCTGAAAAGAAAAGACAGGAGAGAGAGGCTTGGAAGAGAGTCTAGAAATGACAACTATATCAGTAAAAGTAAATAAAAGTGTAAAAAGAGTGGTGAAAATAAAATATGAGAGATAAATCCCAAAGGTCAAAATGGGTAAAGTAAGAACTGCCTTTACAGCAATAACATTGAATGTTAATGGATTAAAATCCCCAATCAAAAGACACAGACTGGCAGAATGGTTAAGAACATATGAGCCATCTATATGCTGTCTACAAGATCCTCAACTTAGATCCAAGGATACCAACAGGTTGAAAGTGAAAGGCTGGAAAAAAATATTCCATGAAGGCAATAACCAAAAAAAAAAAAGCTGGAGTAGCTATACTTATGTCAGATGAAATAGACTTTAAAAGCAAAACTGCTATTAGAGACAGGAAGGATATTATATATTAATAAAAGGGCCATTTCACAGGGAAGAAATAACATTCATAAATGTATATGCACCTAACCAGATGTCCTAAATTACACGAGGCAAACATTGTCAAAACTGAAGGGGAAAAAAAAAATGAAGGGAGAAATAGATTTCTCTACAATAATAGTTGGAGATTTCAATACACCACTTTCAGCACTGGACAGGACATATGGGCAGAGGATCAATAAAGAAGCAAAGTGCTTGAATAATATGATAAATGGACTAAACCTAATAGAAATATACAGAACATTACAACCCCAAACAGCAGGGTATATATTCTTCTCAAGTGTTCATGGTTCTTTCTCCAGGATAGACTATATGTTGGGTCACAAAGCAGATCTCAATAAATTTAATAAGATTGAAATTATACAAAGCACTGTCTCTAATCTAGTGGAATAAAGTTGGAAATCAACAACAGGCACAAAAAGGGAATAGTCACAAATATGTGGAGACTAAACAACATGCTCTTAAATAACCAGTAGGTAAAAGAAGAAATTGCAAAATAAATATCTTGAGACAAATGGAAATGAGAACACAATGTATCAGAACCTATGGAATGCAGTGAAAGCAGCACCGAGAGGGAAATTATAGCCCTCAATGCTTACATTTAAAAAGAAGATAGGGCTAAAATCAATGATTTAACTACACACTTGGAGGAACTAGAAAAAGAGCAGCAAAATATTCCCAAAGCAAGCAGAAGGAATGAAACAACAAAGAACAGAGCAGAAAGAAAATGAAATTGAGAAGAAAAACTTGTAGAGAGAATTAACAAAACCAAAAGTTGATTCTCCAAGATTAAGAAAATTGAAAATCCTTTAGCTAGAATGACAACGAAAAAAAGCAAAAAGGTACAAATAAATAAAAGTGAAAAGGGGACAATACTATCGACCCTGCAGAATTAAAAGAGATCATGAGAGGATACTATGAACAACTGTATGTCAACAAACTAGACAATGTAGATGAAATGGAAAAATTCCTAGGAATGTACAAACAACCTACACTGACCTTAGAAGAAATAGAAGACCTCAACAAACCAATCACAAGTAAAAAGACTGAAACAGTCATCAAACAACTCCCAAAATGAAAAGCCCAGGACCAGATGGTTTCAGAGGTGAATTCTACCAAGCATTCAAAGAAGATTTAATACCAATCTTATTCAAACTGTTCCAAAAAATTGAACAAGAAAGAATACTACCAAACTCACTCTATGAAGCCAATATTACCCTAATACCAAAGCCAGATAGAGATATTACCAAAAACAGAAAATTACAGATCTATTTCACTAATGAATATGGAAGCAAAACTCCTCAACAAACTACTTGCTAATTTAATCCAACAACAAATTAAAAGAATTATTCAGAATGATCAAGTGGATTTTTTACCAGGCATGCAAGGGTAGTTCAACACAAGAAAATCAATCAGGGTAATACACCACATTAATAAATCAAAGAAGAAAAATCATATGATCCTATTATTGACTCAGAAAAGGTCTTTGACAAAATACAGCATCCTTTCTTGATAAAAATACGACAAAAGATAGGAATTGAAGGAAACTATTTCAACATGATAAAGGCCATATATGAAAAACACACAGCTAACATTGTATTCAGTGGTGAAAGACTGAAAGCTTTCCCACTGAGATTGGAAACAAGACAAGGATGCCCACTGTCACCGCATTTGTTCAGTATAGTGCTAGAAGTTCTAGCTAGAGCAATCAGGCAAGAAAAAGAAACAAAAGACATCCACATTGGAAAGGAATAAATAAAACTTTTTGCTATTCACAAATGATATGTTCCTATACCTAGAAAGTCCTGAAAAATCTACAACAAAATTGTTAGAGCTAATAATGATTTCAGCAGAGTGGCAGGATAAAGAGTAATATGCAAAAATCGGCAGTGTTTCTATACATTAGTAATGTGCAATCTGAGGTGAAAGTCAGGAAAAAATTCCATTTACAATAGCAACTAAAGGAATAAAATATTTATGAATAAACCTAACCAAGGACATAAAGGACTTGTATATAGAAAACTATAATGCATTGCTAAAAGAATTTTTTAAAAGGCCTAAATAAATGAAATAACATGCCGTGCTTATGGATTGGAAGATTAAATATTGTTAAGATGTCAATTCTTCACAAATTGATATACAGATTCAATGAAATCCCAATAAAAATTCCACCAGCATTTTATAAAGAAATAGAAAACACAGTTATCAAATTATTTGGAAGGGTGTATTAGTCATGAATCTCTAGGGAAACAGAATCAATAGGAGATATCTGTCAATAATATGAGATTTTATAAGAGTCTCTCATGTGACCATGGGGATGCACAAGTCCAGGTTCCGCAGGCAGGCTGCAAACCAGGGTTTCTGAAGAAAGTCGAATGAAGGTCCTTGATGAGTTTCTGGGAGACATTGGCTGTCTGAAGACGAGCTGGGAAATTCTCTCTGAATGTTGAAATCACTTCCCCTTTTAAGGTAATCAACTGATTGGATAAAGCATCACCCATTGCTGATGGCAATTTCCTTGATTGATGCAGATGTAATCAGCCATCCATGCAGTAAACCCACTGGTGACCAAAAGTCCATAAATGTCCTTGTATTACAATTAGCCCAGTACTCGTTTACCAAACACCTGGACACAGTTACCTGGCTGAGTTGACATATTAGCTTAACCATCACAAAGGGTAAGGGCCCTGAAAAGCCAGAAACATCTTAAAAAGGAGAAGCAAAGTTAGAGTCACTTCTGGACTCAAAATCATATTACATAGTTACAGTGGTAAAAACTGACATAAAGATAGACACATATACCAATGGAACCAAAATGATGGTTCACAAACAGACCCTCACATCTGTGGTCAAGTGATTTTTGACAAGACTATCACACCCACTCAACAGGGGCAAAACAGTCTATTCAACGAATCGTGCTGGGGGAACTGGATATCCATATCCGAAAGAAAGAAAGAGGACCTTTATCTCTCACTTTGCAGAAAAATTAACTCAAAATGGATCATAGACCCAAATATAAAAGCTAGATCCATAAAGCTCCTAGAAGAAAATACAAGGAAACATCTTCAAGACCTGGTGGTAGGTGGGGGATTCTTAAACCTTATACTGAAAGCATGAGAAAGCATGGATAAATGGGACCTCCTCAAACTTAAACACTTTTGTCATTCAAAGGACTTCATCAAGAAGGTGAAAAGGCAACCCACTTAATGGAAGAAAATATTTGGAAATCACATATCTAGTAAGTGTTTGATTTCCATTCTACATAAAGAGATAAAACACAAGTCAACAATAAAAGAGCAAGCAATCTAATTTTAAAATGGGCAAAAGACTTAAATATACATTTCTCCAAAGAGTAAATACAAATGGTCAAAAAGCACACGAAAAAAACTTTCAATATCACTAGCTGTTAGGGAAATACAAATCAAAACAACAATGAGATATCATCTCACACTGCATAGAACGGTCATTATTTTAAAAAAAAGCAGAAAACACTAAGTGCTGGAGAGGATGTGGAGAAAGTGCTGGAAGGAGTATAGGAATACTCCTTCATTACTGGTGGGATTGTAAAATAGTGCAGCCTCTGTGGAATACAGTTTGGAAGTTCCTCAGGAAGCTAAATATAGAACTGCCATATGATCCAGCAATTCCTCATAAGGAATCTATCCAGAAGAACTGAAAATTGAGATGCAAACAGACATTTGCACACCAATGTTCATAGCGGCATTATTCACAGCTGTGAAAAGATGGAAACAACCCAAGGGTCCATGAACTGATGAATGGATGAACAAAATGTGGTATATACACATGATGGAATTCTATGCTGCAGTAAGAAAAAATGAAATTGAGACACATATGGTAACATGGATGAACCTTGGAATTATTTTAAGTGAAATAAGTCAGACACAAATATGAACTAAATATGAAGGATAAATGCATGGAATTAAAACCTAGAGTATAGGTGATTAGGAGATAAGAGGAGTGAGAAGAACTACTGATGCTTAATGTATATAAAAGTTTTAATTAACTTTTCTGTAAAAGTGCGGAAATGAATAAAGTTAATGATAACATTATAGTGAGTAGAACTAACAGCTGGTTTTTAAATGGGATTGTGGCTGAAAATGGTAGTCTAGGGATGTAAATGTCAATTGAAAGAAAGCTAGAGAGTAATCTAGGGACTGAATAACATGGTGAACACAGAGGTGGTTGAGAATTGTAGTTAACAGTAAAAATACAAGAATGTCCTTCTATGAAGTAGAACAAATGTACATCACTATTGCAAGGTGGTAAGAATATGGAGAAGCATGGGAAAAATACAATTAATGTAACCTGTGGACTACAGTCAACAGCAATACTGTCATATCTGTGCATCAAAGCCAAAGATGTACTGTGTTAATAATCAGGGGGTATGGAAAAAAGATATCAAATGTACCCTATAGACCATAGTTAGTGGTAATATTCTGATGATATTATCTCACAATTTGTAACAAATATTCCACAACAATGTACTGTGTTGGTGTAGGATGTTGTATAAGAATTCACACATGTGCATGATTGTTTTGTAAGTTCACAACTTCTCTAACAAAAAGTATTTTTTTAAAAGTTCCCTAAATGAAACTCATCATCAAGTGACTGTGGAAGGCACTATCTTTGTATATTTCTATAGTCAGACCCTAACAAGTCTTAAAATCACTCACCTAAGGGGGAAAAATCCTCCTTTTTGTTTCCCTCCAACTCCTGTCGCATTCCTCTGCCCCTATAAGGAAAGAAAGTATTTCATTATTCATACTTGTTGTCTCTGCTCCCGTTATCAATAGACACTTCAGCACTCTCCTGTTACTTTTAAGACAAAACAAAACAAAACAAAACAAAAACACCTCTGAATGATGTCATCAGCAAGCTCTGTATAGCCACTCGGCTGCCTTAACCTCACTATGTCTCGTCTCGCAGCATAACCACTCAACTGACCATCCTCTCCTCTTTGGCGTAAACACTTCCTCGGGTTTGCGTGACTGCAGTCTCCTCTGCCTAGCAGATAGCCGCTCCTCAATGTTCTTTATGGCTCTGAGCTCGACTGCCTCCCATTCAATGTCCATTTTCTCCTCTTCTGCTGGATTCTTCAACACCAAGTGTTCTAAGGCTCAGTCCTGGGTGTTCTTGTCTCTCCTTAGATACTCCTACCCAATCACATAACTTACTGTGCCACCAGCATACACAGCAACTGGAAGCAGGGACTTCACGAACAGACTGCCTGGGTGGGAATCTCAGTGCCAACCTTTAATAGCTAGGTGCTTATGAGCAAGTCATTAAACCTTGTGTCCGTTTCCTCAACATAAAATGAGGATTATAATGAGAATGAAGTGACTTAATACGCATATATTCACAGTACCTGGTGCATAAGAAACACTTCATAAGACTTTGCTATTTTTATAAGCCCTCACTCCCCAGATTCATAAATCCAGACCCTTTATATTTCCACTCAGGTTTGTATTTCAAACATTTAAAAGCAGAACTCTTGATTTTGCTCACAAATCTGTTTCTCCCCTGGTCTTCCCCAGGTCAGTAAATGATGACACAATCTGAAAAGGTGTTCAAGCCAGAAGCCTAGAAGTTATTCTTGATTTCTCACTTTTCCTCATTCCCTGAATCCAATCCATCAAGTCTTGTTGGCTCAATCTCCAACATATACATTCATTACCCATCCACTTTTCTCCATCTCTAACCTAAGGCACAATTGTCTCCTGCCTGGACTTCACCCTATTTTCCTAGCTGATCTTCCTGTCTCACTCTGGTCCCATTATAATTCATACCCTGCAGTACACCTAAAGTGATTTTCTTAAACATTTGTCACTACTTGTGCTTTAAAATACTCCAATGGTTTAGAAATACAGTTGGATTAAGATCCAAAGTATTTACCAGGTCCACTATAGGATCTGGAATTTTCCAACCTATAATATAATCCCAGTAACATCTACATATCTTAAACTTCATTAACCCTAAATTGATGTTAAGAAAACATTAGTCCATAGTTGTACACATATGGTGATTCTAGCAATGGAAGAAGTTATAACAATGAGGTGGAGCCAGTGGCCACTAGACACTTTTGGGGCAGGGAGGGGACAAGCAGTTGAAATACAGGGGCTTCTTTGGGAGTTGGAGGTTGTTCTGAGTACCTTTGTGGCAACGGATGTAGGCCATTTTAAATCAGCACACACCACTCAGAACTGAGTGGGAGAGAGTGTGGTCTACAGTGTGAACTGTGGTCTATGGTTGGTGGCAAGGCTCCAGGATGTGTAAGTTCATTGAGGTTGGTGGGCCACACTGTGGGAGATGTTTGTGTTGGATGTGGTGGGAGGTGTGGGAGGTGGGCAACATGGGAATCCCGGTGGGTTCCGTGTAATGTCTTCGGTGTCTAAGCACCTCTTAAAATATATTTATATATATACATAAATAACATTTTTGTAAGCAAATGCACATATATGCATATATGTTTATATATCATTTTGCAAATGATATTGTGAAAGTTTTGATTTTTACCCACAATAAAAAAAAAAAAAAAGAAAACATTAGTAAGAAAGATCTCCCAAGTGTGATTTGTACAGTTTTGTGGAAAACATATTGGGAATATGTATTAAAGTGAAAATACTAATATCCTTTGATCCAGCAAACCTATCCCTAGAAATCTAATTTATAGAAATAAAAGTTTTATTACAAAGAGATAGCTACACACAGATATTTAAGATAGTATTGATTACAGAGGCTGACAAAATGAGAATACCCATTAATCCATTAAAATAGGAATAAATGAGGAAATTTGATAATTCTGTGGAATACTATGCAGTTATTTTTAAAAATGAATTAAGAATTATACCAGTTGATTTAAACAAATTTTCACTAATACTGTTGAAAAAAGAAAGGCAAGACATAGAAATATGTATAAAACAATCCCAGTTTTGTAAAACAGTAGCATAAACCCCTCTCTATATGTCAATGCCTATCTGTATTAATCTGTACTTAGATAGAAGAGTGTGTATACCTGTTGGTGATCATCTGAGCATGGAAAAACACTAAAGGATATATATTAGACAATCAATGTGAGTTGATGGTTGATAAGGAGAGAGTTAAAATAAAGGTTGAAAGTACTTTATAATGCTATGGCTTACAAAGCACTAAAAAGAAAGCTACAGAATATTTGAAAAGGAATCTGGAGTTAAAATGGATGCCAATTTTCCCAATAGATCCAGAGAGGGTTCTAGATACTGCAGTGATGCCTCTGTTTAAGAACTGGCTTTTGACCTACGAATCCTGCAAATAAAAGGCTTTCAATCAGCACTGATGTTTCCTTAATCTTAAATAGATAAGTAAAATAAGGCAAGCTAGACAACAAGAGAAGGTTTGCAAAATGAAAAATAACAGAGTAAACAAATAAAGAAGGACTCAAGAATAGACAGAGATAACTCTGAGTATTGATGAACCAAAACTACAAATAAAAAACTCTCCAATTAGAATTATGAGAGACTGAAGAAGACATTATATTCACAAAACAAGGATGGGATACTAAGTAAGATGAACAATCACAAAATAGGATGAAGTTCTTAGAAATTAAAAATATGATTTTAAATTTAAAAAATTAATAGAAGGGTTGGAAGACAACATCAAGTAAATATGCCAGAAAAGGAGATAAAGAGAATCCACTCAAGATGCCTAAAATGGGACTCCTATGAACTTTAGAAAGATAAAACAGAACCAAGAGAAAGAAAAAGTCATGTTTAAAAGAAGTAAATATGAAAAAATTTGTCAGAGCTAAAAAAATTTTAACTTCCAAGTTTTCAAATTAAGAAGCTATATTTTATTAAGAAAATTAAAAAAAAAAATCATAAAATTCTGGAACATCAAGGATAAAGAGAAGATACTAAAAGAAAATGTCTACCATGAAGAAGTAAAATGAATCAGATGGGTATCAGTAGCACTGGACACTAGAAGACTTGTGAAGCAAAATTCTGATAAGGAATGATTTTCAACCTAATGTCTGGTAACTAGCCAAACTACCAATCCAGTGAAATTAAAGACATTTTTTAATATGAAAAAAAAAAAAATCCATTCCTTTTCCCCAGTGTACAGTTACTTAAGTGAACGGGCATGATCCCTTTTGGGAAGGCTGAAGGAATCATTACCGTAATCATTTCCATGGAATTGCCATATCCTTTCTTCTAGAGAAGTTAATGGATTATGGGTCTGAAAACTGAGTAAGAAATGATGCCCTTTTATTGTTCTGACTGCCCATGACCTCTTAATCATCCATTCTTGATTTTTTAAGACTAAACAGAATAAGCAGTACCATTTTTGCTTACCTATCTATTTTGCCTCTGGAGTTGTCTTTTCTAAGGAGCATCTCTATAATTCTCTGTATATAAAGCCTCCTTGTTGCCTACCAGTCTTCTATCAGTCAGTTGCTCATCTACCCTGTATTGTTTCTGAGTCTTGTCACCTCTATTGCTCTTAGTTATCCCAGTCCTATAATGGCCTTGCAAACTGTCAGTCCCAGCTACAGAGGACAGTCACCACTGAGTTTCTTATGATGTTGGTATCTCTTTCACGAGTGCAATTTTTATTGCTTTGGTAATAGTGTATCTTCAAGGCACTACCAAGAAACATAGTCATCAACTGGGGTTTCCATCTTTATACCCCATAAAATGAAAAAAAAATTGGTGGCTCATGCTAAATACAATTGCTCTGGGAAAAAGGTAAATAAAAGCTGAGAATTAATAATTGGAATTTAAACATTGTGGTGGTTTGGTATGTATCTCAGAAAATCATTTTCTTAAAGCTAATCCATTCCTGTGAGTGTAAATTGATTTTCATGAGGTTATTTCAGTTAAGGTGTGGCCCAAAGTAGGTCTTACTCTTCTTACTGGAGTCCTTTTTAAAACAGGATGAATGCAGAAAGAGAAAGCCATAGAAGCAAGAAGGTGAACGCAATGAAACAAGGAAAAGAAGGGAGAGACCAGCAGACACTGCCATGTGCCTTGCCATGTGATAGAGGAGTCCAGGATCACCAGTAGCCAGTCTTCATGAAGAAAGCACTGTCTGATGATGTCTTGATTTGGACATTTTTCTCTGCCTTAAAACTGTAAGCATATAAGCTAATAAATTCCTATTGTTAAAGCCAACATATTTCATGGTATCTATTTTTTATTTTTTGATGAGGAGTTTATTGAGGATTATTACCTAAGTCATAATTTCTTTTTTTTTTTAAATTTTTATTTTTTATTTATCCCCCCCTTGCTGCTTGTGTTCCCTGTGTCCATTTGCTGTGCGTTTTTCTCTGTCTGCTTGTCTCCCTTTTTTGCATCATCTTGCTGCGCCAGCTCACCGCACTGCATGGGCCATCAGCTTACCATGATGCACAGGCTGGCTGGTGTGCCTTCACTAGGAGGCTCTGGGAATCAAACCCGGGGCCTCCCATATGGTAAACGGGAGCCCAGCCACTTGAGCCACATCCGCTTCCCTGGTATCTATTTTGAGCAGCTTAGCAAACAATATAGATAGAATTGCCATAATTACTGGGTAGACAGTAGAAGAATGGTTTCAAAAACTCACATTTTTTTTTTGTCCTTAGAGTTATTATTTCCCCTATATTTCTCAAATGCCTGACATATCTCACTAGGTAAAGCATTCTCGTCCATTGGTATTCCATCTCAATTAAACTATGCTGAAAGTTTTTATAATTTCCTTATTACCTAGTGACTTGCTGTCTTGTGCTATCTGTGCTTCAACTACTACCAGTGATTGAGTCCTCATTGCTAACTGGGTGACAGATGATTCACCTCCAAAGTTTCATCTTAGCGTCTGCTTTCTTGGACAATGCCTGATACCAACTGTTGTTGATTTGGTTCCCTGGGAAGCAGAATCTGAGCTGGATATTAACATATAGAATATTTATTAAGAATCTTGGCAGTAAGAGGATATAAGCAGGATTGGTCATAGGAAGTAATTTATGACACAATCCAAACAAAGGTCTCAGCTGGTCTTATGATATCTGGGTTATCCTGACTTTGGACAAGAAGGCCAGACCTTTTAGCGCCACATTGATTAATCATTGGCTGCAACTGCCCTTGGAAGGAGGCACGACTTTATGCTTTGCAGGTTTATTCAGTCAAGACAATCCCCAAATAAGACGGGCATATGAAAACCACCTTTGCCAGTATTTTCAGAAGGTAAGGGAATATGCTTTTCATTCCCTGAATGGCAATTTTGGCAGGGAATCACAGCAAATACCACATGTACTTTAATTGCAGGCAGTACTGAATGTGATGGAGAGGACCAGGGTCTCTGCTGTTATGAGCCAGTGTAGAAGCAGGCTATGGGTTTTCAGATCCTCTCCATGAAAACACGAAAGAGCCACCTGATCTCCCTAGACTTTCTCGGCCTCAAGGCTTGAGAATTTGACCTCTTTTCCAACTTCTCAGAAATGTGGGACCATAGAGACCAGGCACAGTCAAATTAAACCCCAGGGATCTCCAGATACCATAGATCTTGACTATGCTTATCCGTGAGTCCTTAACACAGTTCTTTGTCTACAGCATATAATCCAGCTAAGAAGCAAGAAGGTCCTGAAGCCATTCCCTTTGTCAGGACTGACAGAACCAAAGTTATTACTCTTGGCCCTGCCTGCTGTCCTCAGGAAAGACAGTTGGATTGGCTCTATCTTTACTATGTATCCAGAATGCAACACTACCTCTAACCTGATCCAAACCATCATCATCTCTCTCCTAGAGCCCTGCAATAGCTTCTTAAATATTCTTCCTGCTCCCATACATACCCATTTCAGTGTTAACACCACAGCCTAGTGATCCTCCTAAATATTTCAAGTCATGACACACCTCTAATCAAAATTTTCCTCTTTCACTCAGAGGAAATCCCAGTGCTTACAAAACCTTATATCATCTGTACTAGCCGCTTGACCCCTTCCCCACAATACACTCACAAAACTCTTGGACTTCATCTCCTCTTTTCCCTTTTCTCTTTGTTGTTTTTTGATCAATGGTCTCCTTGTTGTTCTTTTAACATATCAGGCATCCTCCCGCTTTTAGGACTTGTACTAGCTTTCTCTACCTGAAATATCTTTAGATCAAATATCTGCATGACAAATTTATGTTCTTATCTTCTTTGTCTAATGTCACTATCTCAGTGAGGCTTATTCTGAATCCCCTATTTAAAATCACAACCCGTGGGAGATCTTCCTTATCTTGCTTTAATTTGCCTTACTCTAAGAAAGGACATAATTTACTTATCACATTTATTTTATTGTGTGTCTCCCCCTGCTGTAATTTAGCAAGATTAGGAAGGTTTATCTTTTTCTCAGATATAGATTTGTGCATCTAGAAGAGTGTCTGGAATCTGATACAAGCATAGCCTAAAAGAAATAGTAGATACATGAATAAATGAGTGAATCAATGAATGAATGGAGGGAATCTTGGACAATTGCAAGCTGATACCTTCTCAGAACCCCTGAACTTTTGTACTTTTTACAAACTTTCCCTAATCTTCACAATGATCCTATAATCCTGGCACAAGTTCATGTACTACACAGATAAAAACCAAGGCTCAAATAGTGAGCATCACATCCAAGATTCAAATGCAAGTATGCTTGGCTTCCAAGCCTATGTGTTTTTTTGTTTGTTTATTTGTTGTTGTTGTTCCCATAATCCAACATCCCTTCTAAATGGAAACTGATTACCTGGGAAATAATGAACCTGGGCAGGATAGTTTTAAGAATGACTCTTCCTCCTGTAAGTAGCTGGGAACCTATTCTACTGAAGTAGATTAATACTGAAGTAATTAATACAGGTGAGGAAGACATGGAGTTACCTTTCATTTATAATATTTTCTTAATCCCTGTCCTGCCTCCTCATTTGGAAAACATTCTTTATCTTGTGCTTTAAAAAATGCATTTGTGCAGAAGAGATATTGGAGGGAACATTCTGAAACCTTGCCCTTCTCCCTCATTCTACTTATGTAGTCACTATTCAGTATAGAACAGAATTCTACTGCTGCTGCAATATTTACAAGTAATGGCACTAATTTCTCTCATGAAAGATCTCACTAGAAGCCTGGAAGAGTAGAAAGTTATCTACTAAAAAACGAGTTAATATTTATTACCTGTGAATAGATTGTCTTTAAATTAAAAAAGAAAACTGTGCTTAGCAGTCTTCTAAAAGAGCAATTCTTTTCACCACAAATCACAGTTAAATATATAAATATTGAAGGAATACATGTGATTTTGCCTGGGGTACTTTTTAACAGCTTAATTGAGGCATAAGTGACATGATAAGCTATACATATGTAAAGTGTACAAATTGATGTGCTTATGGCATTTAAGTGCAATGTGAAACCATCAACAAAATCAAGATAGTGAATATCTCCAGCACTCCCAAAAGTTTATTGACCTTTTCTAGTCAGTCTTCCAAACTTTCCTTCTCCACACATCTTCAGCAACCTCTGGATTATTATTTTTTAATCACTAGACAATATTTTATGTTTTCTAGAATTTAATATAAGTGAAATCATGTGGTATGTACTCCTTTTCTTTTGGCTCCTTTCACTCAGCATACTTATTTTGAGATCCATTCATGTTGCATGTGTCAAGGATCATCCCTTTTTGTTACCAAGTGCTATCTCACTGTTAGATATAATACAACTTATCTGTTTGATGTTTAGTGTAAATTTTTCTCATCTTTCTTCTGTTACAAATAAAGCTGCTATGGATAGGATTTAAATGGAAGTATGCTTTCATTTATTTTGGGTAGATATCTAGGAATGGAATGGCTAGGTCATATAGTATGTGAATACTTAACTTCTTAAGAACATGCCAAGTTGTTTTCCAAACTAATTGTATCATCTATAGTCCTTCCAGCGGTGTGTAAGAGTTCCAGTTATTTCACCCCATGCCATTACTTGGTAGGGTCAGGCTTTTAAAATTTTTATTTTAGACATTTTAATAGTTGTGTAGTTGTATATCATTGTGATTTTTAACTTGCATTTCCATAATCACCAAAGATGTTGAGCATCTTTCCATGGGGTTAGTTGCCATCTATATAACTTCTTTGGTACTGTTTAAATACTTTACCCCCTTTTATTTATTGGCTATTTCACTTGTTTTCTCATTATTGCAGTTTGAAGGTGCTAAGATGTTTTCTATATTCTGGATATAAGATAAGCCCTTTATCAGATATGTGATTTTCAAATATGTCCTGCCATTTTATGATGTCTTTTTATTCTCTTAAGAGGGTCCTTTTAAAAGCAGTTTTTAAATTTTGGTGAAATCAAATTTATAATTTTTTTTTCTGGATTGCTAGCTTGATGTATCAAAAACCTCTTTCTTTAGTTGATGGTTCTCACCTGGGGGCGATTTTACTCCATCCCCTCAGAGGATAATTGACAAAGTCTGGAGACATTTTTGGTTATTGCAATTATAGGAAAGAATGGCTTGCGGCTGGCTTCTACTAGGTAGAATCCAGAGATGCTGCTAAACATGCTCCAATGCACAGTTCAGCCTTCCCCCAAATACACACAGAATAAAGATTTATCTGGCCCAGAATGTAAATAGTGCTGAGGGTGAGAAACTCTGGTCCCTATGATATTTTCTTTTGCTTTCTTCTAGAAGTTTTATAGTTTTGGGTTTTATATTTTGATATTTTGCATTTCATTTTCATTCAGTTCAAAATACTTAAAAAATTGTCCTTTTTTATGGCATCCTGACATATTTGTTTTTAGATGTGTGATATTTTGTTTTCAAATATGTGGGGATTTTCCAGATAGTTTTCCATTATTGATTTCTAATTTAATAGTATTGTCATCAAATAATGTATTTTTGTATGATTTGAAACCTTTAACATTTCTTGAGACTTTGGTCCACCTTAGTAAATATTTTGAGTACACTTGAAAAGATTGTGTATTCTGCTATTGTGAAGTAGACTGTTCTAAAGAAAATAAATTTGAACAAGTTGGTTGATAGTTTTATTTGAATGTTTTCTATCCTTACTTGATTTTATGCCTACTTTGGTATCCATTATTAAGAGATGGGTGTTGAAATCTCCAACTCTTTGCATTTGTCTATTGCTCTTTGGATTCTATTAGGTTTTGCTTCAGATGTTTTGAAACGTTATTATTAAGTGCATAAACTTTCAGGAATCTTATATGCTTTTGATGAACTGACACTGTTACGATTATGAAATGATGACCCTCTTTACACATGGTAATTTACTCTAAATTCTCTGATATTAATATAGATGCTCCACCTTTCTTTGGATTAGTGTTAACATGGTTTATCTTTCAATTGCAAAGGAAATTTTTAAAAATTTCAAATAAAATTTGAAATGTTAAATGATTCCAGGAAAAGCAATATTCCCCTGAAAAGATGTCTGAAAAATTCATGCTTCAGTTAAGAACAGCTCCTTCCTTTTAGGGGGGCATTGTTAATTTTCTAAATCCTGACAGTTTACCATTGATGGTTGTTAAGCTTCTTTCACAAATGGCATTGAATTTTGCAGGTTTTGCTTTTACTTTAAGGGATTTTTTTTTTTTTTTTTTTTTTAGGTAGCATAAACTCTGTGCTGTGTTGCTTCTCACTTTCAATCTTGTAAGGTTATCTGAAATTTCAGTATTTGATCAATCTCAGGACCTATTTACAATCAATGAAACTTGCAGAATAGTTTTAATGATTATAATTGGAAACTACTATGCTTATTTTTGTCACAGTTTCAGGTTTTGGTCCCTCTACTCTTACTTATACCTTTTTAGTTTTTAATGATTTGCTTGATTTAATAAATAGCTTGCTAAGTGCTAGGTGCATTTTTAAATACCTTACATATATTAAAACTTCTAGACTTCAAAACAACCCCAGGAGGTAAATTTTACAGTTCTGCCTTTTTTATAGATGGAAAAACTGAGGCAAAACAGAAGAACTCACCCTGGAAGTAGCAGAGCTGTTAATTCAAATCTATTATCCTATAACTGTCTCTCATGAAGATATCTGCTTTCAATACTCCTTTGCTCTTAGATTATTTAGGATATGAGGTTATACCTTTATTTGTTATAATCACCAATACTTGGTTGTTTTTTTTTTTTTTTTTAAGATTTATTTATTTACTTTATCCATTTTAAACGCCCCCTTCCCCATTTGCTGTTTTTGTGTCCATTCGCTGGGCAATTATCTGTGTCTGTTTTCTGCCGTCTCTTCTCATCCTCCTCCTCCAGTCTTCACCAGGATTGGATCCTGGAGACCTCCGATGTAGGAGAGAGATGTTCTGCCACCTGCGCCACCTTGGTTCCTGGTTTCCAGAGCTTTCGGAACATCTCGTCTTGTCTCTCCCCTGCATCTCTCTTCTATATATATATATATATATATTATTTTACCAGGAGGTCCCGGGGATCGAACCCAGGTCCCTCCATATGGTAGACGGATGCCCAACCATTTGAGCCACATCCACCCCCGTAATACTTGTTTTGTTACTGCTAAGGGTATAATAATTTTTACACAATTTGAGAATATTGAGTTAATAAAAAACTAATTTGTCCAATTTATCTATTTTACTGATGAAGAACACAGAACTTTATTTTGCTCCAAGTCAAGGAACTAGATAGGGCAAAATTGATTTATTTTTGCACGAATCATTCTAGACATTTTAAGTGAAATTAGAGCAGGTTAGTTTGGGGAATGAAAAGACAAATCTGGGACCTGGCAGAAAACCATGGCGTTGGAACACGTGGCCTTGGAACCCTCCCTAGAAGAATCCACATTTAGAATGTGGGTTTAGGAGAACTCTCATTTAGAATGGGATTTCGTCTGGGATCCAGGAAAAGCCCAGCATATTCTCAAAGGGCCTTATCATGCCCCTCTCTTGACTCTTTTTTGTCCTTTTCCTCTCTCTGCCTGGACCAGCTGGCAAGTATACCTGGGACCCAGACTCTGTTATTTTCTTTCTCTTTTTTCATTTTCTTAATAAACTACTGGCTTAACTAAACTGGCATGTTCTTAAATTCTTTTTTGTAATATAGTGAAGAACCTAGAGAAAATCCGGCAACAATAGCTCTAATAATGAACAAACTATCCTGTGGATAAAGGGATGTTCATTTTATTTATTTCTGTTTGCCTGGTTTTTCGTAAGTGGTTATTTGAGAAAATATCTTTTTCTCACTCCATTTCATTTTTCCAACATTCACTTCATTTAACAGAAATGGTAGATTAGGTAATATAAATAAAATGATTTGTATTTTTTTTTTATTGTCTCTTTATCGATATAGAAATTATTTTGCTATTGCAGGAGAAAGTACAGTGAATAGTCAATTAATTAAGGTAATGGGTAAGTCACTCATAAAATATCATCAAAACAGAACTATATCAACTCCAAATTGTGCTACACAAAAATGTGATACAAGAATTAGAAGCAAAGGTACCAGGCAGGAGCTTCTTAGAAATGCAGAATCTTAGGCTTAGTCCCCACCTGCTGACTCAAAATCTGCATTTTAATAAATTGCTCAGGTGCTTTGTATACACAGTAAAGTTTGAGACGTACTGCTTATCCTTTGCAGCTGTGATCTCCTTCTGTTTGCTCTTTCATCTCCCCAGTGAGGATCAATAATCTGGCTAATTGTCTTTGATTAGCAACCTTACTAGAGTGGGAGAGTGGAAACTGAAGTGTAAACTCCTAATTACCAACTTCATACTGAGAAATATCACCTGCTGATTCCCTAACATCCTCCCATTCTCTACCCAGCTTTTTCTGAATACCTGAAACCAGTTAATTCTCTGAGCACTCAAAACTTGACTGTACTCAAAATTATTTAGTAATACTGTTCATCTTTGTCATTTCCTGCTGCTCCTCCTCCTTCTTCAGATTATTTTCCTTTAAAAATCTGTTGAGTTTAAACGTAACAATAAAGTCAAAGAAGTTAGACATTTAATTATTTTACTATTTGTAATTAAGCTCCCCCAAATTTTGAAACCACATAATTTAGAATTTACTTGGATTGACTTTAGAAAAGTTCCAAGTATGGCTAAAGTCAATTCCTTTGAAATATAACAAAGTCCAAATAAATAGTTGTTTGAGAGACAATATAAAATATTAAGAGGAGAATTCTGAAACAAACTTTTGTTGATTTGATAAGGTAAATTCCTACATCAAATTGATACCGAGCAAAAGCAGTTTCCTTCCTCGCGATGCATATTTAAAGCCAATTCCTGAGACACTGGAGTTTCTAAGACAGAGTTTTACTGGTTGCACAAGCAATGGAGCACAGTGGCCTCAAGGCCCAAAACTGCCTCCTTGACTTGCAGAAATTCTAATATTCTATAACATTGAAGTGCCAATGAATTAATTGGGGTAGAGCTGGGCACAGTTTCCTTCATTAATAAATATCAAGGGGCTGAACAGATGGACGGGGTGGGGTGGAAAACCAGGGTCAGTTACAAGGATTTGGGATAGGGGTATACAGAACAAAGGTCAGTTACAAGGTCTTTCATATGGACATTGAATGGGTGGGTGGAGTGGTTACCATCCCAATAGTAAGCATAGGCACCGGTGAGTACAATTTAGAATTACCATCACAACGGTAAGCATGCGTAAGGGTGAGGTGTGGAGTAACCCGCAAGCGGGGGTGGGGCCACTCTAGCCAGCTTCACTAATTTCAGGTATTAACCTGTTGCTATTTTATAATATAAAGGCATCTATGTAATGATTTAATAGTCATAAATTATTTGTTAATTATTAACCCTGTATTACAATGTCATTCGCATTATTACATTACTGACAGAAAGCATTAGTAGGAGATTATATATTTGAGTTTTTCTGCGATTCACATTCTAGGTGATGAAATAACAAAGCATAGTAGTTTTGGCATAAGTATTAGAGTTCTGGAACCTGGACTATCTTGCTCTCTAGGAGAAGAGGCCACCTCTTCATTGTGAGTTTATGTATTTTCCTGTTCTACAAGACTAGGAGCTGTAAAGTGGATCACAGGGACCAGAAACTGTTCCTGGCACAGTTTCAGAAACATATCGGGTCACACATGTTCTACAAAATGATTGAACAAATACCATCTATGGTATTTGACTAGTTTCCACCCTATACTCTACTATTTCCAGACAGCATCACTACAGTTATGGAGTGTAGAGCAAGCAAGGGTGGATAACAGTTGGTTGCTATTGTTTCCTTATAAAGTCTGTCCCACTAGTATTCTTGAAAGAAAGAGGCCAAAGACTCCTGAGAAGGATGTGGAATGATTTGCATAAAGCCTGAGCAGGAGGAAAGGTATAGGACTCATTCTTTCTTTTTTTTTTAAAGATTTTATTTATTTATTTATTTATTTATTTATTTATTTATTTATTTATTTATCCCCCCTTTGCTGCTTGTGCTTGCTGTGTCCATTTGCTGTGCGATTTTCTGTGTCTGCTTGTCTCCCTTTGTTGGGCCGTCCTGCTGCGTCAGCTCACCTCACCGTGCGAGCTGGCTTGCCTTCACCAGGAGGCCTCAGGAATCGAACCGGAGGCCTCCCATATGGTAAACGGGAGCCCTATTGATTGAGCCACATCGACTTCCCCTCATTCTCTTTTAAGACTGAGTTTATTATTATAACCACATGTATCATTTGAATTAAGCCTTACTTGGGTCTTTTGAAGGCAAAGGACACTAGGAACTCCCTCAGGAAATTCATTATGATAGTTGGGGTAGGCATTAGGGTTAAAATGTGGCCAAGATTGGAAGCCACTTCTGATTAACAATGCTGGCAAGGAGAACTGAGCCCACAATCTGAGGAATCCTAACTTTAGGTGTTTAAGAGCAAAGCAGCCTTAACCAATAATAAGATGGCAGGGCCGGAAGTAGATGGGACTTGCTTCTCTGGGACTACCACATGAACCTGTTTCACAAATCTGGAGCATCAAGGAAACAGGAAAACGTTGTATAGATAGTACCAAGATGATTTTCTCCCTCCCTCCCTCCCTCCCTCCCTTCCTCCCTCCTTTCCTTCCTTCCTTCCTTCCTCCCTCCCTCCCTCCCTCCCTCCCTTCCTTCCTCCCTTCCTTCCTTCCTTCCTTCCTTCCTCCTTTCCTTCCTTCCTTCCTTCCTTCCTCCCTCCCTCCCTCCCTCCCTCCCTCCCTCTTTCTTTCCCTCTTTCTTTTTAGTAGTAGTAGCACCAATATGAAACATTTCACACATACAGAAATTATATAAAATAATACAAGATACATTTAAGTACCTACCTCATAATTTTGACAAAATTAATGTTATGTTAGACTTGTTCCAGATTCTCTCTGAGCAAGATATAGTTGAAATCTTCTGTGTAATACACCCTAACCCCATTTCCTTCATTAACTGCTATTCAGAACTTGATATTTATTATATAGTATATTATCTAATATAGTAAATTTACTAAATACACATAGTCATAAAAATAAAATAGTGTTTTATATTTTTAAATATATATTTAATTGGATATAAATGAAATAAAATTGGCATATTCATCTGTAACTTCCTTTTTTGTTCAGGATTATGATTTGAGCTATAACCATGTTGATGAAGTTACTCTAAAATTTTCCATTGTATGGATATATTTGTTTATTTTGCTGTTGATGAATATTTAGATTGCTTTAAATTTTTTTCCCTTTAGACACGAGAACCTGTACAACATGCAGGTTAAGAGGATGAACTCTGGAGCTAGACTATTTTAAAGTCCTTGCTCTAGGACTTATCACCTATGCAAACTTGGCAAACTCCTTACTTTCTAGGCTTCAGGTTCATTATCTGTAAAACATAAAATTGGCATTTACCACAGAAAGTTGTTGTGAAGTTTAAATGAGTTAATATAGGTAAAAACACCAAGAATAGTGCTGAATGAAAGTATGTTGCCAATCATTATTGTAAAATGAAAAAAAAATGACCTTTATGGATGTCTTTTTTTTTTTTTTTTTTTTTTTTTTTAACCGGGAGGTCCCGGGGATCGAACCCCGGCCTCTCCATATGGTAGACGGACGCCGAACTCCTTGAGCCACATCCGTTTCCCTATGGATGTCTTGTACATAAATATGAGAGTGTCTATAGATATATACCTAGAAGTAAAATTTCTGGACCTTAGATCATATATATCTTCAACTTTACAAAATACTGCAAAATTGCTTTCCGAAGTATATTGTACAATATTTTACAACCTCTCAGCAGTGTATTAGAATTCCTATTTCTCAGTCTCCTCTCCAGCACCATGCATTATTATACTTTTGAATTTTTCCCAATTTGGTGAAAGTGAAATGGCATTTTATTATGTCCTTGATTTTCTTTTCCGTAGTTGCTAAAGATATAGGACACCACTTCATTTTTTATTTCCCATTGCCATTTGCCTGCCCTAGCCTTTATTGCTGTTGTTTTAATTAGATTGCTTTTTTTCTCTTTTATTTTTCAAGAGGTACTAGGGGTTGAACCTAGGACCTCATATATGTGAAGCACGTACTCAAACACTGAGCTATACCCACTCCACATGGATTGCTTTTATTTATCTTATTGTACTCTTAATGTTTTCTGAATCATAATAATGGGGCTTAGACTTGTCTTTTCACATTTTATGAAATACTTTTTGGTACTTAAGTTTTAAATTTTAATTTACTCAAAATCATCAATCTTTTTTTGTGGATTGCACATTTGGTATTTTTTGCCATATTTAAAGGTTGTTTTTCTTTTCTTTTCTTTATTTTTATTTTATTTTATTTTTGAGGTAACGAGAACTGGGGATCGAACCTAGGACCTTGTATGTGGGAAGCCAGTGCTCAACCACTAAGCCACATTGGGTTCCTGAGTTGGTTTTTTCATTTGTTCCACTTGTTTGTTTCTTTGTTTTTTTCAGGAGGCCTGGGAACCAAACCCTGGACTTCCCATGTGGGAGGCAGGTGCTCAACTGTTTGAGCCACATCTTCTCCCCAAGGTTGTTTATTTATTTTTTTTTTACTTTTATTTTTTTTAAGATTTTATTTATTTATTTATTCATTTATCCCCCCCTTGCCTGCCTGTGCTCACTGGGTCAGCTAACCACGCCGTGCGGGCGGGCTTGCCTTCACCAGGAGGCCCCGGGAACCGAACCCGGGGCCTCCTATATGGTAAACGGGAGCCCTACTGATTGAGCCACAGCCGCTTCCCAAGGTTGTTTATTTATATTAAGGTTTTTACTCAACCTAAAATTTGAGCAAACATCAAAATGTAGCATCATTTTGTTGCATATGGATTACCAATTTTTCTAGCACTATTTATTAAAAAGCTTATCATTTTCCTTTTGTTGAAATGCTACTTGTCATTCTTATCAAATCTCTGTATTCTATTTCATTAACTTAATAGTCTATACTTTCAATAATTGTCATACCATCTCAAATACTAGAGCTTTAAAATAAGGTTGCCTTCTAAATGGGTTCATTAGTCTTTTCTTGATTGTACACTTTAGATAAATTATATGGTTTATGAACAAACAAACAAAAAACTATAGGGTGGGTTGGGGGAAAAATACACCAGATGTAAGATACGGACTATAGATATTAGTACTACTTTGGTGATTGTAGCCGTTGGGCAATTTGATGTAATTATGAATTCCAAAAATATAATTCTATCATGCTTGTAAACTGATCTGTTAATCTGGGCATGATTAGGTTATGATTAGGGCATTGACTGGGCCACTAAGCATGAACCATAGTTCACATTGTAGACCACACTCTCTCCCACATGGTTCTGCATGTTACATGATGATATAAAATGGCCTATATCTGTCATTGCAATGTCACTCAGGATAATTCCTAAGTCCCGAAAAAGCCCCTGTATTACAACTGCTTTTCCATCTCCCTGTCCCCAAAGCGTCCAGTGGCCAACTGGCTCCACATTAATGTTGTAAATTCTTCCATTGCTTGAATCACAGTATGTCTATAACAGAATACCAGTAAGTCCACACTAGCCCATAGCTCTTCCCCCAGTCTAGGATAGTGATGTCCACTCCACCTCCAAGTGAGAGGGGGCTTATATCCCATGGATAAGATGGATAGGATTAGCCTGCCTGCCGCTGCAGACTCTCTCCATTCCCTGGGATGGCCGTTGTCCATCATCATCTCCCCACCAGGTGTCCTGGGTGAGTCCATTGAGCTGTAAAATAGGAGTAGCAGCTCCACTGAGATGCCGGGCCCAGCTGGCACATGGAAATATGTATTTTAAAATCAGCTTATCAAGCTCCAAGATAATCCCTGCTGAAATTTTGATTAGTAATGTACTAAAATTAGTGATTAATTTGGGTTGAATAGATACCCCTTGACATCGATTAGTCCCAATTCTAAACATTTCTTTAAGTCTGTTTAAAAAACTGACAATTTTCTCCATACAATTCTTGTATATTTTTGTTTAATATTACTATAAATATATTACTATTTTTATTGCTAATCTAAATGATATGCACTTCATAAATATTTGTTTTTGGCACATATGATGCAATTTATTTTTACAATAATCTTGTTGACTACTCCTATGAGTTCATTCATTCACTTATTCATTCATTCATTCAACAAATACGTATTGAGTACTTACTAAGTGCTGGTCAATGTTTCAGGCACTAGGAGTTCAGCTATGAAGGAATCAGATAAAAACTTTGGTCCATAGGGAGCTTGACATTCTAGTGGGAGTAATTTTTTAAAAAGGAACAAAACATATAGAAGGTTAAATAGTGAAAAGTGCTAATGAAAAGAAAATATAGTAGTTAAAAATAAAGGTGTGTGTGTGTATGTGTGTAGCTACAATTGAACAAAGATAGCCTCATTTAGAAAACTGTGCTGTCATTATGATGCTTTGTAGTTTCTCTTGAATTTTCATTGTAGAGAATCTCTGCAGAGAATTATCTTTATTTTTCTCTTTTACTAACCCCCCTTTTTTATCCTTGTTTCACTGTGAAGTTTTTTTTCCGCCCTTAAAATTTTTAAAATTTTGATGAGGTCCTATTTATTTATTTTTCTTTTCTTGTTTGTGCTGTGGGTATAATGTCTAAGAAACCATTGCCTAACACAAGGTCCTGATGATGCCTCCCTATGTTTTCTTCTATGAATTTGATAGTTCTACTCATATATATATAGGTCTTTTATCAATTTTGAGTTGATTTTTTAATTTTTAATTTTTTTATTTTTATTTATTTATTTATTTATTATTATTATTTTTTTTACCGGGAGGTCCCAGGGATCGAACCCGGGTCCTTCCATATGGGAGACGGACGCCCAACCAGTTGAGCTACATCCAACCCCTAGAGTTGATTTTTGTATATGGTGTGAGGTAGGGGCTTTCTTTCTTTTCTTCCTTTCTCCTTCCCTTCCCTTCCCTTCCCTTCCCTTCCCTTCCCTTCCCTTCCCTTCCCTTTCCTTTCCTTTCCTTTCCTTTCCTTTCCTTTCCTTTCCTTTCCTTTCCTTTCCTTTCCTTTCCTTTCTTCCTTCCTGCTTTGTTTTGCAAATAGAGATCCAGTTTTCCCAGCCCCATTTGTTGAAGAAAATATTCTTTCCAGTTGAGTAGTCTTTTCCACCTTGTCAAAAATCAGTTGGTCACAAATGTGAGGATTGATTTCTCAGCTATCAGTTTTATTCCATTGGTCAATATGTCTGTCTTTGTGCTGGTACCATGCTGTTTGGATTACTTTGACTTTGTAATACATTTTAACGTTGGGAAGTGTAAGTCCTCCAACTTTATTCTTCTTTTTCAAGATGGCTTTGTCTATTTGGGACCCCTTACCCTTCTATATAACTTTGATGAATGGCTTTTCCATTTCTGCAAAGAAGGATGTTGAAATTTTGATTGGGATTGCATTGAATCTATTAATTGCTTTGGGTAGTATTGACACATTAATGATGTTTAATCTTCCAATCCATGAACACAGAATATCCTTCCATTTATTTGTCTTTAATTTCTGTTAGCAATGTTTTGTAGTTTTCTGTGTACACGTCTTCACATTATTGGTTAGATTTATTCCTAGATATTTGATTCTTTTAGTTACTGCTGTGAATGGATTTTTTTTCCACCTCAATTTCTTCTTCCAAATGTTCATTGTTTGTATATAGGTATACTATTGATTTTTGGATGTTGATCTTGCACCGCACCACTTTGCTGGATTCACTTATTAGCACTAGGGGCTTTGTAGTGAATTTTTCAGAATTTTCTGTATATAGGATCATATCATCTGCAAATAGAGAAAGTTTTACTTCTTCCTTTCTAATTTGGGCATGTTTATTTCTTTTTCTTGCCTAATTGCTCTGGTAAGAACTTCCAGTACAATGTTGAATCAACTGCTTAGTGTGGGCATCCTTGTCTTGTTCCTGAAAAGGGAAAATTTTCTGTCTTTCACCATGAAGCAGGATGTTAGCTGTGGGCTTTTCATATATGCCCTTTATCATGTTGAGAAAGTTTCTTCTCTTCTATTCCTAGTCTTCAAAGGGTTTTTATCAAAAAATGTGCTGTATTTGTCAAATGCATTTTTTGTCTCGATTGAGATCATCATGTGTTTTTTTTTATCATTCATTCTGTTAATATAGTGTTTTACATTGTTTTTTTTGTTTGTTTGTTTTTAATGTTAAACCTACATTGCATATCAGAATAAATGACACTTTATCATGGTGTAGAATTCTTTTAATATACTGTTGAATATGGTTTGCTAGTATTTTGTTGAGGATTTTTGCATCTATATTCTTGAGTCATTGGTCTGTAGTTTTCTTTTCTTATGGTATCTTTATTCAGCTTTGGTATGAGGGTGATGTTGGCCTCATAGAATGAGTTACGGAGTGTTCCCTCCTCTTCAATTTTTTTTTTTTTTGAAGAGTTTGAACAGAATGGGAGTTCAGTTTTCTTGGAATATTTGATCTTCTTCCCCTGTGAAACCATCAGGTCCTGGACTTTTCTTGTTGGAAGGGTTTTGATGATTGACTCAACCTCTTTACGTAGTGTGTTAGTCAGGGTTCTCTCGGGAAACAGAATCAACAGGAATATCCGTCAATAATATGAGATTTTATAAAAGTTTCTCATGTGACCGTGGGGATGCACAAGTCCAGGCTCCACAGGCAGTTTGCAAACCAGGGGCTCTGATGAAAGTCCAATGAAAGGTTCTTGATGAGTTTCTGGGAGAAGTTGGCTGTCCAAAGACAAGCTGGGAAATTCTCTCTGAATGTTGAAATCACTTCCCCTTTTAAGGCATTCAACTGATTGGATAAAAGCATCACCCATTGCTGATGCAACCTCCCAGATTGATGCAGATGTAATCAGCCATCCATGCAGTAAACTCACTGATGATTGAAGTCCATAAATGCTCTTGTATTAAATTTAGCCCAGTGCTTGCTGGACCTAACACCTGGACACAATTACCTGGCCGAGTTGACACATTAGCCTAACCATCACACCTAGTAATTGGTTTAAGATCTTCTATTTCTTCTTGAGTCAATGTAGTTAGAGTGTTTCTAAGAATTTGTCCATTTCATCTAGGTTATCTACTTTATTGGCATACAGTCATTCATATTTTTATTTCAGTGGGGTCAGTAGTAATGTCCCCCTTTCATTTCAGATTGTTGTTATTTGTATCCTCTCTCTGTTTTTTGGTTATTAATTAATAGATTTTTTCAGATGCTTGAAACAAACATCTTTATTAAAGATACTATCCAGAACTTGGCAAACATTTCAAAACAGATTTGTAAACATAAGGCTTCCCTTTTCAATTGGTAGCACTTAAGAAGACAATACGATAAAATAATATAACATGAATTCACATTAGTTCAAAATCCTTACAGTTTTGACCACATAACTTACATTCCCATATGATAAAACAAGTTTATCAAAGTCAACAGATACACTTTGTGAAATGAAAGTTTGTGCTGTTTGAGAATCACAGCATGGTATGGTTAAACATATCTGTACTTTTTTATATTCCTGGTACCCAGGATAAAAAAAAAAATCTTTAAATTTACATTTCATGTAGGTAATAGCTTCTTTGCATATCTCTCTTCAAAAAATACTTTAAAGACATATATAAAAAGGTTACCTACATGTTTAATTTTATAATTTTGCCCCAAATTTGAGATGTTTCATTTTCATAACATGGAAATGATTTTGCCCTAAAAACTGACAAACTGTTGAAATGGAAATGCTTTTGCATTTATCTTCCCTAATAAGTAGCAACTTGACAGGAAAAAAGGAAAAACAGCCTACAGCAGCATTTGTCAGTTGTTTAAACTGAACGTTTGTCCTATTAAAAGTAGCAGAGTTTTTCACTTCATGCAGGCTTACTTCCACAGAACCTCTGTACACACACAGTTCAAGCATAGGCTTCAGATGCTGGTAGGCCACAGTGTGCTTCCCATTGCTCTAATCAAGTGGGATGCAGTGTAGCTAATAATTAACACACAGTATGTATACAACTAGCAAATACCTTAATGCAGCCATTACAATGGGGGTGGGGTTAACTTGCAAGGCAGATTTACTCTTCTAGATCAAGTCAGCCTGTATATATATGTGTGTGTTTATACCTATATATGTATATATACAATTTTCTATTTCTTAACCCTAGAAAACAATGTTAAAATTTATTTATTTTTTTTTTTTTGGGTATTTTGTGCAAATATCTAAATGTTATACCATTTAAGGCAAAGAGTTCACATTAAGAAAGTTCAGAAAATAGTCATATTTATCCAAAAACATTTCATTTTGCACATTAGTGTGTCTGTTTTTATGCACACAACTTTGAAGTATGGACACTGGGTCCGCAACACGTTAAAAAATCATTTCTAATGACAAATTTCTTATTGACAAACACAAATCTTAAGGGGACCAGAAAAAGCAGTTTCAAAATTCAAGGAAACAAACTAAAGTGAAAAAAAAAAAGGAACTCAAGTTTACCAATAATGAAACTTTCAACAGGCAAAACATCTTAGACTCTTAGAGCAACTCATTTGGAATTTTAAATAAATAAGCTTAAGTTTATTCACATCTTTCTGGTCCCAGTAGAATTCCAGTGCCTTGGCTCTGCTTGCTGTTGGTCAAATTCACCTATTAGTCTTTTGATGTGAGCCAGCTTGTTATGAAGACACTCACATCTATATTTTTCTTCCTGTTTATTTAGAAGAAGAAAATGCTTAATCTTCTGATATTCTTGTAAAACTTCTTCATCAAGTTTTGGATACTCTTCAGCCAAAAGGTAGATGCTTTTGTTGTGCATGTTTACCAGATTGGTAACTCTTCTAGCTACAGTCTCAATCCTGGTATGCAAGTCCCTGTACCCATCATGCTCAGCATCGAAGTCATCCTTGTAATTCTGGCATTGCTCAAAGGAGACAATAGTAATATAGTTTATCAAATAATCTGGGAGTTCAATTGTTAAAAAAGGCTCTGTGGAGGCAGACAACTCTCTTTAACTCCTTCATTGAAATTCAGACTGGAGCTATTTAGCTTGGCAATTTCTTCCTCTCCTTTAAGATCCTCCCTTTTCCTCAACAGTCTCAATATCATGATTTTTTATTTGGTCTTTTTCCTTGTGGGTTTTTTTTTTTGGTATTTTTTTTTTTTAGATATCTTTTTGGACTTTTTGTGAGATATTGAATGGTGTTCTTCCACAGGCTTTGGGCACTTTAGTAGAAATTGAACCAGCAATAAGGTTTCCAAAGAAGTCCTAGAGGTATATTTGTGTTGCTGGTCTTTGTGGACACTACCATTTGACTAAAACTGTCAATAGGTAGGTCTTGAGTCCCCTGGCCTTCTGGAATGCTAAGGGAATTGGAGTTAGAAGTTACAGTCTCAGGAGGATTTGAGAAGGGGAGGTGGGTTGAAGGCAGTGGTGGAGGGGTAGAAGATGGCAGCAGCTCTAGGGGGCAATGGGAGACCTGCAGCAGACTTTCCAGTGGTGGGATTCAAATGGCCATATAATGTGGGTGGTACTCTATTTGTCAGGTGAGATAGTCGAGCTTTTCTACTCATTAAAGAATCAATGAAATATGAATCCAAAATCCATTTCTGAAAAGAAGATGCAGTGTTTCTACTAGAACATAGGTGAGATTCTGAAAGACTGGTGATGGCAGCATTCTGAGATGGATTTAGTTTTCTAGAGATTACTGACTCCAACTATATGCAAACCAATCTCTTTGAAGTTCTTTAAAAAAACATAATCCTTTAAGGTATATGAGAGGTCCTTAGGATTCATATTGACTGCCTATTGCAGAATTACTCTGACGGAGTTCTTGGCTTTTTGATTGACACCATCTTTTTGCAAGGAAGCAGGTCAGCTTTCTTGTAGGCCTTCAATGCCACTAAGTGAATCACTCTGTCCCTAAATGGCTGCTGAGAATGAAACAGTAGTAACAAAATCTTGGAACATACCAAGAATTACAATTATTTCCTTACCGCTGGAAACTAGAAAAAAGTATGGGCTCAGAGAGAAATGGACCTGTAGACAAGGAGAAAGGCCAAATAATAGAGACTTTAGATATCACTGTAAGCCACTTGGATTTTTATCCTGTGGGCAACCGGGAACCTATTCAGGATGATTATGATCACATATGCATTTTAGAAAGATGGCTTTTATAGCAAGATTGGAATAGAGAAAGCCTGGAGGAAGTTGTTTTGTGGATCATGTTGGCTGTTACCACAGATCAGGCAAAATTGTAAGGAAGGTTATTTTGTTCTTGTCTCCCTTACAATCCTCTTCCTGAGCTCCTCTTCTCCTTTGCTTGCCTCTTCTTTACCCCTCAAACATCTGGTATAATACTAATAGCTAATATTTATGGAGCCAAACACTGTGTTAAGACCTCTGCATGAATTATTTCACCTACTAGCTCCCACAAAATAGACAGAACTGGATTGAGGGGTGAACCAGGTAGCTGTGGTATGCACCAATCAATTGAAGGACACTCAGCACCATTGGAAAAAATGGAAATATGGTTCCAGTTAAATCCAGTGTCCATGCCACTTCTACACACATCCTCATATAACTGATGAAATGTAACATAGATTTGCGCCCTTCTAAACTATAGACAGCTTGCTTAATTGGAAATAAAAACAAACTTTTTGCTGTGCTGAACTATCTTAATTGAATACTTAACTGATATGAAAATTGTGTGCTGTAACTCTAGATTTTGCCACCAACCCTGAAACAGCCAGCTGACAGTGACCCAAAGTCAGCAATTGCCTAGCTGACATTCTGAAAACAAACAGACAAAAAAGGCATTTTGTACTTTTTATTTTTTTTCTTTGGAGATGAAAAAGATTTCACTCTATATTAATGTACAGTTCTAGAGATGAACCGAATTGAAAGATGATTCCAATAAGATAATGTTATTTTAATGGATGTAATAATCTTATTTTAAAAATTTGAACATTGAGAGTTATACAGTGCTAACCTTATCCCAATTAAAGAAAGGCTAAATAAACATTAAAAATTATCTGTTTAAATGTGCATCAAATTATTAGCCTTTCTTGAGTAACCTTATGTCTACATCTAGTCCTGGAGAATGGTAGTAATATTTATTTTTATTCACTATCTATTTTAATTCTCACATACCTATATTCATATAAATAAACTGATGCATAAAGAGGTCAAGTAGTTTGCTAAAATCCCAGGAGGTTATAACACCGCCACTTAAACTCAGGTTCCACTAACTTCAAAGTGCCACTTCTTACCTACTATTCCTCATGGGTCCTTTTTTTTTTTTTTAATATATATTTTTATTTTTAAAGAAGCTTTAGATTACATAAAGATTAATAAAAAAACATAGGGGAATCACATTTACCCCTCCTGCTCCCCCTCTCACACTTTCCCACATTTACTATATCTTTCATTAGTATGGTACATTTGTTACAATTGATGAACACATATTGAAGCTTTGATACTAAACATGGAATATAGTTTACATTATTCTTTACACTTTGCCCACACAATTTTATAGGTTTTGACAAAATGTATAATGGCCTGTATCCGTCACTGCAATATCATGCTAAACAATTCCAATGTCCCAAACAAGCCCCATGTTACATCTATTCTTCCATCTCCCTTTAGAACCTCTGGTGGCCTCTGCCTTTATATCAATGATACAAGTTCTTCCATTGCTATAATAATAATGTCTATTTTTGTCCATAGTTGCATTCCCCCTTGTGTTTAGTCATTCCTTAATCTTGAGGATTTGGGGATGGTGATGCCCACTCTGTTTCTGACTGAAAGGGGGCTTAGATACTATGGGGCAGATGGATGGAACTGTCTTGCTTGCATTTGTAGATACTCTCTGATTTTGGGGATGGGTATTGTCCATCAACACCTTTTGTTGGTTGTCTTGGGCAAGTCCAATGAACTGGAGAGTAGGAATTGCAACTCTGTTGAGATTCAGGGCTCAACCGGCATATGAACAGATTGAAGATTTAAGTCTCTGGGACATATATTTAACGAGTGTAGTGCTAATTATAGGTTCAAATAAAAGGGGCAGAAGAGTCATGTGTAGGGAAATTGTAAAAGAGTCTCACTCTGTGACATTGGGGAGCATATATTTCACAGTAAGGCCCACATACAGGGTGCCAAATTCTTGAGATTTTTTTGTCTGCCCTGCCTATAGTGTCTAGATGGCTCTAGAGCCCTCAGGAACCCTGCTGTTTGAGGCACTGTTTACTTTGGTAGTCAATGAGAATCTGCTGAGTCGTGCATAAGAGTAACCTCTGGAATGACCTCCCGACTCACTTTGAAATCTCTTAGCCATAAAAACACATTTAATATTTCCCCCTTCTGGTCAAGGTCTTTTTCCAAATGCATCACAAGTTGGCACTTGGTAATAATCCCTTGGTGCCAGGGACGCTTATCCCCAGGATTTATGTACCATGCCCAGGGAAAGGTAGTGCATTTATAAGCTGAGTTTGGCTTAGAAAGAGACAATATTTGAGCAACAAGGAGGCTTTCAGGAGGTAACTCTTAGGCAGTATATAATACTAGGCTAAGTTTCACTTTCACAAGAAAAGGATCATAAGTACAACCATCAATATCAAGGGACTGGTGTATTTGTCTGTCCTCCTTTGCTAGACACTGTCCATGTACTTGGGGGATTCTTGATGCTCTATTAAAGAATGTAGCAGGAATTCCCAGGATGGGAATTCAATATTCTTTTGGTTATTGTATGGGTCTCCACCTACCAGGACAATACCCCATGACCCCTTAATTAAACATATTCATATGCCATAGAGGCCTGCCTCAGGTACACCCCTCCCCACACATCCCCCATCACTAAACCACTTACCAGTGATCCTCCCCTGCCAGAGTTGTGACCCTTCTGCGATCCAACACTTCCCCAAAAACAAAGCCCCTGAAAATAATTAAAATAATAATAAAATAATAACAAAAAACAAATAAAATACAAAAATAAAAAATAAAAATAAAGTAAAAATAAAAAAATTCAAAATAATAAAAAAAATTTCAACGTGCCTTTTATCACCGTAAGATCTGTTATCTTTTATGTACAGTGACAATTTCTTCTGATGTTTCCCCAATGTCTTATTTTTTTTTCTTTATTTTCAAAGAAGCTTTAGGTTAAGAAAAGTCACATAGAAAACATAGGGGATTACCATATACTCAACCCCCTCCCCCTCTCCCACTCTCTATTAGTAACGTTTTAAATGTGCATGGTACATTTGTTACAATTGATGTACAAATATTAAAGCATTGATACTAACCATGGTCAATACTTTACATTATGGTTTACATTTTACACAGTACACTTTTATAGGATGTGACAAAATTTAAAATGTCAAGGATCCATCATTGCAAGAACATGCAGAACAATTCCAATGCCCTGAAAATGCCCTATATTCCATCTATTTGCCTTCTCCCTCCCCTTGGAACCTATGGTAATACACTATGACAAGATGAACAATTTCATATTCCATAGAAGCATGCCCCAGGTATGCTCTATCCCACAAATCCCCTGCCCCCATTGCCCTGCACCAGTAACCTTCCCCTGCCATATTTGCCAAAAGAACATTCCCACCATGGTAGATTTAACCACAGACTACATATCCCCAGAGTTCACCTGTTTCTTCCTCTAGCCCTTCCCCCAGTTCCATGGATAGTTCAAACCTACCCCTACCCTACTCCCCCTCTCATTCCAGCACCAATGAACCCAATCACATCACTGCACCGCTATCACCCCCTCCACTGTCCAAGTAACACCTTCTACCTTATCATAGATTTTGCCCATGTTGAGAATCAGCTCACCACCTTCTACTCCCTTTCTGTCTCCTGATAACCTGTCTTCCAGACTCTAGCTCTGAGTCTGCTCAATTTGCTAAAGTCATATCAGAGAGGTCATGTAATATTTATCCTTCATTGACTGGTTTACTTCACTCAATATAAGGTCTTCAAGAATCATCCATGTTGTCCCATGTGTTAATACTGCATTCCTGGGAGCAGATGTGGCTCAAGCAGTTGAGCACTTGCTTCCCACATGGGAGGTTCCAGGTTTGGTTACCAGTGCCTCCTAAAAGCAAAAAACAAACACTAAGCAAACAAACAAAAAACCCAGCTCAGGGGAGCTGATATGACTCAGTGGTTTAGCACCAGCTTTCCACATACCAGGTCCCAGGTTCAATCCCCAGCCCCAGGACCTCAAAAAAAAAAAAAAAAAATGCTGCCTTCTTTCTTACTGCTAAGTAATATTCCATTGTGTGTATATACCACAATTTGCTTATCCGTTCATCTGTTGATGGACACTTGGGTTGATTCCAAATTTAGGCAATAGTGAATAATGCCACTATGAACATTGGTTTGCATATATCCATTCATGTCCCTGCTTTCAATTATTCTGGGTGTAAACCCAGAAGTGGGATTGCTGGATCATACGGTAGTTCTACAGTTAGCTTCCTGAGGAACTGCCAAACCGTCCTCCACAATGGCTGCATCATTCTATATTCCCACCAGCAGTGGATGAGTGTTCCCTTTCCTCTACATCCTCTCCAACACTTGTAGTTCTGTTTTTTTAATAGCTGCCAGTCTAATAGGTATAAGATGACATCTCATTGTAGTTTTGATTTGCATTTCCCAATAACTAGTGATGCCGAGCATCTTTCTTTGTGCTTTTTTAGCCATTTGTATTTCTTCTATGGAGAACAGTCTATTCAAATATCTTGCCCATTTTTTAAATCGGTTGTTAGTCTTTTTATTTTCGAGACGTAGGATTTCTTTATATATGCTGGATATTAGGACATTATTGGATAAATGATTACCATATATTTTCTCCCATTGAGTAGGCTGCCCTTTCACTTTCTTGACAAACTCTTTTGAAGCACAAAAGTTTTTAATTTTGAGGAGGTCCCATTTATCTATTTTATCTTTCATTGCTTGCGCTTTGGGTATAAAGTTTATGAAATCGTTTCCTACTACGCGATCTCATAGATGCTTCCCTACATTATCTTCTAGGGACTTTATGGTCTTGGCTCTTACATTTAGGTCTTTAATCCATCTTGAGTTAATTTTTGTATAGGGCGTGAGATGGTAATCCTCTCTCATTCTTTTAGATATGGATATCCAGTTCTCTAAGCACCATTTGCTGAAGAGGCCATTCTGTCCCAGTTGAGTGGGCCTGGTGGCCTTGTCAAATACCAGTTGACCATATATGTGAGGATTTATATCAGAACTCTCAATTCTTTCCATTGGTCAGTATGTCTATTGTTGTGTCAATACCATTCAGTTTTGACCACTGTAGCTTTGTAGTATGCTTTAAAGTCAGATAGTATGATTCTTCCAATTTCTTTTTTCTTTTTCAATATGTTTTTGGCTATTCATGGCCTCTTGCCCTTCCAAGTAAATTTTATAATTAGCTTCTCCAATTCATTAAAAAAATGGTGTAATTTTTATTGGGATTGTGTTAAATCCGTAAATCAATTTGAGTAAGACAGACATCTTAATGATGTTTAATCTTTCAAGCCACGAACCTGGAATACTATTCCATTTATTTAGGTCTTCTTTGATTCCTTTAGCAATTTTGTATAGTTTTCTGTGTACAAATCCTTTACATCTCTAGTTAAGTTTATGCCTAGATATTTGATTCTTTTAGTTGCTAATGGAAATGGAATTTTTTTCTTGATTTCCTCCTCAGATTGCTCATTATGAAATGCTGCTTTACTGAACTCATTTATCAACTCTAGAAGCTTTGTTGTAAGTTTCTCAGGGCTTCCCTCTTAGGTCCATAGGAACTGTCTTAGGCTGCCAGTGCTCATCAATCACCCTGTAGCCTGATGTCTACAGGTCAGGTACCCAGTTTTAGAGAATAAAATAAAGAATAATAATAATAATAATAATAAAGATATAAAAAATAAAAAAAACAACAGATCAAGAAACTTAAAACAACAAAAAAATTTCAGCCTATAACTTTCCTGTCATGGGGTACCTGACAACCCAGTAGATCACTCTCTGGATCCCTTACTCTTAGAGTTATCAGGAATCAAACAGGGACATAGTACATGCAAGGCAGGCATTCCTCCACTGAGCTATACCCACTCCACAGGTTAGGTGGGCTTCTGAAAGCTCATCTGGATCTCCCCACCCACTTGCCCTCAGGGGATTGGGCTTCTAATAGTTTGCAGGCTCCCAACTGGCTTCTTTTTCTCCAGGGCTGGTTAGCTCCTGTTTCCACCCAGCCCTGCACTGACCTAATTCCTCTCTCTCCCAGGGTGTTTGGGTGTGACAGCCTGACTGTTCAAATCCCCTCTTCCCTCTCTCTGGAGCCCCTGGAGCTGGCTGGGGTCTTTTTTTCTCAGATTTAAAGGAGGCTCAGCTGGCCAACCTCACTGAAGGGAAGCCACTTTCTACCAATGTGGCTCAGTGGTTTAGTGCTGGCTTCCCACATATGACATCTGGGGTTCAACCGCAGGCCCCAGTACCTCAAAAAAAAAAAAAAAAAAAAAGTACATAGTCCTAGATATGGACTTGTGGGTGTTCTACAGGGTAAGTTGTGCATGTAGGGCCCCAGGTTAGGCCTTTTTAGGACTTTTACTCCTCCCCCTTCATAATGTTGTGGAAAAGCCCCAGCTGTTTGCTGTTCTGATTGGTTGCCTTAAGATGCCTGCTTGTTAGCTCTCAGGGCCCAATGAGGAGGCCTGTTTGGGGTTATCCAGGGCTTCTCCTTGACCCTAGAAAGAGTTCCAAATGGGATCTCGTGGACAGGTTCTCACGGGATACCTTGGTTGGTTTCTGCCCCACTCATGGCCATGTTGTCTATTGGCCATTTTTCTGCTGTGACAGGACATCTTCCCTCATCTTCCCTATATTAACCTGCCTCAGTATCTACAATTTATTGGGCACTTAACAAATGCCAGGCATTATGGAAATGCTTTCTAGATATTAACTCATTTAATATTTACACCACCCCAATGAGTTAGGAATGGCGTTTATTCCTGTAATACCTATGTTTTAGAATTGTTATGAAGTAGATTAAATCATATGAAAGAGTTCCTGGCCCATAATAAATATTTGTTAAATCAAAACAGTGAAACATAAACCTATGATTTTTTTAAAACCCTAAAGAAAAGCAGCAGACAAAGGAAACTGTTCCGTAAATGTCATCCAACTTACTATCTATGAACTGGGGCAGTTGTGTTACTTTGCTTATATATAAAGTGAGATAAAGTAAGATTAAAGAATGAGGTAATAGATTTAAAACAGTTTGCATTGGGGAAAAATTCCCCAAGGCTCTTCTGTAAGTCTTATATCAGTTTTTGTTCTGAACTATCTTTCCAAAGATGCTTGTACAGCAAACAGCCTTGGAAGGTAGAGATAATTGTCTCCCATCATGGCAGAGGTCAGGATAATAAAGATAATACCTCCCTCTAGCACAAAGTTTGGGCAGTTTGCTAGCAACTACCTTTAAAGCTTGGGGGTTTCTGGACATGGATTTTCTTAGCTGTGATACTGACCCACTGTGTGTATGGCATCCACCCAGATCTGCTTCCTTATTATTTCCATGGATCTTGGTGGGGGGAGGGGGATTAAGGAGAATGGATAAGAACTGGAAGCTAATGCTGCCTCCTCTGCCATGAGTAATGAAGTCCTTTATCCCTGACCCAGAAGTCTACTGTCCTCTGCCAACATTTATGAAACTGTAGCAGGTTATCTTGTTAACTTGCAAGTAGAATAAACTCTCACACCATTCACAGTTCTTGACAATTAGTGCCTGGCTGTCTGATAAGCACTCAATCAATGCTATCCTGTTAGCAGTATAGTATTTAGCAAATTGTGGCAGAGGGTCAATTTAATAAAGCAACTATTTAATGCATGTTATATGTTAGTCTTGAACATTACGTCTTGAGGTTAAAAAGCTGTATGAGAGCCTATCTGCTTTCACAGTCTGGAATGGAAGACATCTAAACATATGATTATAATGTTTCTAAGTACTATGATAGAAATATGAATGGAAAGCTGCATAGAGGAGGGAGCATCCATCTTTGCCTGAAATGTGAGATGGAGGGGAGGTTCAGGGAAGTTGCTCAGGGGAAGTTTTATCACTTATGGTCAGTGTGGATTTGCTGGTCACAATATCAAAAATAAATTTTTATTATTATTTATTATTACCATTTTTATAATTATTGTCTTCAACATCATTATCATTAGACAAAGATGAGAAAAGGGCACTGCAGTCAGCAAAAAGAAGTTTGAAAGAGAATAATAAGTTCAGGAAACCCCAATTTCATGGATTTCACTGTATGGGAAGATAAGTGGCAAAGAATGAAGTTAGAAAGTTGCACCTCTCCGTATGGATGCTTGGATCCTATTGTAGTGTAATGAACATGGCATTTGAATTTTGGCAAGTACATGTTCAAATTCCAGCTTCTCCACATACTAGATGTGCAAACTTGGGGAATTTAAAATTTTCTCTAAACTTTGGTATCATCAACTGTAAAATGGGATAGCAATAGCTAAATTGAAGTGCTCTTTGGAAAGTTTGGATAATGAGGATAAAGCACATGAGGAGCATTTGATATAGGATAGTTAATGGTGCTATCAGATTTGTGTTTTAGGGAGATTCATGTTAGTAATGTTGATTAAGGAAATGGGGTGGAGAGGAGTGTGGCTGGAAGAAAACACTTCCACTAGGTAGATGCTACATCAGCCTGGGTGAGAGGTGCCGAAGGCCTGA
This sequence comes from Tolypeutes matacus, assembly GCA_026826555.1. Lineage (NCBI taxonomy): Eukaryota > Metazoa > Chordata > Mammalia > Cingulata > Chlamyphoridae > Tolypeutes > Tolypeutes matacus. The sequence goes on from JAKSZT010053929.1 coordinate 50,357,511, forward strand.
GCTACAACGGTGGCACAGTGAAGATAAAAATGAAGAAATGAGTGAGAGTGATGCTTCTAAGTTAAAATTAATTCAATGAATTGGACTTTATTGACTAATTGGATGGAAGTATTGATGAAAAAGTGGCAATCTTAAAACTTACTAACTTCTGTCAATTCCTGCTAATTTGAAAAAGACATGGTATTTCACTTAAAAGCAAACAAACAAAAACTAAATTCTTCCAACTAAGGAATGTTATTACCTCACTCTACGGAGAGTGTTGGGTTTATTTATGGACACTATACCTTAGAAGAGACCTAAACTGGAATGTGTCTTGAGTAATTCATCAGAATGAAGAAAAGTCATTTTACACGAGGAATGGCAGAAAAATTGAGGATATTTTATCTTGGAAGAAAAAATCAAAATTATATATCACCAATTCAACATCAATTCAACTCAACGTGAAATAAAATATCCCAGTAAGTTGGATTATCCAAATGTAATGAGATCCTTGACACTGGGATTTGACCATATAAAGAATTATAGTTGAATTATCTTCAGTCTTGTCACACCTTAGATTCTTTTATTTCAATTTAACAGCAGATATACCAAAGGAAAAATAATGCTATCCTCTGCTCTTAGAAAGTCACACACAATACAAGGAATCCCCACCCAAGCCCCAAGCTTAAACAAACAGAAACACAGGAAAACTGCTTGGAATGGTAAGTAATTTCTGCAACAAAGGAAAATAGCATTTTTTTGAAAAAGCATTTGATAGGTTTTAAAAAGTTTTATAGATTCAGAAAGGCATAATTAATAAAATAAAATGTGGATACTGGTAAATTCTATTTATTAGAGTATTATATTTTCCCTTTAGAAGCTTAGAATTATCACATAAAATGTAACTCACTTTCATACACACACAATTTATGTATTAACTAAAGGACATGAAGATTTGAGGCTTAGAAAAACAAGGTACATATATGTGACCATTTGACCAGATAAGTCATCACTAGATACTTCAAATTCAGGTAAGAAAAAAATCTGAAATGACAAGTTACAAAATTAATTTGTAACAACTATGCAATGAGTGTGAAGTTTACCAAGTAGAAATGACAGATTTCTGAGAACATGGAAAACAAATATCTCTCCTAGAGGACTCCTCTCATTCCAAGGCTTATTTGAAAAACTCTTGGGTGAGGTAAACATTATTATAATATAATAGATGGCACACACTTTCCTTTGAAGTCAGGAATATTAATGGTCATCCTGTTTATTTTCATCTTCATGGTACATTTTCTATGACCACCATTTAGCATAATTCTAGATCCATGTGTGTTCAGCTCCAACCATTCCAGCTCAGGAAATAGTCTTCAAAGCTAGATGAACAAAACTGTGGACCAAACATTGTTTTTCAGGGGTCACCAATGGATTTTTCTTTGCAACATCAGACACCTTTGCTGGCATAACCTTAGTACTGGCAAATATTTGTCCTTTGAAGATGAATTTGATTTTTTTCAATAGCTATTGGAGATAACTGTCCAGGTTCTTGGCTTTGTCGTGAGAAAGAATTTGAGGATGGGCCACAAATTACTTAGACAAGCAGAGAATTTATTGGGGGGGGGGGGCGGGCAGGGCACAAGAACAGACGTACATCCCCGAGTCATCGGGATGGGCATTTTCAAGGGAGAAAATGTCAAGTTCTTCCCTGGGGTCTCCTGTTTTACGGGGATACACGACTCCAGGGCCTGCGCTGATTGGCATATTTGGGACAAAACAGGGCAACTCTATTGGGTGATTTGATTCTCTTAGGGGGTTAGGAGGTGCTGTCCAGTTGTGATTGGCTTCTGGCTGCTGTCCACTAGTTCTGCAGGGTGTGCTGACTGCAGATGACTGGTCTCTGGTCACTGTCCATGAGGCATGATGTCAGTGTTTATGAGGTGTGGGGTAACCTGAAAGTGGGTGTGGGGTGGGGTGGCACCCTTTCTGCCTCTTCCCTCTTTTCCGCCTTGTAATGATGTTGCTGGCTGCCTTCTGATAATGCAGCCCTGGGTGTGTGTGCCGCAAGCTGCAGTGTGTGTGTGGGCTTGTACGCTGTCTTCCTAACTTGCCTGTGTGACTCAGCAGGTTAATGCTAGCCAGCAGGCCAATGCCTCAGTTTCTCTTACCAGGCTTATTAGGTTTTCTGCCCCTTTCCTCCTTGGGGTCCTCCTGCCTTACTACATCTTTAAGACTCATGTCTATTGAATATAGTTGCAAAATTAAATATGATTTGATTATAAGGCAAAGCAATTTTATGTTATTCATAATTTATATGTAGTTTTGAAGGGGACCTACCATCCAAAATATGAGTTAACATTAAGGTAATCCACTTTCCACATCCAACTATGGATTAAATTCTACTAAGCATATGAATAAGGGAAAATAATATTTTGAGAAACTAAAGCAAACATTCTGCAGGAAAAAAAAATGTTTTTAAAAAATTGATGTTTGAGAAACTTACCATAGTTTTATATGATAGCATTTACCTTTGCTCTTTTAGAAAGTCAGTTTTTCACTTCTATGCCTGATTATCACATTTGTATGTACTAGGAATGCCAAATATAAATTACAAGGTTCAGTAATGATGACCTAGGGTCATCTAGCTTTGAGCTCTTTCCACACTGGTCCCTCCAGGGGACCTGACCCTCTGCCCTCAGGTTCTGTTGCAGTTCATATTCCCTCCCCTGCCTCTCCCCAGTATAATGAGTTTAAAATTCTTATAGTAATAAAGATCAATTGGGCTGAATTCCTTGAATATTTGTGCCTGTGCTCTCTTGTAAGTGAAGGGCCTTCCTCATTCAGCAAACACTGATTTTCTAAGGTGGTGTGGCTCTGTTATTTTCGTCTTTCATTATTAACAAGAATGACTGCCTATTTGACTTGTCTGATTTTAAATATGTGAAACAGTTGACAAAAGGGGTGTGGAGACTGGTAAAGCAGAGGCAACTTATACAGTTCTAACTCTGGCTTTATGTATGACATTTCTGACTATTTCCCAGGATCGGGTTTTGTAACGCTCCAAACTACAGTAGAAACAACTCTGTATTTCACTTTGCTGAAACGGGGGATGGAGGTATATTAAGATGGAAGAAATTTAATACACACAGGATTAAAATGGACCACATTTTTATTTTCCAACTTTTGATTGACTAAGAATTTGTGCATTTTCATAAAACAAAATAAGTATATGTATTAAGCTGGAGAATAGAAATAATTTACTCAATTGCTTTTTTATTGCATCATAAATCTATTCAGTGAAAACTTACAAGTTATTGTTTTGTAATATACCATTTTGTATTACTTTTATAAAGAATTACTAATGAGCTTATCAAAATGACTCTTTAGAGAATTGCAAAGGATATTTTGCAAGGGAATAATTTCAACTCTGGACCCTCAAGCAGAACCTGGACTACATCTGTTATTTATAATATTTGCTTTGTCTTTAAAATTATGGTTAATTAGTGTGACAACGACTTTCCCATATGGAAACATAGTAATTAACAATTTAACTCTAAGTAAAAACAGACACAATAGGAGTGTCCTGAAGAATAAGAGATTGGAATTTAGAATAAGGTAAACCCAGGCTCACAACCCTGTTCAGCAGTCACTGTGACATAACACAATTATCTGACCTCCAAACGCCTTGGGTTTCTCATCCACATCCTCAGTATTAATAACTGCTTTATAGCTTGTTTTGAGGATTAGATGAAATGTTAGTACATGCGCTTGGCGTAGCATCTGGCACATAGTACTCCATAAATAAAAATTGTTATTATTTCTTCATGTTATTCTCCAAATTAGCCAACTATTTACAGCTGACTTATTTTTATGCATTATACAATTTTTTAAATGATTTCTTATGCTTCTTCATATGCTCTACTCTTAGTGTCCTTATCTTACTTTTCTGAAATTTAGAAAAAAATATATACATATATGTATGTATATGTATGTATGTATATATTTATTTTCTTCCTCATGTATCAATCATGTGTTAGCCATACCAACCAACTCTGGCTGACATAGGAATTTATTAAAATGATATTGCATTGCTAATAGAATGAAGAAATACTGTAGACCTAGCTTTCTGATCACTGGAAGGAGAGTTAGGGTAACCACAGAAGCAGAGTCAAAATGAAAATCATGACAAAACTAGGCAGGGAGAACTCTGCTACCAGCATTGAACGCTTGTTTCATAGATTTTGCTTCTGATACTTGATATTGATTTAGTTTCTCTGCAAGCCCTCTTGCCTAATCTCTTTCCATGGCTTGTCTAAAACTCAAAGTGATAAGTTGTCATTGATTTGTTCTATTTGTTTTGTGTTGTTCTCCCTTAAGAAACGGGTTTTCTTTTCAGTTACAGGAAAAACTGTTTTGATGTTTACATATTGATCAAATCGAAAAATGACAACTTTTACCATGAGATCCTCAAAGGTCTTTCTTGGAACACAAATAATCTAAACCACTTTGCCTATTCTTTCAGAGAGTCAGGCTTCTTTTTAAAGGAATTTTTTTTTTTCTAGGCCATTTTAGATCATAGTGTGATTTTGAGTAAATTTTGAAATTGTTTGCATAACCAAGTAAAATGAATTAAATTTGGTGACGCAAATAAGCATAGTCTAATTTCTTTTTTCATTCCTCCAGATAGCTCCAGTTTGGCTTTTGTAAAAAAGACTACTAGTAGTGTTGTTTATTTTTATTGTTTATCCAAACACTTTACACAGCTGGATGTTACTGGTCTGTTTGGTGACTCTTTAATATTCAGCACCATCTATCCCACACTTAAGATATTCACGTCAGCCTGAAATCACCTAATCAATACAATATATTCAACAATACTCTTATTGAGTCCCTGTTTTTCTTTAATTTGTTTGTGCTGAATAGTTAAGACATATTCTTATTTGAGAATAATCCTTCTACCTTTGGTATTAAGGGAATATCTGCCTAAATATTTTATAACAATCCTATGCTTACATGTTTCACCAAATTTAATGACTACAGGAAAACTACCAGGTCACTGAAAGAAAAAAACACTAGTCTTACTTTGTTTTATATATTAGATCTCTCCTTACTGCATTCTTTCTCTTCTGACATTTTTTCTTCCTTCCTTATTCATTATTAGTTTGCTGGGTTTTGGTGAAAAATCATTCCTCAGCTCTTTTACTAGTAGAAGAGAAATAAAAGAATAATTTGTCATACCACATTCTCAAATGTATAAACCAGGAAGCTTCAATTTACTAAACAACCTAGGAGTTCAATTCAGAATATCAATATATAATAAGTAGGAGGAGGATTGTGGGAAGATAGTGTAGTAGTTCCAGGATTCTCTCCCTCCACCAGAACAACTATTAAACATGCAGGAACTGTCAGAATCAACTATTTTGAAATTCTACGGTTCAGTAGAACACTGTACAGCATCCAGGAAAGATCTCCATGTTGTGATTACTGGTGTACATCCCCCACTCTCGTGGAAGGCTGCCTTGAAGTCAGGGCCTTGGGTAGCTCACTAGTGCCAGAAAAGGACATAAAAACCCACTTCCCCAAGATCAGATGTGGGTATGGCTGATTGCTAATCACAACTTTTTAAAAATTTTATTTTTAGGAGGTACTGGGGATTGAAACCAGGACCTCGTACACGCAAAGCAAGCACTCAACCACCGATCTATACCCACTCCCTGATCACGGCTTTTGATTGGTGACTTTGGATCACTGGGGACCAGGTTCTGAAGGTGGCCATTGTTCCAACCCACCCCAGATAAAGCTGAGGCTGAGGAGACTACATTAAGTCACCATGCTTCCTCAGAACTGCAGAGGGCAGCTGAAGAGCTACATTTGCTGGACAGGTCAAGGAAGCACAGCTTTGGGGAGCCATGGAAGAAGCCCCTCAAAGCAGTTTGGACCCAGTCTGCTCCCCTTTGTGGGTCCCTGGTCTTGTTGCAGCTGAGAAAAACTGACATGGAAAACTCCTCTCTAGAGTATCTTCCCAACCTACTCCCAGAATTTGTCCTCTAGGCTAAAGCAATATAAGAAATAATTGAGGCAATGGCCTGGGGAAAAGGCTTACCTGCTTTAAACATCCAGGAGAGGGAGAAAGTCCCAGCAGATTGGAGCTGGCAGAAGAAAGAATCAATGAATTTGAAGACAATGACTGGGGAGATGGCATCAGGAATCAGAATTTGAGGAAAAAGGAGGAGATATGAAAATATCATGGAAGGCAGGTCAACTGTGCGTAGATGAGCAGGTTGTGCCCCCCCCCACCATTGTTATCAGGGATTACCATGAGAATGATGCTCCCTAGAGTTATAAGATGTACAACCTCAAGGCTCAGTGGAGGTGCTGACATTTGTAGTGTGTGTCAATGGCAAGCTGACTAGAAAGACCTGTGTTAGTGTCTAAGGCAAGGGCCATTTTTGGCTATCAGGCTGACTTTGATGTATCAGTTGTTCTGTCATTCTTTAAAATGAAACTATGTTCCTTTGCCCCACTTATTTGACTTTTATACTTCATTATTTCATCCATTGCTTTTCTTGTATTCATATGTTTCTTTTTCTCAGCCTGCCTCATTTGCTAAATTAGTTCAAGAAGATTTTACTATTTTTTCTTATACTCATTCTTGAATTATTCCACTTTTTTCTCCTCATTTACATTTTTAGTTTTGTACATTTAATATTTTAACCTTAATTTTTAAAAGGAAATTATCATTTTGATGCACTTAGGAACTTTCATTTTACTCTCATGGTCTTTCCCTATGTCAACCTTTCTTCAGTTTTAAGTACTCATTACCTTATGGCAACCCATCATCCATTATCCCATTTGGTTTATAGATTTATTGTTTTGGGCTGACATATGTATTAGAGCTTCCAAGTTCATCTCACTTTTAAATTTATTTTTAACATGTTAAATCGGGAATAGCAAATAGGTTGTACCACAAGAGGCCAGCTCTGTTGCTTGTTATGAAAAAAAGGTTGGAAAATGTGGAACACTTGTTCTGTATTTCATTATCCTTCTTACTGATTTTATTTATTGTAAACAAACAAATTAACAACAACAACAAAACTGAGATGTTTGTCTTCTGAAATGTAATCCTAGTGTCACTTCTACCCAGAGACACTGGGGTGACTTGAGAAGAACAGAAATTCTGTATAGCATTTGAAATCCAAAGAGTGGGAACCAGGAATTTTCAGATGTATAATAACTTCACTGCTCACCTTATTCTTTCATCACAGCATTTGCCCCTGCAAAGGGGTTGACAGGCAGAGTACCAAGGCTAGTAGCTCTTTAAAAAAATCAGTTCAGATACCTGAGTTTAGTACACTTTATGAACTTCCTACTGTGACTGATCCCTGACCATTCTTCTAGAACAACAATGTCCCTTGTCAGGCATCTGACCTGATTACTAAAAATATGTGATATTTTATTATCTCCTTTTCCCATATCTCATCAATATGGGAGTGGTGAAAATGCATAGGATAGGGAAATGTAGATGGCTGCAGATTTGGTCTTTAAACTTTTAATCAAAATGTTAAGGACCAAAAAATGTAAATGAGTTTCATGCTCAATATAGTCATGAATTTAGCTATGTAGAAAGAACAACAGGGAAGCGGATGTGGCTCAAGCAATTGGGCTCCTGTCTACCATATAGGGGGTCCAGGGTTCAATGCCTGGGGCTTCCTGGTAAAAGGCGAGCTGACTCGAGGAGAGAGCTGGCCCATGCAGAGAGCTGGTCTGCACAGGAGTGCTGACCGGCGCGGAAAGCTGGCGCAGCAAGATGACACAACAAAAAGAAAGACAGAAGAGAGATGATAAGAGATGCAGCAGACCAGGAAGCTGAGGTGGTGCAAGAGATTGAGCGCCTCTCTTCACTCCAAAAGGTCCAAGAATTGGATCCTGGTGCCACCTAAAGAGAAGACAAGCAGACACAGAAGAACACACAGAGACAGACAGCAAGCGCATAATAACAAGGGGTGGGGGGAGAAATAAATAAGTAAATAAATAAATAAATAAATCTTTAAAAACAACAACAGTGAAGTGGACATGGCTCAAGCAATTGGTCTCCCGTCTACCACGTAGGAGGTCCAGGGTTTGATTCCCGGGGCCTTATGGTGAAAAAGCAAGCTGGCCCATGTGGTGAGCTGGCCCAAGTGGAGACCTGGCCCAGGCAGAGTGCTGGTCCACTCAGAGTGCTGGCCTGCGCAGGAGGGCTGGCCCGTGCAGAAAACTGGTGCAGCAAGATGACACAACAAAAAGAGACACAGAAGAGAGACAATAAGCGACACAGCAGACCAGGGTGCTGAGGTAGCTCAAGAGATTGAGCACCTCTCTCCACTCTGGAAGGTCCCAGGATTGGTTCCTGGTGCTGCCTAAAGAGAAGACAAGCAGACACAGAAGAATACACAGAAAGCAGACAGCAAGTGCAAAAATAACAGGGGGAGGGATAAATAAATAAATAAATCTTTGAAAAATAACCACCACCTCCACCACCAATAGCCTGGTGGTCCTAAACATAGTCCAATGAGACATACATATTTGTTCTAAATGTAATTTCAATGAAAATTTCCTTTGACTAAGATATTTCCCAGTATAAACAAACTAACCTCATGTAAGACTTTGATGTAGATAGAGTAAATCATACTTCATGAGGAACACCATGACTTTATCTACAGGTGGTCTTGATAGCTATCTTTATGCAGAGATAGTAAAGTCCTGCAGTTGAAGTAGAATCACAATGATTTTCTTAATTTTCATAATTAAATATCAACTGTGACAGCAGCATGCTTGATATTTAGAATATATAGATTTTCTCAATCAATTACAAAGACTAACTCAACTTCAGACATCACTCATATTAGCTAATAATCAGCTGCTCTTAGTAACCTCGCTGATGTAATTGAGAGTCACTTAGACACTTCTTAACCCCTTTGGGGTCCATGGAAAGATTTCAGGGGGTCCATGGGCTTGAATTGAAAAAAATCAACTTATCCTTATTTTCTCTGACCTCCAATGTTGACTATCATAAAACTATCTGTCACTACATTCTGAGAAGGGCTCCATGGTTTTCACCTGACTGGCAAAGGAGTCCATGGAACAAAAAAAGTTTAAGAACCCCTGATCGAAGGCCACAGTTTTAAGCCATGCCCTATAGAACCCAAGTTTCTCCAGAAAGTTATCCAACTACACTTAAGAAGCTTCCTGGGTGAGTGAAGAACCATAACTAATCCCCACACCCTGCAAGAAAGGGAGCTCTGTTTTGATATCTTTCAAGTACTTAGCCCCTAGTCACAAATATGGTAAGGAGCTGTGTAAAGAAACAGATTCCTGCTGAGCTAATAGGGATACATCAGACCAAAGAAAGACTTGGAAAAGTCCAGCCTGGCAAGTAATGAGCATCTATTTAGGGGGCTTATGTGGTGTACTCATCCTTGGCAGTGGGAGGAGAGGCGGCATTTTCCAAGCTCGATCATCTGCGCTTACTGCCAGAGGAGAGGGGTCTTTTATGGGGCATCTCTACATGCAGGTGATGGGGAATTGCCTTCTAAAGAATGCAGTGCATTGCCAAAACCAAAAGTACATGACTTGACAATAATTATCAAAGCACACAGGATATGCATGTGATTTTATAGGAAACAGATCCTAAAGGAACAGATGTTTTCAGTAGGGCAGAAGTTATACATTGGTGGAAAGATTTATTGATATAGGGATGATCAGGCAGTTTGGGAAAAACAGGTACCATAGCAGATTTCAGGAAAAACAGGTTAAATATTCTAGTACAAGATCTCTTTATCAGTCATGCATTACAGTGGCTTGCTGTTTTAATTACGAATGCTGCTACTAGTTGGAGTCGGGAAAAGAACTGGAAGGGTTGGGGGAGAAAATGCAAAGTCATATATGCCACACCCCTGCACAAGCATTCATTTGGAGAGCATACTTCTCCAATCAAAAATGCGGCTTGCAATTCACTGGTCTAAAGATCCTAAAAATCATCTCTTTCTATAGAATCTTTAAGTTCAATTCCTGTATCATGTTGAATGAATATCTAACATCCAGGACATTTCTTTAGCTCTGTATATAAATGCCTTTCCAAAGTCCCAGCCCAGGCTCCAGGGTTTGGTCTTAATTACTCTTGACCAATCAAAGAAATCCCATCTGCTTTGCTGCAGTTATTGATTTAGGGGTGGGCTTAAGACTCTGCCTGGGGAATATGAGGAAAGTGGGGCTTTATGAGGGTTTCTGGGATGGAAAGTTGATAGCTCTCCTGGAAGAGTGATGAAAATCCAACTCCAGATGTCAATGAGAGTATCTCATCCTGATTCCAACTGGCAGACGTCCTAGGAACAGGAGAAGGACCAGATTTAGAATGTAGCCAGTATGATGGATTTCCATCCATATATGGAAAGAATTCATGAACTTTATTACATTGTTGACTTCTGGATCAACCAACCTTAAAGCTTGGTCTCACTCTGACTTCCATTTATATGTCAATATATATCCTATTTTTTAAGCCAGTTTGTATTTTTTTCTGTTACGTGTAGCTGAAACCATTCTGACACATATATTCCAAAGAAAAAAGGTGGCTTATACAAAGATACAGTGGTGAGAATGAACTTGGCATATTCAGGGAACTGCAATCTGTACAGTACAGCTCTAGCATGGGACACTACCAGCAAGTTGTAAAAAAAAACAAAGCTAAAGTTGAATGGTTCTGGACACTGACAAGAAAGAGGTCATGACTGCAAATGTAGATGGCTTAAGGGGATGGAAGCCCAGTTCAATGGAATTAAGGTATTCAAGGAGAGAAGGTTGGTTCTAATGCTGGAATTTAGGGTAGAGAGAAATTCTGTCACCCAGTTGAAAAGTTTTCAATGATTGGGAGTCTGAAAAGGATGTAAGTTAATGCTAGAGATGGGGAAGGGGGTTAAAGATTCATATTACAAAATGACTAACTTGTGATACATGGAACATGAGAGAATGAATAACTTCTACAGGAAAGGGCTTCAGTGGGAGCATAATTCTCAGGGAAGATTTACATTTTAGTTCCAGGTAAGAACTGGAGACAGAATTTTCTGAGAAGTTTGAGTTCATAGGGATGCTTAATAAACATGAAACGTGGTTTCCAGAAAGCTGAGTGGAAAGGTTTTCAGGAAAGATAAGACTTAGATAAACCAAAAAAGAGGAGGAAAAATAAAGTTATATGTGTGTATGTATGTGTATGTATGTATGTGTGTGTGTATGTGAATGATATATATATATATATATATAGCTGATCTATCTATCTATCTATCTATCTATCTATCTATCTATCTATCTATCTATCTATCTATCTATCTATCTATCTATATAAAATGAAGGGGATGTAGCAAAGATTAAGGGGCATGAGGCCTGAGAAGAACAGCTGGCTTTGAAATATTATATGACTGTGGTATGAAAGTCTATCATTTCAGGGCAAGCTGAGTCTTGGTTGGTTTCAGGGGTGTGAAGAGACTAGCAGATTGCTTTTCAAAGAGAAACTTATGAGGCGATTCTTATGGAAAATCCTTGGTCAACAAAACAGTGGACAGATTTAGTTTCTAGAATCCTTTCCTCGTACAGAAACACCAGGAGCTTTGATTGGTGGTGACCTTGGTAGGTTATGCTCCTAAGGGAAATGATAATTTCCACAGGAGAATTTCACACAGGAGAATAGACTTCTTGGTCCCTAGAGACCACCCCTAGGAGAATTTGAGGCTCTCATCTCTCTTAATGGAGGACACAATATTCTTTTCAAAGGCAGACTATGTTCTTTTAAAATAGGTGAGATAACCAAACATGGAAAATAAGCTTTCAAACAATTAATAGTCCTTGGACAAACTTTTATTTTCCCTTCTTGGTTTTCTTACCTATTTGTCAGGTGGAAAGAATTTCTCAGTGTATAAAGGCATTTTACTTCAGAGGAGTTTGTAAGCAAATATTTCTCCCTCCATAAAAGTGTTGTGTGTTTTAAAACTGCTTCAAGAATGTGCTTTATTTATTTACAACTTCCATGGGACTAAAAGTTCCTAGGGAAAAAAAGATGCCATGGTTTAAAATTAATTAAGTTAAAAGAATGTATTTTACTACAAACTCATGTCAGAAACACTGCAACTACTGTAAACAAAAGATGTACATTTTATAAAGATAGTTACATAAATAAGGATTTTGGATGTAGACATAAGACTTGGGAATATTTAAATATTTGGCATGTAGTTTACAGAATAGTTTTCTAAATAAAAAAGTTAAGTGAATAATACAAAAAATGTTCATATACTCAAGATATTTCTGGAAAGTTTTATGTTCCACTACATTCGAACTTCTGTTCAATTATAATTACGGGGAGCAGAGTTGGCTCAGGTGATTAGCGCTTCCCTCCCACATGGGAGGTCCCCAGGTTGGGTTCCTGGTGCCTCCTAGAAACAGAAGACCAGCACACAACAAACAGACACAACAAATGCAAACAACAAGGGGGTGGGGAGAAATAAATAAATAAAATAAATCTTAAAAAAAAAAAAAAAAAGATTATAATTATGTTGTTCTCCTTACTGCAAATATCTTCTCTTTATCTGTGATTCTATCAAATATCTATCCATTTCTCAAAGCTTATTTGTCCACAGTGACTTTCTTCTCCTCTGGATGCTCTATATTGATCCAATTAGCCCTCAATTATAACTGTTTTGCTCAATATTTTTCTAACTTAAGCAGAACAACCTACTAATCCCCTTTTTAACTGTAAATGTGAGGTATACAGAAACCTTATCTTAGTTATGCTGGACCTCTTTCTTTATATCTATAGGGAAATAATCGTAACTTGCCTCCAAGGATATTTATAAGAATTAGATGTGATTGTATGTGTAAAACATTTACCATAGTGATTGACACCAGAAATACTAATACAGATTAGTAGTAATTTAAATTTAAATCAATGATCTAAATTTTTGCAGTGTATAATAATAACAATCTCAACTTTTTGGAGTTTTTATGTTAAATAAAAATATGACTTTAAAAAGAAATTCTTGTCATCCTCATCGTATTTGCAGTCATTAAAAGATTTTGGGTTTATCCCTGGTTTCTTACAGGGCAGTGCTATTTTCCAATTATACATACAATGACTCAAATAAAGTCAGCCTATATGTATATATTTTATTTTTATTTTTTAAATTTAACCCCCCCACACCCCTTGCCGCTTGCACTTGCTGTCTGCTCTCTGTGTCCATTCACTGTGCATTCTTCTGTATCTGCTTGTCTCCCTTTGTTGCATCATCTTGCTGTGCCATCTGCAGCATGGGCCATCAGCTCTCCACTGGCGTGGGCCGTCAGCTGTCTGCGGGTGTGGGCCTGCTTGCCTTCACCAAGAGGCCCAGGGAATCGAATCTGGGGCTTCCCATATAGTAGATGGGAGCCCAATCTATTGAGCCACATCTGTTTCCCTAGCCTATATATTTTTCAAAGCACCAGAAGGAATGGTGCAGAATCATTCACTGTTGATACTTTCTTTTATACCGTAATGTTGTCCTTGATTCAAACTTGATAGCAGTTCAGGATGCTATTTTTGACAGTAGTGGCAAATGGTTTTGATTCCTGGTAAGTGATTCCCTGATCAAATCAGTTTGAGTCAAGTCAATTTAGCTGGGTTTATAGAACTTGGCTTCTCCGGATAAGTAGCTATTTTAGTGCTTGTACACACTTATGTTCTTTCACAGTTGTTAACAAGCACCTAATAGAATGATGGATTTCTAAGGGTCACCCTATAAATATTTGTTGTGTTTCTAAACAGCAAGTCTTTGGGACTTGAGGCTTCTGTTACATAGGAAATTTGGGAGTGATTATTATGGCACTGCCAATAAATTAAAAGTTTCTAGTTTAAAAAATTATGGAAAGCTTCCTTAAGTTAATATTATTTGAGGCATATTGTTGATTGAAATATTAATAATTATGTAGGGAAGTTGGACCTTTTGGGACCTATTTGATGAGGTAAAGCCTCAGTGATAGTTTTTAGGGGAATAAAATAATTAAAATAATGTTTGGAGAATGTTTTGTGGTATATTCTTTTCCATCAAAGAAGGAAGAGTGAAGCTTTTTGGACAGAGTTACATGATATAAGTGACCATGGAAAACTGTAAATGAAAAGCATTTGACTGCTATTAATGTAATAAGTCCAAACAAAGATTCAAGGAAGTTGTGGTGAGGTATCTGTGTTTTGGTCTCTTTCTGGATGAACCTCTTTTTCTCCTTATCTTAGGCTTTGCTTGTTTGTTTGTTTGTTTTATCTTAGGCTTTTAAATTGATTTTTTTTCCCACAAATCACTCTATTATTTTCCCCTTTGCTCTGAACTCTCTTGCCTTTTTCCATTCATTCTCTTGTATTTTTTCCATTCATTCTACAAGTATTGGATTCCTGCTATGTGAAAGTGTTGTTCCAGGTATAGGAACTGGAGATTACTAGAGAGTCACTGGCTACATGAAGTTCTCTGCTCTGTTAAGTTTTATTTACTATAATATTTAATTCAAGTCACCTAAATAAACATTTATTAGCACCTCTTATGTATAAGTCACTGTACTGATGGGAACAAAAATGTAGCATAGTCTCTGACCTCAAAAATTGAATAATCAAGTTAGAAAGACTAATATTTGCAAACATGTAAGACAGTGTAATCATTGTTGATATAGATATTTATTTAATTTGTTAAGGGAGTTACAATTAAAGATCTAACTTTACACCATTGAGAACAAGGTAGAGAGAGAGAGCAAAGCTTATTACTATGTTTGGCATTTATGTTTCATTCACTGTGATGAATGCATGTCTAAACAAGACTCATTGCCTATCATCTTTTGCTGATGTAATTTCCCCTTAGTGACTTAGTTAATCTCAAGTTTCCCTTTTCTATAACATTTTGCAGCTGGAAAGGCTAAGGTGAAAACTGTGTAAAGATCTTCTGAAGGTGGTAAGGTAGTGAGCCATGCAGGTATCTGGAGGAAGAATATTTTCCACTGAGGGGAGTAGAAGTGCAACTGTCCTGAGGTGTGAACACGATTGGGGTGTTCAAGGCACAACAAGGAGGTCTTGCAAGGACATAGTAATCAAGGGAAAGAGAATTTTTATAAATGAGGTTAGAGAGATAGAGTCAGATCATGTAATGGTGGATATGTTGTGTGGGTGATTAAAAAATGAGGGCAAGATGATGACCACAGCCATGAAAAGGTCATCCTCTCTTAATCCACTACTGAGGATCCAACTAGAATTTAGGTAGGAGGCCAGGGATTTGTCTGTCCAAGGGACAAATCATTCTAGAGAAAAATTGACTCAATTTTCTTATTTTTAAGAGTATTCATAGAGAGTAAGAAGGGGCAGATAGGCCCTATATTCAGAGTCAGGAATCTGACTTGTTTCTATACTGCTTCTAACTAGCTGGATAATCTGGGACTAATAAATAATACTCTGAGTTGTTTTTTTTTTTTTCCTTTGAAATAAAGGGAAGTTTTTAGATGATATCTAAACTTTAAAAATTCATTTCTAGACTAAATGCAAATGACTCCAACCTGATGCTGCAAACAGAACTTTACTCTTTTCAGAGGGCTCAAATTACCAGTTTTGTGCCTGTATTTATTATTTTTATTTAAATATATGACAATTTTCATAAAATAAACAACTCTCTCCATTCATATTCTGGTTACCAAGGGAGGGCCACTCCTCTGGCTGTTCTTCCAGGCTGTGTTTGGAACTGCACAAGGCTGAAGGCAGCGTGTAGTAAACCCAGAGGCATTCAGTGGGATCTCTGTACACAAATGCTCATCCTCTGTTCACTAATTAATGTCTGTAGCATCAGCATGAGGTGGTGCCATTCAAGAAAGGAAAGAGAGAAGCTTGCTGTGGTAGAGTTGCATAACCCCTGCCTCATTTTTCTAGAATAAGTGGGACCTATCATTATATCTAGTAGACCAAAGACTACCATGGTTACCCAAAAATGTGGAAAAGCATTGTGTTTTCTGCAAAGCCATGCTTTTTTTAAAAAATGAATTTATGGGTATAGTCTGCCAAAGGGGTGCCAATGTAAAGAACCAGAAATCTGTTGGCTTTTTTAATGGGGATTTATTTGGGGTAAAAGTTTACAGTTCCAAGGCTGTGAAAAGTCTAACTCAAGGCACCATAAGAGGTACTTTCTCACCAAAGGCAGCTGCCACATGTTGAAGCAAAATGGTGAACTATCTCTGCCTGGTCTCTCCTTCCCATCGGGGCTTCTTCTCCGTGACTCAGCTGCTCTGCTTTCTTCCCAATTTCAACTGTAAGCTGGCAGAGGGCTTGTCTCTTAGGTCTTCCTATATCAGTCTCAGGTGTTCTGCTCTCTTCCCAGCTTCATCTGAAAGCATCAGGCAAATGGCTCATCTCTCCCTGGGAAGCTGTTTGAGCCTTCTATTTTGTGTCACATGGCAGCACAAAAAATGACAGAGCTCTCTCTTCTTGTGTATGTCTGTCTGTTGTTTATGTCAGACCCAGGAAGGGGATGGGGAATCAACCTGAGTTATGTCTTACTAACTTAGTCGAATCAAAAGCCCTAAAAGAAATCTTAATAGGTAATCTAATATAAGGTCCTTCAACTGAATTTAATACAATCAAAGGGTATCATACCCAGAAGAAAAGCTTAGTTTACAAACATTTATGGATGTTTTTGTAAAGTAAATTTGTAATTCCCAAAAAAAAAGCAAGCAAACAAACAAAACAACCTGGAAATTTCACTAAAGAGTTAAAGGCATATGCACATAATTTCTGGGGGCAAAGCTTTACTCTTTTAATCTAAAAAAACTCATAATAATTACTTAACATCTTATTTTACTTCTGTTTTGAGAATAATCATGTTAAAATATCATGATCTACAGATCAGAATTAAAAAACATCTTCAAACATGAGTTTATGTATAACTTGGGCTGGATTTTCACTGTTAAGCTGAAGATCTTTCCTTCCTTCTTCCTTCCTTCCATCCTTTCTTCTTTCTTTCCTTCTCTTAATATCATCTATAATTGTATGCATAGTTTTTCACTGAATAATCTAAGACTTGAGATAAAAATATTTTTAGTAGTAGATGATTCATAAGACAGAAGACACTACTCCAACTTTAGCTAACTCTCTCTCTTGGCCTATGAAGACTGCATAATTCTTAAGGGTTTACTGAGATCATTGTGGTCATGGGTTTGACGGCTAGAGCCTCAACCAGTGAGTCACATCCCTAAGCTACATTAACATTCTTTTAAAGGCTTCACAGTGTAAGACTTATTGCAACTCATGATCTTGATGGTAAAAGAATCCCAGAATACATGTCCTGCTGACCCTAAGGGCAAAGGACACCACAAAGCAAGCATTTAGAAGATGGAACATAATGACTAAAACTCAGCACTTTATTGAAAAGAGTCAGAATTTGGTAGTTTGCTTTTGTCACAGGATAATACTGGAATGATTGTTCTCTTCACCTTTTAAAATTCGCACATACTATCCAAAAGACCTTCTTGGCATTGTTCAGCTTCTTGAAACTGAAAGATTAATTCATGTATACCCTCTTTTAATGAGGAATGAGGGAGTGGAAAAGTGAGGATGTGAAAGAAAATGTGAGTTATGAATTGGCAAAATTTGGTGGTTGATTAAACCAGAGGATCCAAGTAAGAGAGAAATCAACAGTGATGCCAGATTTAAGAGACTTAGAAAAAAGACATGGATAAAAGTGAAGTAAAAATTGAGAAGAAAACTTGCTTGAAGGGAATATGGAAGTACTGAAAGGTCAATGCTCCAATTCAAAGAAGAACAAAGGTGTGCTGAGCCAAACTACCCAGAATAAGGAACCTTTCAAATGAATTTGGAGTGGTAGATTTCTCTTAAATCTTTAGTTAATTATTAGTTTCCTTTATGTAGTGAGACTTAATTACATCAGTTCTCACTGTAAACTCTAAGGTGATTGCTGTAAGACTGGGTTGAACATTCATGACCATCAAGGTCTGATTTTTATAAATATGGCCTAAGAAGGAAAGATGAGTCTCAGTAGGAAAAAGGGTAATGAGAGGACACAAGACAGAGCAGAAGGCATTAGAAATTCTGTTTACCTTGAACACATTTCTTATTTATTAATTTTTTTAGGAGGTACTGGGGATTGAACTCAGCACCTTTTACATAGGAAGCAGGCACTCAACCACTGAGCTACATCTACTCCCCAAAGAGAGTTGTTTTTTGTTTGTTTGTTTGTTTGTTTGTTTTTAGGAGGTCCCAGGTATCGAAACCAGTACCTCATACATGGAAAGCAGGCACACAATCACTTGAGCTACATCTACTCCCCTCCTATTCATTTTGTACTTTGCCATGACTGTTAAAGTGTTACCAACATATTTCCCCCTTCTCCATGTAATAGATTTTATTCTCAGGCTTGTTTTCTTGGCATCCTGAAAAGGGTTCATGTCAGTTGGTCTTGCTCCAATTGATGGGATTTCTGAAACTGGGCATATCACTTGTGGAACTCAAAATCTTTGTCACTGTTGTGTTATAAGAGGTATTGGTTCCTGAGATTTTTAAGCCAGAGTAACTCCCACATCAACTCATGTGAATTTCATCCCCTCACACTTAGCTATCATCTAGGGTCAAAAGGAATGTTTCCTGGATGGCTCTATGGAGTGCTGCGAAGATAAATTTCATGGAAAATGATGGCTGACGCTGCCTTGCTGGCAAGCTGTGGTACCTGATCTAAACTTTTCTGACTAGACCACTGCCTTGGAAATCTGAGTGTTTATGAAAACTAAGAAGTTCCCCTAGTGGGCATTGCAGAGCCGAAGCAGGAAGCTATGTATTTCCACTCTCATTCTTACTGTACCTTCAATAAGGAACATTTTCCTCTTTTAGGTTTTAAAGCTGTTGCTATTCATTGATGGTGCCATCTTAAAGAACGAAATGTCAACATGTCTAAGTAGTCAGAGGAAACTTACTGTTTCACTGCATTAATAACCACATTGTATTTGAAATATTTTTTAATGTCAAAAAGGTGTCAAAGTCTTATCGAGAATATTGGTTTAGCAAGTACATTATTTGGACCTCAGTGTACAAGGCTCAGCTAATCATATCCCTCAGTTCCTGGCATACAAACTTCAAAGGCCGTGCAAAGTCACCTTTTTGTTTTGTTTCATTTTACTATCCCTTAATCCAATCCTATTCCCAGGTCAATCACAGATTGCCTCTGTAATGTCTTCAAAATGTGTAGATGTATGGAAATGTGTGTGTGTGCATGTGTTTAGAATTGCCTATTTTTATGAGCTATTAATTTACTTAGATATAAGTTTATAGACCTCATTGCTACTTACAACATTAGAAGTATAAATTCTTTATAATTGATATAACAAAGAATAAGACCATTATGGAAGATATTTTATTATAAAAAATGTATATATATACACACACACACACCAGAATATGTGCAAAATTATACTGAATTCAAGGGTGGGAAATTTAATATGATAAAGATATCATTTTGTCCAAATTTATTCAGAATTTAATGCAATCCTGATAAAAATTGTTTTAGAATATCTGACTTGTGGAATGGTGGAGTAAGGAACTCCAAAAATAGGCTTCTCTTTAGAAGCAGTGAGAACACTGACAAAAAATTAAAGTCAACATTTTTATAATTCTAGAAATTAAACAAAAGCTTCTACCAATCCAAAGAGTGTTTATCTAAGAAAAACAGCTGAACCTCAGTAAGAATAGCAAGCTGTACAGAATTTTATCTTGCTCTATTCCCATCCCCCCTTTCCCCAGTTTTGAGTCAGCCTATAAAACCAAAAGTCTCACAATCACAGTAGCCACGAAAACCAGCAACATAGCAACCACTGGAGGGGGCAGTATGGATATGAAGCTCCCAAAAGCCCTATGTCCAGAGAATTGTCAATATTTGACCTGTTTGAGTCAGCTCAGAGCTCACTTAGTGCAAATGGCATCTTCCCTAGGGCATTTGCCAAAAACAACCAGTGGCAATTGTTAAAAATCACAGCTACTTGAGGTAGCAATAATATTTGGGGTAAACAAGAAGCTGACCAAAAATGTTAAAAAGAAAAGCTGGGGAAGAGATGCTCATAGGGGGTTTGAAAAGTGCCAACATATTTTAGGAACTCTAGAAGGCTACATGCATGAGCAGGACTATGCACATACTCAGAAAAGAACTGAGAAGCCCCTAATCTCTAACATTGGTTGACTGTGAATCTCTGTGCAAGTAGGAAGTGAAAGCAAAGATATCATTTTAAATTGCATGCTAGAGCATTGAAGATATGCGCCAACATATACACAGAAGGCCTGGGTAAAACCTGGGATATTGGTTCCTTACTGTTTTAAGGAATTTAAGGAAATCTCTAACCATTAGTTGACTATGAAGCTAAATGAGCAGAGCATTTTTAGGAAACTTCTAAAATTTGATTCTAAAAACCATTTATATACATCTCAAAGATACCCAGTTAACTCCAAGGGGCATTAACAGAAAGAGTTTCACAACTAAATACATTATAAATAAACTATAAAATATATACAGTTAACGGGGCCAGAGATTGAACCCTGACCTTGTATGTGGAAAGCTGGAGTTTAAGAACTGAGCCACATCGGTTCCCTAGAGTTGGTTTTTTCATTTGTTTGCTTGTTGTTTGTTTTTTCTTTTTTTTTTTTAGTAGGCACCAAGGACCAAACCTGGGACCACCCATGTGGAAAGCAGGCGCTCAACAGCTTGAGCCCCTTCCGTTCCCCAATATCTGTTTTTATATTTGGGTATCTTTAATCAGTAATTACTCAGAGATCCTCACATATTCTCCGAGTACTTTAGAAATTATTAAATTATTCTCAAAATACCCAAAGCACAGCCTAAGAGGACCCTAGTATGAAATGGATGTTGAAAATAATTACAAATTAATGGAAGTTTCAATTCTAATATCTACTTATAGCACTTTATTAGTGATAACTTCAAATTACTGCATTCCACAATGCCTTATAATTCCTCAGCCTTTGAAGGTGGAAGCATATATTTCCATTAATATAGAGAACAGAAATTATTGAAGTGAAGATATTGATTCATACATCATAGTTTTATGCATTTTCCATGTACTCTTATCACTTGAGACTCATAATGCCTCTGTAGATATAAAACAAGTATAAATTAAACACAGAGGTACTAAAGTCTTGCCCAGAGTACCACTGATGCTTAGTGAAGGAGCCAGCATAAGAATTCTGATATCTTTGTTCCAAATATATCTCTGATAAAAGTGTGTATAATTTGAAGGACCCCTGTGCATTAATAGGTTAGCAATGAACATGAACAATTGTTTCAATTAAGACTAGCTTTAGACACAAATGAAAGGAGGTCTTTTACGACCTCCCCAATTCTTTTCAGATCCTGTCTACCTCCACCTCTGGTCATACTTCTTATCCATAGCCAGTGCTGAAGTAAGAAACATATGAAGAGTTAGCAACTTGAGGTTAGTCCTACTTCCTAAAAGTGAACTTCCTGCAATTGAGATGCTAACCCAAAGAAATAACCTTAATAGTATTGTTTTATGTGTTATGACACCTGAATAGTAAATATATGCTGGGAACTGGGACATTCTGTGAATGCTTCCATCAAGCAGGCCAATCCCTATTCTGCCTTATATGCCTGACTGGAATATGAAAAGCAGTATTGGATAATGGATCAAGGAAGAAAATACTAACAAAATGAGAAGAATTGGAACTTCCATTTTTATTTATTCAGATCCAGTTCTTCACCCTAAACTAAGACATAAAACAAAGTACATAAGGACATGGCGCAGGGAAGATGAGGCACTCTTTTATGATCTTATGGATGGCAGGAGGTGGACATATTTAACCTTTCAAGATAAGTTGTAATAATTTGGGTTTCTCTGTTCCACCTTAAGGATCAAGCCACATAAAAGGGCTCAAGGATCCTTAATGTCATCATGATGGCACTAGTGAAGAACATGGTAAGAATATGTTGGTAGAGCTTGATCTGTGTCCCTTGGGGCTGGGGGAGGCATAGAGATTGGTGCCTAAGTGTCATCTAGGAAACCAAATGAAAAACGGCTGGTTAGAAAAGCCCTCTCTGTGGAGCAAAGGGGCAAAGTTGTTGTGGAAGTGACCATAACTCCCAGAGTTAGGTAGTTCAAAGCTGATGAGTTTTCTTATGAGCTATATGGACCCTATAGAAGGTAGTAGGGCTAAAATAATTCTGAAAGAACTCTACCCAAAAGGACTGCCTGTAGTGATGATGTGACTTCTGCAGGAAAGGAGAAAAAGCACTAAGATTCTAGTGTTTGCATCAGTAATTCAGGGAATGGTGTCATGGAGTGGAAGGGGGGAGGAGGATCAGGATATAGGGAGGTAGAGGAGTGTAGTAGATTAAATTATTATTCAGAAATGTTTGCTCCTTGACTTCACTTACATAAAGAGAATATTTTCCCTGTTCTCTTGATGCTGTGCTTGCCCATGTAATTTGCTTTGGCCAATGAAATAACAGCACATGTGATACTGCAGAGATTGCATTTGCAATGCTTTTCAAATCTCCACATTTTAGCTTGTGTTCTCTTATTCCTCTACCATCAACATGAGAATATGACTTGGCTGGCCCACTCAACCCAGGGAGAGGATGAAGATGAGAAACAGGTGGAACAGAACCACTCCAAACTGAGCCAACCTAGATTATTCAATCCCCAGCCAAACCAGAGTCTACTGAGAAATAATAGTTATGTTCTTTTAAGCCACTGAATTTTGGAATGATTTTTAATGCCACAATTGGTAATTGATGCAGGAAGAAGCTCCAAAAAACCTACAAAAGTGTCCCACAGGAGAAACTGGACTGGGATTCTTAACACTTGAAAAAAGAGAGTTCTATTACACAGAACTGACCAGATAACTAAAGTGTGGTCAATAGTGTTCAGAAATGGGGAAGGGAAAACCAACAAGCCTGTTTTGTAGTAGGATATGTGTGTGTGTGTGTGTGTGTGTATTAGGGTTCTCTAGAGAGACAGAACTGATAGGAGATTATCTGTCTATCTATCTATCTATCTATCTATCTATCTATCTATCTAATCTATGAGATTTGCTATTGGAATTGGCTTACATGACTATAGGGATTGGCAATATCACATTTCATAGGGTGGGTTGCAAGTTAGAAACTCTGGTGAAGGGTGATGAATACCCCAGTCATAGCTGGCTGGCTGGAATAGAGATAGAAATTCTCAGTTTTCACTTTAAGGTCACTGTTTGGGTCAGAAGACTACTGTCATTGTTGAGGGCAATCTCCTTTGTTGATTGTTGATGTAATCATCCATAGATGCAATCAACTGACTTGTGATTTAAATCCATCTATGAAATATTTTCATGGTAACAATCAGGCCACTGCTTGTTTGACCAAACAACTGGACACCACAATCTAACCAAGTTGACACATGATGTTAATCATCATAATAGGTGTGTTTCTGTATATATATATATTATGTCTTATTTCCTTTAAGGAATGACTGCTTAAAAAAGGCAAAGTTGAGTAACTGCAGAAAACCGAAGTAGAATACACACAACCAAAAGCAAATTATACTTCCACAAAATCACACATTATGCTAGTTTATCCTTCCAGAATTGGCAGGGTAGTTTTGATAATTTGGGGGCACACAATATCCCTCATCTATTTGATAACTGAGTAACATATTATCAATTCCATATAAGTAGTTTAATTGGATCTATTGTACCATGAAGCAGAAATTTTTGCATATTGCTAAATTAAAGTAGTTTACTAAAATATTTAGTAACCCACTAAATAAATTGATTTTATGGTAGCTTTGTAAATTATGCAGATATATAAACATAAAATAAGAAAATGATGCTCATAGTGGTCAAGTGAAAAAATTATCATAGCAATAGTAATAATTAATATGAGCTAAAGTGTGACAGTGTAATCTCAGTTTGTCTTTGCAGTTTTGTGGTTAATTTAACTTGCTAGTGGCACCTCAGGAGAAATGTCCCTTGCTTCTTGGAGAGTGTAGGTCTTTAGGCCTTTCTGTTTATAATGCACAGTGAGAGAGCTGGTGATCCCTTCAATATATCTTAGATGGAGAATTTCCAGTGATCAGGATGTAGGTGCTATTTTTCTTCCAATACTGCTATGATTATCTGGGGAAAAGCAAAATCAAACCATCCAATCAGCAATAGACAACCATACTACTATGTGGCTTAAGAAGTCCTTTTATTGAAGATCTTTTGCATATCCCATGGCTAATGCAACCAATACTTCTTTCATTCATTGTGGACGGAGTTGTAAGGTGGTGGTGGCAGGGGAGTAAATTGATCTCCCTGGATGTCTGTCTACTCAAGGACAAAGAACTTCTTTGGGAAAAAAATGAACATATAATAAGGGATTAAAGAACCACAAGAGTGGTTTTAAGACACTGTGCCAATATCAGAAGACAAATGATTTGAGGTAGAGCTGATGGGTCTCATTAGATTATCCTGAGCCCTACATCCATGAAATTATGCCTAACATTCCAGGGCAAGAAAGCTTCAATGAAGGAAAAGAGAAACTGTGGTAGCAATTGCTTTAAATTTTATGTAAGACATTGAAAGCACTACTTATGTCTTTTATAACAGAAAAGACACACGTTTGAACTGTAGGTGCAATGCATAATGTCTCTTCAAAACTAGCTTGTGTTTAGAACAGAAAAACCGAGTCTCGATGCCTTCAGCATGAATGCTGCTGCCTTTGGTACAAGCCATGTGAGCATTAACAATATATACCAAATGGAACAGGAGTATGACAAACTGCATGCAATAAATGACAGTGAAGTAAAATACTCTGTGAGTAGGTAAGAAACACTGTCCTCAAGGTGAATAACATTGCTCTAAAGTCAATGAGAACTATCAGGGAAGAATTTAGGGGAGTTAGAATTCATACGGACAGAGAAGATTCAAATCAAGGGAAATTTTAAAAAAATGTTATTATGATTCAATTATTATCTCCAGGTTGATGTCATCTGATTAAATACAATGAAGCTGTTGACTTGATGTAATTACAAATATGTAACCACTATTTATGAAAATTTGGAAAATATAGAAAAAATAGAGTGAAGGGGAAAAAAAAACTATCCATTGTATCACAAGTGGAATTTTTGGACAGTTTGTTGGCAAAAATAGATTTGGATCAAGGGAGACATCAAAACCATGTAATTATTACTATGCCATGTATTGAAAGGTATTCCATCCAATCATGCATTTCCAGTTTAAAGGTTTATTCACACCAGTCCTTTTCTGGTGTGAACTGCAGAGCTAAAGAGGAACATAGAAACTTTTTTAAAAAGATAAAAAATATTAAATTTTTAGAAAAGATTAAAGAAGTTTAAACAATACAATTCATGATATAATTAATATTAAGAGAAATGTGAAGTGTTTTAATGATAGCCTTCTGATATTTGAATATTGACAAGAAAGACAGTAACAAGTAATTCTTTGTTTCCAATATGAATCAAATAAGAAAACCTGCCAAGAAATAATAGGGCTGAAATTCAGATCCATGTCTACCTGTCTCCAAATCTCTTGCTCTTTCCCCTTTAACAGGCTACGTTCTAGCTGGTGATGAGTCACTTTAATTCCCTCACAGATACTCAGACTTCTATTTCAAACACAGGTTATATAACTCACTTTAAACAACTTTTTATTATTGTTATTCCAGTGAAGTTGAGGATGAATCAATTCAGTTTTTAAGAATTGTCAATTCTATTGCAAATGTATCAGGTGATCTCACTTTATCTAGGTTAACAGATTCTTTTATTAAATCATTTTTACTTAATTTATGTGCTTTCTCACTTTCAAATTTACACATTAGTCTTCCCTAAACTAAGTTGATAGCTATAGAATTATGTCTATTCAAAAGACTAAATAAGAAAGACTAACAACAAGAATTTGGAAGGAAAAATACACATTTTTGTTCCTTTTCTCAGAAATTACATTCTCCCAAGTGGCATATTACAAGAACTGTGTTTAAACCATATCTGGGGACAAATGTGAAGGTTTACATGATGCACATAGTAATAAGAAAGAAAGAGAAAAAAATGTAACAGTATCTCTTTCAAATACTTATTGTTGTCTGGGGATATGCCTAGTGAAAACTCTAATAGAACTTATCTACAAATTTAGAAATACTAGATCTTTTATAAAGTCAGGTCTACACAAATACAATTATTTCTATCCTTTAGGGAAAAATGAGTCCCTGCCTAATGGTTTCATAAGAAAGCATTTTGTTTAACTTCAAGCCTTGCATAAAAAGATATTTTCAACTGGAGATAATAATGAGAGCTCTTGTTATGCTTTCTTGTACATCAAAAATGCAATGTATATATTTGAGTAAGCCCTTAGTGCTTTAGCAGTAGAGTATTATGTAAATGAAAATCTATTTAAATGAAACTATAGCTGACATATATCAGCTTTAAGGAGTATATGAAATGTACTTGCTGCCTATGGATTTTGAATTTTATATAGTGAAATCGATGTTATTACTCAGTCTTTTAAATGGTTATATTGCTTATATTAACAAGGTAAATGGTAATGCAATTGTAGTATTTGGGGCAATGCTTACACATCAATAAAATGTGATGTTTACCCTGAAAGTTAAGATAAATAGTTCAATAATAATTTTTAACCTGAACTTATCATCCATTTACACATTATTATTAGTAGTAGTATTCCCTTCACAGTTGGAGGAACCTGTGTGCAAATTAGTCTTCATATTATCCTCAAAATGTTATTATGTGGAAAATAGGACCAAGAAATCTGAATCAATGATTAAAAATAAAGTTATGTCATCATTGAAAAGAAATATTCTAAATACCTTGGGGCTAATTAAATCATTGGAATAAGCTTTGAGTTCTGGGTGATAATCTGGAGGACAAAACTTCATGGCACTCTCTCTGCTTTTCTACACATCTATTACATCTAACACACTCTCCCATCTTGTTGGATGAGTTTAAGAATTTACTCATCCTTTTCTGTCATAATCTTCAGAAACATCTATTCCTGTGGAGTAACTAACAAGTAATTGCTGGAAAAACATCACAAACAATGTGATTAGGTCCACTTGGAAAGCATGTTCTATACCTATTATTGAGCACTTATTATGTGCATACAGTAAGCACTGGATGGATTTGAGTTATTGAATGCACCTTTATTCAGTATCTTTATTCAAAACCATTATATTATTATCTATGATTTACTTTTAAATGACTCAGTTTGACCAATGGCTCAATATTTTAACTCCTCCTTTACTATTATGAAATGAAATTCATAAATATTGTGACCTACTTACATAGATAATTTTTAAAAATTAATTTTACTGTTATATAAATTAAACACAAAAGAAAAATAAAAGGAAAGTTATAATACAATTAATTGCATTTCATTTTATAAAAGTTCATGTACAACAATACAAGAAGGCATAACGAAATAGCCAGATAGTTGTACCAATGTCTAGTATTACTGAGATTGCAATAGCCAGAAATGCAGACTGGCATAAATGTGTTGCATTGCTGATCCTACCAGCACAAGCAAGGTTGCAAGTAGTTACACTATTTTCTGAAATTATAAGCAATTCTTTATTAAAGATTTGAAGAAAACAAAGTTTTGCCCCTTGATTCACGTCAGTTGTATTCCTGGAAACTTAAATATTCCCTAAAATGGTGCAGAAGCACTTTATGTTTTTATGTAAACCAGCGTTGAAGTGTGGGCTCTGATATTTATAAATAGGATTTTCACTTACTAGACCAGGCAACTAATTTGAAATTGTGTGGGACTCAGTCTGGTTCTTTTTTTTTTCTTTTTTTTCTTTTTTGTGAGAGACTGTCCTCTGTCTTGCAATATATCTGGCAACTCTGGCACAAATCACTAAGTATCCAACTATCATTGTGGTAATAATAACCAAACTGTCCCAAATAAGGACTATTCCCCCACTCCCCAGAGTAATAAAGGAAGGATGATGATGGTTACTGGTGATGTTAATTTCCATCAACACTTTAGGAGAGTTGGTTAAAATTTTTAGTAACAGAATCAATCATTTACAATCCAAAGGTCTGAAGCCCTTTAATCCAAGTCCCTCTCTTCAGCAGCAGGTACAGCAAGCCATTTAAATAGTGCTCTCAAAGGCTGCACCAGAATGTTTGTGAATTAACATAAGGAAGGGTAAAAATAAATTTTCATTGACAAAATGAGTGTTGTACAATACATATGTTTGGTTAAAAATAATGTACAAGCATCCACATCTACCTTTGCATTAATGGAGTAGAAGAATCTGGGGAGCGCAGTAGGCTTACAGCTTTGGAGTAGTACCCTACTTTGAGTGCTTCATTAAGATGTGTCCCCTTCATGTGTTAGAGGATTTTGTCTCTTGATCCAACTGCAAGACTAGCTAATCCTGCCAGCAAAATATTTGTTACATTTTTCTCAGTTAAACTTTTCTTCAAGTTGCTAATTGGAGTGCCTAAAGGATAAAAAGCTGAGACTTCTTCTAGTTTACATCAAATGGGGTTTATCTAGTTGTGTGCCTTATACAATTGGAAATGTTTTGACTGAGACTTACTCTATTGGTAACAGCCCATGTGGTGGTGAGGTTCTGGGAGAGGAGATTTATAGTCCCACCTGCTTGAAATTATTGGCAACTGCCAAATTGACTTGGGTAAGTTTGTAAAAAACATATTATGTACTGGTTCTCAAATTTGGATGCTCACTGGATTCACCTAGGAAACTCTAAATAATACTGACTCCGGGGCACACCCCAAGAAATTCTGATGAATTGGTCTGGTGTGTGGTATGAGCACTGACATTTTTAAAAAGTCCCCTGGTGATTTTAAAAGGCACATTTGAGACCCACTGTCCTATGGCATTTCCCACAGCAACTGTTCCCTGCCAAGGTAAGCACACACCATGCTGTGCCTTGGGCCCACCTCCTCCTATCTCTTCTAGCACTATACTAAAGTTTGGTCCGCAAAGTTTAGGTATCACTTGGGTTCTTTTTAGAAATACAGGCTATAGTGCACCATTCCTGAACTAATGAAACAGAATCTGTGTTTTCAACAAGATCTTCACGTCATCTGTATGTACGTTAAAGTTTAAGAAGCATTTCTCTAGGACATTACTCTACTAATGAGCTAGATTCTTCCTTGGCTGACTCTTTTTGACTAAAAAAAAATAAATGTTCTTATCCAAAATAGGGTCCTCAATACCTTTCTTCCCCTGCCTCAGACAGACAAACAAGCAAGCCTCCTCCTTCAATCCTCTTTAAAACCTTGAACCACAGTTCTCAATAATGCATTCATGTACTCATTCCCCCCCCCCCTTTATTCAATCAGTAATTATTGATTGTGCCAGGCACTGTCCTCATACTGAGAATGCAATGGAGAACAGAAGAGACATGCAATCTGCCTTTAAGTATTTTAGACTAGATTGGAGGAGACATGCAATTAAATAAATAAAGCATGATTATTGCTATAGCAGGGGAAGCATGTGGTACTATGCATACAGTAGCAAGGCAGTCTTAACCAGGTTGTTAGGGAAGACTTCTGAGAGGAAGCAACATTTAAAATGAGTAATGAAGGATGAAGAATTAACAAGTGAAGTTGGGACTAAGGGTACTGTCAAAGGAGGATGTTAGGAAAAAAGAAAAGCACAGGATCGAAAGTACCTTGACATGCTAGAGGAGCTGAAAGAAATTAAGCCTGTCTTTTTATATATTTATACCTTTATTATTCTTGTAAAGATAATCTATATTGCCTCGTTTTTTATGTTCCACTTATTCCTTACCTCCTTTCAATCTGCCTTCTGGCACCAACACTCTACTTAAATTCTTTCATTCAAAAGTTATCAATGTCCTCCTAACTGTGAAACCCAAGGGTATTTTTTTCCCTCTTCATTCTCTTTGCACGATCTATATAGCAGAGTGGGCAAAACTTGAGTAAAAGAAACAGCTATTCCAGTCTTCCAGCTTTTTCCCTGTAGAAGTGGATCCGAAACTCACTTTTATTATAGTGTTTGTTATACAAAGGATAACATTAGCTGTTCCTATAAGTTATATAACTCTAAGACTGAAACAAGCCTATTGCTTAGAGAAAAGGTGCCTTAAATTTTCTGCCCCACCTTAAATTCCTTGGCATGAAGTTGATAACTGGATACTAAGTGAGTACATTCTCTTCTAAAATTATGAAGGTGTAGCAGTTTGGCATATTTATGAATTCCAAAAATAGATAATGGATTATGCTTGTACACTGGTCTGTTCCTCTGGGCGGGGTTAAGTTATGATTAGGGCTTTGATTGGGCCATGTCAGTAGGATGTGGGCGGGGACTCAGAGATAAAACTACATGGCAGAGCAGAGGAGTCAGTTGGAGTTTTGATGTTGGGGTTCTGATGCTGAGTTTTAATGCTGGAGCCTGGGGAAGTAAGCACACAGAGGAGCTTGGTCATGAGGAAGGAGAGAAGGCCCCTAAAAGAGACCAGTCATTTGCCTGACAGTTCACAGCTGACCTTATGGAGAGAGGCAAAGGCTAGAGAGCCTCATAGTCTACTGCTGACCTTGTGGAGGAAACAGTAGCTGAGCCTGGAAAGAATTGGAGCCCCAGGAAGAGAGGAACCCAAGAAGCCTGAACCCAGGCAAACTTTGGCAGCTGTCTTCCTCCAACATGTGGCAACAGATTTTGGTGAGGGAAGAAACTTACGCTTTATGGCCTGGTAACTATAAGCTTCCATCCCAAATAAATACCCTTTATAAATGCCAACAGATTTCTGGTAATTTGCATCAGCACCTGTGGGGATAACAAGGGCGGTCTAAAAACTGCAAGATGGAGCAAAAGCGCAGAGACCTTCGGAACTACGGCCAATCAGCTGTTGACATCTGTCATAGTCACTCGCTCCCTCGCCCATCACCACAAGATGGCCTCAGTGGCGCGGCTCCACCCCTCCTTTCCCCTCCTAACTTTTTATAGGAATAAAGCCTGTCCCTACCAATGAAAAACTGCCTAGTCGCACTTCCCCATTCCCTCATCCCCGCCCAACATAAATACCGAAACCTGCCTAATAAACTCAGACTTGGAGCCCAACCTTGTCTCTGGAGTGTGAGTGGTCTCCGTACTTGCCGTCCACCAGCCCCCCAGGCTGTCCCCCCCCTCCCCCCTCCCCTGACTCGCTGCACCGGGGGACACTAGAGCTCGGTGAGCGGAAGACTCCTTCCCCTCTCCTCTCCCCCTCTCTCGTCTCCTGACTGGCAGCCGAGCCACCAGGAGACCACCCGGAAGCGGCAAACACTAAAGGCACCCGCAGGGGACGTTGCCAATTGGTCGACAGCCCAAACAGGGACTTAACGGACTGGTGGTAATCGCGCTGTGCGCTCTCTCAGGTGAGTAACCCCGTTTCCCCATCTTCCCCCATGGGCAACCTTCCCTCTTCTGCCAGAATCCCTCAGGCCCAAATCCTCCACGCATTCTTAGCCAGGCGGGGAATTCGGCGAATTAAGATTTCTGAAAAAGAGCTCGCTCAGTATTGGGACATAATTGTGCAATTCAATCTCTGGCTCACTACAGCCTCCCTATGGGAATCCCGAACGTGGGCCAAACTTCTAAAACGTGTGCGCTCAGCGGAAGTCCAAGAAGGAAAAAATTTCCCACTAGGTCTTATCCCTGCTTTGCTCGCCATTTACACCTGCCTAACGGGTGCGCCACCTGAGGATCCAGCACCCCTTCCCCCCGGCCTCGACAAAGAGTCCAGTGAGGAAGAACAACCTCTCTTAAATCTCACCGAGCCCCTGGGCGCCGAGGGCCCCCCCCCCCATACTCGTCTGCAGCTCCCCTTTACCCATCTTTGGCTCTGTTCCTACTGAGCCATATTGGCACGTCCCCTACCCTCAGCCAATGTGAGGCCCCCTGCAAAGACAACCTTCCCACAAAACAACCTCTTCCCACCGAAATCCCCTCTCTATAGAAACCATCTGTTGCGGAAACCCCCTCCCCCAAAGAAAGCCAGCTGCCTTGAACCTGGAAACAACTGCCTCTTCCCTTAAGCCATCCCCACCCCATATGTTTCGGGTAAAACAACACCGCTGCGCCGAATGCCCTGAGCACTGGTATCCTCATGATTCTAAATCTATAACCACCCTCAGAAAAGCCGTCCAAGAGGACGGCCTCAACAGCCTGTATGCCCAGATGCTACTGGATAATATTTCTTTACAAATCAACTGCCCCATCGATTGGCAAAACGTAGCCCGCGCCATCCTAACACCCGGCGACTCCGTCACTTGGAAAGCTCTTTACTGTGATAAGGCCGAAGCCATAGCTCGCCGCACTAGAGCATCAAAATTTGCGGTAACGGCTGACATGCTGAAGGGTGAGGGCAATTATTCCAGCCCCGAAGCACAAGCTGATAATGATGAAACCTATTTTGAGCAAGTCCGCCTCTGCGCACAGCGGGCCTTTCGCAAACTAAACCCCAAGGGCGCCCCTATCGCAATGTCTCAGTTAGTGCAAAGACCCAATGAAAGTTTTGCTGACTTCTATACCCGGGTTAAAGAGGCTGTAGAACGCAAAGTCGTGCACGTAGCCGCTGCAGAGGCTCTCCTGACCAGCCTGCTGTGGGAAGGGGCAAATGGGGAGTGCCGAAAGGCTAGGCCCCACTAAGAAACGGCACTCCCGAGGACTGGGTCCTCCCTTGCAGGGAAGTTGGCTCTAACTCCGCTGCCATCTTAGCCGCCTCCCTCGCTGAACACCAGGATAGAGCAATTACCTCTCTGGCCACTTCCCTAACACAAGCACTGGCTGTCTCTATAAATGCAGTCACACATGCAGGTGCCTGCTTCTCATGCCACCAAAATGGGCACTTTGCGTGAGAGTGCCCAAACAAACCTGCCCCACCGGTCCCACCTGCTCCACCACCTACTCCACCCCCGCCCAAGTGGGAGGCAAACCCCCTTCCAAATGCCCCTGATGTCGAAAAGGATTCCACAGGAAATGGGATTGCCCATCTAACTCATATATAGATAGTCGCCCACTGCAGCCTTTAAACTCCCTTTGGGGCACCTCTCAGCCCCGCCCCTAAGAGAGGAAACCCCTCATGTCCAGCCCCCCATACCCTCCTCACATGATAAAACCAGCCCTTCTCCCCTACCTGATCATAACTGTACCTGCGGGATGAAAGGGTTTGTGCAGCAGCAATACGATGGAAGCTGGTTGTCCAAACACGCCCCATCCCATAAGCCACCCGAACCAGTCGGGGTGTACTGGACAATCCCCATTACTCAAAGCAAAGCCTGGCTTACTTTGTCTGTGAATGGGCAAAAAATTAAAGGACAAATAGATACGGGAGCAGACATATCGGTCCTCTCCACCAAGGACGTTGACCCCTCCTGGCCACTAGATGTCGGTCCTGTCATACAGGGGGTGGAGGGACTGCGAGCCTCTCAACAGACGCTCCAATCACTTAACTGGTCCAATTCAGAGGGACGCTCAGGTAAATTTCAGCCCTTCCTCCTGCCTCACCTGGATAACACCCTTTGGGGCAGAGACATCTTCATCCAGCTCGGAGCTGCATTAACCACTAACCAACACCCCCAATTCTAACAGCCACTGCTCCACCGCTAATGACTGTTAAAAAACCCATCCTACCAAAACCCAAACAACCCCCAAAGAAATACTCGATAGGGCGCTCATCACCTTAAATTTCTTCTCCTTTAACCAAGCAGGCACCTCCCCAGCCTCCCGCCATTGGAGAGGCCTCAGTGGCAGTCCCACACCACTACCATTAGTGCGGTGGAAAGACCCACTCACCCATACATGGCATGGGCCCCATCCTCTCCTCACCCAAGGAAGAGGTTTTGCTTGTGTCTTTCCAGAAAATTCAGAGCACCCTATCTGGCTCCCCAGCCAGTGTGTTTGGCCAGCACTTTCTTCAGAGCCTACGGTTCCACCCTCAGCTGACAATGTTGACGCTGACCCCCCTCCTCCCACTCCTCCTACAAATCCTGTCGTGTCCGCTTCTGACCAATGAAAAAAACATCTACGCCTGGACATTCGCCATGCAAGAAATCAAATCCACCAAGCACCAAAGCGTAAGTAGCCCTATTGGTTCTACCGCCTGCCCCCCTGCGGGGTGCCAGTCAGCCATTACCATTCCTATCAAACCAACTACCGTTGAAGTTAATGTATATGCTGACATGAGACGCCCTTATGCTTGCTTCCCCTATGTCCAAACTGAGAGCTATTGCACCCAATACGGATATGATACCACGTATTGAGGCTGCCCATATTGGTCCTGCGTCATGTTCGATGCCCGAAACAAGGGCGTCCAGCCATCCAAAGGCCTCTTCTGGGTCCATAGTACCTCCTTTTATATAACAATTCCAGATCCCTGGGATCACAGATGGAAAAATGGAGTCAAAGCAGCACTATAGTACTCACACTTTACAAAAACCCCAACAAGCTTCTTGGAAATCGCTCGGTATTACCAGCTCTATAGCTCCTCTATACCAACTGCACCCCTTGATAAGGCCAAGGAAGTAATTTTAAAAACAGAAAAGCAGCTTGCCCAAGCTCTCTCCCCATACCAGCCCCTCAATTGGATCCAGATCCTTAGCAACACCCTAAAACTCCTCAACACCTCAGGTATCGCCCCCAACACTAACTCTTGCTTCTTATGTGCCTCCCTCAGCCGCCCCCTCATGGCCGCTGTCCCTGTTTACGGTAACATCTAGAATGCCACACATGGCAAGGCCTGTGATAGCCTGCCTATCCCCGGCATTCCCCTTTTCAATGCCTCACAGGGAAATATAACGTGTTACATTACCTCTAACCATACCCCCAGTATTAATTACTACCCCTGCGCAAATAACGTCACAGTAACATCCATCCAGACCGCCCCAGACGGTTTTTGCTTCTGGTGCAACTTCTCCCTAACCTCCTGCATTAATACATCCTCCCCTAGTCCTTGTTTGCTAGTCTCTCTAGTCCCCCAGTTAACCCTTTATACTGAATATGAAGTAAGCTCTTTAATAACACCCCCTTGCCCCAAGAGAGCAGCATTCCTCCCCCTCCTTATAGGAACCAGCCTTACCACCTCGGTCGTAGCCACCGCTTTGGCTGGCAGTGCTCTAAGGCATGGTGTGATTACGGCTGAGGGCTTCAGTAACACACTGAAGATCACCATTGACTCCACTGCCCAGTCCTTAGAGTCCCTGCAAAGACAACTTATATCAATCGCACAAGTGGTCCTCCAAAACCGCCGTGCCCTAGATCTTCTAACAGCAGAGAAAGGTGGGACTTGTATTTTCTTACAGGAAGAGTGCTGTTACTATGTCAATGAATCCGGAGTAGTAGAAGAAAATGTCCAAACTCCCCACTCTCAGCCTGGCTGGCTCCCCTCATTACCCCCTTTATAACTATCCTTTTTTTCCTGCTCCTAGCCCCGGTGCTCATCAGGTGCATCTGCAACCAAATGAAAACTATCTCATTAATAACCTTCTGCCAGTCTCAACACCCACAGTACCAGCGGCTGTCACAACAGTCCCCACAACATCTG
Source organism: Tolypeutes matacus (assembly GCA_026826555.1). NCBI lineage: Eukaryota > Metazoa > Chordata > Mammalia > Cingulata > Chlamyphoridae > Tolypeutes > Tolypeutes matacus. Next base: position 50,393,114 of record JAKSZT010053929.1, read on the forward strand.
CAGATGCAACGCCTGAGTGGTGACACCAAAATATTAACCCCTTCCCCCCTTCCCTTTCTCCTCCCCTTCCCTCCCTTATAGACCAAACCCTTACCTACCCCATCCCATGCCCCACGAGTAAATCATGCCCTCCCATGATGCCAGGTTGTCAGCGGCCGCCAAAAAAAATTTGTCTGCAAAAACTCCTCTATCAAAACCCCTTCTATGTTTAAGAGCCTGGCTGGCAGCCAACGACGGGTAAGACCCTCAGAGGAGGGCAACCTAAGACAGGCGCAGTCATGGCAAACCCCTACCTCCAGCCCCCCCATCTTATATTTTAAGAAGGAAGGAATTGTGGGGATAACATGGGCGGTCCAAAAACTGCAATGGAGCAAAAGTGCAGAGACCTTCCCAACTACGGCCAATCAGCTGTTGACACCTGTCATAGTCCCTCGTTCCCCCACCCATCGCCACAAGATGGCCGCTGTGGCGCGGCTCCACCCCTCCTGTTCCTGCCCTGGCGTGGCTCCACCCCCCCTGTTCTCGCTGCGGCGCGGCTCCACCCCTCCTGTTCCCGCCACTGCACAACTCCACCCCTCCTTTCCCCTCCTAACCTTTTATAGGCATAAAGCCTATCCCTACCAATGAAAAACTGCCTAGTCACACTTCCCCATTCCCTTATCCCCGCCCAACATAAATACCAAAACCTGCCTAATAAACTCAGACTTGGAGCCCAACCTTGTCTCCGGAGTGTGAGTGGTCTCCGTATTCGTTACTCGCTGTCCACCAGCCCCCCAGGCCATCTCCCCCAACCTCCGTCTGTGGCCTGGGACTCACAGACCCCAATCCCCTGACTTGCTGCACCCAGGGACGCTCGAGCTCGGCGAGCCGAAGACTCCTTCCCCTCTCCCTTCCCCATCTCTCATCTCCTGACTGGCTGCCGAGCCACCAGGAGACCACCCGGAGGTGGCAAACCCTAAAGGCACCCACGGGGGTTGTTGCCAATTGGTCGACAACAAGCACCCTTTTGCTGACTAATACAGAAGGTAATACATGTAAACAATTAAATACAGTGAAATGGAAAGCAACAGCCCTCCCTTTCCTCTCTTGCCACCTCAGTACTGCTCTGAGGGAGCAACTATTTTTAACCAGTTCTGATTTCAGTTCTTTTCCTAGTGACCTCTGCATGTCTAAATTCACTTCTGTGCCTCATTCCCATAATTTAGTAACACCAGAAAATCCAATAATTTACAATTAAATATATATAAAGATTTAGCCACTTATACCATCTTCACCTCCCTTTCTCCCTCCCAAATTTGATAGCTGTCTATATATGTCTTTTAAATTTTTTTTAGGAGGTACCAGTAGCTAGAGAGAGAAGTGAGAGCTCAACCACTGAGCTATATCTGTTCCCCAATAAGAATTGTTTTTTTCATTTGTTTGTTTGTTTTTGAGGTACCAGGGATTGAACCTGGGACCTTATATATGGGAAGCCAGTGCTCAACCACTTAAGCTACACCTGCTCCCATATGTCTTTATTTAACAATTCATTATATTTGAAATTTTAAAATAATATACTTATGCATGTATTTCTTTTCTCATCTATTTTTTTTCTATTGATGGCATGTTTATTGCAAAAAAATACTGTAATAATCATGTCTGTACAGATTTTCTTACAGATGCATTTCTGGGAGTAGAAATCTGGATGAAAGATATAAACAATTGCATTTGTGGTATTTTTAAAGTTAGTCCTGTCAAATTACCTTCCACAGAGTTTGAAAATATCCTTTCTGATATACTCTTGCTAACACTGACTAATATAAATTTAATATTTTATCTAAAAACTTAAAAATGTTTCCTAATGTAATTTTTAAAAATATATGATTTAAAAATTTTTTAAAAGATACTTAGATTACATAAATGTTCCCATATGCCTCACTCCCTACCACTCCCACACTTTCCCATATTAACAATATCCTTCATTAGTGTGGTACATTTGTTAAAATTGATGAACACATATTAGAGCATTGCCACTAAGAGTGGATTACAGTTTACATTGTAGTTTAATCTCTTTCCTACAATTTTGTAAGTTATGACAAGATATATAATGGCCTGTATCTGCCATTGCAACATCATTTAGGACAATTCCAATGTCCTGAAAATGCCCCCATATTACACCTATTTTTCCATCTTCCTCCCCTCAGAACCTCTGGTGGCCACTGCCTCCACATCAATGATAAAAATTCTTCCATTGCTAGAATAACAATAAGTCTATAGTAGAAGAACAGTAAGTCTACTCTAGTTCATTGTTCATTCCCCAATCCTGAGGATTCTGGAATGGTGATGCCCAGTCTACCTCCACTTGAGAGGGGGCTTAGATCCCATGGGGCAGATGGATGGGACTATCTTGCCTGCAGTTGTAGGCTTTCTCTATTCCTTGGGATGGTCGTTGTCCATCATTATTTCCTTGTTCATTGTCCCGGGTGAGTCCAATGAACTGGAGAATAGTTGTTGCAACTCTTTTGAGATTCAGAGCCCAACTAGCACATGAAAGCCCAAAGATTTAAGTCTCTTGGACATAAACCTATCAACTCTAGCACCAGCTATAGGTTCAAATAGAAGGGGCAGAAGAGCCATGTGTAGGGAAACCACAAGTGAATCCAATTCTGTCACACTGGGGAGCAGAAATTCCAAAGTAGGGCCCATTGGCAGGGTGCCAAACTCCTGAGCTGTCTGCCCTGCCTATAGTGTCTGGGTGTCTTCAGAGCCCTCAGGGAGCCCTGCTATTTGAGGCAATATTTACTTTGGCAGTCAATGAAAGCCTGCTGAGATGTGCAGAAGCGTAACCTCTGTAATGACCTCCTGACTCACTTTGAAGTCTTTTAGTCATGTAAAATTATTTGTCTTTACCCTTTCCCCCTTTTGGTCATGGTCTTTTTCCAGTTGCATTGCTAGTTGGTGCTTGGTAGTAATCCATCAGAGCCAGGGAGGCTCATCCCTAGGAGTCATGTCCCACACTGAGGGGAAGGTAATGCATTTATATGCTGAGTTTGGCTTAGAGAGAGGCCGCATTATCTATTTTTCACTGTACCCCTTGACAGAAGTACAGTCTTCTTCTTTTTCACATTTTAGAGACCTTCTGGTCCCTTCACTTCTCTTTCCATTCTGCTTCTTGCCAATATGGGTGGCATACCAGATTGATGACATTTACACTCTGTCCTTTAAGATCATTAACTTTTCAATATATTGTATTTTAAGTAGATTTTGAAAGTTGAGCAACCAAACAACTACATTAATAACATTAGTCTGTGTAAATATGGATCTTCACACAACCCAGTTTTGTGCTCTGATTTTCTTTCTTTCTCTATGCTTTTGACATCCCAAAGATTCGGGTGCTATTTAAAGTCGAATATTTTGGGTATCAAGATTAGTGAGAGTTTCCTTTCTTAAATACTGCTAATTGCTCAAAATCATGGAGCATTTAGTTTTAGTAGATTTTAGTTTTCATTTTATATTTAAATAGATTAAATGATCTGATCACTATTAATATTTTTACCACAAAATCTCTAATACTAAGTGATTTATTTTGAATCCCTAATTGTTCCTTATTTGTTTTTCTTCAAGAAAAAGCTCATGGGTGTTATATTACCTAAGTTCTTTCATGTTTGAGAAGATTTGCCTAAACTGACATTTAGCTCTCTCTCTCTCTCTCTCTCTCTCTCTCTCTCTAGCTACCTACTTGTATCTAATGTCTATCTCCCTTTATCTGTTTCTTAAATTGTTTTCTTTAAGACCATGTTTTAATATTTTTTCTGTACTATATTCATTTTCTCTGTCTCTCCTTTACTCTGTCTCTCTTTCTTTTCTTTAGTGTGTTTTAATAATTTCAATGCCATTTCCTTGGTTGAATTCTCCTTAATGTTTACCAGCTTCATTTAGGACTTTGTCTTCCATTCAGATATACAGATAGTAGCCTACCTTCTATACAGTGGCCTACCTTCTGTACAGTTTCTGTAGTTGAGGGCATAGGAGAGTGGAGAGGGAAAACTTTCTGGGCCTATGTGAAATTCTGTCTGAGGAACTAAGGGACTGTTCTATGTTCTGAGATTCTACTAAATGTCCTGTTCCAAGGCTGAATAAGTGGAATGCTGTGAGTTTGACCTATTCTTTAAAATCACATAAAGCCTTAGAAAATAGCAAGCTGGCCCTGGATGCGATCTTTCAACTTCTGGTGAGGTTCTGTAGTGGTTATGTTGGGCATTTATAACCACAGGTTGAGTGTTGGTTTTGGCTTTGGTTTTTTACCTTGCTGTGCCATGGGTGTGGTATGCATTCTTCATTCCACTTCTATTCAATTTGGGGGATATTATTGGGACTCCTTAGCATTTGGTTAACTTGACCCCTTTTCTGAACACTAATTCTAAAGTGCTAATTTTAGAATGAGTAGCTGAGACAAACTATAGCAGAATCTTGCCTTTCTTTCTTGATTACTTATGTTAGCATTTTATGGCATGAGGCTTTACTCTTTGCTTTGTCTAGTGATGTATTAATTTTGGCTGTTATATTATTTATATATATAAAAATATTATATAGTTTGGTATTAGGATATAAAGGAACAATTTTCTGGCTACAAAACAATGTGTTCAGAAGAGTGCTGCCATCCCAATGGTCTGAGATGGTGGGGCCTGTGCCCAGGCTTGTGTAGAGAGCCTGGCTGCCATTCCAGTGCTTGGAGAGGGTAGAGCCTTCACCGCGTTCAAGGAGAGCATGGCCACTGCACAATCCCTTGAAAGGGTGAGGCTACTGTTTCATCAGGACCAGAGAACAAAACATCATTCCATAGATGACTCTCAGACCTTAAAATCTACGAATATTTATAGCTCGTCATCCAAGTGTTCTGTCGAAATTTAAAATTAATAAAGAAAGAGAAATAACATATTTAGATAATTTACAAACATTGTTTGAGGAAATCAAAGTCATTCTGGAGTAACTGTCATTTCCTCTTTGAAAAATAAGGCATAAAATAGTCAGTTGTGCACCATACCCCAATGTTTTCATATAAGAATGTAATAATCAGGAACAGGTTCACCTTTTCATTATAAATTTTTTTGAAATATTATTATTATAATTTCATATCAATGCTAATTATTTTGAATTTTGTAGAACACTTAAGTGTGGCGTAGTAGATATACATTTTCATCACATTGTCATTGTTAAGAAATGCTGTGCATTGATATATTCACACCATAATTCTCTTTGAGAAAAATCAAAATGTATAAAGTAACAACATAATTCATACTTGTTGTAACAATACTCAAAGAAAGCTATAGCTGTAGGGACATTTTTCAGCTCCTACCATGACTTAGCAAGACATTAGTGCATTTAGTCTTCTTTGTAATATCTAAATCTTTTCAAATTAGTTTTAAAATTCAGAGTTGTTTGCTTCAGGCATAATTTCTATCCACACTCTGTTTTCAAGCATTATATGTAATATTTTACCCAAGCCATGGAAACATATATGGATATGATACATTTTTTTTCTTTTTTATATCCAAATTTTTGTTAGTATGAGTTTCTCTAGTTCACATATATTAGGGAGAATATTCATATTTCCAAATAGTTTTACCAAATAGAGAAGAAATAACTTAACCAACAAAACACAATTCCTACACCCATTAACTATTATCATTTGATATTATTTAGATCCATGTCTAAATATATTCTCTGGGAGGATAAAGGCATTTTCTTTTTGCATGTACCTGACTTACTAGTGGTCAGTGTCCCGTCACATACTCATTACTTGAATTTTGTAGAACTGACAATTTAATTACTTTTTTTCAGGCTGCTTGTTCTCCTACCCAAGTTCATGGAGAGAGACAAAATAGAGACAAATATAGCAAAGATGTGCTAAGAGATGTTATTTTCTTGAGAAGGAAAAAAATAGTTAAAGGGAGATAATGAGATTGATATTCTAGTCTAATGGTTTCTTAAGAAGAGTGGAATCCTGTTAACGAGAGATAAATTGCAGAGCACCATTGTGGATGTGGGTATGTAAGTATTAGGTAGGAGATAGGGAAAATCTCTTAATAATAAAAGGGAGAGAAATGCAAAAACTTCCTACAAGAAAAATAAAAATGAGGAAACAGAAGAGCGCAAGACTTCATGTTATGGGAGGAAAGGAGAAGTAAGCTGGACTCCATGAAATTACCATGGAAGCTTGGTATTTCTATACTTAACTTTCTTAGGAATGGCCAAAATGTTTTCCACAGCAGCTGCACCATTTTACATTCCCATTGAAAATGAAAAAGTGTCCCTATTTCTCCACATTCTCTCCAACAGTTGTTATTTTCCATTTTTGTGTGTGTGTTTTAATAGTAGTCATTCTAGAGAATGTGAAATGGTATTTCATTGTGGTTTTGATTTGTAATTCCCTAATGGCTAATGATTTTGAGCATTTTTTCATGAACTTTGTGGCCATTTGTATATCTTCTTTGGAGAAATGTCTATTCAAATCTTTTGCCCATTTTTTAATTGTTTTTTTTTTTATCTTTTTGTTGTTGAATTATAGGATTCCCATATATATTTTGGATATTAAGTCCTTATCATATTTGTGGTTTCCAAATATTTTTCTCATTGAGTAGGTTGTCTTCTTATTTTCATGATACAGTCCTTTCAGGCACAAAAGTTTTTTTTTGCTAGTTAGTTAGTTTGTTTGTTTAAATTTGATGAGGTACCATTTACTTCTTTTTCCTTTTGTTACTGTGCTTTTTGTATAAGGTCAAAGAAATTGTTGCCTAACACAAGGTCCTGGAGATGCTTCCCTATGTTTTCTTCCAGGACTTTTATAGCAGTTTTGGTTCTTATATTTAGGGGTTTGATTAGTTTGGATTGATTTTTGGATATAATGTGAAGTAGGGGTCCACCTTCTTTCTTTTGCATTTGGTATTCATTTTATCCCAACACCATTTGTTGAAAATCCTATTAAATACGCATTGAGTGTACTTGAAAACCAGATCAAATTCATTGGCCACAGATGTAAAGGTTTATATCTGAACTCTCCATTTGATTCCATTGGTCTATATGTTTGTCCTTGTGTCATTACCATGCTGTTTTAACCACTACAGCTTTGTGATACGTTTTAAAATCAGGAAGTGTACGTCCTCCAACTTTGTTCTTCTTTTTCAGGATAATTTTGGCTATTTGAGGCCCTTACCCTTTTATATAACTTTGATTATTGGCATTTCCCTTTCTGCAAAGAAGTTTGTTGGAAATTTGATTGGGATTGCATTGAATCTGTAAATTGATTTGGGTAGAATTGACATGTTAACAATACTTAGCTTTCCAATTCATGAACATGGAATGTCTTGCTATTTATTTATTTCTTCTTTTACTTCTTATAGCAATGTTTTGTAGTTTTCCATATATAAGTCCTTTACATTATTGCTTAAATTTGTTCCTAGATTTTTTATTCTTTTAGTTGTTATTATAAATGGATTTTTCTTGATTGCTTTTTCAGATTGTTCAATACTAGTGTGTAGAAACACCACTGGTTTTTGTGTGTTGATCTTGTACGCCACCACTTTGCTGAATTTGTTTATTAGCTCTAGTAGCTTTGCATCAGATTTTTCAAGATTATCTATATATAGGTCATGTCATCTGCTAATAGAGAATGTTTAACTTCTTCCTTTCCAATTTGGACGGCTTTTATTTCTTTTTCTTGCTAAATTTCTCTTGCTAGAACTTCCAGTAATGTTGAATAACTGTGGTGAAAGTGGGCATCCTTGTCTTGTTCTAGTTCTTAGAGGGGAGATTTTCAATCTTTTGTCATTGAGTATGATGTTAGCTCTGAGTTTTTCATATATAGCCTGTTATCATGTTGAGGTATTTTCCTGGTTTTCTAAGTGTTTTTATCAAGAACAGATGCTGGAGTTTGTCAAATGCCTTTTCTGTATCAATTGAAATGATCATGTATTTTTTTCCCTTTCTACTAATGTAGGTTTATTATAAATATTGATTTCCTTAGACTGCACCATGTTTGTATAATGGGTAAATTTTGCCACTTGATCATGATGTTTGATTCTTTTAATATGTGTTGGATTCAGTTTGTTAATATTTTGTTGGGGATGTTTTGCACCCGTACTCATAAGGGATATTGGTTTGTAATTTTCTTTACTTGTGGTAGTTTTATCTGGCTTTGATATTAGATGAAACCAGATATTTTAACATGAGAAATATCAGCCATACCTAGACCATGTTCATATTTCCCACTCCATTTGTCTATTGACTTCAACCTTTCAGCTAGAGGTCTACATTTTATGAAGAACATAGTAATATCTTTGAGACAGGCAATATGATTAGGCTCCTAAAGGTTATTTATAACTTTTTTTCTTCCTTAACTTCCTTTACTTTTGTGGTTGACCTCTTAATCTCCGTTTGAGCTCTTGGTGGTGATGTGACACAAATTTGGCCAATAAGATACAGGTACAAGTCTTGGGAAAGCTTTGTTCCTAAGTGAAAAGGCAAAGTCCCACAAAATTAACACGTTCAGTACTTCCTGCTCCTTTTTTTTTTTTTTTAACCTTTCAAGTAGATATTATGAACCAATGTGTTGATGGTGGACTCAGAAATGCATGATAAATAGAGACTGTTTTCCACTAACAAGGATCATTTGCCTGTGAAATTACTCAATCTGAGGTCTCCATAATGGTACATAATATTTAATAGTTAAATTAAAATCTTTGCATCTGACAATTCTAGAAATTATTATAACACTAATATCAAGGAAGGAGCTATGCAGTTGTTCTATTTTAAAACAAAATTATCTTAACTTTAGAATAATTTTCCTTTAAATTCAATTACTCCTGTTTTCAAAGCTTCTAAGATCAGTAACTCTTTGCCTTTCTACTAAACAAACTTTAGAATGTCAGCTGTACCTATAGACAGTGGTGGAATGGGAGAATTGTATAAACTCTGAAACCTCACAAATGATTAAACAAGGGGTCATCAGCTAGCTTAAGGGTAGTCAATCCACTGGTTGAACATCAATCTATGGCAACTTAGGCAAGAAATGGTAATTTTCCTTTCTAGGAATTTAACTAAAATTATGAAGATAAAAACATAACCATGGGAATGGGAGCAAAGAGGAAATCATAAAGTAGAGTGTCAGAAAAGAGGGGTCATAAAGTTCCAAGAAAGCCAAGGTTCTGTTTTGTGGATTCTATTAGGCAGAGAAAAAAAAAATGTGCAGAGTAGAGGTTGAGAAATGCTGTTATGGAAAGACCCAAAGGAAGATTACAGAGTTCATCAGTGATGGGTCATGAAGTGAATATTTTAGAGCCAGCATTACCTAAGAGCCCAGATTTATTCAGGTTTATGGCTTTGCTCAGTCTAAAAAAGCTAAAAAGCTGTTGTTCAGCTTTTTCTTTTTTTCTGTTTTTTTTTTTTTTTTTTTGGAGGTACCAGTGTCAGTGATTGAACCCGGGACTTCGATTTTGGGAAGCTGGCGCTCCAACCACTGAGCTATACCAGTTCCTGTTCAGCTTTGATTGTTTAGGTTTTTTATGGTCTTGCATGAAGATGTGTAAATTAAGGTTCTCTTGATTACAAACAACTTATGTAAATATAGGAATTTATTGTGGAGTATTTGGCCAATCATAGATTCTGATTCAATGAAAAATTGGGCAAACAAACGGGACAAAGCAAAATTTTATGAAGATTCCCTTAATGTGCTGCCATTAATGTGACTCAGCTCCCATGAACTCAGCCTCCATGTCATGTAGTTAAAAATGACTAATTCTGAGGGGAAACATTTGATTGGGCCAAATTTGTTCAGGTGTCTTATTGATGAGTCATATAATAGAACAAAGACTGTGGAGTGGCTCCAATGGTAACAGTATGTGGTTTTGAGAGAATTGTGTTTGAGAAGACAACCCTGTATGTGTGTACCACAATATTTATTCTAACAACGTCTGAATTCCTTAACATAACTTGATGATACTTTGTTCCTTGCAAACAGAAGTCTCGAACTACCCTAGCCATTAAATCTGATGTATTATATGTGGTGGTGAAAATACCTCTGCATATTTGTCAAAGAATTATGCATCCCAGAAGTTTTCCAGCCTATAGACTCAACTACCCAATTCCATTTTCCACACTTTCAATTTGAGGGTCCCAATAGTTCTGAATTTCCAGAGCATATCATGAGTGTCTGGATATCTGATTTCATCTGAGGTAGGTGAATACTGGGCTAATATGTCTAGATAATTTTGCCATGAACAAATCTTATTTGTAGTTTATTACATTTGTTAGAGAGTATGCGTACAAAAACCAGATAGAAATCACAGCCTTTTCCTTTGAATGGCAGAATGAGAAAATTATCTGCAAGTTTTCTTATAGATCTAATCATCTTTTTTCATAACTCTTAACTTCTTGGGAAACTTCTTACAAGATCTCCAGTCTAATTAGTTGGACTTGACATCTGTATTCTTGAAAATCTTACCAGGCTTACTCTTGAATATTTATTGGAATGACCTGCTGCTCAAGGTCGGTATGTATTAAGAGACCTATATATTTTCTGAAACTAAAACATAGACACGTCCTTGGCTAATAGGGAAGTCATCTTCATGTGATATGAAAATAATATATGGAAAGCACCAGGATGATTAATTGGAGTTCTCTTAAGAATCTGAAGTACAGAGGATTAAGTAAAGTAAATTCTTACTTCATAATAATGTTACTAATAATATTTCATACTTCATTATTTCATTAAGATGCCACATCAGTGCTTCATACTATTAATCTTTCATTGAGAGGAATGTAAGCAGAAAGTATAATCTTATAAGCTTTTGGGGAAAAATCTGGCAATTAAAAATATATCTTATAGGAAAATTAATTTTGCTTTTAATACCTGTTGTATTTTAAAACATCTGATGTCAATTTTGCTAGTTATAAAAGGCTAACCAGAAAAAATGTAATCCAGGGCTAGGAAAGCTAGAAACAGCCACAAAAATACAGTTGCATTCTAAAAAGAATTATAAGCCAGGAATCATTTCAAACTGAGTAAAAATTTGTGACATGTTTCTACTGAAAGACTCACCTGACTTAACGGCTATTACTAGGATAATAAAATTGACAGTTTTGCATGAATATTTTGGTGTTGACAGTATTTGGAATAAAAATGCATTCATTAACTTATCATTGATATAAACAGAAAAACAAAGTGCAGCAAATGTTCCATTAAGAGAAAGTTGATTTTTGGAAGACTAACAAAATAGCAGAATAACTATTAAGGCAACTGATAAAATAGCCAAAAAGTAATCCTTTAATTTTGGTAGTTTACTTTAAAATAGTATATTGGTAAACAAGTTTATAGACCACAATCAATAAGCCTAAACAGCAAGGTATTATGGCATTAATTCATTGTAAAGTCTGTTGTAGCTTGGAAGTTTATAAGATGTGATATTCCTGCTATCTTTTGATATGCATGACAAAATTAAAATTGAGGCATTCTCAAATGGACCTAATCTAGTATTATTTTGACACTAGCCAAGGCACCTAGAATTTAGTGTCACATATTTGAATAGATATTCTTCTTTCTACACAGAGTGCCTAGTCATTGGGGTGGTATTATACATGGGAAGTTGAAAGTTTACCAGCTCCAAAATAGCTTTTTAGGTCTGTCACAATCCTTGAAGTGCTTACAATTATAATTTGGTTGGGTCTAAGTATAGGAGAAAGGGGCGGTGAGAGTGGGAGAAAATAAATATTTTTTGGATGCCATGCTATGCCTATTAGCGTTCATAGCTGTTGAAATGCAATGTTGGCCACAAAGCAGTAACACGATAAGATTTGTTCAGCAGAACACTAGCACAGATGTTTTCAGATGAGTTTACTATTCATCTGTCAGGTACTGAGAGAACACATGGCATGGTGCAAAGTGGTGGAGTTATAGCCATGGGAACAATGACTGAGAGGAAAGTTAATACCAACTTCAGTAATCCCCTTTTGACCCGAGAACTTAGCTTTTATCTGATTTCCTTTATTAGTGTTTCCCAACGTGAATTCTAGGAAATTTGATATGATTTTTATCCTAGAATAGTGTTTAATAGTCAATGAATTTTAAAAACAGTGAATTAAACAATGGTAAACAGGTTTCAGTATTGCAGGAGTTCATAGATAATTTAATAGGCTAATAAATAGGTAATAATCTCAAAAAGAGTTTTAACTATTTTTTTCCAAAATGATAAACTAATGAAAGAAAATCTCCTAGAACATCGCTCCTGGCACTATTTTAGTGTATTACATTTTGGGACATATTCTTCTAAAACTATTAATAATAAATTCCCTGCATGAACCACTGATTTCAAATAATTGATAAAGCAAGAGTTTTCCAGTGTAAAGGCAAAGCAATGCTTGTATGAAATTTTATTTTTGAGGGAATTGTTGAAAGAGAAAATGAAACTCTTTGTAATGTTATTTTGTTTCTTTCACTTAGACATTTACAATGTAAGAATTAATAGAGCTTTAATTTTATGATAGAGCAAAAGCCTTGATTATGATTAATTTGTGGGAATAGTAAGGTCATTCATTTCTATTTGATATGATTAAAATAAAAACCACTTGATTAAGATTAGAAATCATAATAGATTCAAGTATTAGATCTATATCTGTTTATTCTAATTTGTTTCTAAGTTATTGTTACTGAGAGAAAAAAAAGTTTTTTATTAATAACATATTTGATACAGTTGAGGAAAATCTGTTAAATGAACTGTATTACAAAAGCTATTAATGTTATTTTGGTATTACAGTGTTATTTTCTTTTCATAATTCATTTTATTCTAATTAATTATACATTGTAAAAGAAAAATCAAGTTGTACAGACATATTTTGTTGGAAATTTATCTACATTATCACACTTTAAAAGTAATATGACCAAGACAAAGAAATGAAAGCATACATATTGGAAAGGAAGAAATAAAACTGTCTCTAATTATAGAAGACAAGATTATCTACATAAATAATCCCAAGAAATCTACAAAAAGCTAAACAACAAACAAACAAAAAATCACAACTGCTTAGAAGTAATAAATTATTCCATGCACACTTACAGGATACAAGAATAATACACAAAATTCAATCCATTTCTATATACTAATGAATATGTGTAAAGCATTTATGAAGAAATACTCAGATATAAATATAACAAAACATTTACAAGATCTTTATGCTGAAAATTACAAAATACTGGTGAAAGAAACCAAAGAAGGTCTAAGTAAATAGAGAGGCATAATGTGGTCATATATTAGAAGACTCAACCTAGTAAAGATTCAATTCCCCCAAAACTGATCTATATGTTTAGGGCAATTCTTATAGAAATCCTATCAAGCTTGTATTTTTAGACATAGACAAAAGTACTCTAAAATATATGGAAAGTCAAAGTAATTAAAATAGCTGTAACCAGTCACCGAGGAATCACTCTGCCCAATGCTATGGAATATTACTCAACTATAAAAAGAAACAAAGTATTGATCTCTGGAACAACTTGGAGGAATCTCAAAGGAATTATGCTGAGTGAAAAATAAACAATGCCTTTTCTGCATCAGTCGAGATGATCAAGTGATTTTTCTTTTGATTTATTAATGTGGTGTATTACACTGATTGATTTTCTTATGTTGAACCAGCCTTGCCTGCCTGGTATAAAACCCACTTGGTCATGATGAATAATTATTTTAATGTGTTGTTGGATTCAATTAACAAGTTTTTTTTTGTTTTTGTTTTTGTTTTTTGAGGATTTTTACATCTATATTCATTAGGGAAATGTGTCTGTAATTTTTTGGTAATATCTTTACCTAGCTTTGTATTAGCGTGATATTGGCTTCACGGAATGAGTTTGGTAGTGTTCCTTTATGTTCAGTTTTTGGCAGAGGTTGCGGAAGGTTGGTATTAAATCTCTGAATGCTTGGTAGAATTCACCTGTGAATTCATCTGGTCCTGGGCTTTTCATTTTGGGGAGTTGTTTGCTGACTGTTTCAATCTCTTTAACTGTTATTGGTTTGTTGAGGTCTTCTATTTCTTCTAGGGTCAGTGTAGGAATTTGTCTGTTTCATCTATATTGTCTAGTTTATTGGTGCACAGTTGTTCATAACATCCTCTTTTGATCTCTTTTATTTCTGTAGTGTCAGTAGTAATGTCCCCATTTTCAGTAATGATTTTCTTTATTTGCTTCTTCTCATTTTTTTTTCCCTCGGTCTAGCTAAGGGTTTGTCAATTTTGCTGATCACCTTGAAGAGCCAACTTTTGGTTTTATTCATTCTCTTTATTGTTTTTTTGTTGTCAGATCATTTATTTCTGCTGATATTTGTTATTTCACTGCTTCTGCTTGCTTTGGGAATTGTTTGCTGTTCTTTTTTCTAGTTCCTCTAGCTGTGTAGTAAAGTTATTGGTTTTAGCTTTTTCTTCTTTTTTAATGTAAGCATCAAGGGCTATAAATTTCCCTCTTAGCACTGCCTTTGCTGCATCCCCTAGGTTCTGATATGTTGTATTCTCATTTTCATTTGTATCAGGATATTTATTGATTTCTCTCACAATTTCTTCTTTTACCAGTTGATTAAGAGTGTGTAATTTAATCTCCATATATTTAAGAACTTTCCTTTTTTTGCCTGTTGTTGATTTCCGGCTTTATTCCATTATAATCAGAGAAAGCGCTTAGTATAATTTCAAACTTTTAAAATTTATTGAGAAATGTTTTATGACCCAACATATGCTCTATCCTAGAGAAAGATCCATGAGCAGTTGGGAAGAATGTATATTCTGCTGTTTTGGGTTGCAATATTCTATATATGTCTATTAGGTTTAGTTCATTTATCATATTATTCAAGCTCTCTGTTTATTGATCCTCTGCCCAGATGTCTGTCCAATGCTGAGAGTGGTATATTGAAGTCTCCAACTATTATTGTAGGGACATCTATTCTCCCTTCAGTTTTGCCACTGTTTGCTCATGTAATTTGGGGCATCCTGGTTAGGTGCATATACATTTATATAATTATTTCTTCTTGGTGAATTGCCCCTTTTATTAATATATAATTTCCTTCCTTGTCTTTCATAACAACTATGCCTCTAAATTCTATTTCATCTAGTTCTTTTTCTTGGTTATTACATGTATGGAACATCTTTTTTCCAGCCTTTCACATTCAATGTATTTGTATCCTTGGGTCTAAGGTGAGTCTCTTGTAGTCAGCATATAGATGGCTCATATTTTCTTATCCATTTCACCAGTCTGTGCCTTTTGATTGGGGGAGTTTAATCCATTAACATTTAATGTTATTACTGTAAAGGCATTTCTTACTTCACCCATCTTTACATTTGGGTTTTATCAATCATATTTTATTTTCACCCCTCCTTTACACTTTTAGTTACTTTTACTGATATAATTTCATTTCTAGACTCTTTTCCAAGCCTCTCTTCCTTGTCTTTTTCTTTTCAGGCTGTAGCACTTCCATTTTAATTTCCTGCAAATCCGGTCTCTTTGTTACAAACTTTCTTAGTTTCTGTTTATTTGTGAATATTATAAACTTGCCTTATTTTTGAAAAACAATCTTGCAGTATGTAAGATTCTTGGCTGGCAGTTTTTCTCTTTCAGTATCTTAAATATATCAAATCACTGTCTTCTTTCCTCCATGGTTTCTGATGAGAAATCAGCACTTTATCTTATTGTGCATCCATTGTATGTGATGAATCACTTTTGTCTTGCTGCTCTGAAAAGCCTCTCTATCTTTGGCATTTGATATTCTGATTAGTAAGTGTCTTACAGTAGTTCTATTCAGATTTATTTGAATGGGAATGCATTGTGCTTCTTGGACATGGATATCTATATCCTTCAATAAGGGTGGGAAATTTACTACATTATTTCCTCAAATATTCCTTCTGACCCTTTTCCCTGCTCTCCTCCTTCTGGGACACACATGACACATGTGCCTGCATATCTCTTGCTTTCATTTAGTTCCCTGAGACCCTGTTCAATTTTTTCCATTCTTTTCTATCTGTTCTTATATATGTTTGCTTTTGGAAGCCTTGTCTTCAAGATCATTGATCCTTTCTTTTGTCTCTTCAAATCTGCTCTTATATACCTCCAGTGTATTTTTTTAAACAAATCAATTTATTGATACATAATTATAAAGTATAAACACATCCAAAGTGTACAATCAATGATGTTTGATATAATCATATAGTAGTGCATTCACCACTTCAGTCATTTGAATTTATTTCAACATTATGCAGAACAATTGCATTGTCCTCCAAACACCCCATTTTAAACTTATTCTTCCCTCTCACTCCCCTCAGAACCTCAGTGACCACTGCCTTTATATCCAGGTTATAAGTTCTTCCATTACTAAAACATAGGTCTACTTTATTCCATAGTTGCATTACCTCCTATGTTTGTTCATTCCTCAATCTTGAGAATTTGGGGTTGCTGAAGCCCACTCTGTTTCTGATTGAGTGGGGCTTAGATCCCATGGGGAAGATGGATAGAACTGTCTTCCTTGAAGTTGTACATACTCTGTTTTTTGGGATAGGCATTGTCCATCATCATTCTTTTGTTAGTTGTCCTGGGCAAGTCCAATGAACTGGAGAGTAGGTGTTGGCTGCAACTCTAATGAGATTCAGGGCTCAATGGCATATGAACGGCTGGAAGATTTAAGTCTCTGTGACACATATTCAACAGATATAGTGCTAATTATAGTTTTTAATAAAAGGGGCATAAGAACCATGTGTAGGAAAATTATAAATGAGTCCAATTCCAATACATGGGGGGATAGGTTATTATATATTCCAAGGAAAGGCCCACTGACAGGTTGCTGAATTCCTTGGATTGTCTGCCCTGCCTGTAGTGTCTAGATGTCTGTAGAGCTCCTATGCTTGAGGCACTGCTACTGTGGCAGTCAATGAGATCCCCTGAGACATGCATAAGCATAACCTCTGGAATGATATCCTGAGCCACATTGAACTCTCTTAGCTATAAAAACTCATTTGTATTTAATATTTCCCCCTTTGGGCCAAGGTCTTTTTCCAAATACATCACTACTTGGCACTTGGTAATAATCCCTTGGTGCCAGTGAGGCTATTCCCAGAAGTCATGTCCAGGAATGGCCTCCCTGAGTTTTTTTTTTTAAGATTTTATTTATTTATTCATTTATCCCCCCCTTGCTGCTTGTGCTCACTGGGTCAGCTAACCACGCCGTGCGGGCGGGCTTGCCTTCACCAGGAGGCCCCAGGAACCGAACCCAGGGCCTCCCATATGGTAAATGGGAGCCCTACTGATTGAGCCACAGCTGCTTCCCAGCCTCCCTGAGTTTATGTGCTGAGTGTGGCTTAGAGAGAAGCCACATTTGAGCAACAAAGAGGCTTTCAGGAGGTAACTCTTATGTGGTATGTAATTCTAGGCTAAGTTTCAATTTCAGAATAATAAGGTTCATAAGTACAAGTATCAATATCAAGGGCCTGGTGTATTGGTTTGTCCTTCTTTGCTAGGCACTGTACATATACTCTAGGGTTTCTTGCCACTCTATTAGAAAATGTAGCAGGACTCCCCAGGATGGGATTCAATATTCTTTTGGTTATTGTTGGATCTCCACCCACCAAGACAACACCCCATGACCACTTGAACATATTCATATTTCATAGAGGCATGCCCGAGGTGCAGCCTTTCCCTCACATCCTGCTACCTCTGACACACTGCAACAATGATCCTCCTTTGCCACAGATGCAACCCTTCTGCAATACAAAACCTCCCCAAAAACTAAGGCAAAAAATAAATGAATAAAAATAATAATAATAAAAAATAACAAAACACATAAAAAAATTTTCATTGTGTCTTTCATCATGGTAAGATCTGTTATCTTTTATGTACAGTGATAATTTCTTCTGTATGTCCTCTCAGTGTCTTTTTTTTTTTTCACTTTATTTTCAAAGAAACTTTAGGTTACAGAAAAGTCACATAGAGAATATAGGTGATTCCCATATACCCCACCCCTCCTCCTCTCACATTTTCCCCTATTAATAGCATCTTACATGAGTATGGTACATTTGTTACAACTGATGAACAAATATTGAAGCATTAGTAGTAACCATGGTCAATGGTTTACATTATGGCTTACATTTTGCACCATATATTTTTATAGGTTTGACAAAATGTATAATGGCCTGTATTTGTCATTGCAAGGTTATGCAGAACAATTTCAATACCCTAAAAAATGCCCTATGTTCCATCTATTCTCCTTCCCCTTCCTCAGAACCTCTGGTAACCACTAAGTTTCAATTTTTGAAGAATAAGGTTTGTAGTTACATGCATTAATATTGATGGCTTGACATATTGGTTTGTTTTCTTTTATTAGGCACTGCCTATGTTCTCAAGAGATTCTTGCCACTCTAATTGAGAACATAGCAGGATTCCCCAGGATGGGAGATTAATATTTTCTTGTTTATTTTGTGGGTCTGCACCCACTGAGATAACACCCTATGACAATATGAACACTTTCATATTCCATAGAAGCATGCCCTAGGTGCACTCTATCCCAACTATCCCCCTACCCCCAAATAAATTAATTGCATTTATTGTGACTTTCATTCCCATAAGCTCCACTGTTTTTGTATATATGCTTTCAAATTCTTCTTTGTTCTCATCCAGGTCTTCTTAATATCATTAATCTCTTTAGCCATCTGTATTAGTAAGCCAAAGGGGTGCTGATGCAAAATGCCAGAAATCTGTTTGTCTTTATAAAGGGTATTAATTGGGGTAGAAGCTTACCATTACCAGGCCATAAAGCATAAGTTTCTTCCTTCACCAAAGTCTGTTACTACGTGTTAGAGCAAGACAGCTGCCGACATTTGCCAGGGTTTAGGCTTCTTGGGTTCCTCTCTTCCCGGGGCTCCATTTCTCCTAGCCTAGGCTAGGGCAGCAATCTGACATGGGTGGAAAGAAGAAGGTCCCTATCATCACTGTGATTTTCAATAAGTCCCACCTCCCCTCAAGCCAGTGGTAGAGTTAAAATGGAGGCTACTTGACTCCTTCTGACTTCAACAGGTTCAAACTTTACCTGTTCTTAGCAGTGGACTTTATCCAGCCAAATTTACTAATCAGTAGCTGATATCGGTGCCTGATCATCTCTTCCTCTTCCATTTTTGGAGCTTCCCATTCCAGCCAAGTAATAGCTCCCAAGGCATCTTATGCCATCAGTCGGGCATAGGCACCAGTCTCCACAGCATGGAGTGCTCTTCTCACAAATCTACCCTGCAGATGGATAGTCTTCTCCTTTCATTCTTTCAAGGATGTTCTGGGATGCTCTTCTGGTCTCCTGAGCCCCCCAAACAGGTGATTTACATAGCTCTGGGTGATTACTAACTGCACTGTAGTATGAGCTGACTCTTTGAACACCCTACTCTGCCACTATCTTGCCCCTCCTCTTGCCTTTTTTATTTTAGTTATGGGTTTCTATAAGAAAATATCTTATTAGGAAAATATTTATACAGAGCTAATTCTTTTATGGCAGTGTTAAGCTCCATCCATTTCTAGAATGGACTAAGCTACTGTGGTGGTTTGGAACTTTATGTAGCCCAGAAAAATCATGTTTCTATCGATAATCCACTCCTGTGCGTGTAAACCTGTTGTAAGTAGACCTTCTAATGAGGTTACTTTATTTAAGGTGTGGCCCAGGGTGGTCTTAATTCTTTTACTAGAGTCATTTATAAGAGACTGAAGTTCAGACAAAGAGAGAGAAAGCCATAAAAGCAATAAGCTGAAATAAATGAAACCAGAAAAGAAGGGAGAGACCAGCCAATGCAGCCATGTGCCTTGCCATGTGACAGTGGAGCCCAGGATCACTGACAGCCAGTCTTCAGGAAGAAAGCATTGCCTAATGATGCCCCAAGTTGGACATTGTCTTGGCCTCAAACTGTAAGCTAATAAATCCTCATTGTTTAAGTCAGTTCATTTTATGGTATCTGTTTTCAGCAGCTTCGCAAACAAAAACAGATACATCTTTAACCATTATTAGGATTAGATTACAGTTGATGGCGACTTGTTGGTTTTCATTTTGCTCTATTTTCCTTGATAAAGCCAGGCAAACCAAAGCTTTTTATTCATCCATTTTCTTTTTGCTCCTTCTGGAGGGTTAACTCCACAGGTCCCTCATTATATTTGACTGTTATTATGCTAGATTTTATTCTTCATCTTGTTAAAGTTCCTGGACCTCACTTTCCCCGGGTACTCTGATAACAATGGATTTTGCTATAGTCGTATTATGTTGATGTTGTTCTCATTACATTTGTATTTATTCTTTCCATGTGATAAACATTTTTTTTCCCACTGGGGAAGTGACCTGAGTAGAAAAGATTGCTTTCCTTTCATTCTTTAGCACAATTTAAATTGGTCTAAAAGATTTTAAACATTTTATTTGGAAAATTTTACATCTTCAAATATCTCTCAAAAATAGTTATTTATTTTAAATTGACAAGGTTTAAAATATTATGTTGTTCTACAGTTGGATCTAGAAAATATATAAAGGAAATAAAAATCACTCTTAAGCCCCACTCCGCATTCAGAGAAAACTGTTCTTAAGATTCTGAAGACTATTAATATATTTTATAATATTTAGAATATGTAAATACATAAGTGTGTATATATGTATATATGTATTATTTTATATACATTTCACCTACCTTTTAAAGAGTTTAATAATATATTATTAAATGTTTCCTAATGTTGATAAAGTGACTTCTGTAAAATGATTTTCAAAGGTGCAATTACCATGGAAATACAAGCACGTACATAGAAATGTACATGGCATCCAAGTTTTTGCTATTGTATTAATTCTCTAAGGTATTGTTCATACATTTTATTCATAGTAAGGATTTTCATGAAAATAATTATTTGGAATACTATTTTGAATCTTGATATGTTTTTGTATGCTTTACAAATTTATTTAGCATTAAGAAAACATTTCAAATCCATCTTGCAACTAGAGAACGAATAAATCAGATTCGAAATAGATTAAAATCATTTTTCTTTTATGCCAAATATCTTGTCTGGGCCATGACTAAGTCATGGTATACTTAAATGAATGAATGAAACACTCTTCTCTGCTTCATTGGGAGCTATACTTTCAGGCACTAACCTTTATCTTTACTCCTGTTTCCTAACAAGTTTGTTTCAGTACTCTGATTGGTCATTTAAATAAACTCTGCCATGATATCTTGAGTTTTCTACCTACCAATGGTTGTTTTATCCCACATCTACATGGTTATAATTGTTATTGTATTCATTCAACTACAACATTGGAACTACAAGCTGAATCTTAAAAATACCTTTGAAAGATCACAAATATTTGACCACTAAATATCTCTTTAAGTTCCAATATTTTTCTAACCTTCAGAACATTTTTGCGTACACAAAGACTGCATAGAAAGTAAAACTTCACACTGCCAGCAAACTATTTTTGTATATAGCAATAGAAATTACTGCAGAAAATGTTAGTGACACACTTTCATTGTCAAAATGTGACAAGGTAATAATTTCATATGTAAATGTGAAAAGGTTTTCTTTCAAGATTGCAAAAAGGGAAATAATTTCAACTACATTAGTTCCCTTCCTGTTTTTACTACCATCAATAACTTCAATTCAGGACTTGTTTCTGCACAGCATAGAGTAATGGCCTTCTGTTTTTCTTCTGTTCCATTCTACCCTGTATAAGACTGTGAGGTTATTCTTTCTAAAATACAGACCTGATCATTTCAGCCATCTGCTAAAACCAAACAAAATAGAACTGCCAATGGCTTCTCAATGCTACAGTTTAAACTCTTCAGGTTGAATTTTAAGGCACTCAGTGAGCCAACCTTGAGCAGGCCTCCGCTGTCCTCTCTAGATTCGTTTCTCATTATTCTTTTTCATGAATGCTACACTCCAGCTAGTCTTAACATCGTGTTGCCTGAACACCTCTCCTTTTTCTGTTTAATTTTACCTCCTCTTGATTTCTTGATTTCCACCATACTTTAAAATGCCACTTCACTATATAGCTTTCCATGAGCCAAATGGGCAGTTATGATCCTGTCTTGCTTTTTTGCATCTTGATAGTAGTGTTCAGTATATTTTTCTTTTAAGTTACAAACAAACCAAAAGCAAAGGGAAATAGTTGTAAAATTATGCAAAGTATATAAAGTATCTTATTGCTATCTCTATCCAGGAAGCCTTGGAACTGCAGGTACTTTAAAGTTAAGATTTGTGCTTTACTTCATTTTGCTCCCTGCTCCCTGCTCCTGACCCTCCCCCCTTTATAACTAACAGTTTTTGCATAAAATATATGTATAATAAATGTTTGCTGAATTGAACAGAATCACTAAAAATATTTTAAATTGAGTTATTCTTGTTTGCCTTGGAATTTAAGCTAACATTTTCTTTTCTCATTGTACTGGCTCACTAAGTTGTGATTTTTCGTTTGATAGGTAACAGGTCACTGTGCCTTGGGTTCACATTGATATTTGGAGTTGGCTAAACCTAAAGATGCCAGACTGTACTTTTCCACCTGCTGTTCCAGCTGAGGGTTTAATGTTGGAATTTAAAGCTGATTCACGCAGGTAGGGGAAATGACTGCCAACCATCTGACACTGTGGAGATTTAGGCCAGATAGAAACTTGCCTTAAAAAGTCAAACCAGTTTCATTCTGTCAACTTGAGTTATCTTGAATGTCTGCTTTTACATCATATTTAATTACATTATTATTATTTTTTCAGGTCAAAGTCACTGAAACATCTTATGTACATTTCAAAAATACCTGGGAAGTATACATAGGAATGTGATCGTAAAAATATTGATGCTGGACTAGAGGTAGAAGAAAATAATAACTATTCCCTGTATTTAATTTCCATCAATGGTCCTAAAACCTGGAGCTGAGATTCTTAAAAAAGAGCATTAAGGAAATTTCAAGGTAGCTATAAAGATGGCTATTTTCATAGCTCCAAATAACTATTTTGTCATAAAAGATGTAAAGATTTTTTAGTATAAGTGAAATGATCCAGCAATCATTTCCTCTGGAATTTTTTCTTTCTTCTTCTTCTTCTTTTTTTAATACAGTCTCTATAGCATTTAAAGGGATACTGGAGATGTGGGATTCAGAGATGTTTGGTGATAATGGTAACTTTCAGACAAATAAAATAGCAGGAAGCAGGCTGATTGCAATATGAAAATACTAAAGCAAGGTCCTCAAGAGGTCAGATATCAAACACCCGCCATTCAACAGAGCTTATTAAAAAGTGATTACAGAGTCACACAAGGATGTACTTTGATTTAATAGGACCTTATTAATTTTCTAAACTACTATCTTCCTAAGTATTATAAAGGCCTACTTGAGTGGGAGAGAATGTTTTTTTCTTATCACAGATATCTACTGAGAAAATACCTACTCTGTTTTGGCTGTCTGCAATTTAAATTGTAAGATAATTCAGTACCATCTTATTCTCATACACAGTTACACAGATGTTGCAATAAATGAGCAACATTGACTCATACTGTGTCTAATGGCCAAGAGTGATGGAAATGAAGACAATTGATATTCCCTAATGATGAATTATAAAGTAGGCTGTTTAAAATTTCAAGACTTTTCTGATCAGCAAAGCAGGCCAGCAGCCAATTTATGATTCTCACATTTTGATTCAGAACTCTAGAGGAATCCAATACAAGAAATGTATCTCGATTTTCTCTTTCTTGCCTTTCTCTATCATTTTCTTCATTTTGTATAATTACCTTCCCCCTTCAGTGTATACTTTAACAAATTATGATGTATAATATTTCAATCTTCAATACTTTCAGATAAAAGAGGTTTCTTGTTCAGAGATAGTGTGCTAGTTCATTACCTAAACAGGATTATATTATCTAAATAGGTACCTGATGCTTTTTGTTATTGATAATGATTACCTAAAAATCCTATACATGATGAGCTCTGAAGGAAAGAGTGGATTCTTTCGGGAACTAAAATTAATTCATTAAACATTTATTTAGTGGCTCTTATGTGCCAGGCATTGTACAAGATTTTAGGGATACAAGAAAGATAAATACTGAATAATTATCTCCCAGAAAATTACCATCTCAAAGAAGGTGGCAGGCACGTTAACATAGAAGTCTCTGTGGGTGAGAATGAAACCAAAGGAGAGAAACTTTAGGAGTTCTGAGAGTATTTGGGAGGGAAAAAAATTGGGACAGCATTTTTTCATTAGCTGTTTTCTTCCCACTTTTTTTTTTAAAATGTAATTTTTATTTTGCAACTTCTTGATTTGTAACTAAAATTTTGGATCTGTTGATAGTGGAATTTAGGAAGAGCTGAAAGGACAAAGGGAGGTAGCTCATCACTTGGGCGGGGGCTTCACATGGGGGAATACACAGATTGAAATAACTACAGTTTGTGGGCTGCACCTCAGATTTGCAAGTATAGAGTCTGGGAAGCCTGAAAGAGAGTGATTAACACTAGTAAAACTCAAAATATATAAAGCAGAATGCCTATGAACTCACAATGGGCAGCCACGATAAGACTAGATGTGCCCTCTCTCCGAATCATTGTTCTCCCAATAATAGGCCATTTGAGAAGCCAAACTGACAAGGAGGTAAATGAGTACAGTAAATATGGGAAGAGAACAAAGAGAGGTGACCACTCTTAAAGTATATTTTATCCAGGCAACAAAGAAGCTTTATATTGTTTTGGCCTCAGAACAGAAAATTCCCTTTTAATGCCAGAATGCTTATCATCTTCAGATTTATGCTTCTGTGTATACAACATAACAACTGACACATTCTCCAATCTCTGACTCATTTTCGTAATTAACACTGGATCCTTATCTCTCAAGAGCTTATACGCCAAAGAAAGATGGCAGGTTCATTAATAAAGAAGTCTGCATGGGAGAGGGTAAAGCCAAAGGAATGAGTTTTGAGACAGTTTAGTAGACACAAATAGATAGTACCATGCTGATAAAGTCCCTTATGCTAACAGAGTTATTTCTTCAGACAGGTGGCAGTGCAATTGATTATGCTTATAAGTTCCATCTATTTCTAAAATTGATTAAATTATAGAAGCATTCATTATTAAGATTAGTCCAAAGCTGGTGATAACTGAGACTGCCTTAGTCATGCAGATGGAAGCTTTTTCTTTACCTATTTTCTGTTTGCTCTTTGGGTGGGTCATTTCCACAGGTGGCCCATTACATTTGGTAGCTATAATTCTTAATTTTAATTGTTAATTTGCTGAATTCCCAAGAATGTCTTACTTGCTGTTCATATGTCTGTATAACAGTCATATGTTTCCTATTGACACTGCTCTCATTTGAATAACTTATATTTACCCAATGCATGTGGTGTACATTTTTACCATAATGTTGGCTTGAGTTTCAAATATATTTTATGTGCTTTCCTGCTATTCTTTGGCCTAATTTAAATTGGTATATTAATTGAGAAGGAGACATTTGAATAAGTGTTATTTGTGTCACAAGGAAGATAATGAAGTCTGAAATGCATTAAAGTGGACATAACATCAATTCCTGCTTCTGCCCATAACACACAGTATAAATGGGCAAATCTCCATAATTCTCAATGCTTCAACATTTTAATCAATAAAATAATCTATAAGTTGTCTTTCAGTAGCAGAAATATATTCTAAATCCAATTACAAACCGTATCATTATACGGTGGTGCAAATAATTCTCCTCTCCATCAATCTGGTTTTGTGGTTCTCAATCTCAGTTGCACATTACAATCACCTGAGGAACTTTTTAAGAAATGGATGCCTAATTTCCATATATGGTATAAAGCAGGGTTTCTTAACAAGGGGTAAATGAGCTTGAATTTAAGTTAAAAAAAAAACAAACAAACATTCTTGTGGGGACGTGTTGGTGCATGTGTGATATATTTATTAAATAATACACAGTCTAGTGTGGACTTAGTAATGGGTCAGTGGTTTTCACCTGACTGGCAAAGGCATCCATGGAACAAAAAAGGTTAAGAAACCCTGGTGTAAAGGATTGAATTACTATAGCAGTTTGATTCTATTTATGAATTCCAAAAAGAAATATAGATTATGTTAGTAAACTGGTCGGTTCCTCCGATGGGATAACCATTTGATTGTATTAGATTCAGCTGAGACATCTGATTAAATTATGTTAAGGTAAGGGCTCTGATCCAACCACATCATTAGAGTGCAACTCAGCCATGTTCAAGTCTTAATCATTTTCCTGTGAACTCATTTGCAAATAGTATTTTTGAATATGTTAACGTGAGTCTGTGTATGGACTCATTTGTGAATAGGATCTTCTAAGACCCTATTTAGAAGAGGCTAAATTGAATCAGAATGGGCCTTAATCAATATTACAGGAGTCCTTATAAGCAAAGGAAATTGGACATGGAGGTACAAGCCAGAGGTCTGAAGAAGCCAGAGAATGAAGCAGTTGGTCATTTGATGGTGGCAGAGATGCAAAGATTGTAGCAAGCCAGCACTATAATGCTCCAGGAGAAAACATAACCTGTTGAGACCTTGGTTTTGGACTTCAAGTCTTCAAAACCATGACACAATAAATTCCCATTTTTTAAGCCAACTCATTATGTGGTGATTTTAAAGCAGACCAGACAAACTAAGACACACATGTATTCTAATTCTCTACAGTTAGGGCCATTCATTTGTAAGAATACTAATGAATATTATTCTGATTGTTTTTTGAGACAAGAGAAGTGAGGAACATGAGAATGTTGAAAATATTAAGGTTCAGAATGCACCCCTTTGAGTTAATAAATTGGACAGACTTTGTCCTCATTTAGCATATGATTCCTTTTTTACTGTTGTATCAAGAAGCCATATTTCTAAGAAAAGTAAATCAGTTGAAAAAGTAAATCAGGATCTAATTTCAGGTTAGTCTTAAAATTGGATAAATCAACTGGGAGAAAACCATATGATGTAGGAATGTTGAGGGAAATAGACCAATGGCAGCAGTTCTCATTTCTGGTAAGGAATTAAAGAAAATACTCTCCATGGAACTTGGTACCAGGCAGAACTGCTGAGTGGAATTACTTGCTTGAAGGATACCAGACTCAACTCTGTTCCCTTCTTTCTGAAAATGTTGCTGGAATTGGGGTCCCACAGTAGAGTGAGAGTGACCCACTTTGGGAGCTAGAAGGGTACTACAATTTCCTTTTGTTGCCAGCACCATCCTTCATAAATAGGCTTTTCTTCAAAGTACCTGGATATTGACAGCTTCAATGCATTGGGCAAAACTAGGTGGATTAAAGACTTCACTAACTATTTAGAAGTCATTCAGATCAATAATTATGCCTTGGAATGTCCTATGACAGAGTAAAGTAAGCATTAATTCTATGCAGAGGTGATTTAAAAAATTAACATAACAAAACAAAAAAACTCAAGGGGTTTGGGCCAGTTAAATGTGTAAGGAAGAACAAAGCTAACCAAAAATCACCTTGTTAACCAACTTATATGACTTTTAGAGGAACTAAGTACAAAGGTCCATTGTGATAACATGAATGGTAAAAGGATTTTCAGAAGCATCCCAGAAGTAATGATCTTCTAAAAAATAAATGGAGAAGCCAATGATGATTAGTATCCATTCCCATGTAAATGAAAACTGATTGAAATTTTTCTTTTGATCATGGAGAGACACCAAATCCAGATGCTGCTCCTTCTCAAGTTTTCTCTGAGAAGATGTTTAAGGGCCTGATAATACCCAGTCACAAAAGTTGGCCTCAGAAAGTTAACCTGCCATTTTATTCACTGTTTTTCTATGGGAAGATGCATAAGCCAATGGTAAAATTTTAAGATATGTATTTTCTGTGATATGCAGAGAAAGGAAAGGAATGGACAGCCACCCTCTTTGCCACTGCTTTCTAAATAAATTGCATTATACTTTAAGAGACTGAATATTACAAGTAATTGATTTAGACATCATTTATGGTATGGAGAATTGGGAAGAGATATTTTTACTCCTGGATTCTGGTGAGTTCTAGAATTATTGGGGATATGTATTGGTAGATTTCCTAGAGAGACCACAGCTAAGGAAATCTGAGCTTAGCCAAAGGCATGTTCTATGGGGGAAGACACCAAGAAGGTTTGATATGGGCTGAGCATATTTCTACAGAATATATAAATAAGAAAGGCTACCAAATATATTCTACCATCGAGTAGGCTGCCTTTTCACTTTCTTGACAAACTCCTTTGAAGTACAAAGTTTTTAATTTTGAGGAGGTCCCATTTATCTATTTTATATTTCATTGCTCACACTTGGGGTGTATAGTTTATGAAACCAATTACTACTACAAGATCTTATAGATGCTTCCCTACATTATCTTCTAGGAGCTTTATAGTCCTGGCTCTTATATTTAAGTACTTAATCCATCTTTAGTTAATTTTTGTATAGGGCATGGGATGGTGCTCCTCTCTCAATTTTTGGATATGGATATCCAGTTCTCTGAGCACCATTTGTTGAAGAGATCATTCTGTCCCAGTTGAGTGGGCATAGTGGCCTTGTTGAATATCGGTTGACCACATATGTGGGGATCTATATCAGAACTCTAAATTCTGTTCCATTGGTCAGTATGCCTATCTTTGTGCCAATACCATGGAGTTTTGACCACTGTAGCATTGTTGTATGCTTTAAAGTAAGGTAGAATGATTCCTCCAATTTTGTTTTTCTTTTTCAATATGTTTTTGGCTATTCAGGATCCTTGCCTTTCCAAATAAATTTCATAATTAGCTTTTCCAATTCAGTAAAAATGCTGTTGTAATTTTTAGTGGGATTGCATTAAGTCTGTAAATCAATTTGGGTAGTTTAGTCTTCCAATCCATGAACACAGAATAATCTTACATTTATTTAGGTATTCTTTGATTTCCTTTAATAATGTTTTGTAGCTTTTTGAGTTTAAGTCCTTCATATCTTTAGTTAAGTTCATTCCTAGGTATTTGATTCTTTTAGTTGTTATTGTAAATGGAATTTTTAAAATTTCTTCCTCAGATTGCTCATTATTGGTATAAAGATGTGTGGGGAGGTATGCACCTGGGGCATGCCTCTAATACATATGAATATGTTCAAGTGTCATGGGGCATTGTCTCGGTGGGTGGAGACCTACACAATAACCAAAGAGTATTGAATTCCTATCCTGGGAAGTCCTGCTACATTTTCTAATAGAACAGTAAGAATTCCCTGAGTACATGGGCAGACCATTATACTAGTTCCTTGATTTTGATGGCTGTACTTATGAACCTTTTCTCAAGAAATTGAAACTTAGCCTAGTATTATATATTGCCTAAGAGTTATCTCCTGAAAGCTTCTTTGTTGCTTAAATGTGGCCTCTTTCTAAGACAAACTGAGCATATAAATGCACTACCTTCCCCCAGGCATAGGACATGACTCCCGGGGGTGAGCCTCCCTGGCACTGAGGGGGGTTATTACCAATTGCCAACTAGCAATGCATTTGGAAAAAGACCTTGGCCAAAAGGGGGAAATATTAAATATAAACGAGTTTTTATAGCTAAGAGATTTCAAAGTGAGTTGGGAGGTCATTCCAAAGGTTACACTTATGCATGTTTCAGCAGGATCTCGACTGCCACAGTAAACAGTGTATCAAATGGGGCACCTGAGGCTCTAGAGACACCTAGACACTATAGGCAGTGCATACAATTTGGCACCCTGTCAGTGGGCCTTACTTTGAAATACATGCTCCCCAGTGTAACAGAGTGAGACTCATTTACAATTTCCCTACACATGATTCTTCTGCCCCTTTTGTTTGAACCTACAATTAGCAGTGTACTCATTAAATATATGTCCCAGAGACTTAATCTTCAGTGTGTCCCTATGCCAGTTGAGTCCTGAATCTCAGCAAGAGTTGCAACACCTCCTCTCCAGTTTATTGGATTCACCCAGGACAACTAACAAAAGGATGATGTTGGACAACACCTATCCCCCAAAACAGAGACTATATACAACTGCAAGCAACACAGTCCAACCATCTGTCCCATGGGATCCAAGCCCCCTCTCAATCAGATACAGAGTGGGCATCACCATCTCAAAGTCCTCAAGATTGAGGAAAGAACAAACTTAAGGGCAGAATGGAACTATGGATTATAGTAGACTTATTATTCTAGCAATGGAAGAACTTGTATCATTGATGTAAAGGCAGTGGCCAACAGAGGTTCTGAGGGGAGAGAGATGGAAGAATATGTGTAACATGGGGCATTTTGGGGACATTGGAATTTTCTTGCATGGCATTGCTTTGACAGTTACAGGCCATCATATATTTTGTTAAAACCTATAAAATCGTGTGATGCAAAGTGTAAATTGTAATGTAAACTATAGTCCATGGTTAGTAGCAAAGCTTCAATATGTGTTCATCACTTATAACAAATGTATATGAGAATCCCCTATATTTTTCATGTAACATTTATGTAATCTAAAGCTTCATTTAAAAAAATTAACTAAAAAAAAAAAAAAAAATGGCATCTGTATTAGTCAGCCAAAGGGGTGCTAATGCGAAATACCAGAAGTGGGTTGGTCTTTATAAAGGGTATTTATTTGGGGTAGAAGTCCACAGTTTCCAGCCCATAAAACATAAGTTTCTTCCCTTACCAAAGTCCATTGCCACGTGTTGGAGCAAGACAGCTGCCGACGTTTGCCAGGGTTCAGGCTTCTTGGGTTCCTCTCTTCCTGGGGCTGCATTTCTCTCCGGGCTTAGCTCCTGACAAGGTCAGCTGTAGACTGTAGACTATCAGGTGAATGGCTCGCTTCTCTTCTCCTGGAGCCTTCTCTCCAACATCAAAACTCCAACATCAAAACTGCTTCTCAAAAACTGCTGCAACTCTGTTCTTTGTGATGCCTTTTATATTTTATTCCCCACCCCCCAAGGGGTGGGGCTCAACACCCTACTGAAGTGGCCCAGTCAACACCCTAATCATAACTTAATCATGCCCAGATGAACAGATCAGTTTACAAGCATAATCCAATATATGTTTTTGGAATTCATAATTACATCAAATTGCCCAACAGCTACAGCAGCTCATGGGTGTTTTAGATCTTTAGGACAGTTTGGTCAGCAGCTGTCTCTGCCATTGCAGTCCTGGTTTGAACTTCAGGCCTACATTCTCTCTACTTTCACCTTTCTACTGCCTTAGTCAATGATCATTCAGAAACAGCCTTGTCCTATTCTTGCTTCAATATTAGAAAAAAATCAATAAATTCTTAACCTGGTAATATGGATATGTATAAGTATAAAGTATTTACTGAAAACTTAAAATGCAGGTATTTTCTTTGTCTCTTAATGCCAAATAGGGAAAAATATCTAAATAGTTTTGAAAAGGAATGATTATACTGTGAAATATTGGTAGTAGGCTATTAAATTTGTAGCTATTATGTCTCAAAAATGGTAGTACAACTAATAACTTATTAGAGACTCCTATTGTCTGAGGAAAAGTTTTCAAGTGTAATGTCAAAGTCATTTTGTTTGATGAAAATAAATCTAAACATCATCAGAGTTAAGTGGGAAGTCAGAAAAGTGAAAACAATTATTTAGGTAGCTTTGGTTTTAATTATGTCTGAGATTTAATTACTGCAATTTGTATATAGAACATTTACAGATTTGACTTAGTGTGATTTAGAACAGATTTCTAATGAATATTTTAAAATATACAATTCCACTAAATTTTTAATTGATCTATTTTATCCCTAACTTGGAGAAAGAAATAATTTTTGTAGTATTTATTCTTCCTTCTGGGTTGTGTTGATCTCTAAGATTAAATGAAGTCATTAGTGTTTGATGTTTGCCATATAAAGAAAAGGTTAGATGACATATACTTTTAATAGACATGGGTTTCTTTAGAGAAGTGTAATGTTTACTTCTCTATTAGTATTAATATGAGTTGGAAATTATAATTGATGGTGACAGAAAAAAAGAATATATGTGTTTTCAATGATATGCTTTCAATAAAATATATACTCAAATCTGTTCCCAGAATGGAAAAGCCTTTAATTAGACACTATATTTAGAAAAAAGTTTTGCTAATGCTTTTGTCACTAATACTTTGCCTCAAATTGAGTCAAAACACATTTTGTCATTTTTAGGGAGCATGAAGTACAAAATAAATATAGTCAGCCACATGAGGCAGGACCTTCCCAGGTCAGAAAGCTTTAAGGATTACAGAGAAATTGATATTTGTCTAAACTCCAACTCTAAAAAGATCAGTGAGACCACCTGAGCATGCCCCCCTGAGCTGATAAGAGAAGGAATAAGAAGTACATGGGACTTGCACAACAACTGAAAATGTATATCCATATGATTTTTACAAACTAAGAGTCAAAAATAGCTACTAATTGTAGGCTAAAGTTACAGGAGTTAGGCCCTGTTATCCCATCAATTAATGATATAGGTAAAGTAAAGACATGAAAATTTGATGACTTCCTCTGACATCCTTGATTGAATTTGAGTGAATAAGTGCTGTGTGATTTATGGAGCTGGTCTGTGAGAAGGGATAATATAATTGTAGTCCTTCTATTTCTGTCCTTTACAACTCTCCAACTACCTAGCTTAAGGTATCACCATTCTTCATTAGAGAATTTAATAGTCTTCTTATTGGAGCCTCCTTTCATCATGACTCCTTCTAGTCCATTCTCTAGACAGCAGCCAAAGAACTTTGAAAATATATATATCAGGAGAAATACTTCTGTAATGGCAGAGAAAGGAGCTCCATAAATCCAATCTTCCATAACAACAGCAACACTTGAGAAATTGTCAAAATCAAACTCTGGAATTTAACCAAAGGCATTCAACGATCTGACAAGACATTTATTCAAGAGAAACTTTTACCTCAGTATAACAACAGGGTTCAGAGTGTGTTTATTTACCCTATTCCCACCCCCTTCTTACCAGTTCTAGGGCAGCCTTGAAAACCAGCAAGCAGCTTTATAGCCTTGGTCACTATGAAAACCAGCAGCTTTGAAAACTGCAGGGGCCGATCTGGGCTTGGAACTTCTGAAAAAG
Source organism: Tolypeutes matacus (assembly GCA_026826555.1). Classification (NCBI taxonomy): domain Eukaryota; kingdom Metazoa; phylum Chordata; class Mammalia; order Cingulata; family Chlamyphoridae; genus Tolypeutes; species Tolypeutes matacus. Next base: position 50,426,148 of record JAKSZT010053929.1, read on the forward strand.
CTACATCCCTAAAGCACTGTCACCATTTTACTTGTAAGGCAGCTCTCTGGAAAAGTCTCATTTGCAGGGTGTTATTATTTAAACTTATTCAGAGATTTCTCAATGTGGAAAGCCTTTGCCCAGGGGATTTATTGAAAACAATAAACTTTTTCAGTTTTTAATATTGCAGCAGCCAAATGCTACCATAACATTTAAGGGAAGCAAGGACTTTGCCCAAGTTTGAAAAAATAAAAAATAAAAGATCTGGAGAAGAAGATGTCTATAGACAACTTTGAAAAGTTCTGACATAGTTCTTGGGATATAGAAAGCTGTTTGTATGTGCAGGGCTGTGTGTATGCCTAAGAAAGCTCTTCAAGGGTTCCAATATTTCACTTGTGGCAGACCTCAAAACCCAGAGCAAGCAGGAAATTAATGCTAAAAAGACTTATAAACTACCAGAGCCTTGATGGCATGTCCCAACACACACACAGAGTTCCTCTTCAAAGGCTGGGCAATTAATTGTTCCAAGGAATTTAAGGAAAGCTCTGATCAATCATTAGCTAACCACTAAATTAATTGAGTACAGTGGCTACACACTATAGGCAATTATTAGTCCAGAGAATTCACTAAATAAATAAGTAAATAAATAAATAAATAGCAGCAACAATAACAAAACAGCAATAACAACAATTCTTGAAGAAGGAAGGATCTGGTTTCCATAGTCTACATTTTATTATTTAAAATATCCAGTCTTCAACAAAAATTAATGAGACATGCAAAAAACCAGGAAGATATGGCTCATACACAGGACAAAAAAAAACTCAATAGAAGTTGACTCTCATGGAGCCCAAATGTTGAACTTACTAGAAAATATTTAAAGGTAGTTATTGTAAGTATGTTGAAAGAACTAGGAATCATGTTTAATGAAGTAAAGAAAATCATGACAACAATGTCACATCAAAGAGTGTAAAAATAAAGAGAAAGATTATAAAAAAGAAACAAATAGAAATTCTATTTGAATTGAAAAGATCAATAACCAAAATGAAAAATTCACTACAGGGACTCAAAGACAAATCTGAGCTGGCAGAAGAAAGAATCAGCATACTTGAAGACAGTTCCACTGAGATTATCCAATCTGTGGAACAGAAAAAAAAAAAAAAAAAAGAATGAAGAAAAGTGAATAGATCTTCAGAGACCCATGGGCACCATTAAAAGGTTGGTGTATATATATATATATATATAATAAGAGTTCAAGAAGGAGAGGAGAGAAAAAATATTTGAAGAAATAATGGCTTTAAACATTCCAAATTTGGTCTAAGTAGTCAAGTAGCTGAATGAACTAAAAGTAGGAAAAACTCAAAAGATACACCCCTAGATGCATCATAGTCATATATTCTAAGGCCAAAGGCAAAGAGAGAATCTTGAAAACAGCAAGAGAAAAAAGGCTTATCATATACAAGGGATCTTCTGTAAGATTATCAGCTGGTTTTTCATCTGAGAACAGTGCGTTACATATTCAAGTGGTGAAATTAAAAAAGCTTTTAATGAAGAATTCCTTATTCAGCAAAAGCATACATCAAAAATTAAAATATTAAGACATTACTAGATGAACAAAAACTGAAGAATTTGTCACTAGCAGACTGCCCTGTAAGAAATATTAAAGGAAGTCCTTCATACTGAAATGAAAGGACAATAGCACCTCAAATCCACATAAAGATATGAGGATGGGTAATGGTAAATACATAGATAAATATAAAAGACAATATAAATGTATTTGTGTAGCTACTCTCTTCTCTTATGTGATATAAAATAAAGATGCATAATGCAATAATGTAAAACTATGCTGGAGGGCATAGAAATAATAGAAATAATACCACAAAGGAGGGCAGAGGGAAAAATGTTAGGGCAAAGTTTCTGCATACAGTTGAAATGAATTTAGTATTAATCCAAACTAGATTGCTTTAAAATTAAATGTTAATTGTAATCTCCAGAGAAACCACTGATAACTCAAAAAGTAACAGGAAAGAAACAGGATTAAATTGGCACTATAGAAAATACCTTTTTAACAGAAAAGAGACAGTAAGAGAGGAATAGAGAAGCAAAAAGAAATAGGAAAAATAGCAAAATAATATAAAATGATATATCATATTGTCTCATTTTTTCTGTTTAAAACTATTCAATGAATTTCTGTTGAATTTAGAAAAAAATTTGTTGAATGTAGAAAAAGTCAAACTTCTTACCTGGCTTACAAGGTTTTTCAAGATCCTGCCCTGACATTTTCTCCAAACTTCTCTCAAGTTATCTTACTCTTCACTCATTCTACTCTTGTCAATTTGGCTATCAATACCAAGCTTTCTTTCATGAATTTTGCATTTGCTGTTTTCTTTATCTGAAAGAGTCTTCCCATCGCTGGCTTATTTTCATCATTTATGTTTCCTGTTTAATATCACCACTTTCTTAGAAGACACTTTGACTACTACATTCTTCCATAATGTAAATTTCAAATAGTTCCTCTCTGATTCTACCTTCAACTTTCCAACCCACTCCCTCTAGTACTTTGGCTCAAAAAACAATTTAATCTATCAGAGGCATAACAATCCATTGATAAACTCTCCTATCTCATCCCTCCTTATCCATGGTAAATTCCATGGTCAATCATAGTTATTGCACCATTTGTGGTTGGTAAGCAAAGTAATGCCCCTTCCCCCCAAAGATATCCTCGTCCTAGTTCTGAATCCTGGAACTTGTATATGTCATCTTACATGTCAAATGGGGTTTTTCAAATTTGTTTAAGATTAAAACCTTAAGATGTGGAGAATATCCTGAATTATTCAGGTGGCCCTAATATAGTCCTTTCCTGGCAGTGACAGAAGGAGATATGACTATGGAAGTAAGCCATGGAGATATTCAACATTGCTTGATTTGTATGGAGGAAGGAGGACGATGAACCAAGGAACGTGGGTTGTCTCTAGAAGCTGGAAAAGTCAAGGAAATAGATTCTCCCCAGCAGCCTCCAAAAAGAAATATAGCCCTGCTGACACCTTGATTTTAGCCTGGTGAGAACGATGTCATATTTCTGAACTACAGAACTGACAGCAAATAAATTTGCATTGTTTTAAGTTGCAAAGTTTATAATTTATCATGATCTCAAGAGAAAATGCATACATTCTTGTATACATCAGTGTAGCTGAAAATACCTGAAGAAAAACATAAAACCTGCTGGCTGATATCCCTGTAATAGAATGATCATGACTCTCAAGCAAATATTTAATTGTGCACAACACTAATTTCTTATTCCATTCTATCTTCCATTCTCCTAGTAACAATTCCCTGCATTCTCCTATTTCTTCAACCCATCTCCAGATCTCCACATCCTTGTCTGATACTTTTTTCCTATGTCACAAAGAAACTAGAAACAAAAGAAAAGAATATGTACAAGGTTCCATGGCCCATCTATACACATATATCTGGCTGTATTCATACTCCCTTCTATAATATTTTTATGGCTGAGCTTCCATGATTATATCTAAGCCTAGTATATTCACTTATTCACTAGATCCCTGGATTCCTACTCAAGGAAATTATTTTAGCACTTTTTTATTCTTCCTCTTCTACCTTCAAAATCCATCCACAATCTAAATACTTCTCACAACCCCTGTTCCTGATACTTTGTCCATGTAGTTAAATCTCAGTCAATCTCAGTCTCATCTTGCTTAAACTTTCAGCTGCATCTGACAGAGTTAAAACATCTTTTTTCACTTGACATCCAGGGATGCCTGCTTGCTTCCTTTTCATGTGTCTCACTGGCCATATTTGCTAGTTCTTGCTGTCTTTCTTACACCTAAATTTTGTATTCCTTCAGAGTTTAGTCCTTGGAACTCTTCCCATTGTTGTTTTTAATCTACTTCTTTTGTCAATACCTATAAACCCGTGGCTTTAAATACTCCCTATATGCTGATGACTTCCAAATTTATGGTTCCAGCCAGGATCTGTCCCATGAACTCCAGACTTATATATCAAACTGTCTACTGGACAATTGTACTCGGAGGTCTGATATGTATCTACAGTTTGAAACGTCTAAAACTGAGATCCTAGAATGATGCTCCTTGAATAGGCCAGGCTGGCTTCCACCTCAAGCTCTTTGCATCTGCCATTCCATCTGCCTGGAAGGCTCTTCCCTTAAATATCCAATAATTTTCTTCGAAACACTTCCTTCAATTCATTGTTCAAATATCATTGCCTCCATGAGGCCTTCCCTGGTCATCCTTTCTAATGTTGCAAGCTCTTCCAGTGCCAACCCAGTTTTTAGGCTGATTTTCTGCTTTATTTTTCTCTTTAGCACTAATCATTTTCTAATACATGATATTTTCTTTATTGATTTTTTTGATTGTCAATCTCCCCTCCAGAATCTAAGCTCCATCCAGTAGGGTAGGTTTATTTTTTTGTTTGTTTGTTTTTCTGTTTTGTTCACAGCTTAATCTCTAGCACCTAGAAAAGAGACTGGTACATTTATTTTTCTTAACATGTTCAGTGAATAAATTAATTGATTGTTTCTATTATTAACAGGCCACACTTATAAACTCATTTACTTATATTTTTTGGTCAATATCCTCTAGCATATAGTATCCATGAGGGCAGAAAGTTTCTCTTCTTCCTAACTACACGAGTGCTTCTTATGAAGTGGACTTTACTTGACAGAACCAGGGAAAGGGACTCCTTTAAATTTCTGATATTCTCTTTACAAAAATGCAAACAATTAGGATATTATTTTCAGAGAATTTATAGATACTCTGAAGCCCACTCTTAAGATATATTGGAAATGTATGATTCCTACTTTAGTGAATGTCTTTTGCCAAATTGTAAGGGTCTGCGACCACATTTGAGAACATGAAAATAAAATCCTCATCACCTTCTATAATTGAACACAGGGTTAAAATAAATATTAATGATTTTGTGAGACATAGAAACAGTTCATTTCAAAAACATAGAGTTATATGTCTGCAGTTACCAAGGAGTTAAGAGAATAATATTTGTCTTATGTAAATGCTAAAATCATTTTATTAGTTTTCTTTTTGTTATGGTGGTTCAATACAACTTTATAAATTAAGACTTCACCCACTAAATATAACTGAAATCTATAAAAAACTACAGAAGGTACACTATCTTGAAAATGTTATTGTTTAATTAGGAGATACAAATTCTTTAAGAAATATCTTACATATTTTCAGTGATTAAAACTTTTGCCCTGTATCAGACAACAGCTAGACAAATGGTAGCTACTATTTTATCAAATTAAAATAGCTGAATAAAGAATGTGAAATAGCAGAGAATGGATGTAGCTCAATGGTTGAGTGCCTGCTTAGCATGTACAAGGTCCCAGGTTTAATCCCTGGTTTCCTCTTTTTTAAAAAAGTGATAAAAGCAAACTGACTTAGATTTATTATTTTCTTATGAGTAGAAATTAATTCATAGGTTGAAAGTAATTATGCGAGGAAAAGGTAAAATATTAAACTTTTGATGTCACATAATTTTTATTGAAACCATGAGATTCAGTCAATTAAAACATTTAAAATTCCCTCACTGGACCATATTTGCTATATGTTTAGTTTAAACTAATGAAAAGAAGTGCTAATAAATAGACAAGAATACTGTTAATGAAACACACTGAAAAAAAATCTTAGTAAAAGTGAATTATTGGCTACATCTGCCTATTAGATTTATTAATTTTACTGTCACTATCCCTATTGACCATTCATTATTGTGAGTCTTCTCTTGGGGAGGGTACTGTGTTAGGACATTTACACACAAAAGGTAAGTATTGTTATGCTTGGTTTATAGATCAGGAAAGGAGGCTCCATGGGTTTCAAAATCTTTGTCAAATTTACATAGCTGGGAGTGGCACAGCTGAGCTTTGAGAGCTGATGCACTTACCACTGTCTTATTACCAAGACCTCAGACTACTTATCTCCACAGACCACTTCTATTGTTTTTCTCCTTAGTGGGTCCCGTCATGAGAGCCTTTGTCTTGCTTTTATTAAATAATGCTTTTCCCATTTAGTATTAATTAGACATATATAATAGCCAATCAGAGCCCCTGATGAATATGCATTAGAAAGTACTAAGAACATTCATTGTTATTACTGTAAAGGCATTACTTACTTTGTCCATTTTATCCTTTGGCTTTCTGTTGTCATATCATACTATTGTCTGTCTTTTTACCCTTTTATTTCCCCTTGCTAATAAACTTCATTTCTATACTCTTCTCCAAGTCTCTCATCCTTGTTTTTTTTCCTTTCAGGCTGAAGCACTCCCTTTAGAATCTCTTGTAATTCTGGTGTTTTGGTAACATATTCTATTAGTTTTTGTTTATCTGTGAATGTGAAAAATTCCTCCTCATTTTTGAAGGAAAATTTTTCTGGATACAGAATTCTTTGCTGGCAGTTTTTCTCTTTCAATATCTTAAATACTTCATACCCCCTTTTTCCAGCATCCATGGTTTCTGATGAAAGGTCGACACTTAATCTTATTGAAGTTCTCTTCAGAATCCTCTCTTCATTTCTGATATATGTCATTCTGCATAACAGATGTCTTGTGATAGCTCTATTCGGATTTATTCTGTTTGGGGTGTGTTGTCCTTCTTGCATATTGATATTTATGTCTTTCATAAGGGTTGAGAAGTTTTTGGTCATTATTTGTGATGTATATGGTATCGTATATTACAATCAACAACTTTGATATTTTAACAATTTTTGCAATCCTTTTCTGGGTGAGAGTATATTTTACTAGGGCTTTTTGAAATAATGAAGATGATTTAGAGTCCCCCAAGGCCCTCTGATAGCTGGAAAGCTCAGGTTGACAACATCCAAACTATGACAAATACTAAAATTAATCAATGTCACATTTTTTTTTTTTGCTCTGAAAATGAGCCTAAGAGATAAGACCTCTGATCCAGTAGTTCCAATCTATCCAACCCTCAAATAATTTATTCATTCAGTAAGTATTTCTGTACTTGCCATGTGCCAGGCTCTGGACAAAATACCGGGAATATAACAATGAGGCCTTCAGACATACCCAGACTATCAGGGTGCTTAAACACTAATGTGGGTGTGTGTCTCAAATTAAATAATGAAATAGAATATACAATTACACGCTGGTAGGTACTATGAAGGAAAGGTTCAGATGATAGGAGAACTTACCCTAGTCTGTCAGGTCAGTGAACACTTCCTTAAACGATGGATATATTTGTGGTAAATTAACTGCAGGTAGTGGTAATCCAGGAGAGGAGCAAGCATGTTCAAGTTCTGAGGCTGGAGGGTACATGGATAGCTGAGGAACTGAAAGAAGAGCCACTTGGCTAAAATCCAGAAGGCAGAGGGCAACATAGCCTAAAATGAAATGAGAGAGTGAGGAAGGGCCTTATCATCTAGTTAAAGATTATTGGTACTTAGAACAACAGCAATACAAAGCCACAGGATGTGTTTAAGTAGGGAAATAGAATCATATTTGCAGTTTTTAAAGGTCACCATGTATTTGTCCTTGAAAATGTATTTTTCTCTCAAGTAGATAAAAGGAGAATTTGACCAAAAACATTTGATTCAAACAATCCAGTCTCATTAAAACATTAAAAATACAACCTTCTCCTGCTGAAGCTTGATAGGCCACTTTGTAGAGACAGAAGGAAAAGGAAACTAGTGTTTAATAACTACAATCATTCCCATTACTGAGTTCATAATAAATCTTAATTTTTAACATTCCAGAAAAATGTGAACGTGCCCTTGTAAATTTGCATAATTACAAACACATTCTACATATGAGAGAATTTCTAATTTAAGTACAATGCCATCTATGTTTGGTATTGCATTTCTGAGTAGGATGCTTTTGTACATTCCCCATAGTGAATTTTAAAGCCTTGGTTGGATCTCATCCCAGTCATGTGATGCCATCATTGAAAGTTTTAACTCATCAGGAAAATATGTTGTAATGTTTAAAGGGGCAGAGGGGCAAGGGCAGGCATGCATCCGTCATGTCACAATCCTGAACTTTTCCTTCCTTAAAGAAGCCCTTGCTTAATATTGAAACTGTATCAACAGAGTGAGATGAATGAAAGAAGAGCTCTTCCTCTTCCCCTTCCTTCTCGTTATTCAGAAGAAAAAAGACAAACTTAGTTCCTTATAAAAAGCATAATCTTTTTCTGAAATGTTTGATAGGGGCTAAGTTTGTGAAAGCTATCACAGTAATAAATGTTTTGCCAGGCTGATGAATTAATTCATTGCAGGGTTTAAGGACATGTTCATCTTCCACAGAAAAAGGGCACTTAAAGAATTGTTAGTGCATATTCCAAAAGGTGGAAATCTATAGGGCCAGTGCTCATCATTTGTGAATACCTAGTGATAAATTGTGTACCAAAAAGAAGCCTGACTGTCAATGGGCTTCAGATGAAGGTAGTTGCAAGTAATTCTAGAAAAGTAATTCTCAGTATTGGATGCACATTAGAATCACCCAGGGAAGTTTTAGAAGGAACCAATGTAGCCTTTTCTTGGCCAATAAATCAGCTTTTCTGGGATTTGCCTTGAGTGTCAGTTTTTTTTTTTAAATCTCCTCAGGGTTCTGAAATGCAGTAAGATTTGAGAATTAAGGATCCAGATAAATGATCCTTTATTCTAGTTCAATATTCCTCTACCTTTATCACCTTATTTCCCCAATTGTTTTTATTTCCTTTAGTCACATTAGTCTTCAAAGCAAAACGTTTCAGTATTTAGGGACAACGAAACAAAGAGGAGAGAATTAGATATGTTACACAGTTCTGTTATTTACAGTTCTTGATTTGACTCTTCCTTATTCAAACCCTTTGCCATCAGCCTTGCCCAGGACTGAGTGACTTCATGCTGGATTACTGAAAGCATCTTCTCATCTCCATATTTCTATCATTAATCAATATTAAGCATTACTTACTCAACTGTATTCAAGTAGAACTTTAGCTACTGTACTGATCAAGAACCAGCATTGGTTCTAACTTGTCTACTGCAACAGCATCTCTGCTTTCAAAACCTGGCCTTATGTATTTTACTTCTGCTATTGTCCAATGTCACATCCTCAGCTCCAGCCATCATGCTCATTCTCACTTTGGAGGATTTTCCCTTGTACTTTCACTCCCTTGTTGCCTGAGCAGGCTTATCATCCACACGTCCTTTCCTAAGACCCCTCTCAAGTCCCATATCCATGAAGCCTTCCATTACTCCAGACCTCACTGACTGCTCTCTTTTTGAACACCTATTTCTATATGTAGTATCACAAGGATTAAAACTTGATTGTTTTCTAACAGTTTTGTAAGTATTATGTCCTTCAAGCTTTATTTTACATTTTTGATGGCATAAGCCAAGTTATATATTTTTGTTATATCCTCTACAGCATCTCTGAACTCCAAACACAGTGAATACATCATAAATACTTAATGCTAATGAATATAATCCTTGCCCCATTATAACTCAACTTCCTTATTCACATAACTTTTCAGAAGTGGAGGCATACAATCCTCCTTAGGAACCTCTCTGTGTTTTTACTATTCGCTGAATACTTCTAGGGCTGCTTTCACCACAGTATAGTGTATTTGTCTGTTTGTCTACTGCCTATATCCACCAGATCATATACTTCTTGTATGCAGGAGCTAAGTCTTATTTTTATTCCCTACCACTTTGCAGAGATATTCTTTTTATAATCTTAGGCTGGTTCACTACTCTTGCACTATGTACCTTTATCATCTTGTACTTCTTCCATCATGATACTTTATTGTAAATATCAGTTTAACGTCTGCATAGTCCAATACAATATAACCCAATCATTCTCAATCAGGGGTGATTTTGCCCCCTAGAGGATATTTGGCAATGTCTGGAGACATTTTTGGTTGTCTGGAGTCAGGGTGCTATTGGCCTTTAGTGGGAAGAGGCCAAGAATGCTAGTAAACATCATATTATACACAGGAGAGAGCTCTCCCCTCACCTCTTCCCTCCATCCCACCCCAAAAAGCAGTACCCATCTCAAAATATTAATAGTGCTAAGGCTTTGGTGTAATCTCCAGGGAAAAATGCTATGTTTATGGATGCATTGCTAATACCCGGCACTATTCTTTTGCCACAAGAGATACTCATGGAAACTTGTGTAAATGAATGAAGTCCAAGCAGATCAATTAACCTTTCCAGATAGCATTCCATGTCTATTTATCCACCCATCCATCAATATTTATTGATTACCTCTTACATTTCAGGTACTAAGCTAGGCAATATACATACAACTTGTCTATCAGTAGGTGTTTTTTTGTTTTTTTTTTTGTTTTCTGTTGTTGTTGTTTTTAGCTGTTCTCGATGCTTATGAAGTCTCTTATAAAATCAGAGGTCTGTGGTGACACAGCCTTTTTGCTTATTCAGACAGCCCTCTCTTTTCTCATTTTTCTTCCACACATTTTCTTCTTTCACTGGACTTACTTCATTTATCCCTAACTTTTTGCCTTCATTTTCTTATTTCTATTGACTCAGACTGTTAACTTTTTTTAATTTCCAAAATGTACATTTCTTCAATTGTTTCATTCATTTTCTTGTTTGTATATATATTTTTTCCTACACTTAGGGTGTTTCTATCTAGTACTGAATACCGACAAATATGCAAGCAATTTTACAACATTGTATATAGCCTAAATGATGGAAGTGCTGAATTTTATGAGAGTCTGTGCAAAAATGGGTCATCTAATCCAAACTTGAAGGTCAGGAAAGACTTACATTTCTAAACCCAAATTTTCAGGAAGAATAAGAGTTAACAGGAAGGGTAGGTAGGAAAAGAGCATACAGAAAGGGCCAGGGGCTAAAGACAACATTCCATATTCCCAGAACTGAAAGCAATTTAGAATGTCTTAATTATGGAGTGCAACATGGTCCTGAAAAGTGATGACTCTAGAATGATAAATATGGGTTATGTTAAGTGGTTTGGACTTTATTCTCATAATATTAAAGGATTTTAAGCATAATTATTGTAAATAATATATAAATGTAAGATATTACTTATTTTTGTTCTTGCTGTTGATGGTTTCACTGCTACTTGAATAAAATTGGAGAGGACAAGAAAATGGAAAATAAAATTAAAATCCTTAATAGGATTTATTTGAACACACAAAGCTCAAGCATTCTTAAATAATCCTAATATGTGTCATTCTACTTTAGCCCCATTTCTCTCCTATATCTGCGTTTTCTACAATTTTGTATGCTTATTTGTAAAGATAATTGCTGCTGTCTATTTGTGCTCTAATGGGCTAATGATGCCTGACTGGGAAACATTTCCCCAGTCAGCCTCCATGAAAAGAGCATCCACAAATGGATAAGGAAAATGGAAGATAATCTAATCTGATCTAATCTGATCATATCTTTGCAGTAGAAAAAAAAAGGTTTATTTTTTTTTTATTTTTATTTTTTTACAACATAATGGATTTATATTTAATATGGTACTTCTCACCAAAGGATGTTAGTTGGTTAATCAATATAAAATTATTTTTACCTTAATCTTTTCTCCATTTCAGTGTTCAATATATTTTTTTTACATTAAATCTTTTTCTCCATTGCAATATTAAATACGCTGTATACATTTTTAAATGTTTAAAAATGCTGGGTGCTGGATGATTAAGGTAGTGGACTGAAAAGTTTAAGGTAGAAGTTATTTACAAAAACTGCTGATCCCTTCTAGCTTGCTTTGTGAAAGAAAGAGATGTTGGATCTGCCTTAATCCCCCACATTTCCCTTAAAGTCCCCATGTGGAAGCTACAAGATGGAAAAAAATGCCCTGATTCTTCTTTTGAGGACTTAAATTTCATTCCAATTCTCGTCTTATATATTCATTAAGATAATACACCAGTAGATCAGATCTATAGTATTATATTTTAAGAGCAAAAGATAAATCATTTTAGTTTTAGGTGAAAATAACTCATTGAAGAAGTTAAGAAAATGACCACATTCTGTGGTGGCATTTTCTTAGTGTAATGAGAATATTTCTCTGATTAATTATTTGGGAACTATAATATTGTGCTGTATATTATTGCATTTTGTTTTGAAAAATAATGGCATAGGTAAAGCAATAACAAAGGAGATTTTCATCAAAAAGGCAAGGGGAGTCAGCAACAGAGCAAAGAAATTTGTTGTGTTTGGGATTTGGGGACTAGTCCATTTCAGCAGCAGAAGTTGTTGACACGGGTCTTCAAAAGGATGAATATCTAATATATTTTGGAGACGAAAGAATTTGAAGCAAAAAGAGTTAGCTTTAGGCCGTATTTAAATCTCACACACCAGCCTTAATACAATGTAAACGGATGCAGTTTCCTTTCCAAAATACATATTTTTCTCTTTTCAATGTTTGAGGATAAAATTTTTTATTTTCACAGTGCAATTTCCTTTTGTAGATATTTTTTCAAATAAACTTTATAGTTTAGAACCTGAAGTCCTAGTGTCAATTAGTATTGGCACAAATCCAACCACAAAATAGATTTGCCAAAGGAGAATGGTTATAACAGTGCATTATTGGGGTAACATATCAAAGGAAATGACTTCCATGCTTCCTTCTTGATGTTAATTTATATTTTACATCAATTTACTAATTTACCCTTTCTATATTTTATTATTTTTTGGGATTTTCCTTGTGCCCTAAAAATCTATTTTAGAAACATCCTATTTGTTCCTTAAAAGAGATCTGAGGGGAGTGGAAATGGCTCAAATAGTTGGGCACTCACCTCCCATATGGGAGGTCCTGGGTTTGGTTCCCAGTGCCTCCTGAGGAAGATGAGCAGACAGATGAGAGAGTTATGGGGTGGGGGTTGGAGGGTAAAAAAAAATTAAAAATTAAAAAATAAACAAAACAAACAAACAAACAAAAAAAGTGTTGATAGTATAGTCTCCTGCTTTATCTTTGCATTTTACACTTTCATACTTATCCATTCCCACAAGCTTTCAAACCTTTCAGGTGCCTGCTGCCAAATTTATTTCACTAGCACATCTATTTCTTCATGTTCAGTCCTCTATATCCAACTATCCACATATACCACCGCTTTTCTGTGTTACAAGCATCTAAAATCCCCCATAGTCAATCCTGAAATTTTGATATCCATTTTTTATCACCACCCCTGCCTCATTTATTTGCTCAGCCCAAAAGTCTTGCTATTGTCCTCCATTGTTTTCCCCTTACCTTGAACTCTCACATCAAGCCTCCCAGTAAGTCATTTTTCATTAATCTATCCATTTCTTTTACTTTTCACTTCCAGTACCCAATCCAATCCACCATTATCTATCCTGGACCATGGCAATGGGTTTCTTGGTTTCCTTGCTTCCATTTTTGCTCTTTATTACTATATTTTACAGAATAACCAGGCTCGTCTTATAACAACATATAATCCCTGTTTTAGACCTTTCAATGGCTTTACAATATATTAGGCATATGATTCAAATCCTAAACATGCTCTATAAGGCCTTATCCCTAACTATTTTTCTAATATCACTTTTTCTCCTTGTTCATTGTTCTCTAACCCTCTCTGAATTTTCAGCTGGCTTCCAGCTCTTTGTTCTTTGAAGCTTTTATATGCAATCATTTTGATTATATGAAATGTCCTATTCCCCCTGTTTGCTTGGCCAGATCCTAATCATTCTTTAGGTCACAGCTTATTGTAATATTTTTAAAGATAAGTCCCTGATACACCAATGTAAAACACCTCTTTGTTAGGGTCTTTCCTACTGCCCTGCCATTTTCCTCGATATTTTCTTCTATGCAATCTCAAATTAGGATTTTAATTCTAGTTACACACAGAATCAGTTTGAAACCTAAACAAGTTCTTTTAAAGATTGATCTTAAACTTTGAAGATGGTGCCCTCACCAAATTATCTGCATATTTATTTTAACTAAGAATGTGATTTTTCTCTATTTTGTTAAAGCTTCTTTGTTAAAATTTTTGTCACCGAGTACATTAGATGCTTTTGCAACTGGTATCCAAAGCTGACTTTCTGTACTGAAAAGGCAAGCTAAAATATTCAATCAGGAGACACAGTGAACTTTTGTCAAGGATTTTATATATTAAGTTTAATTCCCTAAAAACAAAATGTGCTTTGACATCTTTTTGTGACAGAATCTTTTACTGAAAATAAAAGGAAGTAATTATTTTCTTTCTCCAAAATTCAGATAGAACAAACAGGTTTTAATTTTAAAATATCTTCATCCTTCAAATGGGCAGCTTGATGCATTTATCCTTTTGATTTCAACTTTGAGATTGTTGTTTTCTCCCTTCCTTCCCTAAGAGAATATATGCTATGTTTAATAGTGCGGCAGGGGATCTTGAAGCCTGAGTGATCAACACTCATCATGTCCATAAAATTGAAGTGTGTTGATTTAGTGATTAATTTTATCCTATCCGCTCCACCTCATGCTGATGTTTTCTGCCGTTTTCTATAACATCTGTTTGGACTTCAAATTTGGTTGGCTGATCTGTTGTCAACTACAGCTACACCGGGTTAAGATGATTCCCTTCATTTTTACTGACTTTCTCCTACTTGTATAACATCCCAATAACTGGATGAAAAGGTAACATTTCTCTGATAACACAAGAAAGGGAAGAAAGTGATTTTCAATGCATCTCTCTTTGGATTGACATATGCATTTGGTTGTAAAATGCTGCTGTTGCTTCTTATAACTCCTCCCAGGTGCTGTTCTTACATCACCCTCAGCACTGTTCTAGTTGTCATTTCTTCTAGAACTACTTCTGTGCCTGTCACTTCTCAAGATATTCTTTCAATTTTGTTCTTTTCATCTGTTGAGGCCCTGCCCCTGCAACCTACCTTTATTCCATACTGTTTGAGTATGGGTTATTTTGAGCATATCACACCCTCCCCTACACTATTGGTCAGGTCTCAGGTCTACATTCTGTGCATCAAACCCTTCTATTAAGTAATTACTCCCCCTTCTCTTTCTATGCCCTAACAATTTTCTGAATCTATTTTCAGAAAGCCTAATGTCAGTTTTGCTTTAATCTGATCTTTGAGGTTTTTTTTTTTTTTCTTTTCTCTTGAAAGCAATGCCATGTGCCTGGAATTACTTTTCCTTTGAGGACTACTAAATTATCTGTCTTTCCTCCATCATCTCTCTTTTTCCTTCTCGTTATATAGTTCTAATATTATTTCATTTATTTCAGAAAATTTACTGAATTGATAATAAAAAGAGTCAATAATCTTGCTTAATTTATTATGCACATGGAACTTTTGTGAGGCTATTTCTCCCAAATTTTTTTTCTATTTATTTAGCTTTATCTTGTTTCCTGGTAACATGTTACTCTTTAATTTGATATAGTGTACTTTTATCATTAGCTTTCATATGATTGCTACACATTTTTACTCTTTTCCTCTTGTATATGCTTAACAGTAAAACTGTTTGATTTTAAGCAACAGAAAACACCTCTAACTTAAGCCTCAAATGAAATTCTTTATGGCTATTGAGTAATTTTCAGAATCAACAAACCATCTGGAGAATTAGGCTTGGGATATTGGCAGATACTGGTGGTTTAAAGCTGTATGTACTCCAGAAAAAAACATGTTCTTAAATTTGATCCATTCCTCTGGGCATGAACTCATTGTAAGTAGGACCTTTTGATGAGGTTTCTTTAGTTAAAGTGTGGCCCACCTCAATCAGCCTGGGTCTTAATCCTATTACTGGAGTCCTTTGTAAGAGGAATGAAACTTAAACAGAGAGAAAACCGTGGAAACAAGAGGATGAAATTCACCAGAACCTGGAAGAGAATGGAGAGGCCAGGAAAGGCTGCCATGTGCTTTGCCATGTGATAAAGGAACCAAGGAACACTGGTAGCCAGCCCCAGAATATCACAGTCTTTGGGGAGAAAGAAAGGCTCAAAACTGTGAGTGAATAAATTCCCATTATTTAACCCAATCCATGTTATGGTATTTGCTTCAGCAGCCTAGGAAACTAATACACACAGCCATGTTCATGAGGCAAGAAAAGATTGGCCAGGACACTGGCACATTCACAGACACAGGAGGATCAAGCAACTGGACTCTCACTGATTGCACTGTGAGTACCTTCTCAACTGTGTCCAGACCTTCACCTCACCATCACAATTTCTAGTATGTGCAACAATTGCCTTAGCATAAGTCATGTGAATAACTTTGCACAGAGATAAGAGAGGCACTGTCTCCTTGGCTTTCAGAATGCTACCTCCTGTGAATGTTTAAATGATGGAGTATTCCCACAAAATTGGAAGGAGGTTCAAATACTGATGCTTAAAAATCCAGACATATGTATATTACATTTGCTTTCTAGCTTTCTGTCACTATTTTAAATAGTGGCCTAGGAATTAGGAAACATATTTTTATTATTCTCTTTGTATGCTATCATAACAGTTTTTAGGCATAAATTTGTTTTTGGACAATGCTATTCATGTGATTCTTGTTCCAGTATGAATGCCTTCTTTCAAAATGTAAGAGAAAATTTTCTTCTGTGAGTTGGCATTTTATGGTGTTACATGTGTTAAAATCATGAAGCAAATTGGCCTACTATTTTAATAACATCTGTGTATCCTCAAAAAATCATTTGGCTTCAAGTATTTATCTTACTTTTGGGATCTGATTGATTAGAAGCTCAAAATGAAATTTTCAAGTTTTCTGTGTGTCATATATTAATGTAATTACCAGTTTCTAAAGTGCAATCTGGTAGATTTTATTGGCAGGGTGTATCACAGCTTTTAATGAGCCACATCTTGCACCAAGCCACACTTTAAAGAAGAAAGGAAATAATTAAAACAGGTTTACTACATATTTAAGAACATTGGACTGATTAGATACTTTTGTTTAATTTGTTGGGAAATTATAGCAACTTTTAAATTGTGTTAGTTTAGAATTAGAAACATTGAGCTTTTTATTTATTTGAAACATTATCTATTTGGGCTTCAGAAAAGGAATTTAGCATGTATTTGCTTTTTAGTGAATAAGTTAAGGTGAAATTAAGTGCGTATGTTTATGTGCATCTTTTTAATCCTGGGAGTATTGAAACCCTAGATATTTAATGCAAAATATTGTACATATATCTATATATTTATTAGATTTTCAGAGAAACCCCAACCAGCAAGAGACCCCGACCCACAGTTTTAGTGACTTATTTTATATTGACTTCTTATTTTATATTTTAAATTTTATATTTACTACTTAATAAAATAAATTTTAACAAAGTGGTAGTTTACCTAGTTATTGAAAAATGTTACCTTGTATTGTACCTAAATATATGCTATATCTTGCATATAATTATATTCATTAGTTTCTTTGGTAAAAGATGAAGTAAAATTGAAATCATCATTTTAATACATGTGTAAAGTAGTTATGTACATCTACTAGAAATATCTTGATAAATTGATATAAGGTCTCAAATTACATGTAATGGGCTAAACTGTTAATAATGCAGTGTAAACTTGAAAGGATTTTGTTCTGTAGATGTTACAATGTAAATAGTATAAAAATGGAGGAATTATTCTTCTGATATTCAAAAACAGTTACCCAATTAAGCATAGAACTCGTTCACATTATTGGCAAACTACTGAAATTCTTTCATATGTCTCTGTTGTTTTACTTACATCTTACTTGTTAATGTAAATGAAAATATCAGTCAGCATACATGTTGGAACTGTACTCAGAAAGGTAGTTGTTAAACATGTAGAAGCACACCACTGCCTGTATCTGACCTTTGAGTTGAGTGGGCCTGAGCACTGTAACACAGAGGGCAAAATCACCAGGTCCTCGTCTGTGTGGACTAGTCTCGGCCTTGCTGTTATATGGCGTAGCTTACATTCCAGACTCAGCTGTTGGCTGGCATGTTTCCCCTTCATCATGAAAGGAGATCTTCACTTCAGTTAATCCAAATGTTTCATCATTACTGGGAAAAAACCTCAAACTGCACATCTCATTCATATAAAAAAATGTATTATTATTCCCAAATAATGTCTTTAAAATTAAACTCATTGGTTTCCTTTTTTTTTAAGATTTATTTTATTTATTTATTTATCCCCTTCTTGCTGCTTGTGCTCGCTGTGTCCATTTGCTGTGTGTTTTTCTGTGTCTGCTTGTCTCCCTTTGTTGCATCATCTTGCTGCGCTAGCTCTCTACACAGCGTGGGCCATCAGCTCTCTGAATTGCACGGGCCAGCTTGCCTTCACCAGGAGGCCCCAGGAATCAAACTCAGGGCCTCCCATATGGTAGACAGGAGCCCAATTACTTGAGCCACATCAGCTTCCCCTCGTTGGTTTCTTTTTAAGACTTTGTGTTTATCAAATGTAACTACTCTTTATATGTGATTGTGTTAGTCAGCCAAAGGTGCGCTGATGCGAAATATCAGGAATCGGTTGGTCTTTATAAAGGGTATTTATTTGGGGTAGAAGTCCACAGTTACCAGGCCATAAAGCATAAGTTTCTTCCCTCACCAAGATCCATTGCCACATGTTGGAGCAAGGCAGCTGCCGACATTTGCCAGGGTTCAGGCTTCTTGGGTTCCTGTCTTCCCAGGGCTGCATTTCTCTCTGGGCTCAGCTCCTCTGTTTCCTCCACAAGGTCAGCTGTAGACTATCAGGTGAATGGCTTGTCTCTATCCGGGGGCCTTCTATCCTTCCTCACGACCAAGCTCTCTTACTTCCCGGGGCTCCAGCTCAAGACTCCAACATCAAAAACTGCTCCAACTCTGTTCTTTGCATTGTCTTTTATATTTGATTCCCACCCCACCAAGGGATGGGGCTCAACGCCCTACACACATGGCCCAGTTAACGCCCTAATCATAACTTAATCATGCCCAGATTAGCAAACCAGTTTACAAGCATGATACAATATCTATTTTTGGAATTCATAATTACATCAAACTGCCAAGCTACTACAGTGATCTATTTATATCTTTACATATAATTTATATGTTTAAGAGTTGATTTGACATATGATTGTTGGCTGTATACTTTCCTGAACTTTTTGACTGTTCCCTATAGAAACATAAACCCCAAAGAAATATCATTACTTTGACCCTTGGATTATCTTCTTTAGGTTCTCTAGCTATATATTATGAAGTTGGGAAACTCTTAAAATAAAACAAATCTGCACACACACTGAACAATATTTGCAAATGTAATATTTAGTTAAAAATTCCAAAAAGTCTGTGGGAATGGTTTGTAATTCACTTGGAGTATTGAAACATGCTTACTTTCAAAAAGTGAAACACAACCTTTAAAATATAGAAATCTATGAAGAATATGTTTAAATTTAGCATCGTTTGGAATAGGGCCAATTGGAGAATTTATACTATGGCAGTGGCCGTGTGGAGTGTCTAGTGGTGGGGCAGTGGGTGTCCAGCTATGTGTTGGCCAAGTTCAAATGTTTGCAATGCCAGTGATGGAATCACTGAGTTGGAGAATGGTCAAGTCCTGTGCAGTCAGTGTCTTGACTCCTGCCACAGCCTTGACTCCTGTGTTGCTGTCATTTTCCTATGACATTCCCACTTTTCTGCTGAGTTTAACTAAAAATCTGAGTTTGTTTGTTTCTATTTTTCAATAATGAGGCAGATAGTATAGGAAACAAGGGAAGGCATCCTGTCACAGCTGGGACGCCGCAGAGAACATGGCCATGAGAGCCGGCCTGGAAACCCTCTGAAGGAAGGCAGCTGCTGAGAACAAAGCTGCAACCGTTACAGCTGAAGAGCCCTCCAAGACCCTGGTCATGAGGTCCTGTTTGAAACGACCAGGCTCAAAAGAAGCCCTGAATAACTCCAAACAGAAAGTTCTCCCCATTGGTCCCCTGACAGCTACCAGGTGAGGATAGAAAGGCAACTAATCAGAACATCAGATAGGTAGGGTCCCTCCCCAACATGAGGAAGGGGAAGGAGGGAAGACCGGCTTCAATAAAGGCAACCCTTGGATCCCAGGTGCGTCTCTCTGCCTGGACGTTGCCCACACTCACAACTTGGGTGCATTCTAATGCTCCTCTCTCTTTTCTCAATAAACTCTTTTCACTGGCCTCATTAAACTGGCACATCTCTAAATTCTTTCTTGCGATATAGCCAAGAACCTAGACAACCCAGAGCACTCTGATAACAATAATAACAAAACACTGATTAGATTAACTGATATGCATTTTCATTTTTAATAGAACTGATATCCTATACCAGATGGAAATTTTGTCCTCTCTTATCCACTAATATTCTTTCAAGATTCCTGTTCCTACTTATTTGTATCATGTAAAAATGCATTTTTTCAGTCAACCAATGGGGTCCTGAATTGGATATGTAGATGAGTTAAGACTCTATGTCTATGAGGTGTAAAAGCCTAGAGATGTTTCTGGACAATGAAACATCATCACAATATTGTTACCTAAAAAAGGGAGTAATGTTATTTTTTCAAGGTGTACTGATAATACAATGTGTACACTAAAGAGAAAGTCAGAATCTACACACTGATTACTACAGGGCATAAATGGGATTAGTTCTGCATTAAAACATCTTTCTATCCATTGGTACAGCTTGCTTTTTTTTTTTTTTTTCTTAATATCTGTGATATATTGTACCATTTTATTTTCACCTTTGTAAATATTAATGGCATTGGAACCTAAGCATTTGTTATAAACAAATGTTCCCTTAGACATAAAGAGACTTGAATACTGTATCAGTTAGGGTTCTCCAGAGAGAGAAACAGAAGCAATCAGTAATATGTACACAGCGAGGGACAGAGAGACAAGGGACATTATTTTAAGTGACTGTGGAGGCTGGTAATTCTGAAATTTGTAGGGCAGGCTTGACATGCTGGAAACTCAGCAGGATTTTATTCTGCAGTCTTGAGGTAAAATTTATTTTGTGGGAAACTTCATTTTTGCTATTAAGGCCCTCAACTGATAAGGCCCACCCACATTTTCAAGGGTAATCTCCTTTACTTAAAGCCAATTTATTGTAGATGTTAAACAAATCTATAAAATACCGTATAGCAATACCTAGATTAGTGTTTGATTAAGTATCTGGGTACTATTGTTACCATAAGCAAGGCTATTTCCTATAGAAAGGCCTGCCAGATGAAGCCCTACAAAGGAGAAACAAGTCTCTCAGTGAGAAGATGATTATTCCAAGTGCACAAGCAAGGAACTGGGGGAATCTTCCCCAAAACCAGTTCCAAGTGAAAATGAGATCTAGGGTTTTTATAAGGGGACTAGAGGTTGAGGATCAAGTGATGACTGCGTGATGCATTCCTGCCATATGAGTGATGAGTCTGGAATTTTTTACAGGGTCTCATGCGGGATGGGGGTGGGAGGCTGGGGGGGGGGGCAAATTTCTTAATCCAGTGTTATCACCTCTATGCAAAACTCCTGTTTGATGTCCCTATTCACAGCCTTTTGTCCCTGAGAGAAGTTAGAGCTCTCCTGGGCTATGAGTAGCTCCTGGCTCCATTCTGTAGTTTTCCCTAGATGTTATCTTATTCCTGATCTTCCTGGGAGTAGAACTGGGAAGGTCTGCTTATTGTTCTTCTAGGAACTAAAAATAAAGAGTAAACAACTAAGATTAGGTTAATAGAAAACCAGTTTAACCAGATCTGGGAAAGGTATTTGAATTTTTCAGAGCTGTTTAAGAAAAAATTTTAATAAGTACATTTTCCAGCTAACATTATAACCCAGCTAAGTTGACTCATAAGGCTAACCATCTTCAATACTATTATACATAATGTTTAATCAGCCATTTATAAATCTTAAACAATTATATTAGAGTCCATATTCTCCTGTAATTTACAGTGCTTTAGTTCAAGTAATCAATTCTTTTTAGTAAATTGAATCTTTCATTTCAGATATTCATTTAGTTTAAATAACTGTGACTTTTTAATAAAATAATTATTCATTCTATGAACACCATCTTTGCTAATAAATAAGGGCAAACATTTAAGCTTAACAGAGACAGCTCAATGACCACATGAGGTGCTGCAGACTAGAGTTCCATTTTCAGATCAGGACTTTGCAAGGTGTGGGGAAAAGGATTGTAAAGATCTAATTATATCCTATAGTATTTGTGGTAGATTGAATTCTGTACCCCAATTCAGACATGTTCTTGGTTTGACCTGCATTCCTGTATAGTATTGGAAACAAGGGAAGGCATCCCTTGTGGGTGTGAAGACATTGCAAATAGGATCTCTTGTTGTTATTTTCAGTTAAGGTGTGGCCCAACTGAATGAGATGAAGCCTTAATACAGATTACTGAAGTGCTTTATTAATCAGAAGAAATTCAGACAGAGAGAGAGAAAGCAATGAGAAGGCCATAAATCAATGGAACTTCAAAGAGAAAGGAGAGGCCATTGCCCTGTGACAGGAAAGCCAAGGAACCCAAGGATTGCCAACCAGCTCTATTGCCAGCCAGCCAGAACACTACTGACCCTGGGAGGAACTAAGCCTTCTAGCCTCAGCAACCATGAGCCAATAATTTCCTAAGTCAAAGCCAGTTTGTGGTATTGGAGCCTAGCAAAACTAAGACAATATTAAGTATATCTCTTGAGAACAGTGAAAGAAAGTAACATCTATGCCAGAAATTCATAACTTAAAGCTGGGAATGCTTCTTAAATGAGTTAAATTAAGCAACTATTTGATATGTATTATCTCTACGTGGGAGATAATTTCAGATCGGAAGATTCATTTGACCTGGGCTTTGATAGAGTTAGAAAATAATATTTAAAAATTTATTATTTATAGTGATTACTATTGTCCAGGTATTATTTAGGTATTAAATAATACCTAAGTCCATTTTTGTCTCAGATCCACTAATCCTGTTCTCTGATGAGAAAAGTCAGTTTAGTTGACACAAAACAAGCAAATAAGCATGAGAACTAGAACAAGAAGATCATTTGCTCCAGCACCAATAGCACCTAGAACCTCTCTTCCAGGCTTTCCTATTCCAGAGTACCACCTAGGCAGGACAACAGCCCTGTTGGTCTCAGCTCACCATTTATGTGGGAGAACAAAGAGAAGTACTATATAATATTTTTAGCCCATGGAGGTGAGACTGCCCTAAAGTAGACAGGAACCAAAGAAATTGATGGAGAGTGATCCTTTTCCCAGAAGAAAATAAAACTGCCCATCTATCTTACTTTATTTTTTATCTTTCTCCTGAATGCCTTACCTTTCTGGCATCAGAGAAAGATGTGCATCTCAAAAACAGTAATTTCTAAGTGTTTGGAAATGTTACATACCTTTTCAAGAGCCATTTCAACATAATAAAGCAATAAGAACTTCTATACTAAAGAAATTAACTTATTTTTCAAAACTTATTTGGCATTGAACCTTATTTTTATGTAACTATTGACATATCAAATACAACACTTTGGGAAATATTGCAGTAAAGGAAGAAACCGTAGAAGTTTGCCAAGATTGTTCACTACTCTCAAATAATGTATGTTATTTATACCCATGCATTTCTAAAGATAATACGTATTTTTCTAAATATATGTTTGGATGAATAAATATCACTTTCCCTCTGATGGACATTTCAGATTATATAGAAATAAACTATATAGAAATAAATTATATAGAAATAAATCATGACAGTCAGTGGGAGAGGGTAATCCTATGATATACCCAAACTTATACTCAATAAGTTGCTGTTCTTTGGACCTAAAAATGAACTTAATCCTTACAAGTGAGAAGAGGTCCCCACTGTTTTCAGGGTCAAGATGATCTGTAAAGCTGTGACATTGGGGCTTGACTGCTTCTGTCACTACTTTTTTATAGGGAAATTAATACTTCATGTTACTCCCTATATCTAAATGTAGGTATAATTCTTTTATTAAACCTAGGAGTTATCCCCAAATCTTTACTTTCCTAATTCCCGCATTGTGATCTATAAGAATATACTTTCAATTATTTCTAAATATATTTGAAATCCACTGACTAATTTTCACCAACCTAGTCGCAGCCATAATCATCTCTTTCCTAGATTCCAGCAAGACTTTGCATTGGTCTCTGTTTCTGTCACAAACTCTTCTCCACAAAATTTTGGGGACTGAGTGGTTGGTAGAAGAGAAGCATCCATTTTGGAGGTAATATGGAGTTGAAGAGATGTAAATGAAAGTATATTTTGCTCTTAACTGTGGTGTTAGCTTAGGTTACCGAAATAAAATAAGGGCCCCAACCAAAAACCATATCCAGAAGTATAACGTGAAAAACAAAACAAAGTAAATCAAGGTATTAATAGTTGGTGCATTTCAATAAGAAAGTAGGCCAGGCAAAATTCTGGAGCTGCCTAATGACAATGTGCTTCTATTTCAGTTATCGTATTCCTGGGTATAGTTGACAAAGGGACATAGAGCTTGTCCCAGACTCCTAAAGGTGGCAAAAGGGAATGGACATTATACTTCACAAGATCAAGATATTCAAAAGAATTTTAACAAAATGATTGTAATTTCATCAACATGGTTATCTGAAATAAAAAAAAAACTTAAGAAAATGAAAATGTCACATTAATTGACTATTGAGAAATTGACATTAATTATTAAGGTGATATAATACTCTTTATTTATTAAATAGTATGATTTTCCACTTATACATTTAATCAAGCTCATCATTTTTGATACCATTTCCATCAAGGAAGGAGCAGCACCAATCAATATCTATAGTTTTGTTTGTTTAGTACTAACATGACTAGATTTTTTTTTTTTTTTTTTTTTTTTTTTTTTTCCTTCCAGGACCTGGGATTGAACGGGGACCTTGTATGTGGGAAGCTGGTGCTCAAACACTGAGCCACATCTCCTTCCCGAAGTTGTTTTTTTGTTTGTTTGTTTTGCTTGTTGTTTGTTGTTTTGTTTTTAGGAGGCACTGGGAACCAAAGCCAGGACCTCCCATGTGGGAAGTAGGCGCTCAACTGCTTGAGCCACATCTGTTCCCCATGACTAGATTTTAATGTTTGATTTATATTCTCTAAAAGCTAATTGGGGGAGTTGCCTTTTAAAAGTTATTCTTTGAATTTTTAAAGGACTAAAATTTTCAGTGTTGTTTCAGGGTTTCCTTCACATTTTTTTATCTAGATCATACCTGCATAGCCATTCAGAATTCCCCTGCACACATTTGTCATTTAGACATACATATTCATGATACCCATTTGATTAATGATCTTTTCTTTCTTACTCCTACAGTAATGGGCAAAATAGGATGTTGACAAGGCTCTTGAGGTTGGGATGAGACATGCTAATTACATTTTTTTAAAGGCTAGTGAACATTTTTAGCCATAGAACCATCTGATACTTTTAATGTTTCGATTTTTATGTTGAAGTTTTCAAATTGTTTCAACTTTAATGATGATGTTGAATTAATGATAATTGCTGCAGTTGTTTTTATTGACTCAGTCTCTGCCCTTAAATCTATTCATGTCCAACCTCTTACAGAGACTGTGGCCTGAGCATTTATTAATAGGTAAGCAAGGCCATTATTTTAAAAAACCAAAGAATGTGTAGTTAGACTATTTGTTTTTATCTTTGCTATATTTAATTTTCTCAAGAATTCATGTCCATTTTTGATAGTTTCTGACAATTTCTCTGATTATAATATAGTTTTGAAGAACTTTACATTTGAATAGAATTTTCAACAGTTTATTAGTTATCCTCCCAGAAACCTTAAAAGGTCAGTATAATTATCTGCCATTGATGATAAACCTAATAGAAAATCATCTTCATATACCTACCAAAGTAACATTGTTATTTTAATATTCATTCTGATAGTATTAGCAGAAGCTGTGTTCAATATTAAGTGCTCGGGTATATCTTATATTTAATGTATCTTATTACCTGAAACTTTTTTGCATTTAACTTCTATAATAATGTAAATGAAAAACAATAATGACTGAGAGACAACTTTATGGACTTAAGTCCATAAAGAAAAAGAGATTTTTAAAATTTATTTATTTATTTTTTACCAGGAGGTCCCGGGGACCAAACCCAGGTCCTTCCATATGGGAGTCAGACACCCAACCATATGAGCCACATCTGTCCCCAAAAAAGAGATTTTGAAGTATATTCAATATTGAACAGTTTTGACTTGAAAAATTTCACATATAACTAAGTAATTTAACAAATGAGTTATAAAATGATATAATACCCCAAAATATATGAACAGCCAATTATATTTTAAATGTGTATTACACAAAGTAGTATGAAATAATTAATATTATGAAAGATACCCCAAAATCTTTTCTTTACCTTATGTATTTTCAAATACCTGCTCCTTGCCACTCTTAGACAATTGCCTAACTTGGGCAGGAGTTAGTTGGTTTGACCTCCCCAATTTTTTTTTTCAAGTTTGCAAACATATGTATCACATATATCATACACACATACATGTGCATGCACATAGATACATGCATGTATTCATTATAGATTTCAAAGGTGTATCCACTTTTAATTTGCCCACTGTCCAATATTGTACATGTAATATATGATCTGACCATTGTCCAAACTATTGCTAAACTAACTCAAGTAAATAAATCTGTGTCTATTTGTTTCTGTTAGAATTTTTCTTTATCCAAATAAGCATTTAGAAAACCCATCTACTCTCTTACCTCAAATTAATTACCAATGTTCTCAGCAGAGGACTATATAAATTCTTTTTTTTTTCTGTAATACAATCATCTTTCTAATTTCCTAAAGTTTTTTCTACTTTTTCATTTAAGTAATTCATGGTCTCTATTGTAATTTGGAATCATTTCTTGCTAGCTGCTGTCTTTTGTCTTCTGCTTCAATATTTTGTAATTTCAGAAAGGAAACATTTTGAGCCAAATTATCTGGATGTTGTTTTCTATTGCTGTTATGTGTGAGTAGACAAATAACTATCTGAGAGCACTGTACTTAATTTATAAACTGTGGGGAAGAGAATACTTACATATAATGTAGCCTCTCTCACATTGTTTTGAGAATTTAATGTGGTAATATGTGTGAAAGTTTCTGAACAAAGGGTGGAACATATGTAAAGTATTATTTTAATAAGTTCTAAATCCAGCATCTATGCCCATCTATACTTAAGCAAAATAATTACTGCCACATACGTGATATAATAGTGGAAAAAATGGTCATGGCTAATAGAAAAATAGAATAGATATTATATAAAAACATAAACAAAGTTATGAGAACAAGTCCATTATTAACAAGTAGCAGATTTGTTACCTCAAAAAGTGATTAAATTAAATCTATATTTTAAAGGAAGTTGAATAAATTTAAATTGTAGTAGTAGTAGTTGTGGGTTTGAAAAGAAAATTTTATATTTGATTTTAGAAGTAAGAGAAAACAAATATAAATATATGGCCTGACTAAATTAAATGTTGTTACATGGTCAAAGTAGCAATTATATTTAAAGTAGGTAGAATAGCATAAAGTCTCTTTTCCTGTTTCATCTAACCATTGCTATGTCTTATAATGCACTAGTGATGCTGAACAACTACATATCTGTGATAAGTTAATGTAAGGCAAATCTGTATTTTTTAAACTGTGATTTTAAAAAATTAAATTGAAATTTAATATAAATTAAATTATATATATAAATTGATATATATTTGTCAGCACGTAAACAAATATCCATAGACATTACATGATTTAATTAGTATCTTTAGACAATATGTGAGCATATTGCTCTTTCACAAAATGACAATCTTGATAACATCCACACAATTAATCAACAATTGTTTGTTGGTCATCTATTTTGGATTTTCATCACCAGTCCTCCTTTAACCCCTTACAGTTTCATACTGTGTGGGTGTCTAAAATAAAGTATAAGACATAGTTCTTTTTCTCAGTATCAAATTTGGATTTTAAGCATATACAGATTTAAAAGAACCTATTCAAGACTTACGCTAACAATGACACAGGATATTCTTGGTTTAATGCTTCTCCCCTGTTTCAAACCCCACAGCAATGATAGATAAATAAAACATGAACACATCCAGAAGATTTACTAGGCTCAAAAATCAGATGGGTATATCTGTGAAATAGGAACATAAGCAGAAGTACAAAGGAGTTAGTGAGGCTGAAGCCACAGGGTCAAGAACTCTGGGTCCAGAAACCATCAGAAGTTTCCATTGTTTTGGCCCCTTGTGGATAAGGGGTATGAAAATTTTTAACAAGA
This sequence comes from Tolypeutes matacus, assembly GCA_026826555.1. Taxonomy (NCBI): domain Eukaryota; kingdom Metazoa; phylum Chordata; class Mammalia; order Cingulata; family Chlamyphoridae; genus Tolypeutes; species Tolypeutes matacus. The sequence continues at coordinate 50,454,293 of JAKSZT010053929.1, forward strand.
CGTGAGGGTTGGCGGTAATGAAAGCTATGCTCATTGCTTACAGCTTAGGTATTCCCCTTGAAAGATAAGGCTGCCATGGGAGCTGCAGCCTAAAGAGACAGAATCAGAGTAGGGAATGGAAAGGAGAGAGCCAACACAACTCTGAGTCCATCAATTGAGCTAAGTGCCACCCTAAGAACTACCAACTATACAAAGAGACATGGGGGTTGGGGGTAGAAAAGAAAACATAATAAACCCCAAATACCCACTGAAATTGAGTCTAAAAACCTGAATTTGAAACAAATAAATCAAATCTAATATGGATGAGACTAGCCAGCAAAATCAGTAAGTAGGCAAGCAATAATTCCAGAGGAAATCAATTTTATAAACAATATGCTAATTTTAATTTACATATATTAAAGCATGCTTTAAGAGACAAATGAAAGAATAGCAGTTCAACAAAAACAAAATATTATGAAATTAAAACAGGAAGGAATAAAGCAAAGACATTGATTATGAAAGAAGAAAGAAAAGTAGAACTCAGAAAAACAACAATACACTAATTGGAATTTAAAAAATAATCTATAGATATAAACCTTGTGTTGGACATATTTCAAAGAAGAATTAGTAAACTGGAGCACAGATGAGCTCACTCCAAAAGCAGTTCAGCAAACAAACTTCAATTAAGAAATACAGAGGTTTGATTAAATATTTCCAAGATATATCTAATATGAGTTATGGAGAAAGAGAATAGATAGAATGATGGAGAAACTATTTGAAGGGATAATAGCTGAGAATTTCCCACATTGAAGAAAGATATGATAGATAAAAAATGAAATTTGAATGTTAAGAAATTTAAAAATAAGTCCATATCCTTGATAGTGAGCTATAGGATTTCAATATAAGAGAAAAATTTTAAAGCAATAACAGAGAAAATACATATTACCTACAAAGGGATAAAAATACATTGAGACCAGTCTCATCCTATACAGTAACAGGTACCGGGAGAGAGTAAAGGCATGTTTTCAAAGTACTGAGGAAAGGCGACTGTTAATCTAGAAATCTGTAGCTAATGAAACCATCATTCAAATATGAAGGCAACATATAACATTTCCAGAAATATGAGGTTAAAGAGTGGCTATCACCCAAAAACATTCATTAAAAGAGCTATTTACAGGTGTACCAAAGAAAAACAGAAATGAATCCAGCAAAAAGGTGTGGAATAGAAAAAACAAAAATAAGCATAGAGATTGATAATACATTATAGTAAAACCAATTAACCTTTGATGGAAAAAATAAAATTAGATTTTTATGTTAACCAAAATATAAATAAAACTACAGATAAAAATATCAAGATTGAAGGGCTACTCAATAAGTAATGAAAGCAAATTCAAGTCCTTATCTTAAGGAGGGCAATAAAATAATGATTAATGTTGATAGAAGAATGTATGTAAAATCACACAGATTTTAAAGTAAAAGAATGGAAATACATACCAGCAGTCTATTAGTCAAAGGAAAATTGGTGATTAAATATGGAGTCTGAAACACTCACCAATATATGGTAGTTTGACATAAAATAATGATAATGATAATAAAGATGAGGATGAGATGATGATGAAGATGATGATGGGGATGAATGATGATAATGATTATGATGATAGTGGCTGGTGCTATTGTAGGCATAAGCTTTCTGAGTTCTTTAATATTTTAACTGATTGTTCTCACGACAATATGGGCTTTAAAAGCCACATTCTGAATTATTCTATGTGGCAGTTTGAGATTATTTTATGAATCCCCAAAAGAGAAAGAATAAGTTTGTAAACGAATCTAGTCCTCTGGGTGTGATACCCTTTGACTGTATTAAATTCAGCTGAGGTGGCTTTGATTAAATTACCTGTTAAGATTAGGGCTTTTTTGATTCAACCATGTCAGTAAGGCATGACTCAGGTTGAGTACCCAACACCCCCTTGGTGGGTCTGATATAAACAGACACTTGGATGGACAAATGGACACAAGAAGACACTTTGTCATTTTTGATTCTGTCATGTGACAGAAGGGAGACATCTTAAACAGCTAAAGCCTCAGAGAGAGACCGACCATTTGCCTGGTAGCTTACAGAAGGCCTTGGGAAAAAGAGTTGAGACTGACATAGGAATCCCTGAGAGACAAGCCCTCTGCCAGCCTGCAGCAGAGATTGGGAAGAAGCTGGGCCCATAGTGTCTCAAGAAGAAGAGGAAGCCCTGAGGGAAAGGCTAAAACCCAGCAGAGATGGCCCAACAAGTGGCAGTTGACTTTGGTGAGAAAGTACCACTTGTGGTACCTTGAATTGGGCTTTCCACAGCCTTGGGACTATAAGCTTTTACCCCAAGTAAATACCCTTTGTAAAAGCCAACAGATTTTTGGTACTTTGCATCGGCACCCCTTTGGTGGACTAATATACTCTACCATGATGCTTCAGCTGATATCAATGGGGTACCTTGCTTTAAGACCTCCAGTATTTAAAATATGAGGAAAAGCTCTTAAAACTCCTGGCAGTAAAAATAGAAAACAATGAATATGAACTGGAAATATACACACAAAAGGAAAATCAAGAGACTGATAAAGCTATGAAAATGGAAAATGATAAAGCTCATTCTCAGCACCAATCAAAACAATGTTACTTCATCATTCTCATCAGCTTGGCCAAAAATATAGAATCTGAAAATACAAGAGTTGCCAAGGATGCAAAGAAACATGAATATTTATACCATGTTGATGTATAACAATGTACCACCACTCTAGAGAGAGTTCTGAGTAAATTTACCTTATATACTACTGGGCATTTCTGTTTCTTGGAAGCTACCACATATAAATGCTTTCATGTATTGACAGGGAAACATATGCAAAAATCATTGCTTTTATTTGGAAATCCTTTCATGTGGATAATTCACAAATGCATGATATTGATATGAGAAATAAGTTAAGTAAAGGTACATAATGTAAGATGCCATTTACAAAAAGTATGAGTGTATGCAAATCAATGCTATGCTTTGTTTCTGGGCCCATATATATTAAAAGTGTAAAATCATGAATGACAATAATTAGAAATGAAAGATAATATTTACTTCTGGGGAAAGAAGGAGAGGAAATTAGATTGTACAAAGGGCTTCAATTTTATCTGTAGTGCTTTAATTTTAAAAATATGAAACAAATACATCAGAGTGTTAAGTTATATTAAAGCTGGGCAATGGTTACATAGATATTTGTTATATAGTTCTTCATGTTAGATTGTGCATTGGAAGTGTTTCATTAAAAATGGACCATAGTCTGCCTGTTTACTTTATTATATGGTTTAAATTTTTATGTTCCCTCCCAACTGTCTCAGAGTTCCTTGTAACTAGTGCTTTTCTTAGAAATAATATATGCCAATTTTTCTTTGAAATAGATTTTCACATATTTCAAAACAAGTCAAACTGTTATTTTAGATTAAATTTAAGGTGATTACTATAAATATATATATTTTTTGAAAAGTTATTATATAATCAATGGATATTTTACTATAAACTATAAGCAAGAGATAAACAACTTAATCCCACCAAGTAAGTGAGCTCATTGGGAATTAACATAGTCTGAACAGCTGCTGTTTAGAAACGTGAATCCAATAAGCAATTTATGAGCAAATAATTCAACCAAAATGACTTTTGAAATCTTATTTATCATGCAATACAAATATCTTTAAAATTTCAAAATATCACTAAAACAAGGGCATTTTCGTATTATGACACTACCTGGGAAAATTTTGAAATAAGATAAATTCAGATTCTTGCTGTGATTTGCATATAAGAAAACTTTTTTTTCTCCCCTCGTATATTAGCCTGGAAACAAAGCTATTTAATTTGGCCATAATTTATAAGCCCTTTGACTTATAGATGACTTGAATCTGAAGTAGGACCTTTAGTCTGAGCAGAAGAGATAGCATAATGGGGAAAGCAGTTGTTTTCAGTAAACGATCAACTAGCGTGAGGAGGAGTCAGATGCTGCTTATTTGGGCTCCCATGGATGAGATAACAATGGAGATGGCGCTACATTACCCACAGGGAACCAAGAGTGGTATAATATGAAGGGGCTGGGAACAGGGATTAAACATCATTTCCCTCATTTGTAAGACAACAGTTAGAACATGTCTAACTTCAAGATAGAATTAAAGTGACTCAATATTTAATCACATAAATGATAAGAAGCTAACATAATGGCAAATTTGCAAGTCTATTGTCTTTCTTCTCAGACCAAACCTGGAGCTGCCCCAGAACGGAGGGAAATATGCATATACCTGAGGCATATGCATATTTGCCAGAATGCAATACTGCCAGAAACTGCTCGGGTTACAGAGGGTGTTCAGGCTTGGTGTGGCCTTGAGATGGGAGCTCAGAGGAGGGGGGTCCTGGGTGAAACACTTCAGGGATAGGCTGGAGAAAGCTTTTTAATTATGCTTTTTTCTTCCCACAACATTGTCCTGAGTATGTTATAGCCTGTCCATGAACAGAGTGAGACAAAAATACATAATTATGTAAATACATACACATGTAAAATATAGATAGGTAGATCGATATGTAAAATAAAATAAATTTCAAAAGTACTGGTCCAGTACCACAGAAGCAGAAGAGTTACGACAGAAAGGTGCCAGGTCTTAGCTGGAGTGAGAAGTCCATACTTACAGGTGCAGTTGAAAGCAGCCCCTGGGCTTTCCTCCCACCTTTTCTCTCCTGTTAATGTTAAGGGTTAGGCAGTAACCTTCAAGGGAGAAAAAAGTCTTGGATAAGAGCAGTACAAAAGATGGAAATATATAACCAGGGTCAGTAAGTGATGAATGTGGATGTGAGCTCCAATATGTGGGGAAAATAGGTTCATGGGTTTGACATTTTCCTCATGATTAACATAAACAACAAAAAAATCCCCTGATACTCCCAAGAGAAAATACATTCACCGGGCAAACTAGTCAGACAGAGGTTAAATAGAGCAGCTATGAAAAAGATGAAACACTTAATATCCTATTATTAAATGAAGCAGAGTAGTTAATAGATCTAAAATATAAGATAAATCTCCTCATAAATACCGGGTTATATTGATAATACAAAGAAGGATAAAGTAATTATAAAGTTATAATTAATTGGTATTGTAGATTGAGTTATATACCCCAGAAAAAAAACACATGTTTTTAATCTCATTCTTGTGGGTATGAACCCTTTGTAAATAGGACCTTTTGAAGATGTTATTTTTAGTTCAGGTGTGACCAGTTGAATCAGGAAGGCCCTTAATGCTCTTCCTGGAGGCCTTATAAGGAGAAAGCCATGGGGAGGAGTTGGAAGCAGGAAGTCAGTAGATACCTGGAAGTCAGAGGGCATCTGGAAGAGAAAGGAGGGGGCATGGGGAAGGAACGAAGGATTGCCAGCCAGCATGCTGTGGAGCCCAGGAAGAAACATGCCTTCCAGCCTCCGGTAAGATTGAATTCCCATTGTTTAAGCCAACCCATTGTGTGGTATTTGTCCTAGCCACCTAGCAGAACTAAGAGAATTGGTAAAGAATCATCTAATTTTCAAAGAGAATTGAAGCAGGACTTGTGGCAGGGCCATTTTTATTTTCAAAAAAGCACATTTTCACTGTCGTGTTCTTTAGGCGAATTTTCAATATATTGCAACATAAAATGAGCTGGTTCTGACATATTTTTTCTTTTTAAGATATGTCATTATTTGATCACCTTGTTCATTAACATCCACAAATATCTGCCTTTTTTTGAGGGGGGGGTGCATACTGGGAGAGCTTTCAGGATGGACTATAATAAAACATTCCAAGATGGTAGAATTAATTAACCTGTTGGAAAGAGGGATTTAGCATTATGATACAAGTTCTTTCTGGCAGTAATTATTCAAGCAATTAATTTGTTTTTCATATTGAGCCTTGGTGTTTGATAATAGAATGCTTTCTTAGTCTACTTGATGCAGGATATAACTCTAACATTGTCTGTAAATATTTAGGTATTTTAAAAATGGGTGGGACTGATTCCTGCATTATAGCATACAATAAGAGAATTTTGTGTTGCCAGGAGTTGCTCCCTGATTCTGAGACTTAGAATAGTATCATTGTACAGGCGTTGTAGCTGCGTTAATAGTATAGGCTCTATATGGAGACTGTATCTGCTGGGACAGTGAATCTATTTGTGGAATCAAGGCAAGATCAATGAGCACAGTGAAGAACCTATTATTAGCCATTTTCTTGATAAGATGAAAGAAAGCATAGGCATAGAAGTGGTAGAGTTGTATTTAAAACCTGCTTGCTTCTCACAAAATATATTGAGTTATTCTTATCTGTTGAAAAAGAAGCTTTAAATTTAATATTAAACTGATAATTAATGTAGAAAAGTATTTATAATCTGGAGGGAAATGGATTTATTTAAACAAAATCAAAGTAATCTACATTTGGAGACTATCTTAAGAGTTTCTATAGCGAATACTTTAAGGATGATTGGAATTCACCTCCCAGGGAAGGATATAAAAATTATAATGGCAAGAATTCCCTCATTTGACTTTTCAGTTTAAGAAGATTACTCATTTTACAGTAGTTGAAATGATCAGAATTCCAGAAATATGAAGAATTCAAAGAGCTTCCCAAAAGTATCAATTTGGGTGAAATTATTCATCTAATCACCAAGGGAGCAGACCTCATTGTGAACAAGAGCCTTAATTGTTTCCAAATGGATTATTGGCTCTGGAGCCTGAAACCAAAAACTCCATGGTATTTACACTTGGAGGATTGAGTAGGATAAGACTTTTGAAAATATGCATATATTTGGGAATTCATCATGTCATATAGAAGTATCTAATTCAGCATCATGCTAGGTGAATTTGAGGTATGCAGTCCATTTACTAAGGGACACTAATTCCACCAGAGAAAAATAGGACTCAGTGTCCAGGTTACAGAAATATACCATATGCCATCCAGTTTTCACTTTTGAGTTAGCTTCTCTTGGAAACTCACACTGTATGATGGTCCATTTACCTTGTTGGGAGAGAAGATCGTGAAAGGAATGCTTTAGTTTTATCAAGGGGGTTAGCATATTTTGACTACTGCCACAAGAAATGATTGGATCTCCATTGCAACCTCTGTTGTAGGGAGAGGTTATATTAAAAATATTTTACATAATGCTCTCATGGAGTATGAAAGCTCACACTGAGCTAAGAGAGTGATCTGGGGTGACAGCTGGGCATATAGTGCCCTGTATTGTGGCACTAGCTTGCTTTCTTGAAGCAAATATCGAAAGATAAAAAAAAATATATTATCTCTTAGAATGCGCCCTCAAATGTGTTAGTTCATCTCATGAGTTTTGTAGTGTCAGTGGCTCTGAGCTGTACAGATTCAAAGGTACACAGAAGCTGGTTTAGGGACATTTAAGATAATCTAGAGATTCCACAGGAGGGGCTATTTTACCTCCAGAAACTACAGCGTGTTGCTCTTCTCAACAAGAAACACCTAGGTTTCAGGCTCGGTGCCTCAGATGTATATGTAGGAGACTAATGGCCCACTTAAACCACTGCAGGGAGTTCAAAGGTCCTTCCGCTCACTGCATTTCTAATGTGAGTCAAGGACACATATGAGCCATTCTTCTAGGGTTTGGGACTTGTAGTGGGAGGGACAAATAACTTAAACTCACTATTGTCCTCACAGGTCATCCTCTTTGGATTGCCTCTTTTGGGGGAAAAAAAACAAATAAAAAAACTTCTTTCAATTTGTATGCCTTCTCCCCATTTCTATGGTTCCTGTCTTATGGCTCCTGCACTAAATAATTCTTCTTGGAGAGGGGAAGAACCCAGAAAAGCAGCTTTTCCACCTTACTCCATGCCTTCAAACAAGTAGGAATTAAGGTAGAGCCTAAGAATAGCACATTATGGAGCAAATAGCTCCTCCTGCTTCCAATCTACAGTCAAAAAGACTCATAACTCTTTCTGTGTTCAGTTCACAAGTTAGATCCCAAGTTCTGGGCTCATTTTCCCAGAAGTGGAAGAGAGAATTCAGGTTACAGTTAAATGTCTTTATATATGAGATATTGAAATATCACTATCTTTTCCCTTTCTCTCCCCATCATCTTTTTTTACTTGAGATCATCAGTATAATCCTTTGTCTGTAATGATAAAGATGTCGTTCATTTTACTTTAATCTAAAATGTTCCTTAATGAAGTAACTGACTAGTGTCATGGGGAAGGCACTTCAAGATTTATTGCTTTATCCTTTGATTCATTTACTTCTAACTCTGACATTGACTGATGTTTATAAAATCCCTAATCCTTTCTGAGCAACTGTGGTTATTATCTGAAAGCATATAATCAAAGTAGTGTGGGTGAAATTATGTAGGAAGAAAAATTTTGAAAATTTTTTCAAAATGGTGTTAATAGGGGAAATTATAAGTGCAAGGGAAACATTTGAGCAAATAGTTTTATGATTTTAAACCAAAAGTCTGTCTTGGTTAATTTTTTGGTTGCTACCTTGCCAGTTGGCCACATGAATGTATTTTAGTTAGTATGATAATAGGTCATTATTTAACCGACTCCTGTTATCCCACAGGGAAGTAGCAGTGAGATTGTGTCTAGCATTAAGGATCTAGTCACTTTACACTTTTTAAAGTTCTGAGATAAAGCATTGAGATGTCAAGTAAACGTCAATCATTTTAAAGGTTGATAGTCATATGCTAACAGTAACCTTGATAGAGTCTGTTCTTTTAAATACACACTCATGATCATATACTTCCTAGCTGTTAAAAAGTACAGCTATCAGATAAAGATATTTACAAAGGAATTCCAACAGGCATAAAAATATAAGGCCCAGATCATCAACCAAATGAACTAAATTCTGCTTTCAGTTAGATCATTTGTTTTCCTGTTCAGCCTTTCCAGAATTCAAAGCCAAGTAGTTGAATGAATAACATTGCAACACAGCCATAAAATTGCAGTCAGTAAGATCATTCCTAAGACAATTCAATAAACATGTTGTAAATTTCAACAAAGCTTAATTATGTTGAATTTAAAATAGGTTGCAAGGAAATGTAAAGATTTTAATTCACTTCCAAATTTGTGCTTTAACAAATAAGGATTCTCAAAGTGGGAGGAGGGACCTATTGGAAGTTCTGGAGTCTAGCCAGAACCTGTGTGCCAGCTAATCCTGGACTTAAGGTATAATCTGATTGCAAACTCCTCCATTTGAAGACCTCAATGAAAAGTATTGGGATAACTCTGGGAATAGCTGAAGAACTGGGCAAAGCTAAGAATTCATCTCTATACTTACTACTGATGTTCTAGATTACCCCAAAATGGTCATAATAGTCTGTCCCTCAAAGAAAGAATGAAATTAAATGTACAATATCTAGTTTCTTTCAAATAATTGGCACTCAACATCTGTTCTCCCATTTCCTTCTCCACATTCCTTATTCCCTGTATCTGGAAGGGGAGGAAGGACCTACCTAAAATTACCATTTTCTGGGACTCTTTCTAATAAGCTCATGGTAAATTTCAAACCCCAGAAACCAAGAACCTTTTAAACTAAAGCTAACCCAAGGTCTTGTGGTTTGGGATATGGAGACTTCACAGGAGAATCATGGTGTTACTTGTAAAACCTGTAGGGGAGGTAGTGTCATAAAAAGGGAGGATGGGAGTGCCAGGCTACCAGGGCTTTCAAGTATGTCAGATTACTAGATAATCCCATGTGTTTTTGATGACAGGGATAGTCCATAAGTGAAGAGATAAAATGGTAGGTCGTAAGCTAGGAACATGTAAAAAGTACAGATGATATAGGTACTTTTTGGGAGAGTGGTAGTAGGAGAGCAGGATGTTTGAGGAGTTGGGGAGTGGGTGGAGACTAGACGTGGAGAGGAGGCATAACAATTCTGTATACAATGAGTTTTGTAGGCACTTATTTAATATGAACATTCCCTTTATTCTCAACCCTCTGTGCTTGCTGTAGAATGCCACTGGTGTATGTTCAGTTTTTTTTTTTCTGTGGGCCATCAGATCTTGATATGGCTACCCACTAATTGTATAACTCCCTGGTCAAAAGTGTTAACAGGTTTCTATGCCTCAGTTTCCTTACTGTGAAATAGGTCTAATGATAATGTGTGCCTCATAGGGTAATTGTAAGCATTAAATGAATTGCTAATAAATATAACACACTTAGAACAGTACCTGGCTCATCAAAAGTCCTCGATGAGTAGTGGCTATCATTTTTTTGTTTTTGTTCCTAAGAGCCCTGCACTTCAGGAAAAATTATAGGTACTTATTATATAGCATGGGTTGACCTCACAAAATGTTTTCCATTCATGTGTTGTTTCTAAAAAATCTTCCTTTGCTTATCCTATATGAAGGAATGTGATGACCATTAAGAGCATTTGGTGAGTCATGGAAAAAGTGCTTACTGAGAATCTATTAAGCTATGCATCATGTGGGATGTGGGGGCAAGGAAAAAAAACAACAAAAAACAAGAGATAAGGTCCAACGAATTTATTGTCTTCCAATTTAGGAACAAGTCTTTATTTTAAGCAATAACTATTACTGTGAAATGTCCAATTAAGTAAATACAAAGAAGCTTTATTTCAAATACGATTTTAGAAAAGTAAATTTCCTGACTAACAAGTATATTCTTGAACATGTACAGATTTTCTCAATTAATTTTGTCCCAGATTTAATAGAGTTCAAGATTTGTATTTTGTCCACTTATAGAGCCTACTTAATAACGATGTGGCTATATTAGGGAGAGATGATAGTAAGTGTATAAAGATGAAGTTTTGAAAATAAGCCCTATGGGGGGGAGGGGAAGATTGTGATTATTTAGTTGAAGGAACAGAGGATAGAGTGTGAATTAAGAACTAAACCAATTCCTTCTACAGAGGTGATAGGCAGTGGTTGTGACATTGCTGAAGATTCAACAGGAAGTTAAGACTTCTATCAGAATCTGTACACAATAAAGGTTTAATAAGGATCACATACTCCCTGCCATTAGCTTTGAGGATTTTGGTCATATCTCTGAGAATTGTTCCACTGAATGCTAAGAATGGATTACTGAGGAAGACTGGAACTACTTTCAGTGCATAGCTGATAAATTCCTTAACAATCAGGATGTTTTCTGTGGCCAAAAACTGAAAAACCTGACTTGAAATTGCTTAATTTCCTGGCTCATGTAACTGAAGTAGGTCAAAGGGCCCAGTTTGTTTCTATTTCTGTGATTTACCTTTCAAGGTTTTGACTTCATTTTAAACTTTGTTTCCTTGGTGTTTCCAAGGTGGTTGTCAGCAGCTTCCAGGGACACATTTTTCTTCAGTTACACTCAGGATAGCAGGGAAAGTGCTTTTGTCCATAATTCAAGAAAATCCCTTGGTTTTACTTTGATTGGACCAGCATAGGTCACCTCAACTGAACCAATCACTGGAAACCAGAAAGGGAGGGCTTGATTGGCTTAGCTCGGGTCAGTTGCTCCAAAAATGGAGCTGAGAAGATTGTCTTGCCAAAAAGAAACTTAGTTCCCCAAATAGAAATCGGGAGCTGTTGGAAGAGTTAAAATAGACACATAGAAAATACCAACAAATTCCCTATCTAGGTCCTATTAGGCAGAAATAAACTTTAATTTCTCTTCAGTAATTTTAGTAAAATGCTGTTTAAATGAAAACAGACAAGATAACCCCCTTTGCCATAAAGACATACTAATATACTCTCATATTTTTGTGACAAATTAAAGGGGTAAGAACAATAAAGATGCCATTAGGAGACCTGGATCTTAACCCTGTCTCCATTGCTTGCTATTTGTTAGAATTCAACCATTCACCTAATTTTTCTCATTGTTTTCTCATTTTAAAATAAATACTAGGTTTTACCTTTCCTCTTTAGCAAAGTTGTAGATATCAAATGAGATGATATATGAGAAATACTTTATAAGCTAGATAAAGCTACCCAAAATATTGTTCTAAAACAGTGCATTTTTATCATTGTCTGGTCTAAAAAAGACTTAATGAGTATTTTCAAGAGCTTCCTGCATTAATATTTAGAGCTTATCAAAGTTTCATTGCCCATGGACTCTTGGAAACTTTTGCCTTCACAAATATATGCCATGTGTAATATGCTAAATTTATTATTTCAATAAACTTGTTACTATTAAAGTACTCTTGATAACCATATTATATATCTCTTCTTTGCATGGGATTTTAGCACTTATTCTTGTACCTTGATATCTTTGTTCTTTCAGTGAAATTTGAAATATAGCACATTGAGAAAGGATAGAGGTAGGACTCTTGCCCAATAAAGATTTTTTCCATCTCAAAGCTCAAATGAATCAATGTCATTGTCCAATTGAAGGCCAATACTAAATTCATAGAAAGGCAATACACCATGGAATTTGAGACTGCTATTGGAACACAAATAACTCGGTTTCATAAGTCTGTCATCTGTATTAATATCACGTAAGACTTCTATTTCAAATTTTTATTTTATAAGTTTTATTCTGGGTATTATACATATTGCATTAATTTAAAGGATTCTATAAGAATTGTTTCCAGTAATTGTTAAACATGATTTACACCTAAATTTATATTTGTATATGCTCACATAGGCTACGTTGTCCCAATATCCTAGCCCCATGAATTTAGTTGAAGTTAAAAGTATAAATCTTTCATACTATGCAAGTATTTTTTTTAATATTGATGATTGTTTCCATTTGACATCTACCACTCTACATAAGTTCATTTCAAAGAGATTAATGCTAAAATTCATTCATTCACAGTGTACTTAACCTCTATTATGTACAAGGTATTGTGTTAAATGAGTACAGCATATAAAATTTATTAAGAAATCACTCCTGTGTTTATAATCTTAGAATCAGGCATTTACAAGACACTTATTTTCAAGGTATGTAATGAGTGGTATAAAATTGTTAGACAATCACGGAGGAAGTAGGCATTATTTCCAGTTTTAACACACAAAAGAACTCCTGCAGACAGTGGGCATTTCACTGGGAAGATTCACATGTGGGAATCTGAGCAGGGAGCACATTCTCTGCTGAGCAAAGGTTATGAGCAAAAAAAAGTGCAGAGGCAGGAAACTATGAGTGTTGGTGTGAACTCAGCAAATGTTGTCCAGACTACAGGAATGTTTTATTTGGCCTAAATTACAATCAAAATGCTTTAGAATTGTTGCCCACATTAAAAAGCAGGGAAACTCTGGCTTTCCAGATTCTTATGAAAAAGCGAAGATTTGTTTACTTGGGTCCCACATTCCAACAGCTCCTTGGAACGGCAGCCCTTTGGAGTTGATAAGCTGCTGCTTCACTCAGAGGAAGCAATCACCTTTCTTTGCCCCAAACGATGGGCTTCTTCATTCATTGAGGTTACTTGCTTCCTTCTGCGATTGAGTCAGCTACCTCTAGCCAGGATTACAAAGTTGATACTGTGCGCAGTCAACTCGATGTCTCCATTTTAAAATATATTAAAATTTGTAAAATGTATTGAAAACATGTTCTATAGAGAAATATCTTTTTCTTTTTTTTTTTTAAGATTTTATTTATTTATCCCCCCTTGCTGCCTGTGTTCTCCGTGTCCATGTGCTGTGCGCTTTTCTGTGTCTGCTCGTCTCCCCCTGTGCCATCCTGCTGCATCAGCTCACTGCCCTGCGCGGGCAGGCTGGCTTGCCCTCACCAGGCCCCAGGAATCTAACCCAGGGCCTCCCATATGGTAAATGGGAGCCCCATCTATTGAGCCACATCCGCTTCCTATAGAGAAATATCTTGATCATTTATTAGATTAAAAGTTTTCTTCATATATAATTAAATTTGCATGTTTATGAAGTGATCACTACTAATAATAATCAAAATGGTGCTTTCTTTAAAATCTCCTTTTATACAGGTAATTTAACTCCTCAGGAAATACTTCCAGAATGGCAACAATTTCAGGCTTGAGATAATATTTAACCAGCTTGGTACAGTGCATACTATATGTTTAATGTGAAGAGAATGGGTAAGCTTATGCTTTAAGAATTCAAAATTTGAAACTGGAGAACTGTGTTGCATTTTATAAGTTCTTTCTTCTGGGTAGACTCTGTAAGATTGTCTTCCTTGTTTGTTTGTTTGTTTGTTTTTAATTTAAATCTGCACCAAAAAGGATAATGAAGAGTTTGACCTGGACTCAACCTAATGGATTAGTAACTGAATGCTAATTTCATCAAAATGATTAATATATTGCTTAGCAGGTACAAATAATTTAATTGAATATAATCATATCTTAAAGCCAATATGCAATTCTACTGCCTTAGAGATTAAAAAAAAAAAACCATCCTCCACAGCATTTGCACCATTCCACATTCCCACTAACAGTGGATGAGTGTTCCTATTCCTCCATATCCTCTTCAACACTTGTAGTTCTGTTTTTCTTTTTAATAGCAGCAAGTTTAATAGATGTAAGATGATATCTCATTGTAGTTTTGATTTGCATTTCCCTAGTAGCTAGTGCTGATGAGCATATATCCATGTGCTTTTTAGCCATTTGTATTTCCTCTTTGGAAAGAGATTCATATCTCTTTCCTATTTTTTAAATGGGTTGTTTGTCTCCTTATTTTTGAGATGTGAGATTTCTTTACATATGCTGGATATTAGGCCCTTATCAGATAGGTGGTTTCCAAATATTTTCTCCCATTGAGGGGGCTGCATTTTAACTTTCTTGACAAATTCCTTTGAAGCACAAAAATTTTAATTTTGAGGAGGTCCCATTTATCTATTTTCTTTCATTGCTCACACTTTGAGAATAAAGTTTAAGAAACCACTTCCTATTACCAGATCTTTTAGATGCTTCACTACATTATCTTCTAGGAGCTTTATAGTCTTGGCTCTTACATTTAGAGCTTTGATCCATCTTGAGTTAATTTTTATATTGGGCATGAGATGATCCTTTCATTCTTTTGGATATGGATATCCAGTTCTCTAAGCCCCATTTGTTGAAGAGACTATTCTGTCTCAGTTGAGTGGGCTTGGTGGCCTTGTCAAGTATCAGTTGGCCAAATATGTGCAGGTCTATATCAGAACTCTCGGTTTAGTTTCATTGGGCAGTATGTCTATCCTTGTGCCAATACCCTGCAGTTTTGACCACTGTAGCTTTGCTGTATGCTTTAAAGTCAGGTAGTGTGTTTCCTCCAAGTTAATTTTTCCTTTTCAAGAAGTTTTGGCTATTCAAGGCTCCTTACTCTTCTAAGACTGTGATTTTTGGATCTCCTATTTCAATATTGCTAATTCTTTCCTCTGCCTGTTCAAATCTGCTGCTATGAGATTCTAGGATATTTTTAATTTCTTGTATTGTGTCGTCTTTCATCACTGCAAGATCTATTATCTTTTTATTAGATTTACATTTTTTTCTATATGTTCCCCCAGTGTCTTCTTGATATCATTTCTCTTCTTTCATTTCATTGAGTTGATAATGGATATTTATTTGGACGTCCTTGATTTGCTCCACATTGTTTTCCCCCTCCTCTGGGGCTAGCTGGGTGGTGTCTTCCCCTCCCTCCCCACCCCCTCCAGCCACCCATTCCTATCACCCTCTCAACACCCCAGCTTCTCTTATGCCCAACAAGCCTGCCTACCCTCCCCAGTTTCTAGAGGAAGAGTGCAGCCTACTGTTCTGTACTCTGCCATCTTGGATTCTCTATAACATTGTTTTCAATATTCAATATTATCAATTTAATATCATCAAATTTTTATTGATGTCACTGCTCTCATATCTCTCATGTAGGTAATTTGTGCCTCCTCTCCTTTTTTTTTTTTCTTCTCGATCAGTCTGGGTAGAAGCTTGCTAGTTTTAATTATCCCTCTCAATGAACAAGACATTGGTTTTATTGGCTTTCTCTATTCATTATCAGTTGCATTTAATTGATCTCTGCTTGTATTTTTTATGTGCTCTAGTTTTCTAGTTTCCTAATGTGGAATTCCAATGTCATTGCTTTGAGTCATTTCTTTCTTTACTACTGTTGGTATTATTGTGCCATAAATTTCTAAGTACTTTTTTAGCAGCATCCCACAAAATTTGCTACTTTACATTTTATTTTCATTCAGTTAAAAATGTTATTTCCCTTGGATTTCTTGTTGAACCCATGGTTATTTATAAGTGTTAGTTTTTAATATTGGGGGATTTTCTGGATACCTTTTTAATATTGATCTATAACTTAAATCCCTTGTCAGAAAACAGTTTATTGATTTAACTATTAGATACATCCAGACTTGTATTATGATCTAGAATATGGTTTACCTTTGTATTATGATCTAGAATATGGTTTACCTTTGTATTATGATCT